>OY720022.1:24920172-26120172 GCA_963082485.1 Eudonia mercurella
ACCACCACCGGCACCACAAGAGACCACAGATACCTACCTAATATATATATATAATATATATATATATATATTTCTTTTCTCTATGACCTAACCACAGACTTTTTTTTCTTTTCTTTTGTTGATGGATTCGTGGGATTAGCACATTTAGCCAGTGACAAAGTAATATTACAAGTAATACATAAATAAACAATGATGAATGATAATAGAAATGAGAAGTGAGAAATGATATACCCCCCAACCCCTCGAGTATCTTAGTGAAGATGTGGGGCTTTACTAAGTCTTCGGGCGGACTTCTTGAGAGAATTTGAAAAGTGACGTTGCACTGTTTTGTTTCATTTGCCACAACACTCATGCACACTCACGAACACTAAGCGGTAAATAATCCACCACTGTTTCACATTAATATTCGACATAACACAAATTTTAGAATATAAAACAAGACCGTAGACATGTCTCTTCACTTTCCCACTTCACCAAATTAGAGTAAAAGAAACAAAACACGGAATAACTGTTATTTAATTTTGTAAGGGGATCTGTCTATTTATAAGCGAGGTTTAGACTAGCAATAAAACTTGCGGAAGTTGACTTCCGCAAGCTGTTACCACTGTGTAAATAGGTGAACATGTGAACTGAGGGCCCACCTCACAGAATGCTGATTTGCCTACCTGGAGCTATTGTGACGGAGATATGAAACCTTATTTTAGCCTTTAAATTCATTGTACCGGATTCCTGGAAGAAGGATGGATCAATTTCGGTGGGCCCTCAGTATACATGGATTTTGAGGTTAAAATGTCAAAAATCGTCTTTTCTGCGTAATCGCATGAATGTACCGAAAAGATGACCATTCCAAACCAATGTGACAACATATGTGACAGCTACAAATACACAAAACAACTAAAAATTATAATTGGGACGAAGATATAAGCAATTATTTATTTGACAATGGGTGAAATCTAAACTTCTAAAATCATCGTGAATCTTGCATGAAAATATAAATTAAACAGAGATTCTAAGTTCTTTAGTCATGCCAAATGCCTCATTTACCAATTAACACCAGTACTTCAATAGTTTTAGAGAAAATTACATAATTATGTTTTCCATTGTAGTCGACGTAGGGTGACCATGATTAAAATTACTTCAGGCAGGACACCTTATTTTTTTTCCTAAACATGCTTGGAAATGAGATCATTATTTCGAGATAAGTAGAAATTGTTGTACGGTCAAATACACGCAAGCAGCAGCGCCTCCTGGCGACATACGAGAAGAGTTATGATTTTGCTCTACAAATTTAAAAAAGCAAATTCCCGTTTATATTCTGTTTTATAAACAAATGTAGGTATAGTAAATCTTTATATACAACATGTAACAAAAAGGTGTGATCGAAATAAAAAGATTTTCATTTTGACCACACCTTTCTGTTACACATTGTATATAAATCTTCTGTGCGTGTGTATTATTGAACTCCTTCTAAACGGCTGGAGCGATTTGTATGAATTTTTTTGTGTGTGTTCAAGTCAAAGAGATTCAATAGGTAATAGAGCGGCTATTAGAGACTTTTTCATACAAAAACTTTGAGCTGGGGCGCTAGTAACGCCATCTAACGTTGAGAAGCAAAACAGCGTATTAAAATCAATTAGAATAAGTTTCTACCACACGGTAGGTGTCGTTAGTACACCAGTAGGGATGTTCCGTTATGATTTCGCCGTTTCGATAACTTTTATAAAGGTTAACCAAAATCAGTATAAAAAATATTGGGTCTTTACCTGTGAAATTGACGATTTTTTTCTCACACATTAACAAGTGTATTACTTCCAAAACTTAATACCATTTGTAAATATTTGTATATACATTTAATTAAGACTTATTATTAAGGCTTTAGTAATAAAAATTATTTTTAATCTTGTATCTTTATAACCTATTTTTTTTTAAATTGACTCTTTTTTTAGTTGTAGTTAGCGGAATTGACCTTTTGTTACATTGTACCTTTGAAGGTACTTGTTTTTTCTACTTATAGTCTGCTATATTTAGCTAGTGAAACAAACATGCTGGCCTTTAATTTTTAGAAAGTTAACATCAATAAATGCTAAGAAAATTTAAAAAACTTAAGTATAAAAAATATAATTAAAACAAAACTCATACAAAACGTCAATTTCATAAGTAAGGACCTAATATATAACAATAAGCAAGTGGCAATCAAGGTAGAAAATAAAATTCCGGTAAAAAAAATGAAAAATGAAAATTTAAAATTCGTATTGGCCCTTTAATCTGTCAGGTACCGTAAAACCAGACACAATTGAAAACCAATTGTTATAGGTTCACATGTGAACCTGCGGGGTATCAGACATTAAGTTTAATATAAGTAGTAATATTCTGATTCAATGATCATCGCGTCGGGGGACCGCTGAGGTATCACTTAGTTTAACTGTTCCAGTGCATAACAGTCCTCCAACGCAATGATCATTGTATCAGAATATTACTACTTATATTAAACTTACGATATAAAAATATTATATATAACATTAATCGATAAATAAAACGACATCGCTTGAACATCACTAAATCATCTAAAAGTAGTGCTTTTGCTTCTTACCACCAGAGGGCGGTATAGGGTATAGGCAAATGTTCTAGAATACTTTATTGGAAATTATTATATAGGCTGATTATTGGGTAAATACACAAAATACTAACGAAAATAAACTGTAATCACGTTCAGCCGTTTTACCATATCGGGATTTGCAATATCGCAACACGCAATTTGTCATATTTTCTGTAGATATTGTCAAATTTATTCGCGCACAAACACGACTGCATTAGAGGTCGTATCACATCAAACTGAGCGACTTGTTACCACTTGGTAATAAGTAGTGGATTAAAGTGTCGATCTCTATGTCCTGTCTATAGTAAGTAGTTAAATGTCTTTGGTTCAAGTGGATTCGAGAATGGTTTAGATTTACAATTGGAGCCGGTAGGTGGCGCTGCTATAGGGGTCCATCATGGGATACGGGTGTTCTTAAGCGCACGAATGATTTGTTTGTTTTGTGGTCATGGAAACTGTCAAAGCGGTAAGAAGTCCGCCGGTCAGCTAGTAATGTCATATAGTTTTTTATATAAGAAATAATAAAAAGAGAATAAATTCATGAATAGCATTCTGTACTCTCAAAATAAGTGAATAGTACAATTATTTGCTATAATTACAATATTTTCCTTTTTAAACCGTTGAAAAGTATTATACAGTGGTAACACTTCTCATAATTTAATTTGGGATTGGGATAGATTTCTAGTAAATGGGGTTACCACCCATAGAAAAATTCTTTTTTCATGGAAAGATGGAAATTGAGATCATAATATTTACTTATTTTTATATTGATTGAAATATTAGATACTCTTTGTTACTATCTATCACACTCTTGAAATCAAGTATTGTACTGCTGGATGTAAGGATTTAGGTACATAGCATTTTTTTGAGGATTTTGTGCGCTCAGATCTATGTAGATGAAGATGAAGATAGCTTTAGGTATGCTTCGGGGTTCGTGCCTTTGGCAACTTAATACAATCGGAGTCTGCGGCCTTCTAAATTTATGTTTTATTTACGGTCGGTCCTGTCCAGCTTGGTCCAGCTCTTAGAATAAGAACAAACATGTTCTTCTACGTTGCAGCTTTATTCAAATTCATGGCACTGTACGGACTGAATTATATTATTCGCTCTCTATGGGGAAAATATTGAACGTTTGGGTTTTGTGTTTGAATATTGATTCAATGAGTAACATCTCTCGCTTCAATTAAAAACTTTCTAGTGTTATATAGGTTCCTGCTTGGATCATAGACGTGTACAAAGTTATACCAGGCCTGGGGGTCGAACGCCTAACTCTTTCGCTTTCGATCGCTTTGAAGGCGAGGCGAGGAGGAGGCGTCATCTTTTCATTTAGAAAGCATTATGAAAGCAATATCGAAAGCTATAGGCTTTCGATATTATTCGATATTATATTTCGATATTATATTAGGAAGCGAGACGAGGGCCTCGCCTTCAAAGCGATCGAAAGCGAGAGAGTTAGGCGGTTGGGGGGCTGGCTCACTCCGCGCGGTACGTCCGTTATTTACCTACAGCGAAGTGCCCGGTCCACCGTACTCGAATCAGTCGAGTGTCACGCGCGCGCACTTCGGGACGCTCGCATTTTGTGATAGCACAGTGCCTACTTATTCTATGATCACGCTCTCTAATTAAATTAAATTGCAATGAAATCGATGAGACTGGTTTTATGATGTTATTTGTTTACAGTTTTAACTTTAAATTAGACCGCCTCTGTGGTCTAGTGGTTAAGACCACCGGTTTAGACCCAGAGGTCCCGGGTTCGATTCCCAGCGGGGGTACATCTTTGTGTACTCGGTTTGGTTAGTGGTAGGACTTGTTTGTCCGCCTGGCTAGCTACCACCATCTTATCTAAATATGTCGCCATAATAACAATGTTTGTAGAATTGTTGTGTTCCGGCAGCTAGAGATAAGATAGCCAGTGCCTCACTAGTTGAGGATCCCGGGTGAAGTGCGCTTCCACCAAATGGCCTTATCATCACTTAACATCAGGTGAGATCAAGGCACTGTGCTTACCCGTAAATATAAAAAAAAAAAAAAAAAAACTTACATTTCTGATGGATCGGACTAATTGCATATATGACCTACTAAATAGGTAATCCGATAGTTGATAAAAATATCGGTACCTAGTATGCGGGAGCCATTAGCCGCGAAAGCGTAAAGACCCCAGTATGTACACAATGGCGTATGCTGGCCCACTACAGGCCATCGCCATTGTGTACAGGGGGCAATGGTCTACAGTGGCGGACAATTGGCCATGATGGCGCGCAATCGGGCAGTTGTCGGTTTTTCGAGCACACTTCAAAGGAATCGTGGTGTAGCATGGCCTGTGGTGTTCACACAATGGCCCATTGTTTAGTTCGTCACCGACCGCTGGCCGAGATAGTGCACTTTTTTGTTGCGTTTGTTCATTTAAAATCGAAGACGTGACTTTGTAAAAACGTATGAAATTATTTGACTATATTAAAATAACATTTATTAATAATCCTGATGGATTATAAATAAATATAGTATAAATAAATATATACATATAGTAAAAAAATAAAGTATAAATAAATATAGTAAATCTAGTATGTTGACGCTTTATTTCTCGGAGGGTGTTGAGAGGCAATCAAACAGTTGCGATCCGTGCAAGAAATTATTTATATCTCAACAAATAGTGTACAATGGTGGTTGTTGGTTGTGCGATTTTTAATAGACAGTAGTTCAAAAGGTGATGTGTAATACGGAAACGGATATAAAATAAAAAAGAACGACGAACAAAATGTTGCCGCAGTAAAAAATAAATTATTATTTTAAAGCGCCCTCTAGTGAGAGCTTGAACAAGTATATTAAGTGATCTTAATATACTAAAATTACTTTTGTGATTCTATTTTATATGTTAGATCAGGTTTATCCCAATAACCTCCCGCATAACATACATTTATCATAATGTTCAAACATACAATAAAATAAACGTTTAAAATGTTCATATATGCAAGAAAATTCATATATTACTATTTTTTTTAATAACTTTGTGGCGGTACACGTTTCTGCTTCTTCTTCTTCTTCTGTCTTCTTCTTAATTCGAAAGCCGTATATAAAAAAATAGCCGCGGCCGTAATTGCTTCCACGTCCATCGCAAGTGCTTCGCCAGGCAGCAATGAGCAATGGGCCATTGTGTGAACACCAAGTGATCGTGGCCTACAAGTGGTGCATTGCGAAGCATGGCCCACGATGGGCCATTGTGTACTGGGGCCTTTACAGCCGGAAACCATATCACGGCTAGCTCTTTTACTATAAGTACCTATACAACAATATTCAGGGAAATATAAATTGTTGCTAAAGTGCAGCGAGTAGCTTTAGAGTTAGTTAACTTGCGCTAATCCAAATAATTTACCAACATGTTGGGTGGTGGCTCTCGAACTAGGTTGAAGCCGTTTTGTGTTAGCGTTGTAGGTACGTACTTCATACCAGATTTGATACGTTGTAACTAAACACCATACTTAAATATGTTCAGTTTAGTATAAACACTTGTGTAATAGTATGCTTAATCGTCTTATGATAAAATAGGTATGAAGACATTGTATTAAAATAAGTACTTTTTTCATTTTATACTAAGTAGGTTGGTATATTTGAAATGTTATTTTTTTTACAAAAGCAGAATTTCTTACTATGTACATACTTACTTAATTACAAATAAGTAGATTAATTATTCTTCACTAGACAGCAACCCTAACAGCGTCAGAAGAGATAAGAGGCATGCGATAGAAAAAGACAAAACTTATAGGTATATAAAATTGCAAGTACGTAGCAGTGTTGCCGTTTGTACGGCAATTGCCGTTTCGTACGGCACTCATGCTCTATAAAGACGAATTGTACGGTATACGGCAGAGTGGTCATTGCCGTACGCTAAAATACGGCAATCAGGCAATCATAGCATAAGGAAGTAGGTATTGGGTAGGTATACCACTAGCTACTATATTTACAAAATACAGGAAAATTGTAGATGAAAAAAGAAACGTAATCAGCGTTTGCGTAAAAATGAACGCTAAGTTCAAGTGGAGCAAGATATTACCTTTATCGGAACCGCAATTTCAGAATTTGGCGAAGTTTACAAAAACACAAATGTTGAAAAAATTTCCACGAGCAGGATTTGAACCTGCACCCTTCTGACATTCCGGGTCAGGTGCTCTTCCAATTGAGCTATCGTGGTTCTAACCAGTCCGCCGAAATTATTCAACACTTTTTACTTTGTAAGCCAAAGGCGCCCATTCAATGTCAACAACTACCGTCATTAACATCCGATCATAATATTTTTACAAACATTAAAGATCAGTTAAGAAATAAGCAAGCTATTTTATAAAATGTTCAAAATGATTTTTAAAGCAAATTTTGTTGCGAACAAATTACAAAAACACAAATGTTGAAAAAATTTCCACGAGCAGGATTTGAATTTGATTTGGGTGCAGGTTCAAATCCTGCTCGTGGAAATTTTTTCAACATTTGTGTTTTTGTAATTTGTTCGCAACAAAATTTGGTTTAAAAATCATTTTGAACATTTGGCGAAGTTTGTTTTTGAAGTTCTTTCTTTGCCACATGCAAATGCCGATTCAGAAAGAATCTTCAGTGCTGTCAACTTCGTTAAAACAAAACAAAGAAACCGCCTCTTAACATCTACTATAAATGCAACATTATTAGCCAAACAGTGCATTTCCAGAAATCATTCAAATTGTACGAGGTTAAAGCCAACTCCCGAAATGATAGCGAAAATAAAAAAAACCGTCTGATTATGAAAAGAATGCCACTGAAGATGTCTTATTATGTGATGTTGTGAATTTGATGGGAGGAGAGGAGTGATCTGTGGTGCCTTTTTCTATTAAATCTATTGGTTCAGTGGCATCTTTTTCATAAACAGAAGGTTTTTATTTTTTTGACTTGTGTTTCTTGTCTGATGAAGAAAAAAATCCTTTTTCTTGTAAATAAAAAACTGTACGGCAATTTTTGTTTCAATACGGTAATTTCATCTCTTGCATACGGTAACCCTACAAATGACCAGCGGCAACACTGGTACGTAGTGCTGTGCGAGCTGCATTCCACTGTCGTCGTAGCAAAACACGCATTTATTTCAATCTTCTTGCGGAGTGATTCTTCTGTACCCTGGTACTATTAATTATTCTGTGGTAACACAGTAGTTTTTGACTGCGACCGACGGCCCACCTAGGCAAGCAGGCCGACATTCCTCCGTAAGTGAGGTGACGAAGGATGGGGGACCTTCCTTGGCTGTCGCGAGCATCAAGACGTCTTAAGAGTGCCCAATAACGGTCCCGGATTATGGTGCCACGGAAGGAAAGTGTAGGATATTTTAGTACCTACTAGGGATGAGACGTGTTTACTGGAATAAGTTTTGGAATAAGTATTTGCTTGTACGTATAAATACTCAGTATCGATTCAGCGTCCAACGCGTACCGAGTATTTACAAGTATCGACGACGCATACGTTGACAGTTACTCAAATACTCACACAAACTTCTAATAAGTACCGAGTCCGAAACTCAAAGACACGTTCTCGCTTAGACCATTTTGGTTATATGGTCTAAAGACCCCAGTACACAATGGCGTATGCTGGCCCACTACAGGCCATCGCAATTGTGTACAGGGGGCAATGGTCTACATGGCCAATTCCATGATGGCGCGCAATTGGCCAGTTGTCGGTTTTTCGGTTTTTATTTCAAAATTCAAAATTTGATATTGTACACTGAAATATACTTAAGTAAATTTTAAACACTGAAAAAAGACGACACCTCAGGCGGGAATCGAACCCAGCACCTTCTGCTTAGCGGAAGCTTAGCTAGTTTAAAATTCAAAATTATATTTTTATGTAATATAGGAAATATATCCAATGTCTATTATACACTAAATTAAATGTTCTTTTCAGACCAATGACCCATTGCGTTCAACCCCCAGTCAAAGCCAACCACCGAGCTTTCCACAGCCTCTTAAAGTTATAAGTGACGAAGTGTTTTGTTGTATGTGGAGCCTAAGATTAAGATTAAATAATTTATAAAATGTTTTTGTTTTGTTTATATAATTTTAACCCAAGTTGCGAAACAAATTACAAAAACACAAATGTTGGAAAAGAAAAACTTGTTAAAATAAAGTTTTAAAAATTTTTACTAACAGTTAAGCCAAATAATTGTTTTATAGTTAAAAAAGAGTGTAACATTCTTGTATGGAAAAAAACTTCATCACTTTGAAAGGTGTGATAATGCTGATGAAAAGTTATCAAGAAGCTCTCTGCTACATATCTTCATAAATTTGTCTCCTAAAACAAAGTAAAAATAAATTAGATTCAATGAAGTTTATTTTGTCTATTTGTATAACATAAAATTGCTTGGATACAACTTTATCTTACCTATTCCTTTCCAACATTTGCACTAATAGAGCTCTTGCCCTTTCGGCCAGCTTGTAGAGCTTGAGCTGAAGAAGCAGTTGATTCAGCGAGTACCTGCCTACTTTTTTCGGATTGGAGTTCTTCTTCTGTCAACTCGGGTACAACACCAATACCCTTAGAATAATAACGCCTAGAAGCCGAGTACGCGCACGGCGATTGAGGCAAGTTTAACCAAGCCATATGTGGCTTGGTTGGCCGAACGGCACGCTAGTATCTAAGGTCACGTCGTGTCGTAAGCAGCTCCGCAATTTTTGTTTATAATGACGTATTGTGCCATCAAAGGATGCTTTCACAAGTCAGAATCTAGCAAAAAGGATGCTAAGATTACATTTCACCTGTAAGAACAGCTTATCAATGTCTATTTTTTCGTAAAACATGATATTAATGTTCGTAAATTTTTTTTTTTTTTTTTTTTTTTAAATCTTAATTAATGGCTTCGCGTTTAGCATTTAGCCAATTTCAAGTATTTTTTATTATTAGTAATACATAAATAAACAATATTTCTTTTCTGTATGATGATGATGAATGATAATAGAAATGAGAAGTGAGAAATGATATACCCCCAACCCCTCGAGTATCTCAGTAAAGATGTGGGGCTTTACTAAGTCCTCGGGCGGACGTCTTGAGAGAATTTGAAAAGTGACGTTGCACTGTTTTGTTTTATTTGCCAACACTCGTGCACACTCACGAACACTTAACGGTTAATAATCCACCATTATTTCACATTAATATTCGATATACATATAACACAAATTTTCGAAAATAAAACAAAACCGCAGACATGACTCTTCACTTTCCCGCCAAGAAGTCGTTCGTAAATTTGTAATATGTCATTCCATGTATGTTTTGCTAGATGTAGGAAAACTTTTACCCCATTTTGTGTTCCGAGTTATTTTTATTTAGAGTTGTTTTTATCCAAGTCTAGAGTCCAAGAAAGACAATTTATCACGATTGCTGTTATCAAAGCGGCAGTTATTTAGAAAATAGTTACAGCTACAAGGATTTTAAATTGACATGCTGAAAAAATCTTATAACGGTATTTTTTTCTGATAAGACTGATTTTTGTGCAATAAAGTAAATGAATAAATATTGACATTCTTATTTATCACTTAGCTAATGATATGAGAGTTGTGGTAGTCGTAGCTTCACCGCCATCTAACTAAAGGCTCGAAATAATATTCAATGCATAATGAGATAAAATGATGCTTCCAAATAGTTTAAGAGAGAAGTGGCGGTCCATTGTCTCTGCCTACCCCTCCTGAGGGATTGAGGCGTGAGCTATTTATGTATGTATGTACCTTACAATTTTTACTTTTTTAAATAATAATAACAAAATTAAATGAAAACATCTTAATGTATATAACAGTTTATATTATTAATGTATGCCGTTAATATAATAAAATAAAATTATGTAATAATTATAGAAGACAATTTTCTCTTTGTGACTATTGAATTTGTGGCTATTTTCACATAAAAAAATTGAAGTAATAAAAAAAATCATATGTAACAACAATACAATTTTTAAACTATGAAACAAGATAAGAGTTTAGTAACTTACCCATTTACCCCGATTTGGGGAAATTATCATTTTACTTGCAACATTTATTCGTACGGTTGTGTGTGTAATGACTAGCTGCTGACGCACACGACGGAGTATTTTGTGCCTCAATATTTTGACGAACTTTGTTTGACACTATCGTTCTAGGCGTTATTATTCTAAGCCAATACCAGCCCTTATACACAAATTATGTAGAACACTGCAGGCTATCATAATGTTACCTGCTGTTTCAGGACAGTAATGAAGTTCCCGAGCTGCCAAAAGACATCTCCATCGACTTTTTAATATCCCCAATGAAATTATTTCATTCATTATTATAATTCTTGAACCCATTACGATAAATTTTCTATAGAATTCACAGTTACGAAAGTCAAAAGGTAACACTTTTGGTTTCGTCAATTTGAGGTTATAATTCCGAACAATCATCTGTCTAATTCAAAGTTCTTTCGCAACGTTTGTGAATTAGAGTAGGTTTAGAAAATATAAATGTCAAACAATTTGCGGGCGGACGAAATTTCGAAACAAAAAGAACCATGTTAAGAAACAATGCGAATATTCGTTGAATTTTCGTTTTCGTATGAATTAGAGTAGAGCTCCAGTTTCATGTTTCGGAACACTGAGTCGTTTCCTTAAAGCAGTGTTGCCAACTTTATTTTTGAGGAGATCGTACCACAGAGTAAAAAAGATCGTATTTTACTAGGATATCTATAAAAAAAATAGTACGCATTAAAACTCAATAAAACAACCAATTTCCTTTAGGTTTTATTTTATTTAAGTGTTTTTAGTCACTATCTTCAGCAAAAGGCAACGTGTTTATTCTTGTATACATATTTACATTTAGTTTTGATAGCATTTCGTTAGATGGCTTAAAATCAATGCACGATCCATGTTCCTTTACATGCTGAGCCGCCAGCAGAGTCCCGTTAACTGTCTCTGTGGACAGTTTATTACGAACTTTAGTTTTCATAAGGTTAACGTGGCTGAAAACTCTTTCACACTGTGCATTAGAATGCGGGATACATAATGTATCTAACGCAAACTGTGATAACTTCTTATAATTTTCGCACAGGTACAACTCACTCCAAAATTTGTCAACCGGTAAAGTCAAATCCAGTTCATTAAACTTGGATGGGAGAGTTCTCCATTGATCATCGATTTTTTGAATTAAATTTACATTTTCTTCCGAGACTACTCTAGGTAGTAACTGGATCAATGGAAATATCGAGGGAGCAACTTCGCGGAATTTTGCTGATGCAGCATTTGTGGCATGCAGTATATGAAGTTTTGATAAAAGCGGGTCATTCATGCAATAACGCTTTTTAATTTCTTTTGCGCTTGTAATCAGGAAGTTCCGACAAACATGATAAAATCTATTTAGTTCGACTCTGTTTCTTATAACTTCTGGATTTTTGAGGTCATTCATGACTCTAACACCCAAGTACAGTTGCTCATTTCTTAACCAATTTTCTTGGTTTTCAAAATTTATAACTTCAAGCTCATGTCGCATAACGTAATCTCTGTTTAAAAAACAAAGCAGGATGTCCATGTATATTTCCCGAATCTTATCATTTAGCGAAGTTATCATAACACTTTCGGATTGAAAGAATTTGTTGAACTCTGTGAATTTAGGCAAGATCCATGCGAGAAAACTGTAATACATTTTGATGAATGGATCATTTAATGCATTATGTATGACTTCTGTTGAAACAAGCTTTTCACTGAGCCATGTGTTTGTAAAGAAAAGTTTCAATGCATCCCACTGTTCGAGTATTCTGTCCACAACTGCAACAAGTGACAGCCAACGAGTCTGGGAAGGATGAAGCATTTTATGTGGTTTCAATTTAAGGAATTCCTGGAACTCTGCGAATTGACATTGTCTTTTGGAACTACATTTGAAAAATCCGTATATTTCTCGAGCTAAATCCTCGCATCTTCTAGGTAGCTCTTTACAAGCTTGAGATGCACACAGGTGGACAGAGTGACATACACATTTCATTATTATAATACCAGGACAAGATTCCTTGAGGCGACTGGCAACTGAATTATTTTCTCCCATCATTACACTGCACCCGTCAGCAGCAAATCAGTCAGTGGAACACTCTCCTTCTCAAATGACTTAATAAGGGAATTAAATAAGTTTTTGCCTGTAGCTCCTTCGTTAGCTAAGTCCGGATTTGATGAATCAAATATTTTTGACAGCTCCCAAAATCTACTGACAATTTGTTTTGACTTTTCGTCATAAAATCTCACGACAATGCAAGACGACTTTTGGGTACTTATATCAGTGGATTCGTCACTGATTGCACTGAACTTACTTAGCTTTAATTTCGCCGCCAAAACTTCTTTTTCAGTCTCTCCTATGACCGCTGTGGCAATTGCAGTCGCTTTTGTCCTTTTAAGAGAAATTTGTTGCGCTATCTTAGAATCTGGGAATATGTTCTTTAATAAGTCTGTCATGTGGTCTATCGTTCTAAATGACAAGTTATGTTCCACTAAAAAACCGGAAAGTTTAACTTCTAAACAGCAGAAGAACGAGTGGTGGGTCTTTTTTCTGTATAAAGGAAGCCATGGCAGATACTTGCTTGTTTGTTGATGCTAATTTTTTCATTGCCTCTATGTGTTTTTGTCTATTGGCATAAGTTTTAAGAACACCGATCTCTGCAGTTAAAATAGAGTTACAAACACCGCATTTGGCTTTATATTCGTCAGGGCCCGGTTTAAGCCATTTCTTAAACATGTCCAATTCTTCCCAATCGGGACGATATTTCTGAGCCCTATGTTTTGGACGCTCTGATTTTGGTAATTCATTTCTTTGTTGAAGAGTTTTTTTTGGTGTGCTTTGCCTATTTCTAGATGTCTCCGCCATGATTCTAAAGAGAAAAGAAATTATCAAATAGAGACGGATGTAAATAAACGTACCTTATTTTTCTTTGGAACAAACTTATATATAAATACCAACCTTATTTCGTAACGAAAACCAAGCGAAGTAAAAACACCAACCACGTTACTAAAAATATCAATACTCAAGGTAATAATACGTATTGTATTATGTTTTACAATAAAAACTCCGAAACAAACATCAAAAACTACTAAACACTGAACTGAACACTGTGATTGTCTACAATTTGTACAAACCTGCAATGTCCTGCAAGGTAAGGTACCGAGAATACGTTAGATTGCGCGGGCTGGGGAAGTACCGTGCTGGTGACAAAGATAAAGAGGACAACACATCGCGTATTACTAAAGAGTGAGTGCGACAGACAGTTCAGTACACTTTTGGATGCGTTCCTAAAAGTGTAAAAATAGTTTATGACTCGTTCAAGTTTGAAATACATAGGTAAGTACTGCTTTTTTATTCTTTATTCTTAAAAATCAACTTACTTACGGTAGTATTTTTCTTAATTGGTTACAAAAATGATGACTTTTGATAAGATCGTATGTTTCGCGTACGATTTTGAATTCATGATCGTACATCACACCAGACACCAAAAAGTCGTATGAATACGATTTAAATCGTACGGTTGGCAACGCTGCCTTAAAGAGCGACACACGTCTACTCGGTACGTAATTTGTACGTCTCATCTCTAGTAGGTACCTTTAAAAAGTTAAAGTTATAATCAGTGTTGCCAATTTAGCTCTTTTAGAGCTAAATTTAGCTCTATATTCAATTAGTCAGCTTCAAAAAAACGTTTTTAGCTCTTTAGCTCTTTTATTTTAAAACTTTAGCTCTTTTCCATTACATGAAAAAAAGATGTTTTTTTTTTTCAAAATTCTAGGTGTGTATCCGAATTTCATGCAGACCAACGAGTAAATTAATAGCCATGTTTAGTCTATGACTTGAACTACGGGGAATCCCTGTAAATTATTTCTTTCGTTTCATTTAGTTAGTTCGATCATTCATTATTTGATTTTGGCAATTAGTGTACGATCGTGGTAGAGTACCTATTGTGTTGATTATTTATGTAGCTGTAGCGTGAATTACATACCTACAACAAATCAGCATAGGAAAGTGCAACCAAAATGTCTTCGAGTAAGCCATACACACAAAAGTTCCGAGAAGAATGGCTCAGCGAGACTGCTTTTCAAGGTTGGTTGAAAGAAGTTAGTAATGACAAATCCAAAGCGTATTGCAGCTATTGTCGATGTGAATTAAATGCGAAAAAAAATGATTTATTGAACCATATTACGCGCAAAAAACATATCAAAGCTGCAGAGCCATATTCATCACGACAACAGAAATTGGTCTTCCAACCCAAACCCAAATTCGACGATGCAAAAAGTTCAGCTGAAGCTTGTTTATCATTATTCATAGCTGCTCATACTTCTATCTTGCCGGTAGATCATCTTGGAGTTCTTTGCAAAAAAGAATTCAAAAGCGATATTAAACTCCACCGTACTAAGTGCACCGCAATAATAAAGAATGTAATTGCGCCACATTTTACTTCTGTCTTAAGAAATGATATTGGAGATGGACCATATAGCTTATTGCTTGACGAGAGCACCGATATAAGTGTAACCAAGTTACTAGGAATAGTAGTGCAGTATTTTAGCAAAACATCATTCGAGATTGTCTCTTCCTTTCTTACGTTAGCTGAGTTAAACAAAGGGGACTCTGAATCTATTACTGAAACTGTAAAAAATACTTTACTGTCATATGGACTAGATATCAAAAAACTTTGTGGCATTGGAGTCGACAATGCAAACGTTATGACAGGAATACACAATGGAGTATACCAGAAACTGAAATTGGATGTACCTCATCTTATTATGATTAAGTGCTCTTGTCATTCTATCCAACTCGCCGTTTCTCATGCTTCTGCCGAACACTTACCAAGACATTTAGAATACCTCGTTCAAGAGACTTATAATTGGTTTTCAAAGTCCTCAAACAGACAAAACGAGTACAAAAATTTGTATTTAACAATAAATGACGAAGAACCTTTGAAAATAACTCAAGCCTGTGCCACGAGATGGCTTTCAATAGAACCAGCAGTAAAAAAAATATTGGATCAGTGGACAGAATTAAAATTACATTTTAACCTCACGAGACATACTGAAAAGTGTTACGCCGCAGAAACTCTTTACAATCTATATCAAAATCCTACAAATGAAGCGTATTTGCTTTATATTCATTCTGTTTTGGATCATTTGCAAAGTCTCGTAAAAATATTCCAATCGAACAATATTGACCCAAGTAAATTATTGAACGATTTAATAATGGCCATTGAATTTCTTGGTAGAAAGGTCCTTAACCCCAACAAACAAATTGATGTATTCGAAGTACAAAACTTAGAAGATTTTTTGATTCCACATTCGTATTTAGGATACAGAGTAGAGAACAAACTCCAAGAGATCACAAACACCAATCGATTTTCAGCAGAAGATGAAAAACAATTTCGAGAGAAGTGCGTACATTTTACGATAGTGCTAATAAAACAGCTCAGACAAAGGTTGCCAGACAACTACCGCATTTTAAAAAAAGTGAACCAATTATCAGTCTCAAATACTTTGAAACAAGTCAAAGAGAATATTGTACCACTGGTGCAGCAAATGGGCCACGATGAAGAATTTATCAGTAAAGTAGAAATGCAATGGAATAGCATAACCCTGGTGCCATGGCTAAAAAAGGAGAACACAATTTCATTTTGGTCTGAAGTTTTGCAGTACAAAAATGCGGCTGGCCTAAATCCTTTCAAAGAACTTTGTTCTTTTGCTCTTGCAATGATTTCTTTGCCTTGGTCAAATGGAGAAGTAGAAAGAGTATTTAGCCAGCTAAATATCGTCAAAAACAAATCTAGAAATCGACTTAACAACGACACCACCAATGCAATTTTAACTGTCAGATCTGGATTACGACGAACAAAAAAATGCTGCCACAACTATGAAGTGCCAAAAGAAGTCCTGATAAAAATTGGTACCATGGCAACATATGATGAGGAAAACTCGGGACCCAGTACAAGTAGACAAGAATTAGTGAATTTGACAAACAGTCACAGTCACAGTGTCGATAGTTCTGACGACGAATAATCGTATTTTTGAATATGTCTCACATTAATCTAAGAAGATAATTATTACCATGTTACGTTTTTCTTCATCAATAATTAAAATGTAGATTTACAAAACTTTGTTTTATTTTAGCTCTTTTTTTTTCAAAAGTTTAGCTCTATTTTAGCTCTTTTTCGAAGGTGATCTAGCTCTCTTTAAAAAATTGAGTTGGCAACACTGGTTATAATAAACTTTTTATTTGGTCTGAGCATATACCTACCATAGTTCGGGATCGGTCTCACTCAACGCACTCAGCAAGTACGTAAGTAAGTAGTAGTCACTACGTTATATCTCAACGCCTGAAAGGAATTATTCTCCCAGTTGTTCCTAAAAATAATACGACCAGCCTCCATCAACTCCCTATTTTAGAAAAGGGAAAGAAGAGAAATAAAAAACACGCATTTAGTTACTCAGACCAAATAAAAAGTTCTGAGTAGTTAGTTAGTAGTAGTAGTTAGTAGTAGTAGTTATTATAATAGATAAAATATTCACTTACAATTATCCCAAAATATCATGTTCCGAAAAGCAGCTCATTCTTTCATTCTACATAGGTAGATCGAAATTAGAACATCTTTGTTTTGCTAAATAGATTTCTGCAATACGATTCTACCTACCGTTTCAATACTTGAAAAAAAAACAAAATAGTGGATTGCTAGCGTTGGTATTTTATGTAAAATTGATTAGTACTTTTTTGCTTATATTAAGAATAAACTTAGGAAAATGCTTATCTTCTATAATAACTACGTAATGGTTTGTATAACAAACTAGTAAATAGTGTGTGAAATTAACTTTTTCTTAGTTGAGACCAAATTCCTTCATTATTCTAGAGCTATACTGTGTTTTCATTTATTATATTAGACCCTATAAAACATCATCAATATAGGTACCTAAATAATGCGTTGTTTACTTGTATTTCAGAAGCACTGAGGTGTATATTGTAAACAGTCTTCAAACAAACTTCAAACACAAAGGTGAGGTTGCTAGCTAGCCTGCTAAGCGTAAAACAACTTTTGTGATTATGAATAATACATTTAACAATTAACAATTATCTTTATTTTAGATGTCAAGGATTCCAATATTGTCGATAAGCGGCGCAAAAGGGAACAGACCAGCATTGGCACCACCACCACCACCACCAGGGCGGAAAAGAGAAGCTACAGCTTTCTCATCAAACATTCTGCCACCCTCTAAAGTGACTAAAATAACAAAGAAACCTGTAAATGTTTCTCCAAAAATACCACCCTATGATTACAAAGCTAGATATAACAACTTGTTAGAGGCACATAAAGTTAAGATAGGAGAATATAATGATTTGAAGGACAAACTTGTAGAAGTATCTGATGAATACAAGAAAATTAAGGAGATTGCTCAGTCATCTGCCACGGAAAAGGATATTCTGAAAGATAAATTGTTAAAGAGTCAGAATGATTTAATGAAAAAAAGTGAGGAGTTTGAAAGTATGAAAATTGACTCTCAAATTCAAAAAATTGAAAATGAAGACTTGTACCAAAAAACTAAGTTGTTGTTGGAAAAAGTGACTATTGATTTTAAGAAGAAATCCGCAGAATTTGAACAGCTTCAGTCTGTATTTAATGACCTCACTAGACGCCATAAAAATCTCAAAGATGATACAGAGACATTGTGTGTACTACTGAAAAATATATCAATTGAATATACAACTAGACTACAAGAAAGCACAAGTGTTGCTCACTAAATACAAAACTGATGTGGAAGCCCTACAAAATATACTAGCATGCATGTTTAAAGAGCAACGTGATCTAAGAAATACCATACAGGACTTGAAAGGAAACATCAGAGTATATTGCAGAGTAAGACCACCACTGGAATCGGAGACCTCCAAGCCATTATTTAATTTAAATATGCTCGATGCCTGTTCCATAGAAGTTGAGAAGGTGAATTAAACTTTAGCTCTGCCAGGAAAGGGAAATCACAACACTCGTTTACTTTTGACGGTATTTTCACACCTCATTCATCTCAGGAAGATGTTTTTGCTGAGGTTTCACCAATGGTCCAGTCTGCTCTAGATGGTAACAACGTTTGTATCTTTGCATATGGCCAGACGGGCTCTGGTAAAACCTATACCATGGAAGGTGGATGTGGTATGGAACAGTATGGTATCATACCCAGAGCATTTAATATGATTTTCACCAGCATGGAAGATCTTAAGAGAATGGGTTGGGAATTAACCATAAGAGCCTCATTTTTGGAAATCTACAATGAAATTATTTATGACTTGCTTAACTCCAGTAAAGGTCAGGAATCCCACGACATCAAACATTAATGTCAACATCAAAATTAAATTAATAAATAAATAAATATATCATTCCAGGTACAAGTTATTCTCTTATTCTAATAATTATACACAATTTTTAATTTTTTTAACATAAAATTTTATGAGATTTACGTTGGCAGCTGTGATAGTATAAACTGTGTCACTGCTGCCAGTGCCTTCCATCCTGTATGATGATGATGCAGATCGAAAGGATTACTGATAAGGTTCATTTTTTTTTAAATAACAAACAATCAAGATAATGGAAGGCCATGAAAACTAACAATTACCTTTTAATTTTGATTTCACCTGTCACGTGAAATGCACAGCAACTACTTTAAAATACGCATCATAAAATACGGCATTTTATTTTTACCACATGTGATCGGTTTGGTTCCCGGTTAAGACAGACGATTTTTAAAAAATCCATGATTGAAGTATGTATTGTTCTCTAAAATAAAAGTAAGTCTCCATTGCGTACAATTTGCTATTTTCAATAATTAAAGTAGTTGCAGTGCATTTCACGTGACGGGTGAAAACACAATTAAAAGGTAATTGTTAGTTTTCATGGTCTTCCGTTATCTTGATTGTATTTGTTATTTAGAGAAAAATGAACCATATCAGTAACCCTTTCGATCTGCATCATAAAATACGGCATGTCATTTTTTGTCGCATTTGACTGGTTCGAGTCCCGCCTAAGACAAGCAATTTTTCAAAAGTCCATAAAAGCAGAATTTATTGTTTTTAAAAATAAACGAAAGTGTCCTTTACACAGAATGTGCTATTTCCAATATTTAAGGTAGTTGCCATAAAAGATAAGGAAGTTAAGAGCTCACATGATTTTATCAAACTGATTATATTTGCCCAACGTAACACAAACAGCTGCTACTCTGAACAACGAGAGGAGTTCTCGGTCACATTCAGTTGTACAAATCAAAATATCTGCTATTAATAAGAAATGTAAAGAAAAGTTTACAAGCAACCTGAAGTTAGTGGACTTAGCTGGCTCCGAGAGTGGAAAAACTACACAGAGAATGGACGAGACGAAACACAAATAGGTCTCTGTCTGAGCTCTCAAATATAAATGTAAAATGGCCATTTTCGCATTTTGTAGTAATTTTCCAATTGTATTTATCGTTTTTATCGAAATAGGAAAATAAATTCATGCTTAGTATTACAAATTTCCACTCTGCGAGAAAAAGCTGAGTTCGAACGGCCGGCGCATTGCATTTTGTAGTAATTTTGCAGTTGTATGTATCGTTTTTATCGAAATAGGATAATAAATTCATTATAAAATATTTATTCCTCATGAAGTTACAATTATTCTGGTATAAATTTTGCTCAATAATATTATCGTAGATAGGAGAAATTCACAGCGATCTTAAAGCGATTTTCAAAGTTTTTTGGTTTAGAGTAAGATTTTTTTTAAAGATGTAAAATCAATGATATCTGAAAATTCCGAGGCCGCTACGAACTATTCGACTATAAAATAGATAACATTCTATTTTTTTTTATTTCATTTGTTTAGAACAGTAGTTCAATCTAGGAGCTCAAAAAGTGTTATTTTTCCATAATTTTATAAATATTACGCATTAGGAATATTCAGATACGAATAGTTGCTATTAAAAAATAATTATCGAAGTAGTAGTAAGCTGCTTTCAATAAAATATTTCATAAATTTGAAATTTAATTTACCTAACTTACCCATCACTAGCTGTCGTATCTTGCCGACTGTGGCGTGAGGAGAACACCTCTTTTAAGGATTTCGATTAGCAATATTTAATGAGTTTTTGCTAATGAAATGTAACTAATGGATATATCTGCGTGCCATTTTACAATATATCATTAATGTTTTTTAAATGATAGGAAAAAGAAACACAGAAAAGTTAATTTAGTATATTTATTTTCTATTTTAAAAATGTCGTTTTCTCGTCGGCTATACACGACGGTGGCGTGTTAGGCACTTTTTCATTTGTCGTCCAGTGCCGACCGTGGCGTTCAAAAGGTTAATGTTTTTTGTAATCGTAATCAACCTTTTAAATAATGTATAATATAAGTTCTTGTAAAAATGGTTTGGTTTCAATGCAGTATCTTTTGTTAATTGTGGATGGGTTCACAAAATTTTGCATTATTAAAGCTCTACGATATACAAAATCCCAGCCTACCATAAAAACTCTTAAAGATATATACTTTTTGACATCCACACAGATTAATTACTGATAGAGGTTCGTGTTTCACTTCGGGTGAATTCAGGCGTTTCTGTACACAATCTGAGATTCAACACGTGTTGAATGCTGTGCCTGCTCCAAGAGCTAACGGTCAGGTAGAGCGCTATAACCGTACCGTTTTGGATGGACTTAGGGCTTACTCTGACCGTTCAGGCGAGAACAAATGGGACCAGGACCTTGGTAAAATTCAATGGGGACTTAATAATACATTTAATAAAGGAATAGGCAAAACTCCAGCTGAAGTTTTGTTTTGTAGGCGTCCTCTAAATCGTGGGGAAGGAATCTTAGGCGAAACTATTGTTGAAACAAGACAAAATAATAAACAAATAGAAGATATTAGATTGGAAGTTAATGAGCAGAGATGTACAAAATACCCTGTACAAAGTATCTGGAATACAAAATGCAAGATACTTTTAAATAAAGTATTTCAGATACCAGATACAAAATACTTTCGAGAATAGTATCTGAAATACTAAATACCAAATACGTATCTTCTAAATACTTCTTAAGATACAAATACTTTTGTAAGTAAACAAGATTTTATTTTAATGAATTCTAAGTTTATTTTTCTTAATTGACATAACACGAGCATAACACGATAACATAACACACACGTTACATAACATAACACGATTTATTCGTAAATAACTTAATGTTATTTACGTATGTAAATAACTTAACATTAAGTTATTTACGAATTATTCGTAAATAACTTAATGTTATTTACGTAAGTAAATAACTTAACATTCAGTTATTTACGAATAAAACAATAAATATAAATAAAATAAAAATATAATAAATATAAATAAAAATATAAATAATAACATTAAGTTATTTACGAATAAATCGTGTTATGCCCGGCGCCTACTGACGGCGTGGCACGGCGTGGCATGGCAAAGGATTTTCTTACTAATCAAGTTATTTTGATACTTATTTCATGAATTCTAATCATGTCAGAATAAAGTGATATGAATTCTACATGAACTCATTGAAAAAAGTGTCAAAATAACTTGTTTAGTAAGAAAATCCTTTGCCAAGCCACGCCGTGCCATGCCGGCACTGGACGCCGGGCAACAATCGCTGAAATATGACAAGACAAAATATTATATTTTTAAGTAAAAGACTTCAGTAAAACTAGTTTTTCAAATATTTCATCGCTCATCTTTCTACGATGAGGCCTTAGAATCATACCCCCAAAAGAAAAGAGTCGCTCCACAGGGGCAGAACTTGGCAAACAGGTGTAATATTTCAAAAAAAATTTTTTTATTGTAGGGTAAGTATTTAAGCTCTTTAAGCTACTATCTTTATTATTTAGGTATTGCAGTGTTTCTAAGTCAGCAGTGCTGCCAGTAGATCCCGTATTTTCACCACTTGCAATAGAGGAATCAGAATCCTCTAAAAACATATAATAAGATTCATCTTTTGACTTTTTTTTTATATTACCCTCAATACTGTCTAAGGCCTCAGACTTTTGTTTTTCAGATCGGTTAATTTTTCGTGTTTCAGTCAGGATAAGTTCTTTAACATATTCCCTCCGTTCTTTTGGTACCCATTTCATTTTAAAAAACGGATGTGATACTGAGGCTAAAATTGCATCACTTGCTGCAGGCTCCAGCTGCAAAAACTTTTTGAAACGCCTGTTTAGGTTTTCTTCAATGACATCAAGAAGAGAAATGCAGTATTTTAGATTTTCTGATCTAAGACCCTTAATGATATGTTGAATTCTTATTAACTCAGGTAACAGACAGCCATAATAGGTATCATTTTCTCCTTGCAGACTTTGAATAGCTTCTGCTATAGGCTTTGAACATTCTACATATTCACTTAAAAAGTGAATTTCATTACCATTTAATGGTGGTAATTTTAACATTTTCATTGTTTCAGTAAGACGGTTCTGCACAGTTAAAAGATCTTGTATAGAATTATAATAAGAGTTCCACCGAGTTGCGCACGGAGAAGTTGGTGACTTTCCTGTCATCTCCAAATATATTTCACTTGCTTTTGGTGATCTACGACATAAATTCCAGAGAGCTTGGCATTTAGCTAAGGCCCCGTCATGCACTTTCTTATATAAAGAAATTTTTAATCTTGCTTTTTTGAAATCTGTACTAGCAATCAAATGTAAAGTGTGTGTAGCACATCTTTCATGTCCGGGCAGAAGGCAATCACTTTCTAAATCTGATAAAATATCTGGAAAAGCTTGTAGTAATAGCAGTGAATCATCATTTTCATTACTTTCATCGAGTGATATTTGTTCCAGATCTTCTTCATATGCATGTGAAACATGTTCATTTTTATCTATTTCTGAATCTGACTTACCAAATACATCAAAAGCCTTAACCATGTTTGAACCATTATCTGTAACTGTTTTAACAATTTTAGATAGTTTTAGGTCATAGTCTGAATGTATATCAGCTATTAGCTCTGCAACTTTATCATATGTGTGAGCCCCTTTAAATCTTCTGCAAGCTATGGCAGCACTTTTCCTCTCAAAGGTTTCATTATGGATCCAATGGACTGTAACCCCTAAATAACTCCGTCTAGAGGAGGACCAAATATCAGCCGTACTGCACACAAATTCAATAGCATTCAAATCTAATTTAATTTTTATCTTGTATTCATCGTACTCTTCGCTAATTTTAGTTTTAGCTGTACGACGGCACATCACTTTTGGAGGCTTTGTTAGTTGCTGTGCACCTGCGATCAAAGCTCTAAAAGCCTTTGACTCCACTATGGATACTGGTGACATAGTTTCAACAATAAATTGTACAATCAACTTGTCCAAATTAACAGATCTGGAACCAGTTGCAATATTTGTAAGAGTAGACTGCTTTAATTTTTTATGTAGTACTGTTGATTCTGAACTACTGTCACTATTAATCTGAGTGAGTTTTCTTTTTTTAAGTGTTGTATTTTTAACTTTTTCATAATCCTGCAACTGATCTGTGTGACCTTTCCTCTATAATAAAACAAAAAAAGGAGATTAGTTACATTACAGTGACAGAGCGAGTGTATTTAAAAAAATAAAATTATTAAATTTATTATTTCTATTGATAACTTATGATAATAATCTTGATGGAATAGAAAAATATTTAGTAAGTAAACTTATTATCTCCTATACAAAATATGCATCTGTATAAAAAACCTACCTTTAAATGCTTCAAGAAATTCGTAGTGGAAGTAACACTACCCCTTATAACTTTTGAACATACATTGCATGTTGCAGATATATTCACAACACTTCCATCGACTTGTTTAATATCTTTAAAACAATGCTTCAAAATTAGCGGTGTACTTAAATTGTTCTCTATCTCTTGATCCCTGAAAACCCAAAAAATTTGTTAGGTTACGTTCAGAAAGAAATATTAAATTTTAAGGTGACAGTGAACGAACATTGCGATACGACTGAAACTTGTAAATTTAGTCAGAAATACAATCAGTGTATCAGTTAGCTACACATAAATTCGTGAAAAGATCACTGATGATTTTTATTACATTTGTTTGTTATTCTAACCTAAATTGCGAGTTACATACATATTTGTCGTCCAGATTGTCGCGAAACCCGCGGAGTAAAAATCATAATTACTTTCTTAAATTCTTTTAGAAATCTATATAAAATTAAACTTACGTTTCCATCTTGGCGATTTCGAATCTCACAAAAGCTGTTTGTTGATAACATACAAAAAGGCGGTCATCTTCTCATTTTTTTTTTTTTTTTTTAATAGTTTGATCTCTGAGGAACCGGCTAAGGTCATAGACCATGCTGCCATGTCATTAGTTTCTTAATTTCATTAGTATTATAATCCTAAAGATGATGATGAATGATAATGGAAATGATGATGATGAATGATAATGGAAATGAGAAGTGAGAAATGATATACCCCCAACC
Organism: Eudonia mercurella; assembly: GCA_963082485.1. Classification (NCBI taxonomy): domain Eukaryota; kingdom Metazoa; phylum Arthropoda; class Insecta; order Lepidoptera; family Crambidae; genus Eudonia; species Eudonia mercurella. Next base: position 24,945,202 of record OY720022.1, read on the forward strand.
CCTCGAGTATCTCAGTAAAGATGTGGGGCTTTACTAAGTCCTCAAGCGGACTTCTTGAGAGAATTTGATTAGTGACGTTGCACTGTTTTGTTTCATTTGCCAACACTCATGCACACTCACGAACACTTAACGGTTAATAATCCACCATTATTTCACATTAATATTCGACTTAACACAAATTTTAGAAAATAAAACAAAACCGCAGACATGACTCTTCACTTTCCCGCCAAGAAGTCGGTCATCTTCTCAAATGAAATTACATTTCAGTTTTTTTTTTTTTAATTGTTTGGCTCGCACGACTTGTGCATTTGCCACATCTTGTATAGATACAGGCCAGTGCAGTGCAAAGAAAGAGTCGCCATCTACCAATGTGATGTTAGACTAATAATGACACGCTTAATTTTACGCATTTATTTTATATATTTCTACTAATATATTACTAAAAGTATTTTATCAGAAAAAGTATTTATAAAATACTAAGATACCAAACAAAATATATTTAAATACAAGATACAAAATGATTTTTTAAAAAGTATTTTAGATACAAAATGAAAATACGTATCTTGCATCTTGTATCTGTATTTCAGATACTTGTATCTTAGATAAGTCACACCTCTGTTAATGAGCACATCGAAAATGATCAGGGTAAACAGCAGACAAGGTTTGATCGGAATAGAAAGACACCTAAGACTTAGTAAAGATTCTAAAATCTCTACCGTCAAATTAATGATGGCAAGAGCCGTAAACTTCTACCAAAATATACAGGTCCATTTCGAACCACCAAAATATTACCAAATGACCGCTATGAAGTATCAAGAATCCCAGGGTCAAACATTTCGAGAGGAAAATGCATAAATGTCTGGTCAGTAGACCGCATTCAGCCTTGGATTACATTTATCTACGATTAGCTAATAATGATAGTGATACATCTGAGGATAAGGCAAATGTGGGATTAGCAGGAGATTGAAGTTGATTGATTTAGTGTGATTCGTTAAAGCTATAAATAATAACTTAATTATTAAATGAGAAGAAAAACTGTGATTGTATATGATATTAAGAAAAGTTAAAAATATATATCTAATATATAAAATTCTCGTGTCACAGTTTTCGTTGCCATACTCCTCCGAAACGACTTGACCGATTTTGATGAAATTTTTTGTGCTTATCCGGTATCTATGAGAATCGGCCAACATCTATTTTTCATCCCCCTAAATGTTAGGGGTAGTCCACCCCTAAATTATTTTTTTATTTTTTATGGCAAAACAACGTTTGCCGGGTCATCCGGTATCTATGAGAATCGGCCAACATCTATTTTTCATCCCCCTAAATGTTAGGGGTAGTCCACCCCTATTTTTTTTTTTTTGATTGCAAAACAACGTTTGCCTGGTCATCCGGTATCTATGAGAATCGGCCAACATCTATTTTTCTTCCCCCTAAATGTTAGGGGTAAGTAGTCCACCCCTAAATTTTATTTTTATTTTTTATGGCAAAACAACGTTTGCCGGGTCATCCGGTATCTATGAGAATCGGCCAACATCTATTTTTCATCCCCCTAAATGTTAGGGGTAGTCCACCCCTAAATTTTTTTTTAATTTTTTATGGCAAAACAACGTTTGCCGGGTCAGCTAGTTATATATAAATATATGAAGAGAATATATGTTGTCAAAGTCGATGTTGATGATAGATATACCTAAGTTATTATTATATATGAAAAGTTATCAATATGTTCTGTTGATTAATAATGTTATGTTCATATTGTTGATGAGTAATATGAGTATTTGGAAGGATTGACACGACCGTGAAGTCTTGGAGCTCTTTGAGTTTCTGATTTTACAGTGAGGGGTCAACTGCAAATCTCATGATATATGTTGAGTTGTTAAATGTTATGATGATGTTGTTGAAGAGTGTTTGGAAGGATTGACACGGTCGTAAAGTCTTGCAGTTCTGCGAAGTTCTGAATTTGCGGTGAGGGTTCAACTGCAAATCTCATGATTTGGAAGGTTTAACACGATCATGAAGCTTTGCAGCTCTTTGAGTGTCTGACTTTGCGATGAGGGGTTAACTGCAAATCTCATGTTGTTTTGGAATGGAAGGCGAAGGTGGCCCTAATGGTAGGGTGAAGTCTTCGATGCATTCTTGATAATTTTATGATGTGATGTGCATATGATTAGTATTATAAGCTCAGACCAAATAAAAAGTTATTTGGTCTAAGATTATAAGTTCCTAATTATGCAATGGCAGTCAACTGCCAATCTCATGTTGTTTTGGAACGGAAGGTGAAGGTGGCCCTAATGGTAGGTAGGGTGAAGCTTTCAATGTTTTTTTTGAAACTTGTTTATTATGTTGTTTTCATTTTAAATCAGCTATAAATAGAAAAATTTTGGGACAAACTGTGTGGTCAGAATGGCCGAATGTTAGAGTACTATTTTACACAGTGACAGCTTGATATTTGAATACTTAATATAATTTATCAATTATATTAAATGTTTAAGATTAACAATTATTTGATAAGAATTAACATTGATTGTAATAAATGTTTCCCTCAATATCTATACTAATATTATAAAGCTGAAGAGTTTGTTTGTTTGTTTGTTTGTTTGTTTGTTTGAACGCGCTAATCTCAGGAACTACTGGTTCAAATTGAAAAATTCTTTTTGTTTTGAATAGTTCATTTATTGAGGAAGGCTATAGGCTATATTACATCACGCTATGACTAATAGGAGTGGAACAGTCGCTAATTAACGCGGGTGAAACCGCAGGGCACAGCTAGTTATTAATATAATATTGTATCTGCTATTTGTACTGGCAATATTACTAGGTTGGTAACACTTACCACAGACACTTACGATTGCATCAGATTACATATGGTAGAATAAAACGTAAATCTGTCAATTGACTTGTAAGAAAAACAACAGAAATAAAACGGTGTTAACTGTAACTTTGGCTTTTAATGTTCGAGAATAAATAAAACTACACTTAGCTTTTCAAAGTACAATGTGTTTAACTAGGTCTAATTAGTTAGTATAAGCATTTATACGTCACCGCTCTCTGACCTACAAAAACGTGTTAAGTATATTGTAATAAATCAGTGTTAAAACAGCGCTCATTGGGTTTGGTGATTTTCTGCGTTTCCCTATCTCTATCAATATAGCTATAACCGTTACAAAACAATCGTTTAAGAACGCTATGGTAGAAAGGTACTTTTTTATCGTGGTTCTGTTTGAAATTAGTCAAACACTGAAAACTGTTGTGTCACTTAATCATTGTCATCAGTAGATACAGATCGCGCCAAACTTCTAGTCCCGTCTGAAGTTGCTTCGTTGCGCAGCTGTACAGTCAGGCCCAACCACTCGTCCCCGCCTTCGCCCTACTGACGCCTATTTTTTACTGCTGCGACGCGAATCGCGCCAACTTCAGAGGGGACTAGAAGTTTGGCGCGATCTATACCATTCTAGCATATTGTAGTAAATATATTTCACAAAACATGATGCACATTTTTTTATAATAAATGCAACCTAAAACATGTGTTGCCATTTAAGGTTTTGCAAATAAATATAATTTCGAACAGGCCACTAAAGTTTAAATCTCACTGTAAAATTGTGTTCAGCGACTTACAATCAGGCAAAGTACATTTAATTAAAAAAAAGATTTCTATTTCTTAAATCACCGCTATTATACATATGCGTTATCCGTCACGAAACGAAAAGAGTATTGAGTGTCTTTTTCACTGTTCGATTCAGTTAAATTAAAGTTGCCTACAATATGTTTGGGATCAACGCAGCGCCGCGCTACCTATAATACCTATTATAAGTCTGTCACAGGGGGCGCTGATTTGATCTCATACAAATTGTAGTAAACTTCATCTCGATTGAACAGTGAATAAATCTCGTACTCAGCATTCTGGGGAGGGCGAAGGCGCACGCTTTATTTACTTTTAATTATTTTAATATATTGTATGTATATACCTACGTATTAAATTGGATTCAAATACATACCTACGCATTACGCATGTAAAGTTATTATCTGAAAAATTCTTTAGTTTTACCTTGAAAAGAAAAGCAAGTTTAAAGAAAGCTATTAGAATATTTCTTTACTATTTATACGATGCATAAGTCCATATTTTGCAGATTTCCAGATCAAGGTCCGAATGGAGATGAATAATTGTTTAAATTGACGGTGGCTAGCAAATGGTCCGATCGGGAGTGTTCACCTTGTATATTAAGGCGTCCACATATTGATGTTTGACAGCAAAAAGGTTACTGTATCACTTCCATGCCTTTTTGAATATAAAATTTAATTTTGTACGAACTGTTAAATTGTTTTTAGAATTATTAGAAAAATCGTTACAATAGAGTCTGTCACTATTGAATTTTAGATAATATATTAGTTATTGAATCCCGAAAAACGGTGTGCAATCGGCACAAATCGTTAGCGGCGTTAGTTGTAGTGGCCTTAACATATGCGTTATGGATGAGAGCCTATTTTTATCAGTACCACTTACGGGCTGTGTCAATTTGATACTTGTCGCGGTTGTAATCATTTATTTGTAGAAGGCTCGGCTAATCTTGATAAAGGTTTCATTTGATCTGTTCCTAATGAGTGTTGCACAGCCAGTAGACTTGGTGTGACTTTTGCCGTGTGACCGGCGTCGCTTCTGCTGCTGCTCTTTCTTATGGGCTTGGTCCAGGCAGTGTTTCAGCTCCGAAACCACGAGCAGCCTCTGCTCGTCGCGCGACATCAGCTCCATCTGGCGTCCAAGTATTGCTGTGTAACTGGTTTTCATTATACTTATGATTAAGGTTATAAATATAGTTTTACGCATTTTTAAAGGAGGGACTTATCCATAAATTATTAAAATTATGTTCCCCTATTACAGTCGTTGTCCATTGTAATAAAGTCTTCAATGTTCTCTAAAACTATTGAAGTACTGGTGTTAATTGGTAAATGAGGCATTTGGCATGACTAAATCTCTGTTTAATTTATATTTTCATGCAAATTTCACGATGATTTTAGAAGTTTACCTAGATCGTGGTCCCTCAATTCACTCATTGTCAAATAAATAATTGCTTATATCTTCGTCCCAATTATCATTTTTAGTTGTTTTATGTATTTGTGTCACATATGTTGTCACATTGGTTTGGAATGGTCATCTTTTCGGTACATTCATGAGATAAAGCAGAAAAGACGATTTTTGACATTTTTACCTCAAAAACCATGTAGACTGAGGGCCCACCGAAATTGATCCATCCTTCTTCCAGGAATCCGGTACAATGAATTTAAAGGCTAAAATAAGGTTTCATATCTCCGTCACAATAGCTCCAGGTAGGCAAATCAGCATTCTGTGAGGTGGGCCCTCAGTTCACATGTTCACTTTAAAAATATATGCGGGAGAAAATACACTTTTTATCATGATCCCAAAATTAGGCCTTTTCATCTTAGCGTTACATGGTACCAGATAATGGCTATTTTCTCCATGGGCATCATCTGGGTCTAATCTGAGCGACCAGATTTAGGTCGATTATTTAGAAAGGAGCTCGATGGCGCAGTGGTTAACGCGCCCGGTCTGCGAGTGCTGAGTTAAGCAACTTTCGCAAAGGCCGGTCATCGGATGGGTAACCAAAAACTTATCAACTCGAGCTCATCCGTGCTTCGGAAGGCACGTAAAGCCGTTGGTCCCATCTGCATTAGCAGTCGTTAACAATCACCAATCCGCACTGGGCCCGCGTGGTGGTTTATGGCCCGTTCTCCCTATCCATCCATAGGGAAGGCTCGTGCCCCTAGCAGTGGGGACATTAAATGAGCTGATGATGATGATGAATTTAAAAAACTCGTATTAATATATATTAACCTAACTAGAAATAGTCACTGCGCCAGCCCGTCGAATTATCGGATCTTTACAATAGAACAAGCAACGCCACATCCAAACAGTAAGTATACGTACTTTTAGGAGTTCGTCATGTAGTTTAAAAATTAAATGAGGAGTTTTTAAACACGATCTTTGCAATAGGACAAGCACCGCCAAATCCAAACGGTACGTACTTTTAGAAGTTCATCATGTAGTTTAAAATTAAAGAAAGAGTCAATAAAACACATAAGTAATTGTATATAAAGTTGTCTTTATTCTTAATCTTTAAATATTTTTTTGGACCTTTTCATATCACAGCCCATGTAGATATACAAGTATCTAAGGTCACATTTTATCAACTGCAAATATTTTGAGGATAAATTCAACAACATATATTAAACTATTTTTATGAAAAAACCTTAAATGTTTATACGCTACTTTTCAAGAAAAACGCCGAAAGACGTTTTGATTAAAAAGCTGCTCATCGAGCTCAGCAACACCAAAGTTGGATGTTCCATTGATGGAACGACCTTAAATAACATCAGTTACGCAGACGATATGGTGTTGCTGAGCCCGTCAATCAGTGCCCTTAGAAAGTTGATGAGGCTGTGTAAGTCGTAAACCGAGTCACACGGTCTCAGATATAATGTTAAGAAGAGTGAGCTGATGGTATTTCGGGCAGGACGTAATACTCCCACTGACGTTCCGCCTGTGACACTTATCGGTGTTCCTCTGGAGAGAGTTTCGCAGTTCAGGTACTTGGGGCATATCGTCACTGAGGACATGACTGATGATCTGGATATCGAGCGGGAGCGCAGAGCGTTGGTGGTGCGCTGTAACATGTTGGCTCGCAGGTTTGCAAACATATCGGAATTCCTAACCGAGATTCTCCAAACCAAAAGTCGTTTTACTGCGTCATCGCAGACGCTCGGCTTACAACAAATAAACAAACAATAAACTCCGAATCGTTATTCCGTGTTTTGTCTCTTTTACTCTAATTTGAAATGACGTTTACATGATAGGCACAAAACACGGAATAATTATTCCGACCTTATTTTTTGTTTATTTGTAAGATTATAAGAAAAGAACTCAACTTCTACAAGAACCACAATTAGTTCCGCTAATTGTTTAAAGATGGCGATGTATTTGCTTATACACATTCTGCATAGCGCATTTAAAATTTCTCTTACCATTGATACATACTGTGATTGATTTTGAATTTGTAAAAAATAGTCAGCAAAGATGTAAGGTAACAAGACGTTAAATAGTTAGAACAAAACGTGTGCTAATAACAATATCCTTAATATTGTTGCTTTATAATGCTACTTACTACCGCCATCTAGTGACGCCACGTAAATATTCACTTACTAAGTTTATATTCCATTTTCCTTAGATGGCGTTGTCGTACTTTACATTACGTGATAACACAGTTTCGAAATAGTAATACCATAGTAGAATGATATTGGTGTGCGTTTTTGAGAGTGCAGCACGAAAATCGCTCTAACTTCGTCATTTTTGGTCCAATTTTAATAATTCTTTTACTGAAATAATTGGTTGTGATGTGACTGTAATTCTACATATTTAACCAAAATTCTCGTTGATCCTCATTGTAGATAGTAGACAAGCACGTGGAATGCCAATAAGAACGTTGTCCTTACAAGATGACAAGGAAAATGTAAATTATGTAGACTCCCCAGCCTTACCATCACCTGAGCCACGAATGCGAAATGTTAATTTTAATGAGTCCATAGCCTTATCATCTCCTGAGTCACAATCAGATTTGCAACCGGGTACAAGCACAAGAGAAATAAATTTTGAAGAATTTTGAGATTAAACATAATAATATTTTGAATTTAATTTGATACCCTTTTTCTATTTATGCCAAACAGTCTCTGAAATAAATAACCGTGCAATCCTTTCTGGTAGATACTTAACTATTATAATTATACTATTACATTATAAATACTATTATTAATGAAATTGAACTACTTTCCAAAAGAAAAATAATTTTGAAAATAAATAATAATATTATTATTAAATGGATACCAAAACACATAAATTCATTATTAATTACTTACTTCATTTATTTACGAGACTCGTAACTCTACTTTATCACTACTAAACAAAGTTTGATTATAAAAATGCACTTCTAAAGCAAAATAAAATTACCCTACAGCTTATTTCTATACTGTATCGCTGGCGAGCGGGCGGGCGGTGTCATGCGAGTTCACTACCGCTACGTCCGCGCGAAACGCGGCCGAGACATCGCTAAATGCCTACTTTTGCAGGAATACCTAGCCTTAAGAAGTTCCATAAAATATACAGAGAAACTGTTCTCTGTATCTTTTATGGAACTTCTACAAGGACTTCCTCATACTGTCCCAGTTATAAATTAATAGCTACTTTGTTTAAGTAAAAACAGTAATAACAAAGTAATAAGTAAATAAATAATTTTCATCATCATCATCATCATCAGCTCATTTATGTCCCCACTGCTGGGGCTATGGATGGATAGGCAGAACGGGCCATGGACCACCACGCGGGCCCGGGCGGATTGGTGGTTGTTAACGACTGCTAATGCAGCCGGGACCAACGGCTTAACGTGCCTTCCGAAGCACGGAGGAGCTCGAGATGATAAATTTTTGGTCACCCATCCGATGACCGGCCTTTGCGAAAGTTGCCTAACCTCAGCACTCGCAGACCGGGCGCGTTAACCACTGCGCCATCGAGCTCCTCAGCTTAATACATACCGCCCTTAAACATAGAGCCCTTGCAAATCATTTTACAAAGAAAATAATCTTAATTCTGAATTTTAAAACTTTATCATCTATGTAAAAGAGTAATTTCACTGTTTTTTGCGAAGCAGTGAATACAGGGTGACATATTCATACACCTTTTAGGTGAACTACACTACCGGCTTACCAAAATGTGACTTATTTCTATTGTGACGACAAAATCTGTTGAGGAATATTTAAAAGCGCTCTATCTTGTGACAATAAAGTCACATTATAAAATATTGTCACGGGCTCCGCGATGTGACATCAACATAATAGACTGTCACCCCATTATACTACATTAAATTCACTCAATAACCAAGCCATATTTCGCTAAGTAGGCCTTTCAATTTGTCGTAAATCCTTTCTCCGTCTCACGTTATTGTTACAAAAAATAAAGGGACGGCAGATCGTCAAAAAGCCGAAATAACTGTCATCGGGTTTCAACCAATAAACCGTGGGGATGGCACCGCTATTATGTCAAAATGACAATACACAAATTGACGCGACCGAAAGACTATAAACTCTAGAAGTTAATACCGGCAACCTCTGTTGCGCCCGCGTGTAAACTATAATCAACTTTATTGAATATCTTTTTAAAAACTATATTGGTTTGAATTCGTTTTCTGCAGTCTTCAAACAAAAGTGTGACTTAACTGGTGGAAATACAGTTGAGTTTCTAACGTGTTTATAAGTGCATTGTTATAAAATCGGGGCGATCCAAAAAATCATGAAAGGGAGTGAACAAAAGCTCATAAAAGTTGGAGATTAATCGGGGATTTGGACACAATATACGCGGGCGCACATGTTGGCAGACGCGCCGGGTCTTCGTCGGTTTGTGACGTACGAGTACAGTTTTAACCGCCTCTGTGGTCTAGTGGTTAAGACCACCGGTTTAGACCCAGAGGTCCCGGGTTCGATTCCCAGCGGGGGTACATCTTTGTGTACTCGGTTTGGTTGATGGTAGGACTTGTTTGTCCGCCTGGCTAGCTACCACCATCTTAACTAAATATGTCGCCATAATAACAATGTTTGTAGCATTGTTGTGTTCCGGCAGCTAGAGATAAGGTAGCCAGTGCCTCACTAGTTGAGGATCCCGGGTGAAGTGCGCTTCCACCAAATGGCCTTATCATCACTTAACATCAGGTGAGATCAAGGCACTGTGCTTACCCGTAAATATAAAAAAAAATAAAAAAAAAAAAAACAGTCAGCAGCAAAAATCGCTACAGACTTTAGCACTTTGTGGCAAACCAATTAAATAGTAAAGCGCAGCCCACACTGGGAGCAAAGCGAAACTAAGATAAGTTCATTTCGCTTCGCGCATGTCGCTACACAGTATTTTTATACTCATCACAGTTTAATCTGAATGCCTAGTTTAAGTTTGTTTACTATCCGTATTAATTCGATTTCGTTTGCAAAAACGAAAATTTGTATGGCAAAATGTTAACTCTCGTCTCGTATGTCGCCAGGAGGCGCTGCTGCTTCAAAGCTATACTAATTTTCATTTTATGAAAAGGCGCAGAAGCGACATGAGCGAAGCGCTATCAGTGTAGCCTACGCTTAACAGGGGCTTGTCAACTGCTAGTAAAACTAGTATAATAATAAAATAATTTATTTCTCATCACACAATAGGTTTCAGTACTCTAGAACATATTTGGGTGAAAGTGAATGTATGACCTGAAGTGTGAGAAGCTGGTGCCCGCAATAGGTTTTAAAAGAAAACCAGTTACACAGGTCACCAGGCCGCCCCCGCAAAAGGATACAATTGTGTTCTTAACTAAACGTATTTGTAGACCTATGTGAAGTGCTAGCAAAGGTGGTATTAATTATTACATTAAAACTTATCAAAAACAACTTATAGAAGTACTAAACATTTTAAATAGCAGAATTTTGGGGTTGCGTATGCGTGCTTGTGTGTGTACGTGTGTGTGAGCGAGTGTGTATAATTAGTGAGTGTATAGTGTGTATGAGCCAATTTTATTATATTTGCCGATATAACTCGAGTCGAAAGGAGAAGCCTATGTTATTCAGTAAGTTTCAATTTTTTATTTTTTATTTTAATCTTTTATTTATAAGAGGTATTTTTTATTTGTGTGTAGGGAATTTAGATTTTTATTTTATAGGAATAAGTAAGTTTTCAGTATTTGGTATGAAATTGTACTAAAGAGGTCAGCGACTTCTGACGCTGACTGTACTAGACAAGGGTAATGATTGTGACGTTCTAACGATGGCAATCCATGATCACTTACTGTCCAAATAATAATGCAATTTTTACAATGTTTGCGTAAAAAACCTATGTATAATAATTTTATTATTTACTTCTAAATATATTATCATGCTGTAGATAAACTTCACTTTAGGTACTTTAAAAACTACCATATGTTATTCCTGTTAAATTAAACGAAAAATGGCGCCACAAAAATAACTTTTGTTAAAATCATAATAATTATCATCATTCATTTAAGGCGAAGGGTAATGCACAATAGCGCCACCAATTGATAATTTGACAATTACTAACGGACCGGATCTTTTTTTAAACATTGCGTACCGTCGACAACAGGAAAGCATCCATAGTATTTATTTAATAATTGTGCACTTTTTTTTGTTGCGTGGTTTATTCACAAAACGGGCTATCGCATTTATTTACAAATAATGGCCCCTTTTGGTGTTAGCGAATGAATATAAAAACAAACCTAAAAGTAGTGCACAATTATTAAATAATAGATGTTTGCCTAGTGTCGGAAGGTCCGCAATGTTTGAAAAAATACCAGTTTAACAGTTATCAAATTAATTCCATTAGCGGCGCTAGTGTGCCTTACCCTTCGCCTTAACTCTCAATCATTGAAATTATGCATGTCTTAAATATGTATAATCAAAGCTCTCGATAAGCAAAGTTTTAAAAGACTGGTAGTTTTAAAACTGCAAATAGCACTTGAACAACGACAATTTGCCTCTGGTGGGACTCGAACCCAAAACTTTTTGAAATTTGACTAAGCTCGCGCTTTTTACTTATTTTATACATACACGTACCGTACTTACGTATACCAAAAATCATCAACATTTATTTTATAGAATACGCTGACTACATATACAAATATTAGGTACTTATGTAAGTACTTTTTTTAATAGTTATTTGTTATGCAAGGCTGGAAAATTGTTGTTTCGCGCGAGTGCTTGTATTGAAACCCGAGCAAGCGAAGGAGGTTCAAAAGAAGAATCCTGAGCGTAGCGAAGGGTTTCAAGGCACGAGACGCATAACAACTTTGCTGCCGAGCAAAACACACAATTTTTCACCTCACTACTGCGAGAAAATGGTGGATAGAAGAAAAACAGTTGAGCTTTATCACACTAATATTACAAATGCGAAAGTTGTGTGAATGTGTGTGGGGGTGTGTGTGTATGTGTATTTGTTGATTATTCACGCTGTAACGGATGGATAGATTTGGATGAAATTCGGCACACGGATGGTTTATAGCCTGCATTAATACATAGGATACTTTTTATCCCGGTATTCTCACGGGAACGGGAACCACGCGGGTGAAACTGCGGGCGGCCGCTAGTTATAAATAATATTGTTTAGCGGATAATCAAGAGTATATTATAAAACTGATGGACCCGGCGGACTTCGTATCGCTTTGACAGTTTTAAGTCTGTCAAAATTAAAATGAAAAAGTATAAAAAACTACCAAATAGGTTCTATTCCCAACATCAAATCCAAGACCTAAGTAGTAATTATGAGTTTCATTCCTGTGGGAATATCGGGATAAAAACTATCCTATGTGTCAATCCAGGTTATAAACTATCTATATTCCGAATTTCATCCAAATCCATCCATCCATTGCAGCGTGAAGAAGCAACAAATATACACACACACAAACTTTCGAATTTACAATATTAGTGCTATTGACTGGTAAGTAATTAGAGCAATGCTCTAAGGGTAAGTACGAACCAAGACAAACCGACTGTGATGATGTGATGGGAAAAAGCGCTTTTCCACCCAGATTTTAAAGCCTTTTCGAGCAAGTGGGGTGAAAAGGTAGTTTACAGAGAAAGACAACTTCCAGATTTGGTAGTTTATTTATTTACAATTAATACAATGATGACCTTATATAGCTACTAAACTGTAATAAATATTATGTATAGTTTACATTTTTATTTCTTATCTACAAACCAATTCTTGGGCCTTTGGGTGTAGTTAATGATTTAAAGAATTCAGTAACTTTTTTTATCTAGATTATTATTTTATTATATTCAATTTACTTATGTACATTTTATGGAAAATACCTCTTTTCATTAATACAAACAATACTCCGAACACAACAAAACATTCGTAAGACCACAGACCTATATTTGGTCTGAGCGTAAGATACTTTTGACGTAATGTTGGTATACATTTGAGTTTCTTGCGCCCATTCTTCTCCACAGCTAAAAAATAGACGGGACTACCCATTGGAAGTAGGTAAAAAATGTTTAGACGATTCAAATGCACTTTTCTAAAGTTTATTTGTATTTTTGAAGTGAAAACTTCTTTAGCGGCGTTGTGCACTTTTTGTATTGGGCATAATGATCTTAATCTACTTTTATTGCTTACAGTACTATTCTTCTTGATACTACATATTTCTTCTTTAAATTCTTGTTGTTGATATTTTTTATACATGTTTCTAGTGCATCTTCAAGCTCTTTGCTACTTAAATAATTATTCTTATGCTTTTTAATTGTTAAAAATCTTCTGCAATAAGCTATTATCCTTACTAATTTCTGTAATGTTGAATACCTTGTCCAAATTGAATCACTTTGTTCTGTGGTAACGTGTGTTATGATGTTCTTCACGCGACGTTTCTCTATATCTGTATGTATTGATCTTGGCTTACTGTATTTTACAACATCTTCCTGTAACCACAACGGGCCGTATTTCCATAAAGAGGATTTTGAAAGTTCAAATAGTGGCATACCTCTAGATGCTATATCCGCGGGATTGTCGGTAGGTCGAACATGAGACCACTGAGAATCCGCTTGTTTGGACAAAATTATGGCGAGTATCGTAATCTTCCTCACAAAATTGTTTGCAATGACAAAGCTTATGTTGTTGTTTACAAAAAGGACAAGTGATTGTAAAGCTATTGAACTATGAAGCAACTGTATGAAGAACCTGTGGTCTACTAACTGTTTGTCTTTGGTTTGCATTAGTATCTAAATATTCTAAGGCACGGAATCGTGATTCTAAAAACTCTTTAAACTCTTCAAACTTTGGTAGCTGCTCAGAAATACTAATCTTCGATTCCCATTGTTTACGTGACTCACTATCGAGTTTCGAACAAACAATGTAGATAATTATAACATCCCATGACTTTACATCGATACCTAGAGTACGTAAGCTATGCAAACAATCCACAGTAGTATCCAAGAGGCCTCTAATAGCAGCTGATGACTCTACAGTGACATAAGGTATAAGGACAAATATCGTTTGTTGTCGTAACGCCTTTTCAAAATAGACCAACACTCTTCATAATTGGCGGCAGTGATTGGAGTGTGCCTTAATAGTTGTTCGGCTTCGCCCGCCAAATGGCCTTTCAAGTAATGTAACCTTTGCACATTGTCAATAGTTTCATTATTGTGAATTAACGATAAAAATCTCGGAATGAAGTCCATTCCATATAATTGCCAGTAAATATTGGAATAGTAACCTTTGGCAGTTTTACATTACTACAAATTTTTGTAGCTGACTGTACATCTAAACTTTTGTTAGAAGTAAACATTGCAATACAATTTTTCAATTCAGTCTTATATAATATATAAATTTCTTCAGTTTTGTCATAAATATCATCTGTGAAATAAATGTTTTTCCCATCCTCTGGAGTTGCAATTTCTATTATTTTTATATGTGTAACGCCAAAGTGTTGCCATTGTTCTTGCAAAGATTCCAATCTAGTTTCTATATACGGCAAAGTAATGCGCTCTTTTGGCGATTTTTTGAAATTAATGTTACCTTTTTCTATTATTTTAATTGTGTTTAGTTGCTATTATGATATCTTTTAAATTAAACTTAAATTTCAGAATTAGTTTATGACAAATCCGATAAAAATTTTAGAACTGTTAAAACAAATAATTTATTCTTAGTTATTGAAAACTTCTTAAAATTTTACAAGTGTTTGACCAAATTGACACTTAGTAAAAATCGGGCATAGGTTCCCCGTGTGTACACTTATTGCTTAAATATTCTAAGTCCTATACATAAAGTCTAAAGTTCTTGAAATTTTTCTAATTCCTCTTGATATCACTAAATAACAAAGTTAAAGTTTACTCACTATTTATCTTCCAAACCTTAAGTCACTTAACACTGATGTTATCAGAGAGATGGGTCGCCACTCGTATTAGTGACCGCTCCAAAGGCGCACTTTACCGGTGATTTCTGGAAACTACTGTTGTCCGGTTGCGCCCTCTAGCGGTGAATTCTGGAAACTGGTTGACCAATGCGCCCCTTGTAGGCGGCTAAGCAAGCACTTCAGTCAGTCATCTATTTTTATAAAGTTTTTTATATATTTTTTATTTTTTTATTTAAGTATTTATTTTTGTTTACGTTTTTATAGAAATGTTACTACGGACTAAGAAAACTCTTAAGTTTATTTTTAAAGATATTTATGCTATCGGAATTTTTTATATCGTCTGGTAGTTTATTATATAAATTCACTCCTTCATAGGTAATGTTCTTTTTGCCTTAATTTACTGTTCTTGGCAATGTGACCGCTAATTTGTTTGTTTCTTAAATTGTGTGTGAACTGCCTTTGTGTAATAGTGATATTTGTGTGTATGGATGTTAATATAATTTTTTTAATCAAGATATATATATTGTATTTGTAAAGTTTTTCAATATTAAGTAATTTTGTTTTTCTGTAGAGTGTATCTGTATGGGTACGAAAATTAAGATGAAACAATACTTTAATAATTTTATTTTGTAAGGTTTGTAAGTCACTCAAAGCAGTCTTTGAGGCCGTTCCCCATATCTCAATTAGGTACTGTAAATTTGATTTTACCAATGCATTATATAAAACATTACGTACTCTGGGTGGTATACAAGATGCCACTCTTCGAAGGGATCCTAATAGAGGTATCAGCTTATTCTTTACGTGCTTAATATGAGTCTTCCAGGTTAGCTTGTCATCAAGCCACAAACCCAGGTATTTTTCCTCATATGAGCGATTAATTGGAGAATTATCAATGGTAAGCAGGCTATAATCTGGGATTTTTTTATTTCTTGCTGTAAAAATTATGTACGATGTCTTTGACACATTTATTGTCAACAAGTTATGAAGAAACCAACTATTAAGTATATCAAGATCCCTCTGAGCCTCCGCAATGACTTCGTGTATACTATGACCAAAATAAAAAAGACACGTGTCATCTGCGTACAGCGTTAAGAGACCAGATAGTCCTATATTACTCAAGTGAGTTAGGGGTTTAAGTATAGTTTCCTTTATGCATTTTACTGCTTTCGTACTTATCCCGTCGATTCCAGTACTTGAACTGCTGTCAAGGCTATCTATGATTTTCGACACTTCCTCCTCATTGCATGGTTCGAATTGTGATAGTATTATATTATGTGTATAGTCAATATCATACATAAAGATGTAGTCGGTGCTCACGTGATATTTAGTCAGTATTTTGTCAGCTAAGCTTTTACCAATTGTCGAGAAGAAAGTGTTGAATGCTTCACATACTTGGTTACCTTCAGTTATCGGTTGTGCATTCACTACTAGTTTAGGCACGTCTAGGTCTTTCTGTACTTTATTTCGGGCTAGAGTGTTCAATAACTCCCACATTTTTTTTGAGTTGTTATAGCATCTTTGAAATAAATCACAATAATATTTCTTTTTTGAAGATTTGATTACAGTGTTGACCTCAGTTTGTAGTGCTTTGAAATTATTCATGTTGCCGTTGCCATTTTTAAGGTGCTTCCACATAATTTTATTTTGTATGTACTTGTGTGGTCAATAAATGTTTTTCTCTCTCTCTCTCTCTCTCTAAGTTTCGTGTATGAATAGCATCCAGAATTCCTTGCAGATCCAATCACTACGAGGTGCATTGAGCAATTTTGTTTTTGGTATTTTGTTTTGATTTATGCTCCGTATGACTTGATTTTCTAGGTATTTATAATCGTCCTCTTCGTTTGGCTTAATTGTTTCTTTAGCAGTCTTGTATAGTCCTGCGTAGTTTAAGGCTTCATTTTTGCAGAGCTTGTTGAATTCAACTTTAAATTTAAAGATTTCAGTAAATATCTGTTTGTGGTCCGAAAGTGATGAGTCGATAATCGAGAGGCTGATTGCATGGTTCTTTATGTCTGTACAAACATGGTCCAGTATTGTGTTTGTAGTTGGAGTTTCACGGGTGCCATATTTATTGGTAGTTTTATTTAAAATGCTGTAGCCAGATCCATTTAATGTTTCCAAGTATTCAGTGTTCTGGTTTAATAAATCCAGATTAAAATCTCCAAAGACGACTGATCTTTTTCTCTTCTCTAGTTGGTTATTATAAATATCTATGAAATTACTTACATTTGTATCCGGAGCTTTGTAAATAGCAGCGATATTGAGAGATAGTTTATTTATTTTCAACCATAAGTAGTGATTTCCATTTTCCACCAGGTTTTCTAGTTGTCTAGGATAATTAGGTGTGTTTTTGTTGGAATAGCGTTAAGGATACATTTAATTTCATCAATTTTGCCTGGTGTTCTTATACTACGGATATTGGCGTAGAATATTCTCAGTGACGACGAGGTTATGGTTAGGTCCTGGTATTTGTTAACGAGAAAGTAGTTTATGTTCCGAGATTTATCGATATATTTATCATTAGTTACATTATCACTTTGCTGCGCATCATTTAGTTTTTTTGTTCATGTTGAACTATTATTTTAGGCGTTCCCTTGATATATTTTATGATGAGATTTTTTTCCTCATTGTCTTCTCGGCGCTTGAGTTCCTCTTTTAGCGATTGGAAATAATTTTTCTGTAATGGAGTTTGGTCCGGGTACAACTTAATCTTTTCCGGTAGTTTAGATTTGTTTCGTAGCAAATTCCTAGGTACGTCAGTATTATCAATGCATACTTTGAGTGAGCGAATCTTGTCGGGGTTGTATTTACCTAATCTCATAGTTTTCTTTGGTATGGGACAGTTCTCAATTATTGCAGCTGTTATTTTTGTCACCATCTGTTCATCGTGCGCCCGTCTAGCGTCAATATTTTTCTTTTTTTTCCGGGAATACCCACAATTATTACATTTTTTTCTCCGTCACTGCGGTCTTTGAGTTCTAATAGTAAGTCTTCATTGCTTGAGATTAGCGATTTTGATGCTTTGTGTTCCATGTTTTGGTTTTCATTTTCTTTTATACTATTTTCCAGTAGGGTGATTCTTCCTTGTATTTTAGTATTTTCGGTTTTAATTTCTTTTATTTCACAACTTATGTTATTTATTCTTTCTGTCAGACTTTCCGTTACCGAGTTCAAATTATTCATTCCTTCCTTTATTTCCGATATTTCTTGGCGTATATTAGTTAGATGTTCATTCTGCGTTTTTCCAAATTCTTTAAAGAATGATATTATTTCTGCACGAAAATTCATTAGATCTTGTTTGTAGTCTTCTTCGTAGCTGCGCTCTTTTCGCTTTCGGGAGTTTATGTTGACATTTTCCTCATTATCAAAGCTAGATAGATTTGGCGTCGAGCCACCTATATTCCCGCTCCCGCTTCCGCTTGTCAATGGAGTACTAGGCGGTGTTCGTTGTAGTTTACTCATCGCGTTAGTATAAACGAGATGATAGTCGGCTGTCTCACACTTACACGGCTTAGTTCGAGCCGAGCACAGATCAAAAAGGTCTTATAGGGCCACCTTCGGAATAAGGGGATTTAGTCTTTAATAGTAAGCAATAGATTCCAATTTCACTTCTAAAGGTAAAATTAATTTTTAAAATAGTTTCACTATATTGTGCACACGTCTACTCGCTACGCGCGCTACTTGTCTGTATTTGTCTGTATTTAAAATAGTTCCACTGCGAATTCACATAAACTTCTACTGACAGAGTCAGAATTTCACGCTCTAAAACAACATATAGCAATCATAAAAAGAGAAGTTCGCTTTCTGTAAGCACTAATATGGGTACGCTACATAGACGTCAGCTCGAATTGTCATTCACAAGTCTTGTTCAATATCTCCGTTCCTTTAAGAGCAATCCTTATGAAATTTTGCATAGTGGGGGCACTAATTAGGCTTTCAATGTGTGTGTAAATTTCGTTGCTAAAATATAAGTAGTTTTCGAGAACGATCACGTGTACGCCAGCTTGATCGTGATGGCAGCGTACACACTAAAAAAGGTCTTTATTTCTTAAACTAAAGAGGCACTAATTATTTTGTGTTTGCACTAATTACGCTCTAATTACGCTCTAAAAGATGGCTTAACAAGAAACGTGAAATCGACCATGTGTACGCTAGCTCAACGGACACAGAGGCACTAATAGGCATGATGACAGTAATTAAAAACTACTAAAATACTATATTTATTGAATAAAACTTGAAGCTTGGAATATAAAATACGCATTGTTTTTTTTATTATAAGTGTGATTAATATTTATTTTTATTAAATAAAACTACAAAATAAGGCAATCCGCCATGATATCTTGAACACCAATCAGAGCGCATGACGTCACGCTTGAGTAAAACTTATATGTCATGTGTACTTGAATTGATTTATCCACTGTCTTATGTGCATTTTCTTGTGAAATATCGTTTATGGATGCTTGTGAAGCTGAAAAAGAAAAAATAATCAAGTTTATAAAATATTACCTTTTAATATAAAATATTACCTAAAAAAATTGCCAAGATTTCAAGATAAGTATGTATATTTTAAAAGCAAAAACAACACAAACAAAAATCAAATATTAATTTTACATTAATATGAAACTTCAACAGGCAAAGTATTTAAAAGTCTTGTATAATATTGTTTACAAGATATAGGTTTGTCGTATTATTGGTTTTATTTATTGCATAATTGGTTATGCATAATTCCTAATGAATGGAATAAATTTGTTTTAGAAATATATATATTTTTGGTGAAATGGCAATGGGTAGAAATAAGTACCTGAACTTCCACATGGCATCTCTTCAAGTTCCACTTGTTTTGTAGTTCTTTCTTCTAAATCTTTCTGACATTCTTCTATCAATGTCTTTCTTTGTTTTTTTTAAATATATTGGTCTTTCTGTAGCATCTGATGTTCATTTTCTTCTATCTGATTGACATTGAAATTTAGTGGGCATACACCCCGGTTTCATGCGGATCTGTGACACCGATCCCATCAAATCATATTCCATATAATTATCCATATCATTAGGTAACTGAAATATGAATAAAATACGTAATACATATCAAAGCAATGAGAGATGAAACCTAACGTCGAAATAGATTGTTTATATTTTTACATTTAGACCTCGTACAAAATATTATTACCAAATACTATATACTAGAATCTACAAAAGTATGTAAAAACTTACGTCAAAGTGATCTTCACAAAAATAAAGGTGAGCACTGGGCAATATTCCTTTTGAATCTCGCCTTGCAAGTTTAAGCCACTTGTTTCGTATTGTTTTATTTTGAGGAACGAACACAAATAGCTTATTAGGAGTTTTTATGGATGTATTCTCACACTGGGGGACCCCACACCACCTATACACTTTCGTATTCATATTTAATAACACAAAATAACTAAATTCTTGCACGAGCGCAGTGCGTTTACGTTTTGATTACTCAAACGTGACGTCACAAGCGACGCCATGACACTAACAAGCGTTTTAGGGGAAATTTTAAATTATTATTTTAAAATTGCATTTTTTTCCTACTAAACTTTTAATTTCTGCAGAAATATCTTATTCATTGTAAATAGTATATATTTCTGGACATTATAGGTCCATTTTTCGATTATTGTCATCATGCCTATTATTTTGTGTTTGCATAAATTACGCATTAATTACGCACTAAAAGATGGCATAACAAGAAACGTGAAATCGACCGTGTGTACGCTAGCTTAACGGACACCTTTGTAGCCTTCACTCGTACGCTCTCGCGAGACGAGAGTGTAGAGCCGGTAACCGGCATAGAGGCTACCACACAGACAAATATTTTTTTTTACACAGATGATCGACAGATGGATGAATGAAAATTGAAAACATCTTTGACATCTTTTATCTGTGGTACAAAGTCATTGTTGGAGAAAGGTTTTCAGTTTTTCATTTCTTTCTCTAAAACAGTTCTTTACAATAATAAATACATTTTGTTTTAATTAGTCATGAGACATGATTCATTTAATGCTAAAAGCAATATTATTTTTATTTTTTATTGTTGGTGCTGTGTCGGGCAGGATACACAAATTATTGCTATCGGTAAGTAAAGCGAAATAATGTTACGCATATTTAGGTACGTTGTATGTGATATGTTTGAGGTTTCAGTACCTACCCGGAGGTTTGAGGACGTGCTCAAAATTATGTTTATTTTTATTTACATAACGGTATGTACTGATAAATTAAGCTGACTGAGAAATCGATTTGTCAACGCTGATAACGCATATTAAAATAAACTTTAATATCTGTCTTCTATTCTTTTTAATTATTATTTCTATCACTGTAATGTATATTTGCATATTTAAAATAATTAAATATTGTAACACATTTGCATAAAAATTAAACTTTTTGAAAATACAGAACTCTGATATTACTTTATTTGTTGCATTTGTTGTAATTTTTTGTAGTTCATAATGATTATGTCTTAATAACTTCATATATGTAGGTCAATATTGATGATATACTGATGTTGTTTATGTTTGATTTATATTTGCGGACTGTCCATCACTGGTTTCTGACAAACACTGGTGCCACTGCCCTAATTACTAAAAGTTATAGTGATATATTAAAGAAAGTATTTAAAAAAATGCTTTGTAACATGACTATGTTAGGTCAAAAAAGCAATAATAATCAGTAAGTTTATCAATAATAATTTCTTAAACATTTTCTTAAAACAATTTCTTAAACATTCTATTCTTTGTTTTGCACACTGGTTTACCCAATATCAGGATTGGGGAATACATTGTCTTCTGCAATGAAGTTTGGTCTTTTGGTCGGTATTTTACTAAAATTCTTGCACACATTGCTTCTTTAATTATTATTATTATTCAAGACTGGTTTGTAGCTTATTCATTGATTTGAGTTGTCCTCTTTTGTGTCTAAACCATATTCTTATTTACTGATTTTTGCCTTTAATGGATATTCAAAATAAATTAAGTTAATCCATGATAAACCAAATGCCATCATTACTGCTGCCAAGACACTTATGATTGAAGCCGAACGAGCCCAACGCATACTACTCAAGGTAATACATAAACTTCCATTCAGACATCCAACCACAGAATTATATGCCAAATGTAATGCCAATGCCAATTATATGCCAATTATATGCAAAATACTTTCTATCAGAAAGTTATACATTCTCCAGATCCTACGGCGATACCATCGCACTACAGTACCCATTTTACCGGTTACTAATAAAATAATAGATTCTGTACTAAAACCTAGATGTAAAAGCTTATTTGCCAAAAGACACTACACCTTTACTGCTCCACAATTTTATAATAAAATTAATCCAAAAACAAATATTAAAAGACTTAACAATCATGAATTTAAGAAAATTTTAATAAAATGGCTGACTGGGCTAGATTATTCTCAAACTGAGGATCTCTTTAAAACAGTAAAATAAAATCTATCCTGCGTACAACATAACTGATGTTAGCAAATCGCTGTCAAAAGAAGTTATTCGAACCCAAGAGGTAACTCGTAGGGCTAGCATTGGTTGTCTCTGAAGATTTTCATAGCTTTTTCTTATACTAACTACACAAGGTTAACCCCCCCGCTCACTCGAAATTATAACTCAACTTTTAAATTTTACATGTACACGAACATGAACACCCAAGGTAAGATTGTGATAGGTTTTTTGATGTGTAAGTTAAATTACCCCAATATTGATTTGTCTAAAATATCACCATAACTATGTTTGTTAGCAAAGTCAGGGAAGATACTGAAGCCTGTAACACAGTTTTACTTTCACAGGCTGCAGGGAATTCACTTTTACTGTGTACATTGTTGTTGTGATGAATAAAGATATTATTATTATATATTATTATTATTACTGTATATGCTTGCAACCTTGTAAGTAAAAGCAGAAAAAAACAATTGACTCTTTTACAAAGACTTTTAATTTAAATTTGTTGTCATTGCATTTTAACATCCCTATCTAAAGTGCAATCATACATATTGCAGCTTTAGTCTAGTCTTTAGTTTAGCGTTTAACAAATATTATAATTTTAATGTCATCTGCAGGGTGATGAACGACATTATGTGGAGCTCACAACATTTGGGTTCTTCCAAGGAGGGGTTCTCGATGTGCAAATGCTTAACTTTATGTTGCCATCAGGACCACCACAAGGAGAGGTAAATTTTTAATTTAACTATTATAATATTTAATATTATATTATTAATATTTAAATTAAAATTAATCTTGAAATTTATAACTACAATTCTTCATTTTATGTTTCTCATTAGTGTCATCATAATAGTGTTTTTTACTGGCATTGTCCACAGTATGGCTTCACACTGGATCGAACAGTGAATGATGCTATAAATCCATACCTGGAATCACACTCTGACACATGCTTCTTGAAGGATGTCAACAGTTTTGGAATCACACCACAACACACTGCCATTGTGTTCCTTAAATTAGACTTTGTTAACATGAGGTATGATACTCTTCTTTTTTCTTCTTTCTTTTGTTTATCAACCCCATTTTCGATTTATTGTAATCAAAAATACATGTTGAAAAATTTTGACCATTATCCAGCTTATCACATACAATTTTGTTCGCAACAAAATTTGCGTTAAAAATTATTTGAACATTTTATTGTAATCAATTGACAACAATGCTGATTGTAAGGTTATATAGTTTATTTTTCTTTCACTTTATTGATGAATGAATCATTGCTTTATTGTTTTTATTATAATACATATTATGAAGGAGCTTGATGGCGAAGTGCTTATTGCGCCTGGCCTGCAATTGTTAAGGAACAACTTTCGCAAAGGTCAGTCATTAAATGGGTGACCAAAAACTAAAACCTAGAGTTTCTCCATCCTTTGGAAGGCACATAAAGTGTTGCATTAGCAGTTGTTAACAACCACGGGCCCGCACTTGGCCCACATGGTGGTTTATGGCATGTCCTCCTTATCCATCCATATGGAAACCCCCAGCAGTGGAGACTAAAATGAGCTGGTGATAATACCTTTTGTGGATACTTTATCCAGCTTATCACATACAATCAACTTACTGTTTTTAAAGTTTAGGCATACAGTACACATTTATAAGGATCTAGTTAATTTCACATATTATTTAAATCCTTTCTCTTCCCTAAATAAAGATAGTTAAAAAAACATTTCTTTCTTGATGGCTTCGTGCAGTTAGTTCATTAGCCAGTGTCAAAGTAATATTTCTTAAAAACGATGATTACATTATTATTATTAAAAGAACAATGAACCTAAAATAATACAATAACTAAAATAAATTATTAAAAGGAGTCCCTTTAGGCAAGGTTCCGAAGATACTGGCAGCGTTCCCCCTTTGAATTGCTAGACTAATTTATTTAAATTACAATCCATAAAATAATATCGAATATAAAAGCATTAGTCATACAATACACTTTTATAGGATCTAGTTAATTTCACATATTATTTAAATTTAAATCTGTAAAATAATATGTAATATAAAAGCATTAGGCATACAATACACTTTATATGGATCTAGTTAATTTCACATATTATTTAAATTACAATCTATAAAATAATATGTAATATAAAAGCATTAGTCATACAATACACTTTTATAGGATCTAGTTAATTTCACATATTATTTAAATTTCAATCCATAAAATAATATGTAATATAAAAGCAAGAGCTTTAATGTGTTTAATGTGATTTGATCCCTTTTTTATTCATAACCAAGTATTGTATTGCAGATTGAATATAACATGTAATGGAGAGGTTGCCGCATTACATCTTTACCAAAACAGATCCATGATCCCAATTGACAGGATAAAGAGGCAATCACAATACATGTTCATCAATAGAAGGAGAAGAATGGGTAATTAAACTATGTTTTTTTGAGTTTTCCTTGTTGTTCAGACGATTTATATTGTACAAATATGTAGTAGGGAAATGGTAGCTGTTAATCTATTAAGTTCCTAAACAACTCCTACGTAACTGTAACATCAACTTGTGTGTTTCATTAAGCCTATATAAATTTTTAGCTCGTAGTTTTCTTTACACAAAATTTAAGTTTACCTATTCATTATTGAATAAATTCGGTTCATGTGTGATGATGACCAGCATTATGAGTATTTCGATTTTTCTACTAGCTATAAAATTGATATATGTTGTTGCCCTAAATACTCGTATAATAATAACGCCTTTCCATTCCAGCGTTGGCCAATACTGGCGAAAAGTTCGTCCCTCAGTGTTCCTATGCTAACCTTCCTATAACGAAAGACACCCGCAATGGCTTCGATTACTACAATACGAGCGTAAGTATCATAACCTTGATGCAGCAGTTGTGTAAACTTTGGTCAATGTACTTGTGGATACAACCAGCACAATATGCAATTTGAATTTCATATAAAGTTGTGTAATACTATATGATGAAAAACATTATGAATTTGAATTATCTACAATTATTGTGTTAAAAAGACTATTTGGATATAATTCCCTTCTAACAAAATACATTCTCAGCCACAATTACTTAGAAATTTACTCTTTTGATAAATATATAGTTCTTAAAATCGAATATATTAGCTTTTGGAAGATTTTTGCTGTTGCCGTTTGTTTATAGATCACTAGATTTGAATTATGACATTGTTTTTAGCTAAGTTTAGAAACAGAATAAATTATATCAAAAATTATTTTTATTTACTCATCTACTCTTGAGCAGTGTCATAGCAAATTGTTTGTTAATTCAGATCAGTTTCCCATTAATATTTTTTCAAGTATGATGTGCCACCATGTTGTATGGCATGAAGCGCCCATATTTTTTTATTTGCATTACAAGTTCTTTTTTATATCTGCCTTACAGCAAGTTAAAGTGTTAG
This sequence comes from Eudonia mercurella, assembly GCA_963082485.1. Taxonomy (NCBI): domain Eukaryota; kingdom Metazoa; phylum Arthropoda; class Insecta; order Lepidoptera; family Crambidae; genus Eudonia; species Eudonia mercurella. The sequence continues at coordinate 24,971,033 of OY720022.1, forward strand.
TAAAGTATAATATTTTTATTTGTTGACAGTTTGCAATGCTGGTCGCCTCTGCAAAGGAAGAAGGGCTGTACAATCTGTATTTTCACAATTGTCCGCACGCGGGGCAGAGCGCGGTCATCCCCGCCAGCACTATTGTGAGTTCTTACTTCAAAGTTATTTTTATTACTATTATTATTTGTAGGGTTTCACACACATTCATGGTATATACCAAATTATTTTATAATTTAGTAGCCTTTCCAGAGCATCTCAGAATCGGTAAGTAAACAACTTTCTCGTAGTTACATGGGTCGACATGGATTGCATGTTATATGACTAACTACAAACTTCATACAAATCAGGCTGTTTAGCTTTAGTATGGGGAGTTCAAATTTTTTTCTCATATTTCGACCCATGTTACTGAGAGTGAACAAATTTGCTTACGTACCGATTCCGAGTCACTCTTGAAAATTTGGCTACTTTTTTAAAATATAACATTGTATACCTACCCATAAATCAAAATCAATATCAAATAATGTATTCAATATAAGTGTTAAAACCTAAAATAACTAAACAACTGAATCCACCACCGTTTCGGATTTTGGGAGAGCCTTCCACCGAGGAGCTGGCAAGAAACTCAGGAGGCTTGAGGATATTTATGACATTAAAATAAAAATTGTGTGGGTTTTGTTATATATGTTGTGATCCGATATGTATATGACTTGGTATACAAACAAGCTAAGAGCACGTTCCTTTCGCTCGCTTGTTCGAAAGGCCAGAGAAGAACTAAGAAGTATCGTTAGTTGTGATAAATTATTATTTTATCCTGACACATTTTGAACCCTTTTACCGAGTACCGTTACAGTTTATTACCGTAATTAACCTTTTTTTGACTGCCACGATCTGCTATAATCGAAAATACCTATAGTTTACAAAAACACAAATTAAAGATACATATTTGTATATTTTGGAATCCCTATTCTTGTTGCAAGTTTTAACTCTGAATTTTACCATGTTTAATTGGCGGTCAAAAAGCTAATAAATGAATATTTATAAAATACAGTGAAAAAATTGAATTCCTACCTGACCCAGCCAGGAATCGAACCTAGATAGATGGCACTCCGCCGCTAAAAAGCAGTCAAAAATCAAAAAGCAGTGAAATAATTCAGTGTTTACGTCAGCCTTTCGGGTAGCATAATGGTCAATGCAGCCGCCCGGTTTGCGGAAGACCCAGGTTCAATTCCTGGCTGGGTCGGGTAGGTATTTAATTTTTTCACTGTATTTTAGCTACAGTGCAGCAATTAGCACTTAAAAATAAAAAGTAAAACTTAGCTAATAAATGCTTAAACAGATCCATGCAATCTGGTTGCTTCCGTTACCAACTTTCTGTATAAAGTTTGTCATGAAGGATAGGTAAGTAGGCTTGCACAGTTTTTTTGTTTATTTTTGACGTCAAATAAATAAGCACCGAATCGCTTCGGTTTCACCGTTAATTCGAAGGATTTGTTGACATAGTTTGTTGTCAATATTTTGCAATATAAGTACATTGCCGGACGTGTTAGAAATTTGTCTAAACAACAACAGCCAATTCTAGTGGCTGAACCGTTGAAAGTAAGACAAAACATTTTTCATTATATATTCTAGTACCTACTTAGCCCGACAGGATGTTATAACACCTCTAAAAGTATTATATAATGTGCCCTAAATTGATACTTTCAGTGTTTAATTTTCAACAACACACAAACGCCTGGTCTGTCTAAAAGACGTGTGTGAATATGCGATTAAAGTTATAGTATCATTATAGTAATAGTTAAAAGTTTATGAAATTATAAATAAAATTCTATTATCTTGAAGTTTTGTGCCAGTAAAATAGAAAGAAAATATTATACAATCTAATAGCAAAGTTAAATAGATTCGTTGTTGATGTTGTTACGAACTGGATAGTATATCAAAACATGACAACGCAATATGGCAAAGTAACATAACAACAGTGCTTAATTGATAATAAAAAATTAAAACAGAAAACATGTCACATAAATCAATTCCTACTTCTGGAAGAATTCTGAAGATGTCTTTTTTTATTTTAGGCATTTATTGTACCTAGATAACTTTAATTTAGTAAATAACTCAAAATAACATTAGTACAGCGCAAAATGCCGATCGTATCGAAAAATGTATGCTGAAGTGTATGACGAAAATTTGGTTTTTTACAAATTTCTTTTATTAGACATTTCTTGCAAAATTGCGAAAGTCTTAAATAAAGTAACATTTTCATTAACCCCTTGACCGTCGATCGACCACCAGGTGGCCGATAACAATTAAAATTCTATTGTGTCTGGTATTCGCGCGCTCGAGCTCTTAATAAAGAGGTAAAGTTTGTGACTTTGTTTGAGGAAGGTAACCAGAACTGCTGATCTAATTCCAAAAATTCTTTCATTGATAGAATGAGACAGCCCTTGCGGGTAACATAGGCTATATTTTATTTGTATAAAGAATTAATTAATAATGTTTGTACGGCAAAATACGAAATCAACGCGGTCGAAGTCGCGGGCAAAGTGTTAGTTGGTAATACCACAGAATAATGAATAGTACCAGGGTACAGAAGAATCACTCCGCAAGAAAATTGAAATAAATGCGAGTCTTGCTACGAACGCGATACAGTGCAAATCAGCTTGCGCAGCACTACGTACTTGCAATTTTATACACCTACAAGTTTTGTCTCTTTCTATCGCGTGCCTCTTATCTCTTCTTACGCTGTTAGGGTTGCTGTCTAGCAAAGAATAATTAATCTACTTATTTGTAATTAAGTATGTAGGTACCTACGTCGGTAGTACCACAGTATTACTATTTCATACAGTAGGGTATCGCCTTTGATGTGGGGCGACGCCGCCGCCCGCGTAGGTATCCACGCGGTCGTTCGCCGATTTGCAAAGGATGTCATAAAATTCGAAATCAAATAATCGTTATTTTTATAAAATAATCATTTATTAACAAGAATAAACTATTATGTATACATATTTACAAATGCTGCACTGCTAAATATTTACGTGAAAGTTTATTTTAGATTAAAATTTTTAACAATATAATGAATTCGCATTCGGACTGCTTAAAAAATGAAAAATAACAAGCCCAGAAATCTTAACTTTAAACTTTAAAGAATTGATGTTTATAGAGCCTCGTCTGTATTGGCACGTATTCGTTAATAGTTATGTGTTGTAAAAATGTTCATTATTAATTAATGAGAAGTTTGCAAAATAAATAAAAAAACTGTTTAGTCATTCTGTTGTTGGAGCACAAGAATTCGGTCATTTATTCTTGTAGTTGGAGTACCCTGCACATCACCAACAATATACATTTTACCATCCATGTAACTACATACATTCCAACAAAGACAAAGTACAAGTTATTACGAAATTATAGGAAAAACTTACCTTGCGTCACGGGGAACTTATATATGAAATTTTAAATTCTTGTTGTGTTTCGACATCGACTTACAATCGTATACATAACAATGTGTATGCACCATTATATTCAATAGGAATCACTGAACGTAAATTTAAAAAAATACGTTTAAAAACGCAGTACGCGCACGTGGCTGCCCTTCACGGTAGCTCCCACAAACTGCGCTTGTTTGTGGGACACTCGCCGCAGCGCCCGCTTCCCCGCGGGTTCCCCTCCATTGCTCTGCGAAGTACGTTCGATACCCAACTGTATGCTTTTAAAACTGTGGTAGTACTGTTATTCTACCTTTGTAAAAAAAATTACATTTCAAATATACCTACTTAGTATAAAATGAAAAAAGTACTTATTTTAATACAATGTCTTCATACCTATTTTATCATAAGACGATTAAGCATACTATTACACATAAGTGTTTATACTAAACTGAACATATTTAACTATTAACACCCTTATTCATAAAAACTATTTAAGCATTATTTAGTTAAATATTGTTTTGTCAACGTCACACAAACGTCATTTTGAATTTGAGAAAAAGAGACAAAACAATGAGTAACTAAATTATGCTTAAATAGTTTTTATGAATAAGGGGGTAGGTGTTTAGATACATACGTATCAAATCTGGTATGACGTACCTACAACGCTAATACGAAACGGCTTCAACCTAGTCCGAGAGCTGCCACCCAAAAATCATGTTGGTAAATTATTTGGATTTGCGCAAGCACTCTAAAGTTACTCGCTGCACTTTTGCAACAATTTACATTTCCCTAAATGTTGTTGTATAGGTACTTATAGTAAAAAAGCTAGCCGTGATTTGGTTTCCAGTTGTTACGTGTTCGCGGCTAACGGCTCTCGCATACTACCGATATTTTTCATCGATTATCGGATCTCCTATTCAGTAGGTCATATATGCAATTAGTCCGATCCATCAAAAATGTAAGTTAGAACTGTAAAAAAAAAATAGCATAAAACCAAAGTCTCATCGATTTCATTGTTGTTTAATTTAATTAGCAAGCGCGATCATAGTATAAGTAGGCACTGTGCTATTAAAGCGAGCGTCCCGACGACGACGTGCGCGCGCGTTACACTCGACTGATTTGATTTTTTTTTTTTTTTGAGAGAGTTTGCTGATTGCCTCAGACGGCATTTTCAGCTTCACCGGGTTTTTTTGGGGGCGGCGAGGAACGTAAAGGGTCCCTCAAGCCGTGTGAAACGAATCACCTTTGGAGGTTTTCTAGAGGGAACGGCATCGCGCACTAGTGCGCGTCCCCGTGCCCTACTAGATTCTCCGAAGGGTTCGGATCGGATCGGGGGGCGGAACCACCCGAGGGCGCCTCTAAAGGCTCGGACCTCGGCTCGGGTAGACCGGGCCGTGGAGGAGGAGAGAAGCGCCCAGGTACATGTCTGTACCTGGTATAGAGCGCGTGTGAACCGGTTCTTCGTACCCTTGTTCTACGAGTACGGTGTCTTGGACCTAAGCTAGTGTGCATGTTTGGTGTATTCTGTAAATGTGTAGTGACATTTAGAGGATCGGGCGGGGAACTGATTTGAGTACGGTGGACCGGGCACTTCGCTGTAGGTAAATAACGGACGTACCGCGCGGAGTGAACACAACTATTTAATAAACTTCCATTATCATGGCGCGGAATTTAAAATGATTTGTTGTTTAAAATGTAACAGATGGTTGGTTTTGAAACTGTATTGGCCTGTTTCTGGCTTTTCTCAAGAAAATATGTCAAATTAAAAGGCTTTTTAGGTTGGAGCAAATTCTTCAAGGTGTTTAATTTTAAGTTATAACAAAGGTTAAGTTTATTGCATTTTGTTATTTCTTAGTTAGGTCAAGAAAATTAATTAATTAGGTTAAGAGTTTAGTTTGTCTTATAATTTGAAATAAACTTTTGTATTACAGATTATTATGGTTTCTTTATTCCTTTATTTTCTACTTGTTTAGTAACAAACAACCAATGAAGGGATAGGTAGTGGTTTTAAGTGATACACATACTTAGATCTAATGCGTTTTAAGCACACACGATGCGTTTTAGGCCTATTACTTTTAAGACATAATGCGGTGTAGGTAATTTTCTAAACAAATTGATTTTTTTCTGTTTTATTTTTGTAATTGCTTTTTATAATTGTTTTATTTTAACGTAGCATATGGTAGTACTGGAATCATGCTGTGTATGCAATTTATGGATTACGGTCTAGTCTTACTATGTATATTGTTAAATTCTCATGGTTGTTTAATTGACTGCAGAATGTACTGTAGATACTATAGAATAAAGTTTTAATTGTTCAATACAATCGATGATCACGAGTGATGATAAATGATACTCTCTTTAACTCGTAGGGCCTTACTTATAATAGGTATTCCGTGTTTAGTTCCCGTCAAGTAAGCTTCATTTCAATTAAGAGTAAAAGAAATAGAACACGGAATAACTTCTCGAAGCTTACAGTCTGTTTATTAGTACTTGACTTCAAAGATGTAGATACCTTATTCAAAATTCAAAATCATTTACTCAGTTTAGGCTACAAAATAGCACTTATGAATGTTACTATGCCATCGGTTTGTAAGCCTACACAGGGCGGGAGACATTGTACTAAGAAGAACCGGCATGAAACTCAGCTTACTCAGCTAGGGCATTTTTTTTCCTTTTGTTGGTGGCTTCGTGCGATTAGCACATTTAGCCAGTGTCAAAGTAATATTTCTTACAAGTAATACATAAATAAACAATATTTCTTTTCTGTATGATGATGATGAATGATAATAGAAATGACAAGTGAGAAATGATATACCTCTCAACCCCTCGAGTATCTCAGTAAAGACGCGGGGCTTTACTAAGTCCTCGGGCAAACTTCTTGAGAGAATTTGAAAGAGTGACGTTGCACTGTTTTGTTTCATTTGCCAACACTCATGCACACTCACGAACACTTAACGGTTAATAATCCACCATTATTTCACGTAATTATTCGACATAACACAAATTTTAGAAAATAAAACAAAACCGCAAACATGTGACTCTTCACTTTCCCGCCAAGAAGTCCAGCTATGGCATTTCTTTTCTCCCTTTCTTTTACAGCGTCAATTTATTGAAAAATCATGCTTACTTAGCTCATAATGGTCAGCTTGATTGGACCTGCGTGACATAAGCGTTCTTGTTCCAGATCGAAATATACGAGAGTAACAACGGTGACAACTTCCTGTCCGCTGGCGAGATGCCGTTGCCCGCGCTCTACAGCATGATGTCCATGATCTTCTTCCTGAGCGCTGGCTTCTGGACCTTCATACTGCGCACGAGCAAGCATCCTGTATACAGGTAAGTGTAATTTCCCATTTTATCACAATTACAGAGAGTTCTTGGCGGGAAAGTACGGATGGGATGGTAAAAACCTAATAAACACCCGAAAACACCCATAAACACTCACAAAATTGGGTGTTTACTTAATTTGTGAAAATACTAAAGTAATATTAAAAACAAGTTTTAAAATTTAGTTTTATTAATTTCAATGATCAATTCTACATTGATGTAAGTACGTAACAATAATTTAACAAAACGTGTTAACTAATTAAATTTTAGGAAATTTTGATTTTTTTTACAAGAATTACAAAAACCGTTATGAAAATAATTAGTTTTTACTTATTTATTTTATTATTATTTTTTTTTAATTTGTTTTTTACTTTCCCGGGGGAAGTGAAGAGTAATGTCTGCAGTTTTGTTTTATTTTCTAAAATTTGTGTTATATTGAATATTAATGTGAAATAATGGTGGATTATTTACCGTTAAGTGTTCGTGAACGTGCATAAATAATATGTGCTAACCGCACGAAGCCATAACTAAGGATAAACGAGGATGAGTCCCAGGCGTACTATTGTCTGTCTTTTGGGGGTCCTCTGTTTCGCTGTGAAGAGGAGCTTGATGAAACAGAGGTTCACGCGCTTGGTCTGCGATTGCTATAGCTAAGCAACTTTCGCCGGTCGGTCATCGGATGGATGATCGAAATGTATCATCTCGAGCTCCTCCGTGCATCGGAAGGCACGTAAATCTGTTAGTTCCTAGCCTTGTCTGTGAGGCTCGCTCGTGCTCAAGCAGTGGGGACATAAAATTTCCTAACTGTTTCCTTCTTGTTCGCATAGGATCCACATAATAATGTGCGTGCTGGTATACCTGAAGGCGCTCTCGCTGGCTTTCCACGGCATTAATTACCACTTCATCCAGACGCGCGGCGAGCATGTTACCGCGTGGGCCATACTCTACTACATCACGCACTTGTGAGTCGCTGTTTCAAGTTTTTACATTTCTATATTTCCCATAGAATATAAACTTGTTTTTTTTTTTCAAATCAGTTAGACCAGTTTAAAATTTTATTTATTTATTTATTTATATATTTCAATACACAACTATCCTTAAGAGGATGCCGCGCGGACGCAAAACTGCGAGTGTAGGCATATAGCGTGGCAGTGCACAGTGGTGTGACAACGGTGCACGACATGAATATGCACGCACACTCATAATAGTACAGAGTAGGCTGGTGATTTAATTTGCAGCAATGTTTACTTTCGTTAAGTCATAGGCGTTTGGGTAAAAAATAATAAAAGTCTTAATATTTTCATACTCATATTTTTTAAATGAAAAATTAGACATCAGTGGCCTGAATATCAATACAAACATTTTGATGTCGGATTATTGTTTCATGTGCTATATTTACAAAGCTTCTGAAGAAATAAGTTATTAGATATAATTACTTTTACGTATTGTTCATGCAGTTTCTGGGTATTTGTTTCAAATTCCAAGAAAACCATGGCCTTGTGAAAGGATCAAGCTAACCTACACTAGTCCTTTTAATGTATATATGACATATTCAGCGCCTAGCACCAGTTACTTAAAAACACGTAAATTTTCGAAATTCCGCGCGGCGGCACCCCCTTAAAGATTAAATCCAATGCGATAGTTGCTTACAATAATATAAATATCCTGAATAAAGGTCCTGACTCGCTCACTGACTGATTCATTGAAAATTGAAATCATAGCGAGACCCATACATTGATTTGTACAATAAAAACTTTTTTCTATAATAGGCAAATTAATATAATAGGATAAAGTTAAATAGTAGTTATCACTATTCTATCTATCAATTATCCATTTACTATCAATGTAGGAAGTAAGGCGACGAATGAACCATACAATTTATGTATTTTCTTCACTACGATTCGGAAGAGATAAGCTTTAGAACTCTAATCTGTCTCTCTATTGTATGTGTACTTATTTTCGTACATGTGAGAATTATATTAATTAAGTCCTATTTTCTATATAATGTTATGCTATCAATATCAAGAGATATCTTTTACATGTAATATAAAATGCAACGTTATCCCTCAGGTTGAAAGGTGCAGTGTTATTCGTGACCATTGTGTTGGTGGGCACAGGATGGAACTTCATCAAGCATATCCTCGCCGACAGAGATAAGAAGCTCTTCATGATTGTCATTCCACTTCAGGTAAATAAAAAAACGTTAATTTAATAGTCAAATTACAGGATTCGTCAAACCGTCGACGGTTATTCTAATCAGTCTAAAATAAAATTCAAATTCAATCGTTTAGAGATGATACAAAAAAGATATCTACGATACCTTGACTTCAAGGCTAGACAACAGCCTTCTAACTACGAGCACCGTTGCAAACGATATCACTTTTTACCTCTTCACATTCGATGTGAAGTGAATGACGCTTGTTTTATATCTAAACTCTTTAACGGCAATATCGACTGTCAGGAATTACTGTCAAAAATTGGTCTTCGCACAAATATGCTGCTGCGTCCGCGCCCTTTGCTTCACATACCTTTTGTTAGTACAAATGACCGAGAAAACACTTTCTTAGTGCGCGGTTGTGTTACTTACGACAGGTATAGCACTGAGCACGACTTGGATCTGTTCTCGACAAGCACAACGACTATTAGGCGAACTGTATGTCAAAATTTATTTTCTAAGGCAGCAATTTTTAAAAATATATGTATTTATTACGTATTACTGAACAACAGTATTTGACACTGACATGGTAGTGCTTGTTTTTGTAGTTCTTTCATTTTGTAATTTTGTGTTTACCAAATGTTTACTTGTGGGGGTTTGTGATTAGCTTTAAGATTTTACATATTTCAGTATGTTTTGTATAAATAGCTGTAAACCTTCCTTAAAAATAAAATAAATAAAATAAAATAAACCCTTACTGGTCGACTGGTAGAGAATGCCTCAGGGCATTAAGGCTGCCTTTGGCTTTATTTTTGCAATTCACAATAAATAAGTATAAACATTGTTTCCAGCAACTTTATTGTTGTCAATCATTATTTAACATTCATTAATTAAAAAAATAGCTGTAAATCTTCCTTAAAAATAAAATAAAATAAAATAAAATAACCCTTACTGGTCGACTGGTAGAGAATGCCTCAGGGCATTAAGGCTGCCTTTGACTGTATTTTTGCAATCAATTAATGTTGATCAACTGTTGCTGGATGAATATAGCAGAAGATCGGGCTCAGTGGACTGATGTGGGCTTACGGTGATGATGAACTGTTGCTCAACAAATGTATGCCATGAATACTTGGCTTAAGTTTGATGTTGGTGATGGTGATGATGATGATGAAGATGATGATGATGTTATTTCTCTAGGTAGTGGCAAATGTGGCGGAGATAATAATAGCGGAGAGCGAAGAGGGCGCGGCGGAGCACAACGCGTGGCGCGGCATCTTCATACTGGTCGACCTGATCTGTTGCGGCGCCATCTTGTTTCCAGTCGTCTGGTGAGCGAAACAAAATAGGGGTCACTGATTAATGCTGTTTTTTTAAAAGTTTTAGTCTGTAAACTTCGTACAGCGTTTCTTATACAAAGAAGCTGCATTATTTTTCGCCTTATCAATCTTGATAATTCAGTTTTTTTACTTCTATGCCATGTAATTTCACTGGATATCTTTATCTTTTTTTACGTTTTTTAGAAATTAAGTAGTTATCTGTCTACGCAAAATGTAATTGGCCTACTGCACGCTTTGGTGTAACTGTAAGTGTAATGGGCAATTCAGATTTAAATAAATAAATAAATAAATAAATAAACTGAAACATAGCACATAATACTGCTGCTTAAATACTTATTAGCTACAATCCCGCATTCTAGTTCTCGCATTACTGGGAGATATGACTCCATAATAATTTATTGATCACTTTAATATATTACGGTGGTGTTCATGTGACACATGAATTGTAATGACGTTATTAACGTTTCCATGAAATAAGGGGAAAGGGGTCAACATCAAAAATGAAATTGAAAATTTTTTTTTAAATGTAATTTATAATTTTCAATCACTTTTCAATTCAAAATTCAAAATCGATTCAGTTTAGGCTATAAATATCTCTTATGAATATATTATGTCATCGGTTCGTAAGTTTACACATGGCGGCAGACCTTGTATTGTAAAGAACCGACAAGAAACTCAGCAAGGGCATATTTCTTTTCACCATTACAGCGTCAAAATATTGAAAAATGCCTTATCATAGAAGGACACTTCCCATTACAGATAAACACACTAAATACAACTACAGCATGTAGTAAACAAAATTTTAAAATACTAAAAAAATCCTAAGTTTGTGCCTTTACATCAGGTATAGGTCGCGCCAAACTTTTAGTCCCCTCTGTTAGTTGGCGCGATTCGCGTCGCAGTAGTAAAAAATAGGCGTCAGTAGGACGAAGGCGGGGACGAGCGGTAGGGCCTGACTGTACAGCTGCGCAACCAAGCAACTTTTTTTTTTTTTTTTTTTTATATTTACGGGTAAGCACAGTGCCTTGATCTCACCTGATGTTAAGTGATGATAAGGCCATTTGGTGGAAGCGCACTTCACCCGGGATCCTCAACTAGTGAGGCACTGGCTATCTTATCTCTAGCTGCCGGAACACAACAATGCTACAAACATTGTTATTATGGCGACATATTTAGATAAGATGGTGGTAGCTAGCCAGGCGGACAAACAAGTCCTACCACCAACCAAACCGAGTACACAAAGATGTACCCCCGCTGGGAATCGAACCCGGGACCTCTGGGTCTAAACCGGTGGTCTTAACCACTAGACCACAGAGGCGGTCAAAAGAGGGGACTAGAAGTTTGGCGCGATCTATACCAATTTCAATTTCTACAATACAGTACTGGTAAAAGTTACAAATTCTACTCTATTTTAAACTGTAATAAAAGTTAAAAATCAGACAAGTGTGCAAGAGCAAGTTGGAGAATGCGATATAATCCATACTCATGTCTCCTTGCATCTTGAAGGTGATAGATATTGGTTTGTATGGAGATTTATATGATTACTTTCATACTCATTTCTATTCGCCTTTAGGTCGATACGGCACCTGCAAGACGCGTCGAGCACCGACGGCAAGGCGGCCATCAACCTGCGCAAACTCAAGCTGTTCCGCCACTTCTACATCATGGTCGTCTGCTACATATACTTCACCAGGATAATCATCTCACTACTTAAGGTGATCGCCGCTTATTATATTTATCTTTGTTATAACGACTTTTTGATAGAAGTGTTTTGCTTCATCTCTTAGGCTTACCATGGCGAGTGCTCCGAAAAACTTTTTTCCCTTCTCCCTTCTCCCTTCTTTCACAGAACCACGCATGCTGGTCTTTGGTGTCACCGTTTTACTGTGGAACTATTCCGTCGCGAACCAAGAAATTTGGTGACTCATTTCTTTGTCGCACCACAAAAAAATGGAATTGCCTCCTAGCACACGTATTTCATTTCCTCCTTCCTACAATATGGGGTCCTTCGAACGAGGTGTGAAGAAGCAACTTGCGGTTCGGCAAGGTGAGGACGGCTAGTGTGGCACAATCCTACTCCTCTAGCTGGCCGCGCATCTGGACTCTGCTTCTGCTTAACATAAGGCAGAGCGAATCATTTACTACTCATACACTACGTACAAGGTACAATTACCCGTGACGGTATAACTACAATATTTGTTACTAATAGTTAATATTTGTTATAAGTATGTAACAAATATTGCCCCTACTTTAGTATACTATATATAATATAGTGATCGGATAATCGGATGCAAAGTTGAGGTGTTGGCTGTTATGGAATGCGCTTTTGTATTTAAAAAAGTCCCGGGATTTCAGAATCGACAAATTTAATGTTTTGATTTTTTTTAATAAATACCCATGCTAAAGATGTCCTTTCCACACCATGTTACAGAATAGTTTTGCATTCCCGAATTTTCAGGAATCCCGGGATTTACATTTTAAGAAACATGTTTTAAGAAGCCGCTTCCATAATTTCCTAGCCAAAAATTAACTTTAAGTAAATATGCATCCGATTATCCGATCACTACTTATATACATGTAGGTAAACGAATAATTGTAATATTGTAGCTTATAAGTAATGTGCAATACTTACTCCGAGGATAGAGGCGCTGTATGCTAAAATACGGGACTAACATCCCTGTTCGGCAGCAGATGCTACAATTTGTATAGAAATCTACATAGCATTAGTTGTAGGCTTTAAGTTATTATTAAATTATTATTAAAATATATCATTTATTATTACTTTATTACACATTTTTATCATTACTCACTATCATCTACTATTAAACAAGAACAAATTTTACAACATAGACCTTAATTTCTTTTACATAGGCTAAACGTGCAACGTGTATATTATAACCCTGCTTAATAGATATCGGGAAGAGAGGGAGAAGAAACGATTAAAACGTACAGGCCTAACTGCCTAAAGAACACTGGGGACTGCCATCGTGACCGACACCGGGATCTGAATTACCTGTCGTGTGATATTGATACCTCAGCACCCCAGTTAGCTGGTGTTTGTTACACCCTCGATCTCAGCTATGACGCTGTTAAGCCCGTATGGACTACCCTCTAAATACTTTGTATACGCTAACACAGGGGTCGGCAAACTTTTCAGCTCAAAGAGAGAAACGACAAAAAAAGACAACAATAATTATTGAAGAGCCACAATTTCTTATTCTATTAAAAAAAATCATTTTTTTGAAGAAGTCCTCCTCGGTTTTAGATTGCGCGCTAGTTGTCTCTTCAATATAGAAAAAAAAAAAGTTTTATTGCGAAATTGTAAGAGCCGCAAATATTTTTCGAAGAGGCTCTCGAGCCGCGGTTTGCCGACCACTGCCCTAACATTAATGACTTGTCTTAACCTTTTTGTACATTGGCTTTTATCTATATATTAATACGTGAAGCAAAAACTCGTTTTTACCAAAATTCCGCGGACGGAGGAGTATGACATTTCGCACACTTATAGTTTATATAGAGAAGGTTATCCGAATGTTAATATATTTTTTTAATTATGCATAAAAAGCACATTAAATCAACAAAAACAATATTACACACACTACCATATATTTGACACACACGCATTGTTTGTCTTTAATGCGGCCGACATCTGTCAATGCCAATCCAAACTCACATCCTATCTTTTTTAATTTTTCAATGCTTAGGATACAATCCGTGCAGCCTTAATATAATTACGGTCGAATTTCGACCACTGGGCGACCACTAGTAAGTTTTTATTCTGCAATACATTATTTCATCTTATCTTATCGCACCACTTGTGATCGGCAGATCACGGTGCCATTCCAGTACTCGTGGATCGACGAGATGTTCCGCGAGACGGCGACGTTCGTGTTCTTCGTGATGACCGGCTACAAGTTCCGCCCGGCCGCCGCCAACCCGTACTTCACAGCTAGCCACGCGGACGACGTGGAGCCCGAAGTGTATGTACACCAGTCACCACCATCAATAGCTCATTTTTATGTCCTCACTGCTGGGGCACGAGCCTTCCCTATGGATGGATAGGGAGAACGGGCCGTAAACCACCACGCGGGTCCAGTGCGGTGCGGGGGTTTTTAACGACTGCTAATACAGCTGGGACCACCGGCTTCACGTGCCTTCTTCGGAAGGCACGTGAAGCTAGTGAAGTAAGATTTATCATCTCGAGCTCTTCCGTGCTTCGGCACGGAAGAGCTCGAGATGATAAATCTTTAGTCACCGGTTAGGCACGTGTTTATCTAGTTAATAGATATTGAATAAAAGCTGGTCCCGGCTGCATTAGCAGTCGTTAACAACCACCAATCCGCCCCGGGCCCGCGTGGTGGTTCATGGCCCGTTCTCCCTATCCATCCATAGGGAAGGCTCGTGCCCCAGCAGTGGGGACATAAATGAGCTGATGATGATGATGATGAATAAAAGCTTTTCGGAGATTGTAGAGATAAAGAATGTATTATATGATTATAGCACATGTATCGTCGTAGTATATAAGAGCACATCATAAACGAATAAATATCATACCTTCCAACCAACAACTGAAGTATCAATTCTACGTTACGCGGTCCCTCGGCATTCCCATCCGATGAAAATTACTTAATCTTAGCAATCGCAAATAGGGCGCGTTAACCACTGTGCCATCGAGCTCCTCGCCGTTTACATTTACTCTGTAGTCATTTGAGTAGAATAGTGACTTTATTTGGTGTTTTTTCCTCACAGGTTATCAGATATCGGGGTGCTCGACGGCGTGACCAGAATATCGAATAGAGGTGATAAACGTCGGGAGGACATGCAGCCGCTGATGCAGGAGACCGGCTACAACTCGGACTAGCTCACTGAGCGATGCGGCGTGCGATCATATCATGGGTGTCAGGGGTTTGTGTAACGTTCAAAATTAGGTAACGGTACTTCTATCATACGTAGGTAACGTTAATAGCAACGGTAACGTTAGGATTGGTAACGTTAATAGCAAAGGTAACATTATGTTTGGTAACGTTATGCTTGATAACGTTAATAGTAAGGGTTACGTTATGTTTGGTAACGTTACCTGGGTGGCTTTATTATCGGTAAAGTAACTAGCCGTTATACGCGGACTGGCAAAAGTGCATTATGCAACGAGAAAAGTAACAGTACTTGTACACACGCTTACACATCAGACTACCACAAACTGTCAGATTTCCTCAATAGGCTTTGAACTTTATATACAGGGTGGAAAAAATACCGTGGTTGGAGGAAAAGTATCCTTAATATTGATGATGGCAAATTTTACTGAAAGAAAACATTCCTTTATTTTCAAAAATAATTAAAACTGCATTTAAAGATTTTTGAAAAATCACCTGCTTGAGCCGGGAATCGAACCAGTGAAATGTGAAAAAAATATTTTTTATACTTAGTGGATACTTTCGATACCCGGCTCAAACTGGTGATGTTTCAAAAATCTTTAAATGCAGTTTTAATTATTTTTGTAAATAAAGGAATGTTTCCTTTCAGTTAAATTTGCCATCATCAATATTAAGGGTACTTTTCCTCCAACCACGGTATTTTTTTTCCACCCTGTATATTGCATATGGTTGAAGATTAATTGGAGAAGTTCGATAGTTTCGGATAGGTTGATATGCAGGCGTCTGTACTACACACCTGCCCTGCTAGTTTATCTTAATAGAAATAACGTTACTTAATGATTTTTATAAGTAGTGTGAATTGTGGTAACGTTATCAAGCTCGTGTAACAAGGCCTTAGGCCAGCCGCACATTGTATACGAATTTCTATCGTTCGTAAATATACGTTATTAGACGTCCGAACTGAACGCGCACACTTGCGTTGTTGAAATGTTAGTGACTGCATTGCGTGACCTTTGATATCTCAGCACTGAATGTTGGCATCAATTTTTCTATACCCATATTGTATTTTCGTACGAACGTATAAGCCAGGGCCACATTGCGCGGCGCGGCGCAACGTCAATACATTTGATTGCATATCTTATCTTATCTTAACCGATATACCGCGACGGAATTTCCGCGGAAAATTTTCTCTGGCTATACAAATCCTAATGATTGATTCAGATGTCGGAACTATAAGCGAGTATATTTACGACTAGCTAGCACTAGTGTGCGAGGTGTAGACGCCTACACACTAGACTATCCAAAACTGTAAAATTTCCTCAATAAATATCCAACCTTATGCCTTATTCATAAAGTTCAAAGTCTAATTGGGGACTTCTTGGCGGGTAAGTGAAGAGTCATGTCTGCGGTTTTGTTTTATTTTCTAAAATTTGTGTTATGTCGAATACTAATGTGAAATAATGGTGGATTATTAACCGATAAGTGTTCGTGAGTGTGCATGAGTGTTGGCAAATGAAACAAAACAGTGCAACATCACTTTTCAAATTCTCTCAAGAAGTCCGCCCGAGTACTTAGTAAAGCCCCACATCTTTACTGAGATACTCGAGGGGTTGGGGGGTATATCATTTCTCACTTCTCATTTTTATTATCATTCATCATCATCATACATGGAAGAAATTAATATTGTTTATTTAAGTATTGTAAGACTTTTTCATTGGATTAATGCTTGTACAAAGCCATTTAAAAAAAAAGTCTAATTGAGGAAATTTGACAGATTGTGTCTGATGTGCGGGCGTGCGCACCATAGTAGTCGGAGAATCGGGATGTATCGTGCGAATTAATACATACACAATGTGCGGCAGGCCTAAAGCTATTGAAGAAATAAATATTTGACATAATTGTCTCTTTAAAAGTAATTACAAAAAAAAGCAAAACATAAACTTTTGAATTGTCAAGTTTCGAATGTCATTTTACAAACACTGTACAAATTTTTCATCACCTTATTAATATAGTGTAAAAAATTAATATAAGCCAAGGGTTCCGTACCTTATAATAGGAGTAATGCTAGACATCAGGTTTACTTTGTGTTTTGTAAGTTTGTCTGTTTGAGTGTCAAGATCGTTTTTTTAGTAACAGCTTGAGGTATCAAGTTGTATGTATGTTACAATATATACAATACAAAAATATGGACCCTTTATGTAGAAAGATGGTATTTTTTCGGCGTTTCGATGCAACGTGTCCGCCGTAGGTTTCTTAGAGTTATATTGAATTGACGCGGTGGGTTATAGCGATATCAACTTAAAGTCAAAAGTCAAATTTTTTTATTCAAATAAATTTAAGAAAACTGCTTTTGAATCGTCCATACATTTTTAACCTATTATCCATTCAGTCAGAACTGCTATTTTTTAGCTGTGGAGAAGAATGGGCGCAAGAAACCACTCCACTACATAGCCTTTAAAAACGTATTTTTATATTGGATGAACTGCTCACCCGACTCTAATAAAACCTTCACGGTGATCTAAAATCTAGTTATTTTTAAAAACAGATTTAGCGCGCTAGATGATCTTTTGGCACAGTGATAAGAAAAATAAAAATAAAAAAACAGATTTTTTGAAAATTAATTGATCACATAAAAAACTGAAAAGATTTCTATGAATGACTTTTAGTTATTAAATGCATTTTATGTAAAACATATAATGGTACGGGATCCTATGTTCACGAGTTATTCTCGCAATTTATTCAATTCTCTTTATACATAATGATTCTACAAATAATCGAAAGTGTTATTGTCTTTAGAAAAATATATTGTTGGTGCTGAAAATGTTTAAATTTCATTTAGAAAAAAATCGGAGTTTTATCAGTAATAATAAATGTACGTTATTTTCGCAGTTTTATACAGCCAGTGTTCTTTGTGAAGAATTTGTATTCTATTTTATTTATAGTTTAGGACAGTCGTCCTAACCAGTCGGTTTACCGAATAAATTTGTTACGCGAACGGCGAGATGGAGGAAACTTGCATGTATGTGCATGTATAAATTAAGAATATGTTTTGGTTGTATTTAAAAGTATCTATATTTATATAATTTCCATTGCCGACATGAATAGCATCAAATATTCCATTCCTACTTAACGTGATACTCTTCCAAACACTATTATTCTTGAATGTTGTCTAGTTAACCATATAACGAGTTTCTTAAGGAAGCTTTTCTTGGGGCTAGATAATTGGTGTGAGTGTGGGAAATAATTAAAAAAAAAAAAAAAAAAAAATTATCCTTGTTTGGGCCCGTTCTCCCTATCCATCCATAGGGAAGGCTCGTGCCCCAGCAGTGGGGACATAAAATGAGCTGATGATGATGATGATGATGATCCTTGTTTCTCAATGATCTCTCACCTACGACGGTGTAGTGTCAATACCGCCTACCTACATTTTATCACAAAATTACTTTTTGTCTTTCAGTATAAAGGTTTATAAAACTTCTGAACTGTTTATTTAAGAAAAATTATAGCACTATATAGTGTTTTGTTACAACCTGAAATTGAAATAAAGTCAAAGCTACAATTAATGGGTATTGCCTTAATTATCAAGCTTGCCAAATCCAGCCTATATTACATATGCACCGGATATTTGATAGCAACTAAAAAAACTTGAAATTTAAAAGTATACCTCCTTTATATACTGGCTTAATATAAGTTACATATACTCAAATACATTCTGTTTAGTGTGGATAACAAGTAGTAAGTACTGACACTTCCGCCATCGACACCACACTTGGGGTGTGTTCCGATATACACTGCGAGCACTGTCCAGTGCTCTTGCTGGTGAGAAATTTGTTCCGTTATGGACTGACAGTATACTGCTGCAGTATCCTAGGGAAATATATGACGTCATAAATCGTTGCCATTTTTGTACTGTAAGCACTGGCATTTTCGAGGTAAGGTGCTCTCAGTGCTTTGATCACGTGATCAACAGCGTCCAGAAATGACATGGATGACAGTATACTGGACTGCGTTCCGTTTTAAACAGTCACCAGTATAGCTAACTATAAAGGAAAGGCTTCGCAGTATACTAAATTGACGTCACACCTCACAGTGCTCGCAGTGTATATATCGGAACATACCCTTGATCTTTTGCTTTTATATAAACTGGTTAATGCCGTTATTTTCGTACAAACTATTATTTACTGAGATATAATTTGTGTAAATAAAAATTACTATTTGACGTATAAATGGGGTGCTACGAAACAAATCAGTAATACCATAATATGGCTAGCATAAAAATAAGAAGCAATAAAAAAATATTTCAGTATGAACATAATAATTCCAGCTAAATGTTATTTTAAATACCCTAATGTGTTGTGACATATTTATTTGCACTTTATTAATATTGTTTTTTTTTATAATATAAATAAACTTTGTAATTTTTTTAGTCTTAGGCGTGTGTAAGTATGTACCAATTTGAAACGTTAATGTAGAAAGTTGACACTAGAAATTCCAGATAACACGATAAGTCCGCAGTTTAGGGCCGGGCTGTGATTTCGTCGACTGTTATTTATTTATTTTATTTTATTTTATTAAGGACTTCCAACAAAACTTGTATCAATACATTAAATAAGAAAAAATAAATAATAATAGTTGATCTGGTCGAATAGTTGACCGGTAGAAGACTGACTCACTCACGTGCTATATCGTTTATACCATACATGGAATGTTGTTTGCTAGTTAGTTAACGCGACAATGCACATTAAAATGAAACACGTCTACTCGCCTTTTATAACATTTTTACGTTCCGGGAGACTCGCTGTGATCCTACCGTGTAACATTAGTGATGAAACGGATATTACTTTGACGAACGCTGATTATATTATTCAAAGAATGAATTCTTGATCTAGCTAGCTGCATGTAGTTATATGTTAAGAAAGATCGAAGGATATGAAACGTTGGTCAATTTAATATTTATAAGTAGTTTTTACGCAATTTAAAACGAGAAATAATAAATTGATCCACAAAAAAATAGTAGGCTAGCACCTAAAATGCTAAGTTAGCATCTAAATAGTAGTTTAGGTGCTAACTTTGTATTTTTAGGTGCTAACTTAGTATTTTTGTGGGTTAGGTTAGGTTAGTTTGGTGATCGATTAAATACAACCCATTTAAAACAGCCATTCTGATACCATTGTGGAAGAAATGCTTATTAATAATTGTTGTGATATTTTTAATAGTAACGAAAGCTTCCAGCTATCAATAACAAGTTTTGGGATTGTACAGCACATCAATCTATACAAAACTGACAAATTTCTTCAATAACCGTGTTGCACCGTATGTCATATACCGTTTACACCGCCTCTGTGGTTTAGACCCAGAGGTCCCGGGTTCGATTCCCAGCGGGGGGTACATTTTTGTGTATTCGGTTTGGTTGGTGGTATGACTTGTTTGTCCACCTGGCTAGCTACCACCATCTTATCTAAATATGTCGCCATAACATCAATGTTTGTAGCATATTGTTGTGTTCCGGCAGCTAGAGATAAGATAGCTAGCGCCTCACTAGTTGAGGATCCCGGGTGAAGTGCGCTTCCACCAAACGGCCTTATCATCACTTAACATCAGGTGAGATCAAGGCACTGTGCTTATCCGTAAATATTTAAAAAAAATGTATAAAGTTCAATTGAGGAACGTGACAGTTGACTTGCGTACTACAAAGTTATTTTACGAATGTCATGAGAGTGTTCGGCGAATGTGAACATTCGGTACTTTCATGATATTCGGCGATTTAGAATACTCGTGGCCATTGCACCACTGTAGAATAGAATGTTTCATTTTAATACCGAAACTCTTCTCATCTACCTAATTTCTATTGGCGACAATAAACGCGGTAAACAATAAACTATTTATAACTATTTCAAGGTCCAAACTAAACATGTGCAATAGTATTAATATACTGTGATCATGATACGTCTCCGAGATTATAAAAATAGCTTAGGTCGTCTTTAAAGCTGGAACGCAGATTTAGCCTCGATAGTGTAGTTTCTGTTATGATAATAAGATATAGAAAACGAAGTATTGTCAAGCGAATGACAATATTAATTGTAGATTTATCAATAAAGCGTATAAGCAATGAATTCACAGCCCGGCGCCACGTTTTATCATTGACTTTCTAAGGGTTAGGTAAAATTTGTCATAGTTACATTACAATTTGATGACGAAAACTGATATAGATTTAGACAGCTAGGCATCGTTTCGATTAGTGATATCAATTTGTAAATACTAATATGGAGTAACTAATAATATTGTTGTGAATTCGGCAGTTCGCAGTATCGAGCGTAACACTGCATTTTATACCGTGTACCGTATTGTAATAATTTTTTGAACTGTGAAGAGCAAATGGTACTTACATATGACGCGTCTGTGGAATGTAGCTACTTTGTTAGCACGTTATCTGTCCGTATGCTTTTTTTTGCGCCCTGAGAAGGACAACCCACCTATACAACCCGGAGGTGGGAGGAGGTGAATACTACATGTATGAATAACTCGAGCGGTTGAGATAGACTATGTCAGACTCCTATTGACTAAACACTCCCTGGTGTTGCCTATAGCCTTGAAAGGGCTACATAGGCTGACGGAACGGTCGCTTCCCGGGGTGGGAGGCGACGTTCGGTGGCGTTACTCAATCAGAGTGCACGCGCCGTGGTGAAGTCGGCGCGCTCAATCTGCAGTGATGCTGCCTATGTCGGCTGACTTAACTAAGCGACGGCGTGTCCTGTGCCGCAAGTAGGTAATCCAGGTCACGTGATAATTGATTTGGGGGTTCCGATAAAGCGTGTTTCGGCGTACGGAAATGGGGGATGGAGGGGCTACATAAGCCCAATAGTGTTCTGTTTGGCCACTTGTCTGCATACAGAAAATATTCGGCAAGCTTATTCTACAAGTGATAGTTATTTTTGTTGCACAACAAAGAAGCGATTGGCCTCCATCACACCTTAGGGTAAATCAAGAAGAGAATTAAGTACCAGGTTAAAGCTTCACTGTTCGATCTAATTCAAGTATACTATTTCAACGCTAAAATCTGAAATATCAGATAAGTCACTTTGGTGCCCAATCCTGCCGTTGAGCAATAAATCCTAGCAATCAATCCTGCAATCATATACGTTATGAGAATTCTCCATGGCTTACAACCAATAGACTGTATAGATGAATTACACAATATTTTGTTTTCCCAGTCGTTTTATTACCATTCGCGTTTTTCCCCAAATTGCTTATTTTCCATTCGTCATTATGACCGGCATTTAATTTCTTACACGTTTTATTTTCTAGTCGTATTTTTCGCTAAATGCAATTTTTACCAGTCCGTATTGTTCACATACATTCACTTTACCTGTACAATATATTCCTCATAGTATTTTTTCGCCACGGGTTTTTATTTATGCACGTTATTTTCTCTAGATGCACCTTCACCCTTTTGGAGAAGAAGATTTAACCTTTAGCCAGGCCTAACGATTATTTTTCTTTTGAATTATAGTATACATAATAGCGTTAAAAAAAATACCTACTTGATTTTTTTTGTTATCATTTTTTCCTAAAAAATCCTGTAGTCATTATAGGCCCACTGCCGTGCCGGCCCAATGGTACAGTCGCCCGCAATTAATAGTATCGCACACAACGAAGGCCGCAAAAATATCTGACACAATTTTTATTTGTAGAGCCAAAAGAGAGTGTCACATATTTTGGCGGTCTTCGTTGTGTGCGTGTTACCGGTGACCGTTTACCATGTGGTACGTATGTGGCCAACTTTTTATATTAATTTTTAAACTAAGCTTGTTACTTGTAAGATCTACGATAAATTATAATAAATCATTTTCAATGTTATCGCTATGAGATTACTACCTGGCTAAGGGTTAACATTAGGGCTTAAACACCCATATTTTGGCTATTTACTCGTATTACTAAGTTAACCAATAAAATTCAAAGCTTTCATGGTTTAATAGTCACGAGTACTATAAAACGTTTTTTGTCATAACGGACTTATTTTTTGACAATTAAACAGAAAAAAAAGAGAAAAAAGACAAAGAGAAAAAAAAACAAAAAATTGTTTTTTGGTTTAGAAATATGAACTTAAATATGCTTAATGGTATCAGTTATGATAATTTGCTTCGCTTGCCATAATAATTGTTACTTAAGGATTTAGTAGGGCTAATCGTATTGTAAATTAATCTTGTTAGTGAGTTTTACTTAATATTTAAGTACAGACAATAACCATATACATTTATCCAAGGTGGTGATTCCCTGAAGGTAATTATTTACAATATTTTCTATCTTCTTATCCATCGTAATATACTTTTTGTTTCTTTTCCGAAAAACATCAGACCTTACTTCCATTTGAATATTCAAAAAATTTACTTCTAAAGCTTCCTCTCGTAGCTGTGATATAAAAAACAACAGGTTCGAGTTTTTAGTACCAAGCCTCACATTCATCTTCTTATGCCAACTCTCAACGACATTGTTCGTCCTATGGCGGTGTCCGTAACATGATATCATATGAATCATGCCAACTTTGATCCATTGGCTTAGCATGTAGCCATTAAACTTTAATATATCATCTGTTTGTGGTGATGTTGACAGAACCGAAATCCACCCTTCGTGCATTTGTAGTGGGGGCAGATGTGCTAACGCAGCACATTTAGCAACGTGACTGCATCCTTCGCGAGTACTTGTTGCCCCAAGCGAATCTGCATTTTTATACACGGCCTGCGTATAATGAAAGTAACAACCACTTAGTTTCGCTGTTGGGTACACATATTTAATAGCATTAGCAGCTGCAATTTCAAAATCAATTTTTATGTGTTCGGGCTGAAAATTGGGAATGTTTTCTTTTATTATCTCGAACATTCGTTGGTACGTTTGCTGCTGCTTATTGGGTAACAACGCATATATACAGGGAACTACCCTCGTGTGTTCGTCGTCCGAACCCATATCGCCATGTACCGTGTACAACTGTACGAATGGATGAGGCACTATCTTAAAAGTGCCATCTATAAAAAAGGTGTTTAACCTTGCTACCCACTGCTTGCACTCGTTTGTAATAAAAAGTATAATGTCATAGTCGTGTACACATACAAAATTTTCAGATATGTTGACAGGTAAAATCACATCGTCAAATGTTTCAAACTTAGATGTTTTGGCCGATCTCCGGCGTGCGTCGTACAAAGCATCTCTTACTGAATGAAAAGGAGGCAACTTGTCCACGTATTCTTCACGCATGAATTTTTTCATTTCCTGTTTATACAGCATAGGAATGGGTCTGTAGTCAGTCGCAACCTTTTTTTTCAGTTCAATTATTTGTTTTTCTACGTCTATTGTCTCAAAATCAGGTACGCATGAATGTTTTTGATCTCGCAAAATGCTTCTTTCCTCTGCATCTATGACTAACATCCCATTGCACGAAGTTTTTGTGTGACAATTCCACACAGATAAACCAGATTTATTGGTACGTTTTAAATAATGTCGGTATCCACCTCTTATTAAAATACGTCCCCCATGAGTACTTGCCAAGAAAGTAAACGCACATGATCCTGACGATCCCCCTGGGATTTCTTGACTTGGTTCCATCATAATCATAAATTTTCACTTTATTGAATAAAATATTAATTTTAACATGCAACGTTTCAATGACATTGACATTGTCCGTATAAAAGTGTATTGATAGAACTCGTTGCCTATCTATCTAAAGAGGTTTAAATCCAGTACTTAATATTATCACCTATCTATTACCGTATTGCCACTTAGTCAGAACCATAATTGAGTAGACAAGTTTGACAGTTCTTAACTCGGAAATCTAGATAATAAGACAATATTGAATCAAAATATGAACGATTATAAGTGTAATTAGCAATAATAGGTCAAGTTTAATTCACAAGAAGTGGTATACCTTCACTACAATACAAGATTTACGCCCGATATTGCATCAAGAACTGTCAAACTTGTCTATTTAATTATGATTCTGACTTTAGTTACTGCTGGTGGCTCCACCCGCATGCTAAATTAAATCTCGGTAAAGGTAGTAAAGGTGCATCTAGAGAAAATAACGTGCATAAATAAAAACCCGTGGCGAAAAAATACTATGAGGAATATATTGTACAGGTAAAGTGAATGTATGTGAACAATACGGACTGGTAAAAATTGCATTTAGCGAAAAATACGACTAGAAAATAAAACGTGTAAGAAATTAAATGCCGGTCATAATGACGAATGGAAAATAAGCAATTTGGGGAAAAACGCGAATGGTAATAAAACGACTGGGAAAACAAAATATTGTGTAATTCATCTATACAGTCCCTGCTTTATCGATCCTATACAATTTGTAGTTAACTTGAACTTGATCGAGTTGTAATGAAAACTCATATGGCATTCCGTATTTAGTGCACTGGACAGCTAACGTGTTAAATGCTAAGTGCCTAATGCGAGTTCTTATTGACGTTCGATTACGGTAACGAAAAAAAGAATTTGTATGCCGAAATTTTAACTCTCCTCGTTTATCAACACAGGAGGCGCTGTTTCAATGCTATACGAATTCTCGTTTTCGTTTTTATTAATTATGAAATTGCAAACGAAACTCGCGTTAGGCACACATGTCGTTATGTTTAGACTAAATTAGGAAACTACATTTGAATTATATTTGCATAATTTTACTTTATTGAACGCTGAGCGATTCTGCTACATTTTAATGTGTGTCAATGCGAATGATCCTTGTGGAAGAACATTGAATCTGTTTTGCTTCTTCGATTTCGTTAACGAAAACTAGAATTTGGAAGGCAAAGTTTGAACTCTCATCGTTTGTTACCAGGAGCCACTACTTCGTTTTCGTGATCGAATGTCTTATAATACTCGCACTAGGTACCCAGAGTGCCTCTCGCTAGCAATATTCTACATTCGATTACTTTAGGAGAGTTTTTATGGCATTAATGCCAGCAGCACCTTCTGGTGACAAACGACGTGAGTGGTCATTTTACCATATATATTCTCGTTTTCATTAAGGTGATTGATCGGTAAGTAAAACTCAGCGTGCCTAAGTTTTATTTGCCTTTCGAAGAAAATCGAGAATATTTAAGGTAACAGTTTACTGTACAAAAACGTTTTACATGATTACTCGAATATTTTATAATCGAAGCATAGATGCATCTTTCGTAACGTTCCGTTGACACAAAATTAATTAGTAGATGTAAGGAAATCAATAAGTTGTGGATTAGGATTATTTCCTTATTAGAGGAGCGAAGGCAACATAACTCCTCTACCCGATGTTAAATGAAAATATGGCCTGCATTCGCGACGATGCACACTGGGGAAGGTATATGAAAGTAATGCGTAAAATAGAATTTTTCAAATGAGGGTAATTTACGAAATTTATGACAAATCATCAAATTCTAACATATTTCACGTCAGTTAACATCGATCATATCCATTATAAGGTTACCGTTTTGTTACCATAGTGCTGTTAAGTTCATCGTATGCATTTGCAATAATATAATTTACGCAATCAAAGTGTTATTGCTTTAGATAGGTGACAGTTATATGCTATCAAAAACAAACTTGTAAAAAAAAACCAAGTCTCGCAACTCAGTTCTTCTAAAAGTTAAAGGTAAAAGTTGTGAGATCCAAGTCGGTTATTTTATTCAGTCCCTACTTATGAGACCTGTCATATTTTATTACGTAATTAGCAAACCTAACAACATCGTAGAGTGACCATATCAATATTAAAAATCTTTTATGTTTTAAATAAATAGAGTGACTTTGCCATCGCATGAAAACAAGTAATACATATATTTTAATTAATTAGATTGTTTAGGTCGATGGCCAAGCCTAAAAGAGCTTTCGGCAATCTTATACAATGCCTATAAGTAGGTAAAATTGTTAAAAAATAACAAACAAATTTAATCAACACTAAGCTACCTAGTTATGTTTTTATTTTATAACGTACTAACCTTGATCTTCACTTCACAATAACATTTTGATTGCGTAAATTATATTATTGCAAATGCATACGATGAACTTAAGAGCACTATGGTAGAAAAACGGTAACCTTATAAAGGATATGATCGATGTTAACTGACGTGAAATATGTTAGAATTTGATGATTTGTCAGAACCTTCGTAAATTACCCACTTTAAAAAAATACTATTTTACGCATACCTTGCCCTAGTGTGCAATGGCTAATATAGCTAGGTCTGCGATATTAGACGTTTATTTACACCAATACTATTTCTAATTAAGCGAATATCTCCATGAAATGTTTGTGTTAAGTAGCATGTAAAAGATCTAAATCTTGTATGTGTTACTAAGACATAATTATCAATTTTAATTTGTCATTCAATTGTAAATTAAATATTTATATAAGTGAAGGCATTCGCGTTAGGCGCGCATAAGCAAGCAGCAGTGATCATAAATGTAAGTACACAGAGGTTACTAAACCACTAGGGCTGTGACTTGTTTATTTTGATGTGACGTCATAATAGAAACATTTAATTGAAAATTGCATAAAAAATTAAAGTTAATACTTGTTTCTTAGAAATCCTGCATACGAGATATAGATCGGATACTTATATCGGTGAATTCTACTCGATCTACGATGACGGTTTTCCTAGCAGTTTTCTTATGTAGTGTTTTCTTTTTAAATCCAAAGTCTGGTGTTACCTATAAGATCCAATGCACATGAGTTTTTATTGTTATTTTTTGTGATTGCGGCGAAAATAATAGCTTGTAGGCATTGGGTCGGTACCAGAGATTGTTTCTTTTTATATCACGGCAGTAACGATCGATTAGCAATAACGTTTTGTTAACTCGAAGTTAACGGCAATATGTATAAAAGTGTACAAATAAAACGTATTAAATAAGATAAATGTATTTTATTACACCCTAATATAAACTACAATTCTTAATTTTAATTTCATTTAAGGGGGTGCCGCGCGGAATTTCGAAAATTTACGTGTTTTTAAGTCACTGGTGCTAGGCGCTGAATAGGGCATATACATTAAAAGGACTAGTGTAGGTTAGCTTGATCCTTTCACAAGGTCATGGTTGTCTTGGAATTTCAAACAAATACCCCAGAAACTGCATAAACAATACGTAAAAGTAATGATATCTAAAAAATTATTTCTTCAGAAACTTTGTAAATATAGCACAAATGAAACAATGATCCGACATCAAAATGTTTGTATTGATATTCCACAGGCCACTGTTGTCTTATTTTTCAATTAAAAAATATGAATATGGAAATATTAAGACTTATTATTTTTTACCCAAACGCCTATGATTTTACGAAAGTAAACATTGCTCTAATTAAATCACTCTGTACAAATATTAGTGTGCGTGCGTATTCGTAGTCGTGCGCCGTTGTCACACCACTGCCACGCGCCGCTCGCTCGTTATCATAAACTTGAAACTCACAGTTTTGCGTCCGCGCTGCACCCTTTTAAGTTTTAATTTATATAAATTTACGAGCGGAGTCGAACCTTTATATTTGACATACGTGACATAATCATGAACTAGTTTATTAGTCCAGGATATTTATCTATACTCTTTAGGGTCAATTCACATTAAAGTGGCAGCGCAGCGGCCGGCAGTTTTACTTTTTCATAATTCAAAATTATTTATTCAGTTTAGGCTACAAATAGCTCTTATGAACGTCATTATCGCTTTATTGCTGTAGTACCATAGGATAGTACCATCAATGGAACTAGTTATGCCATCGGTTCGTAAGTATACTCTGGGCGGGAGAACTTGTACTGAGAAGAACCGGCAAGAAACTCAGCAAGTGTCAAGCTCTTTTCTCCCTTACAGCGTCAAAAAAATATTGGAAAATGCCCTATCATAAAAGGACACTCCGTCACAAATAAAAACACAAAATTTAAAGGACAATCACAACATGTTAAAAAAAACAAAAGAGAAAAAATAAAAATACCTATCTAAGTTTGCAAACATCAGTTACCAGTTAAAATTTTCACAATCTCATACAGTACTATTAAAGGTCAAAAATTGTCTAAAAAAAGAAAAACCAAGTTAAACTATAGTTAATAATAATAAAAATAAGCAGACCAGCCTCCACAAGTGGCACCCGTTCACGAGTATGACATAAAAATCAGCAATCAATAGATTATTAGCAGTAAACCAACTAAGTACTTTTGCGAGAGCATTGTTTACATCATCTTAATTATTCTTACACCCAGTGACATTAAAAATGAGTGAAATATCATCTGCAATTAAAATTTGTCCTCGGAAAAGAATTATTTTGTTTAAGAGCGTAAGCGCCGCCAATGAAAAAAAAACATATCTAGTAATTAGAGATAGAAAATCAAATTATGCTCAACAAACTATTTGAATGAAGTAATTTAGCATTTTTACGTCACCTAATGAACATCTGGTATGTTATGGTTTAGTTAAATACGGCGTTATAGTTGAAAGTGGCCGTTTTTAGCTGTAACATATTATGCTATTAATGGGCGCCTTTGGCTTTCAAAGTAAAAAAGTAAATAATGTTGAATAATTTCGGCGGGCTGGTTAGAACCACGATAGCTCAATTGGGAGAGCACCTGACTCGGTATGTCAGAAGGGTGCAGGTTCAAATCCTGCTCGTGGAAATTTTGTCAACATTTGTGTTTTCGTAATTTGTTCGCAACAAAATTTGCGTTGGAAATTATAAAAACAAAACAAAAACATTCTTAGGTGATTCATATCTAAACGTCATTTATGTACTTTAACAACAGTAGGTAATACATATTCGTTTACCGCGTGATATACAGTGGACACGAGATATCGATATCTTGATACAGCCCTAGTGTAAAACGAAAATTATTTCTTTTCACAAAATATTCGTAAATTCTGCATTATGTGTATTCGATCTTTGCTTCTTACATAAATAAATGTTTATAGAAGAGAATTATCACACTTAGTGTATAAAATTCGAAGCACATTGGCAAAAATACATCCTAGGTCAGGGGATGTCGATTTGGAATAATTTACCTGTGAAATGAATATGTTTCGGGGTTATGTCGTTGTGTTACACAACAATCAATAATGAACACGTCACCATGTTTCTAAAGCACTATTTCTCAAAAATATCCACGATTTCACGTAAAATCTGAAAAATTCACAGAGCTCAAATTCTCAGCGTGCGCATAAGTGCTGACGAACTGTCAAACAGTTGCCAAAAACAGTTCTGTTACGTCGCATCACGCATCTCTTTTTATCACACTGTTGCTGCTGGTGACATCTCGCTCGCCCAGCCCTTTGTTGCTCTATTCCGTTGGTTGGAAAATAAAATATTCAAAAAGCATTTCAAAGTATTTCAACATAATTTCATTTGTGCATCAAATAAGCTATATTAAAGTCGATACATCAAAGGGAAATAACTACTAACGTAAGTGCTCTAATATTGTAATAGAAGCAGTAATACCTACCAAGTTACAATTTAATGGCGGTAACTGCCGAGTAATTATTTAATGGCGGGTTAGCGCTAAAAGACAGTGACGTGGTATTTGTCTATGATGTATTCCTTTTAAGTGTACTGCGATACGATGAGTAATAGACCCACCTGAGTCTATTAGTGCTTCTATTACTACCAAGTTACAATTTAATGGCGGTAACTACCGAGTAACTATTTAATGGCGGGTTAGCGCTGAAAGACAGTGACGTGGTATTTGTTTTTGATGTATTCCTTTTAATTACACTGCGATACGATGAGTCACTGTGTCATCGCATCATTGCATCATCGACCATAGTGCCAATGAAACTTTAATTCGTAATACGTCAGGCCGAGCGCTGGGGCCAGGGCGGTGGGACATCGGTGTCAATGTCACGTCCAAGAACGCTGTTTACATGGATCCGATGCGGGGGTCATGCGGCTTCTAATTAGTCTGGCGTATTCTCTTATATCTAAACACCTTGTCAAGCCTCGATTCTGCTATGTTAAAACGTTTGGTTTTGACATTGGGCTTGTAGGAAAAGTAATGAGACACACTAGCAGATTAGAAACTTGAATGGTTCTTTCTTACACAAGTGCGATAATATTCCTTAATAATTATGTTACCAACTAGGTATATATTTACACTAGTAGGCTTTCTAGATTGCCCCGCTCTTGAATAACATATTAAAATATTTTTTTTAACGCAAATTTTGTTGCGAACAAATACAAAAACACAAATGCTGAAAAAATAGGCGCCTTTGGCTTTCAAAGTAAAAAGTGTTGAATAATTTCGGCGGGCTAGTTAGAACCACGATAGCTCAATTGGAGGAGCACCTGACCCGGTATGTCAGAAGGGTGCAGGTTCAAATCCTGCTCGTTGAAATTTTTTCAGCATTTGTGTTTTTGTAATATTAAAATAATATTGTAATAGACATAAAAACAATTAGGACAGAAACTTTTTGTAAGTAGTTTTAGTAATTAATTTTTTGCTTTCTGAATTATTTTACCTATTTCAACTTTTAAAGGGGGGGTGTAAGGGGTTCCAACTACTTCCAACCTACACAATTTGGGGCCCAAGCCAACCTCTCCTGCGCGTGGTGCACCCTGCTGACCAACAGACGAGGCTCTGGCGCCCGACTGATGGCGGGATACCAGGCCGCTCTGCTATTCCTCATCACGGCGGCGGTCTTGGTAACGGCAGGGCAAGAGGTGCGAAGAATCCCCGGGTTACGGAAGGCTGCCAAAAACAACCGAGCCTGGCAACGTACAACGGACGCACGCTACGGCTTGACGAGCACCTCGGGAAGATAAGGTGGCATATTCTTGGGTTAAGTGAAGTCCGAAGAGAGGGGGAGGACACCGTAAACCTTGAATCAGGTCACCTTATGTACTACCGAGAGCGAGACCAGCTATCCCAGGGTGGCGTAGGGTTCCTGGTAAACAAAGCCCTTTGTGACAACGTAGTAGAAGTGTCGAGTGTGTCGAACGGGGTTGCGTACCTCGTAATTAAGCTAACCGAGAGGTATAGCCTCAAGGTTGTGCAGGTTTACGCACCGACCTCAACACACTCGGACGATGAAGTGGAAGATATGTATGGAGACATATCTAAGGCCTTACACTTCACCACCAAGGCCCACTACAACGTTGTCATGGAGGACTTCAACGCTGAAGTGGGAGTACAGAATCCCCACGAATCGGTAGTAGGATCACATGGTTTTGGAAGCAGAAATCATAGGGGGCAAATGCTTGTTAACTTCTTGAAAGAGAGGGGCATTTCTTGATGAATTCTTTCTCAGAACAACAAAGTTATTCTATTAAACAGTAGTTATTCTACTAAACAGAAAATAGTAGCATAATCTTCTTCGAAAATAGTAGCTGAAAGAACGATGGGTAGACCCATGTGGTGATAAGTGCCGGCAAAATATTTCTGAAGAAAATCGTAAATTTTTTTTTGATATGTACTGGAGTATAACATTTTTAATTCGTTAAAGACATTTCATCGCTAAGAACTTACAGAATATAGAGCCTAAGTATCAATACAAAAGGATAAACAATAACAGAAAACCAAAAAATGCTTTTAATTTTGAATTTGGTGGTATTAAACAAAGAGGGCAGGGCGCTATGGCGCTCATTAGGGGAGGCCTATGTCCAGCAGTGGACTAAGATAGGCCGATGATGATGATGATGATGAAACAAAGAGTATGTAAGAATTTTTTTTTAAATACACTTGGAATAAATGACCGGTCTATTAGAACAGTGCTACATTAAAGAAATAAGGAGGGTATTTTGGATTTTAATTTTTGAATTTTGATTACTGTACGTAACAAATGGATTTACAGGAAAAAGGTACAAACTATAGAAATATCTATACCGAGTTTCGCTTTAAACGGATTTGTCAAACTGATAAAAAATGTGTGCAAAATAAATACAGAGCTTAGCATTTCAAATTAGTTCTGAATGCTAATAAAGCTAACATCAAGTATTTCGAACCTACAGGTAGAGCTTCAGGATATGGTTAAAAGCATGTATTATTTTCGAAGCTTCACATTTTAAATTTTAGCCAGGAAACATGTCTAAAGTCACCTCGTATACATGATTACTTTTTACCCTTCGCCTTAAATCGAGCAGCGGCTTGCGCCGCGTCGCGCGCTTTGTAATAAATATTATACTACTCTATGCATGTGTGGCGACGGATGCGTTACCCAGCGCACCTCAGCCAACGGTCGTGTACGCTACGACCACAGAGCGGGCTACGGCTGCAGAGCGTCCTGGCGCGGCGCCGCGCCGGCGGTCACCAACCTACATTAAGTCCAGTAATCCCGTTGTCAACAGGGCGACTTTTCCAGTCGATAATCAAAATTCAGTCGCTCACACGTGTCTCGATAAATTCCTCAACTCTTGGTACTATTTCCATTTCGATTCTCTTAAAATCCTCGGAGCTATGGCCAAAAATACGTCTCAGGCGATTTGCATCTGATAACCATTTTCAATGGTAAAAACCGTTTTTAACTAAAATCTGGGCCAGGTATTTGTGCAAAGATAGCCATTTAGCGCTGTCAGAGTTGTCTGCGCGTAACCGCAACGGGGCGGCGGCGGCGGTGAACTAGCATGTCAGTTGCATGTCACTCAGCATGTCTCGTCAGTGACACAGTATAAAAATAAGCAGTACCCGAAACAATTAAGATAGGTGTTAAAGAAAAACAGTACGTCCCCATACTAGCAACGTGCCCCAACACTATAGGGCACGCACGACACGCGCATTGTGATTGTCTGGCCGCGTGGTCCTTTCTCTTTCTTCTTGTCTTGCTCTCGCTTTCTTCAGCCCTCACTCTCGCTTACGGGTAGCATTTATTCTTATTATGAACGCATTGTACGTACTAATTTTATAATTTTACTATAGATAATTAATTGAGATTAATCACCACAAAAAATTGATCTCCACCACAGGGTGTGGTACTCGAACCCACGATCTTTCCCAATCGCGGGGAATGCTCTAAATGGCTTTCAGGTAGTAACAGAAAAAATTGCTGGTTGCCTGGTTAGTGCGGTTAGCTCAGTAGTTTAGAGCATTCCCTCCGATTGGGAAAGGTCGTGGGTTCTAGTCCCACACCATGGAGTAGAGATCAAATTTTCTGATTAATCTCAATTAGATTTTCGCAGGTAGCTCTTTAATCAACAATATAATTATTTACTCATCATGACTGTGAGAACTTTATCGATAAACGTAGGAACTGATTATAATTTATTTATTATTCTTCTCTTTGAACCTACTGATACAAGTTAGACTGTGGTCAGTAGGTACGGATACTGAATCCATACTTATATCACATGAGTAAATATCTAACAGAGTGAAAGCTTCCTTATTACGCGCAAAATTTACAATTACTTTGGTAGGGTTGTCTGTCACATGACGTTATGATAAATGAAACAATAGTTATTTGTGCAACAAGAGAGCAAAGTCGTTTTTTGCTGCGAGTGCTGATTTTGATTCTAAAGTTGAATCCTGAGTGTGGCGAAGGATTTAAAGGCACGAGATGCAAAAAACTTTGCTCTCGTGTAACACACATAACTTTTCACTTCAGCAGCGAGAACACTTTAGTAGATAAAATATATTACGTAACATTATTGAAACTAGAAA
Organism: Eudonia mercurella; assembly: GCA_963082485.1. Taxonomy (NCBI): domain Eukaryota; kingdom Metazoa; phylum Arthropoda; class Insecta; order Lepidoptera; family Crambidae; genus Eudonia; species Eudonia mercurella. The sequence goes on from OY720022.1 coordinate 25,005,716, forward strand.
TAAATATTTACAGGTTAAATATCAGTTTTATTTGCAGTATATACTTATTTTCATTTAAATACAACAATAAGTTAAACATTCAATAAATTACATTAAAAGACATAATTATCTTTTTGCAAAATTTCTTTAGTTAGTACGAGATTCCGAACGTGTTTGTGAAAAGTATTTTATACTACACCTGCTTGGAAAGTACCTTGTTACTTTATCAAATTTACGGTAGAAAGTACGTCATTGCAAAACCACGTAAGAAATGGATTTTCATACACTTTTCTCTCCCGCTCAGATGCGTTTTCTCCCCGCATATTTGTCTACCGTAAATTTGATAAAGTATCAAGGTACTTTCCAAGCAGGTGTAGTATAAAGCACTATGTATCACTCGAGAGAAACTGCGATTCCCGATCTCGGGTGTTTTAAAGCCCTCGCCTACGGCTCGGGCTTCAAACGACACCCTCGACGGTAATCGGTCACTTTCTCCTCTCGGTGAACAATGTACTATTTCACTTCAGTAGCTCAAACATGTAGGTTTTGCTGCCTGAAATCAGTGAGTAAAATGCGATTTTGCTCACTGAGTGAGACAAAGTAACTTTTTAATATTTTTTTTCAGAAAGTCGCGAATTTCTTACCTTGGGTTAATCATACAATTCGAAACATTCACACTATCTCTTTCCCGCCATTAGAAAGAGAGAGAGAGGCAAAGACCAGCCCTTTCGAAGTTCCAATTTTGAATTCGACCTCAAAGACAAACACGTTCGGAATCTCGTACTAAAGAAATTTTGCAAAAAGATAATTGTCTTTTAATGTAATTTATTGAATGTTTAACTTATTGTTGTATTCAAACGAAAATAAGCATATACTGCAAATAAAACTGATATTTAACCTGTAAATATTTATTTCTAGTTTCAATAATGTTACATAATATATTTTATCTACTAAAGTGTTCTCGCTGCTGAAGTGAAAAGTTATGTGTGTTACACGAGAGCAAAGTTTTTTGCATCTCGTGCCTTTAAATCCATCGCCACACTCAAGATTAAAAATCAGCACTCGCAGCAAAAAACGATTTTGCTCTCTTGTTGCACAAATAACTATTATTTTATTTTTCATAAATTTATAAATTACGTAGATAGTTTAAATATATTCTTTTTATTATTTTTGGGTTCTAAATTCCAAGGAGAGCCACCGAATTTGGGGAGGGGAGTGGAGGAGGGGGTGATATAGGTATATTAGGGGTAGAGGTTACCCCTCCCCAAAAGCTCAAAACTCGGAGTCATATACTTTTTCTTGAAGGAATTTTCAATTAAAGAAAAAATTACAAAAACACAAATGTTGAAAAAATTTCCACGAGCAGGATTTCATCCTGCACCCTTCTGACATACCGGGTCAGGTGCTCTTCCAATTGAGCTTTCATGGTTCGAACCAGTACACAGCAAAGTACACAATTATCATTCATATCGCGTGCACTCATATTTTGTATAAATTTACTTTACTATCAATACACATTTTATCAGCAAGTTTTGCCTATCATTTCTATCATCTAAAGTTGTACGGCCAATAGATCGTACACTATCAATAAATAACACTAAAGACAGAATACTAAGGTTGAACTAAGGATTAACAGCTGTTCATTGTTGCATACGAAAGTAGACCTTAAACGCTTAGTTTTAAGACTTGAGAAAAGAGTGTCAATTTAAGGTTTAATGCGACATTTTGGGCCCACTTACCAGTACTTTTGTAAAATACCAACAAACCTTATTACAGAATAGAACATCAAGCATCTTTTAATATATAAATATCGAAAGCTGCATACTACTTGTTAACTTTTAAATAAAAAAACATTTTGTTTGCCGATGCAACCCCTACTGCAAGAGTGCAACTACCGAGCTGACGAGATGCTGTCATCGTGCGTCGACTCATAGCTAGATGACACGGAATACGTGCTCACTCAGATAAAATAACATAGAAAAGTTTGATCTGTAAAACATCATACCCCCACTTGTATCGTGGTGTAGAGTGACCTTCTCCTTAGCTAGAACATCATTGAATGCGGGCCAGCCACAACCAGAGTCAAATTTAGTTTTAGAACTAAATAACTCTTGCTTACAAACAATGCAGACATACATGCCTTGATCATAACATTTGTTGTAACATCCTGAAACAAGTAAATAATGATATCTTAGATATTGTACTGATTATTATCAACAACTTAAGATTATTTCTTATCAATGTGACATTTTATTTACTTAAATCTTACTTTCAACTGATAAAGAATAGGTGGGTAACACACTAATATTATAAATGCAAAAGTTTGTGTGTATGTGTTTGTGTATATTTGTTGCTTCTTCACGCTGCAACGGATGGATGGATTTGGAAGAAATTCGGCATACAGATAGATTATAACCTGGATTAACACATAGGATATTTTTTATCCCGATATTCCCACGGGAACGGGAACCACGCGGGTGAAACTGCGGGCGGCCGCTAGTAATAAATATAGGTAGGTACCCACCTATGCTTAACATACCTAGGGTGGTATTATGTATGGTTTATATTGAGTAAATTTAAAGAACGCTGTCGCACAAGTTGTGCTGAATATGCTTAAAAATAATTTTTAACAGGCACGAATATTTTTTACAATATGAATTTTATTTTATGTTGAAATCTAAATCATGTTAGATACAGTACTAGGTTGCCTGAAAACGTTTGCATATACCTACTATTAGGTGTGCACACACATAGTGCAGGGTCAGGGAGTCCTCTGTATTGTTTCTAATTATGGGGCAAATGAAAAATAATATAAAAAACTCAACTATCTAAATGTTACTGCGGAGGAACTTAAAATAATAGATTGCAATAGTTTACTAATAAAAATTGGTTCTGACTTTGCAATTTTAGAATTATATAGACCACCCTCCTTCAAACACCCAAAAAACTTCGTCGACTCTTTAAGCAGTATACCTCAAAATTTATCCTCTTATAGAAATTTAATTATGATTGGAGACATAAATATTAATATTAGACCTGAAAAAATCGATTCAAATGCCCAACACTACCTCAATGTATACTACTTTCATGGCTTGATTCCTGCGCACACTCTGCCTACTCACCAAAGTGGTTGATGTTTGGATCATGTCATGCTTAAATCTAACTTTTCATCATCTGCACTTGTTACTAACTCAACAATAACCGACCATTCTGCTGTCCTACTAGCCTTAAATTGTGAATTACCTAAAGTAAATAATACTCGCACAATCGCTAAACTTAAACAAACTTGAAGTAGACTTACGTCATATTGATCTTGACCCAGTTTTTAATTCCGCTGATTCGCATTTTTGCATGTCATACTTAGTAGAAAATATACAACAAGCTATCAATAAAAATACATCAAATATTAATTTAAGTAAGAAATTGCATAATTTAAAACCTTGGATTACTCCAGGTCTTATTCGTTACATGAAACATAGAGACAAATTGCATATGTCCGCTAAACGAAATCCTCAGTGTCCAATATTGCAATTATCATATAAAAGATACAGAAATTTCTGTAATAATCTATTGAGAAAAATAAAAATAAATTTCTAAAAATCATCATTAGAAGCAGCTGGAACTAATAATAAGAAGATATGGAAACATATTAAAAACATCACTTATATGTCGAAACAAAAACATGACTCATTAAGTTTACTTCAAGCGCACCCAACTCATCGAATAACTGCTAATAACGCAAATAATTATTTTATTAACACTGGTAAAGATCTGGCGGATAAAAACAGACACTTTTACAGACCCCGGTGTACACCTCTGCTGATTGTAACACTAAATCACTGCTTAAATCATTTGTTATGCTAGATACTGATGAAGTCGAAGTTGAAAAAATCATTATGAGTTTAAAAGTTAATTGTGCTGTTGGGTGGGAAAATATATCTAATACATTAATTAAGCAGTTCAGGCATATTTTGATACCTCCCTTAACATATATCTTTCAATTAAGTCTGTCTATCGGCATTTTTAAAAAAAGCCATTGTTATACCTATTTATAAAAATGGCGATAAAAGACAAATATCAAATTACAGACCTATATCATTATTACCATCGTTGTCAAAAATTTTAGAAAAAATTATAAATTCGAGATTAGTAAATTTTTTGGAAAACAATTCTATTTTGTCTAAGTTTGGTTTTAGGCCAAAAATTTCTACTGCGGATGCGGTACACCACCTGACTGAATATATTGTACAAAATCTTAATATAAGTAAGCATACTGTTGGTATCTTCCTTGATCTTGCAAAAGCATTCTATGCAGTTTCCATCCCTATTCTTTTACGCAAGCTTGAAGCATTGGGTATAAGAGGCACCCAGTTAGACCTCTTTACGAGTTATCTAAAAGAACGAACGCAATGTGTGAGGATTGACAGTGTCCTTAGTGATAAGCAGGATAACACATCCTTAGGAATTCATCAAGGAATATTTTAGGACCCACCTTGTTCTCAATTTACATTAATGACCTGTGTAATACACAGCTAGATCATGGAAAAATCATATCCTACCCTGATGATACCGCCCTTGTTTTTGCGGCTAACTCGGAAGAGGAAGTTTATATGTATGCGGTTTCAATGTTGTCAATAACTGGTTTCATAAAAATATACTAACACTAAATGCCGAAAAAACTAAATATATTAAGTTCTGTTTAAGTAAAAAATCGGTGTCGATGACAGACTCAACACTTCGTGCTCATTATTGTAAAGGCCCAACACAAAACCCTTGTGAGTGCCCCGAAATTAGGCAAACGGAAACTATAAGATATCTGGGCATTTTAATAGATGAAACACTTTCTTTCAAACAACAGGTTGCGTAAGTTAATATTTGTATTCAAAAAGATACGACATATTGCAGCTTTAATAAAGCAAGTTTATTTTGCTTTTTGTGAATCATTATTAACCTACTGCATTACTACTTGGGGTGGTGTGAATAAAACCTTACTACTAACCACAGAAAGAGCTCAGCGAGCGATCCTCAAGGTGTCGACTTGCCGTCCCTCTCTTTCCTACTAACCTCTTATATAAGTCATGCAACGTATTGTCAGTTCGACAATTATTTATAATGCACATAGTTGTAAGACAGCACGCAGCCCTTCCATTTACCACTGAATTAACAATGAAAAGACGGAAAGATATCGTATGTACTCAAAAAACATGCATCAAATACTCTTTTACAGAAAGGTTCTATTTTTTCCTAGGTCCTTTTCTCTACAACCGATTAAATAAAATCGGTGACATATTTCCCCTTAGTTATACCAACTGTAAGAACAAAGTAAAAAATATTTTGCAACCCATGTCCTATGAAGTACAGAGAAGTTACTTGTAGTATCGAAATAAGGTGTCTAATTTATAATTAATTTTTATATCATGTTGGGCTAGAATTAAGTACTATTATAGTTGTTTCTCTTGTAATTCCTTCTAAATTGTTAAAACTTTAATAAAGAATAAGAATAAGAATAAGTTTATTGAAAAAAAATGGTACAAAAAATAAAATAAAGTATTATAAAAACACAGATGAAAATTCTTATCTCCTAGTTACCAAACTAGGCTAGGCCTCACTTTTGGGTAACCGTAATTAGTTAAGTATAAATTCGATATTGGCAGAGAGTGTGCGAGTGATATGTGTGTGTGTTGAGTAATTGCTTGTGTAGTGTTAGTGTAAGTATACTGCGGTGTAAGCAAGAAAGTGAGTTTGTCAAATCCTTGACAAACTCACTTTTAAATTAAACATATACTATGTGGATTTAATTGTAAGTGATGAATTGTGTTTTTATTTAATTTAATTTATCTGTTTTTTCTTTTTCTTTCAATATACTAGCACTATGGTCGCCTAAATCACAGGATTTTCCTAGTTCAGGCAAAAATTCAATATGTTTTATCTATAAGAATTTATCTATTCTGTTTATATGTATGATTTTATATGAAAAATAAATGATTACTTATTATTACTAAAAAACATACCCGTGTTTACGTTTTGCGCGTTGAAGATCTAATTCATGCACACGTCACTTAAAAACCATGGCAAAAACACGAAATGTATTCAGATAACATTTATTCCTAAATCCTCTACAATAATCTTACTTGCTTACATTTTCGAGAAATGCCTTAGTTTTCTTATTTTAAGTGGTTTAATTAGTGGTAACTTTAAGAAATCGACCATATCTAAAACTTATTTTTTCTTTTAAAGAACATCTTTTGGAGAAGTCACAATTTAACCACTTACAAAACAACTATTAACTACTAAAAAAAATTGTATTGAAAAATACATTATAAGTACCGTTTGTTTTTATACAAAAACTCGAAGATTTTTCAATCAGTTCGCTGGAACATCCCAGCGCAACTGGTTTTGATTCAATTGCGTCAGCCGCTTCTTCAATGACTCTTTATTGTTTTTTTTCTTAATCCCGCTCGAGCATTTTTACAATGTTTTTCCGAATTACTTAAATAACTCTGACTTTGCAAGAGCTAAGATGAATAGTTCCAAAAATAAGGTTGAGCTAAGTTATAATATTACGTTAGGTTACGTTTTCAATCTACGCTAAAACTTATGTTTAGCAAGATTAATTCTAAATGTATGTAAATCGAATATATTTTACATCTACGCGTTATTATTATCATAATTATCTTACTAAATTAGTTACAAAATAATTATTTCCACAATTAAAAAGGTAGGTTTATCAAATACTAATTAGTTCGCCTAGTTAGGCGAACTCGTAGTTACGAGTAAGTATAATATAATCCCGGCAGACAATACAATAGAGATGGAATTATTGAAAATAATCACCCTGCGAGCACTAGCAAAATAGTTTTCCATTTAAAATATCAAATAGACAGGTCGCACTGTGCCTGCAAAGTGCGGAGCCCGAGTGAGACGCCGCGATTGCCAGTACATATTAAGCTACCGAACGGGCTGAACATATTGCCCACCATTGCATCCGCCCTTCCCATCCCTTCGAAAAATATTTCAACATGCTAAATTATTTTTATGTTACTTTATATTGTGTGGATAATGGCATGTCTGGTGTTCATACAGTTTTATTAATATCTGATGATGGTGTACCGGACGGCGAGCACAGGATCTACACGTTCCGTTTGCGGTTCCAGTAAGTACCTGTGCTTTTTATGTGTTAAAATCTGGTAGCGAATTTATTTTATTTGGTAATGTTTTGTTTAAGTTTTTGAGCTTGCTAACGCGGGCGCGGTGGTCAGCGCATTTGTTTCGTGATAGTTTTTAGTGCCAAGCAGTGTACTGATTGATGATCGGAGAATTTTACACAAAATCTGGTAACGAATAACTTTTTTGGTGATGTTTCGTGTAAGTTTTTGAGCATGATGACGCGGTGATTAGTGCATTTAGTTTCGTGATCATTTTATAGTGAACGCCTTGGTCGCCCAAAGTTCAGAATTAATGACCGATGTATTTTAGTTTCGTTCGTCTAAGTTCGCGATGCACTTTTTATGAGTTCGTGTGTCACAGTGAGATAACAAAGGTGGAGAACCTTGTTTGCGTAGATTTTAATAGACAATGGTGCTTTTATAAATTATGATTTAATTCCAAGTTCTGTAGGAAGCTTGCGGAACGACGGAGTACCGTATAAGTGCCTAATTAGTTATGAGTATCATTCCAGTTTTTAATTAATTTATCTGGTGTCATTATTGTTTTCTGATGTTTCATTTTTGGTTTTGTTCTCCAGTGGTATAGCGTATTGCATTACAATGTGCCGCTCTCTGGAGCCTGATTTTTTTCGCTATTCAATCACTTTTCCGAAAAAGAAAAGTGTATGGGCATTACAACAGTGCACTAACGAATTAATTATTTAAAATCAATAATTTTTACCATTACTAGTCACTTTACTGTTACTCAAAAACTAGTTATCATATTCCTAACTGGCAGAACCCACAATGATGTTATAGCGACAGAATTAGATGAAGTGGTGGTAGACAGCCAGGCGGACTTAAAACAAGCCGTCAGACCAATCGGGTAGATTCATTATGCTGCAGTTAAAAGTTTTTTCTTTGTTCTTATTTTCTAGCTAGAAGCATATCTACGAGTATTACCTAAGTAAGTTTTTTCGCCGTGGTAGTAGTCAACGCATTCGTTTCGAGATTCACTTAGTGCTAAGCGATAACCACTACGGCCGGTTAATGGATTGGTGATCGAAACATTTTACTTAAACTCGTGGTTCTATTTGATGTCGTCTACTTCTTTTCGATGTGCAATTTTCATTTCAATCAATCGAACCTCTTACTGCTAGTCCGCAGAGGCTGAGAGACATTCCCTGCTAAACTCTAATACGGTCTGCTAACTATGTGTTGCGGATAGTGTCGTGTATGTACAATATCGAATGCACTGACACTGATTATTATAACAATTACATTATATATAGTAAAATTGTCAGGGCACCATTTTTATTTGACATTCGACCTTTTCATTCGATTTTTATTTTTAAGGCACGAGCCTTCCCTATGGATGTATAAGGAGAACGGGCCATAAACCACCACACGGGTCTTGTGCGGATTGGTGGTTGTTAACGAGTGCTACATCATACACATACAGCCTGGACCAATGAATCTTTGGTCACCCATTCGATGACCGACCTTTTCGATAGTTGCTTAACTTCAGCAATCGCAGACCGAGCGCGTTAACCACTGATCGAGCTCCAATTGACGTCATTCATTTGTAACTAAGAGGCGCCGCTTCAATGCCATACGAATTTCTCATTTTTGTTAACGTAATCATTATCGCTATAATCGTCATCATCATAATCATTATCATCATCTTCATACTGAAGTTTGTACATCCCTACTAATATCATAAATGTGAATGTGAGTTTGTTTGTTACGCTTTCACGCAGATACTACTCAACCGATCATCATGAAACTTTGTACACATATTCGTGTAAATATGCCATGTAAATTTTCTCTCTCTCTTAATATACGAGAGCGACACTGAGAGTTTTTAGAACTGGCCACTTGTAAATGATATAATAAAAAATAAGTTCAAATTTTAAAAAGGAATTTTTTCCAATTTTTTTTTGCCAAGTTGTAGTAAAAAAATTCAATAATAATATACTGTACTGTAAATACTACAATAACATACTAAATATTCTATGTTTATAGAAACATTTCACTAATTAAGCATTCTATGTTAGTACATTTGTCTGTATACCCCACTAAACCTTTCCATTAACGCTGCACAATTAGCAGAGAAGGAAGCAATATAATGGTGGAGACTGACCGGAGCGAACATCGTAACATACCATTAGCGGCGAGCTTGATACTTCATTGCCGACTGACCGATAACAGGGCGGAGCACGCGGCGAGCGGCTCGGCTCACTGTCCTGACCATGTAAATGCTCGCATCTAACATGTTACTTTACGATGATACGTTTCGGTCAGTCGCCACCATTACAGTTTGATCGGAAATATGGACGTGCGACACTCGTATTATATTTAATTACGTAAAATCATCCTGAGCCCTTTGTATGTAGCGAGAGCATGTTTAATTAATTAGCCATTGGTTTCACTTTGCTTTATGATTTCAATGGCATTATTAAATTGTGACTTTACCATTGTTTTCTGTGAGAAAATAGATACTTTGAACGTTAGAATGCTTTTGTTGGATTCGTAGCGCCGTAGCCATGCCTTTCTACGAACGTAGCCTCCCGTAGGCGTCTCGTAGTCACAATTCGTTGTCGTAGCAGTCGTAGTGATATTCGAAGTAACTTTGCGTAGCAAGTTTTATTATATTGAATGAAAACATATTTTATGAACGGAAAATTAATATTAAAACTGTTAAACATCACAAAATATGTATAAGGTAAAATGAGTGATTTTAAATGTCAGGTGTACTTCTACTATTTGCATTTTATAATACTTATAAAATGCACTGTTACGTTTTGTCACAAGTGTTTTAGTTTCTTCTTCGTGTATTTAGTATCTATGTCTTTTGTGTGTGCGCTGCGGGGTGTCTGTTCCATAATTTGTAAGGTCTTAGAACAAATCCTGGTTGCAATACTTTATAGAACCTTATACTTATTTAAACAATAACCTATAATAATATCTACTTACTGATGATATATGATTATTATCAGTTTTTAATTATAATCATTTCTAACCGACTTTAAAAAAGGAGAAAGTTCTATTTTCGACGCGTATATTTTTTTATGTATGTCCAGCGATTTCTCCGTTATTTGTGAACCGATTTAAAAATTCTTTTTTTATTTGAAAGAGCACACTTCCGAGGTTGTCTCATTGCCGCCAAGTCAGGATCAGATGATAGAACCCCAGGGAAATCGAGACATTCTTTAAAACTGATATACGTATCTAGGTAATTAATAATATTATTTCAATATTATTTCTTGCTTTTTAGAGCTGTTTCTTGTATATTTATTTAAGTAATAATTTCTGATTGACTAAATCAAAAAACCGAATTACTTTGTGCTAAGAAATTTTATTTTTTACTTTTTATTTTCCTTTTTGAAGTCGGTTTTAATGTTAAAAAATATTTAATTAACGCCTGACTGAGTGGCAAAACGTTCTTGATGCATAGCCCGGGTTTGTGATCACTAACCTGCATTTGGCAAGCGTGCTGATTCAATTGTAGCAATGATTTGATTTCAATGACGGAGACCTATGCCCAGCAGTGAGATTTTCGGGAATGGAGTAGGCAGCACTTTTTTAATTATATACGTTCAAATAAAAAGCTGTGAAAAATAAATAAAACTAAATTCATCATCATCATCATCTCAGCCAAAACACGTTCACTGCTGGACAAAGGCCTCCCCCAAGGATCTCCACATTTCATTGAATTATATATTGACGTATGTATTGACATTTTATGGTTAATTAATTAAAGTTAGTAACAAGTTATTGTTTCAAAAGAAATTCAATCTATAATCAAGAAAACTCAATAGTTTTCAATAGTTTAGAACAACAAACAATATAAGTATTAAATCAGAACTTGTTAGCCTTTTTAAATGCAAAAATAATATTAATTAAGTCTCTAAGTGACTGAGGTGGCTCTCTATTATTAAGAAGCTTAGTTTAAAATAATCCTATGTTGAAGGTGGACTATTCTTTCATAATAAGGGTTCATAATAAAAATGATGATAAGGTATTAATTGATAGCTATAGAACATCTAATTAACTAAACACATTTAAAATATTATTATTATTATTATATTAGCCATAAACTTCGCATTCTTAGGCAAAAGCCTTCCACACGTTATGTCAACAATAAATGCAGAAACTCTGCATTCTTCTTTGTTCCGCGTAAAAGGAACTTCATTACTAACTTCATTACCTTTCATATCCCCACTGCTGGGGCACGAGCCTTCTCTAGGAAAAACGGCCATAAAACCACCACGCGGGCCCAGTGCGATTGATGGTTGTTAACGAATGCTAATGCAGTCAGAACCAACGGATCGATATAGATAAAAAAAATGAATGTGAAAAAAAATTGTGACGGACACGTGTTCAAACGCACGACTTTTATTTAATCTGTCTACTGAGGCGCGCGGCACGTTGCCGGACCAATTTCACTATCGGAATCATACAAGGACCAAAACAACGTCTGCGCGGACGAATGCCGGCTCGGAACATGCAAAACGAAATGAAACTCAACCTATATGGGCGACAAGGTGGCTGATGAGTTTATTAAAGCGCATCTGCATACTGTTGGAAGGGAAATATAATTCGGCAGATGTGGAATATATTTATAAAGATTTCTATTTTATTCTATTCTATGTTTTGTTGTACTATGCTATGCATCATAAAAGTAGTACATATTTTGTAATTGGGTATGATACTTACTTATCATTATTAAGCATTAGCAATAAGTTTTTTTAAATACACTTTTCGTCTCTTGTGGGGCAAAGGTCTCCTCCAAATCTTCATATGTACGTCTTGTTCTTTGGCGGTCTTCCACTAATCTCTTTCTCTCCAGACACATCCAGCCCAAGTAGCATCACAAGCTGTATAAAAGCTGTATTTGAACGTATTTTTATACTTATAGCTGCATATTGAAGCCGTAAAAAGGCTGTATATCCGGATATATAGACCTTATAAGTTCAAAAAGGGGCCCCATTATAAAACTTTTAGCGTTAGTATAGCTGTATATTAACTGTAGAAGAGACCAGAAGCTGTTTATTAGCTGGTTAAAAGCTGTTAATCGGTGTAAGGAAAAGCAACTACACTCCAAATAATATTTTATAATGATAAAAGTTTTTAATATGAGTTTGAAGTGAATTAGAAAACTATGAAAATAAACGAGAAACATTTCGTACGAGAATAAAATGGTGACGCATATGTTTATATTTCAAAGTGAAATCACAAGTACATGTTAAATCTTAGAAATCTGATGGAGTTAATTGTTAAAACAAAGTGCAAATCAAATTTTATTGTTAATGTGTGGTTGGTTATTGGCAATGTTTTAACGCGCCAGTAAAACAATCATAAAAGCATAAAGAGAATTATTAAAGACGGGTAAGTAAGTGTTTGTTTTTAAGGTTATAATAATATAAATTTTATTTAAAATAACAGATTTTAGGACACAGCGATCATTATTTTAGCTGATAACCATGAAAGGGTTCAAGCTATTATAAAATTTTAATCTAATTAACTAACATTGGTTTAATTATATTTGAATTTTTTTTCATTCGTTCTAAAATGGCGTTTTTTGTCATACAGCTTAGACGATATTTGGAGGGTACTAAAGCTGTACTATTGATGTAGTTTATTTTTTCAGTTTTAAAGCACTCTTGTAGACAGTAGTTATAAAACCACTGTGTTCACGAGAGTGCCTAATTACGCTTTAAGATTAAGTTCCATAATGGGGGTCGCGTACACCATTGTACAGAAACAAGTATCGAGTGATACCATAAGTGCATAGTACCATAGTGCAGTAGTAATAAGCGATCGCATACAAAAACCAGCCTATATACAGCTTTAACGATAAAGCTAGCTTAAATTTTCACAAAATGCTTAAAGCTGTACAGTTGAGTTTTGACTTTCTGTTTTAACACCCTAAGCTTACGCGGATCCCTTAATACTCATTTTATACAGCTCGAGCTGTATAATAACTCAAATATCTCTCTCATAAATATAAAAGCATCTTTTAACACTCTTGTACGTCATTAAAAGGACCTTAAGTTCTAAATGTGCTGGTAAATTGATGTTGTAAACGCTTGTATGCTGCTTGGGAGATAACGTGCCTCACCCAATCCCAGTTCAGCCCGGCGCTCTTTTTAAAATAATACCTATTAAAAATATTGCTTTGGGCCGCCGCCGCCTTTACAGCGGGACCGGGCTTTTAAAGGCGGCGAGAAGCTAAAGCCGTAGTGATCGAAATTCTTAGAGGGTTGCTAGACCAGGGTTTCTTAAACTTTTTGCAGTCACGGACCACTTTCACAATTTAAACAATTTCGTAGACTCCTGTCAAAGATTATTTTAGGAAAAGAAAACTAGCCTTATTTATATTTAATAATCACTTTTATTGGTAGTTTCACTTACTACTAAGTTAATGAGAAGGGTGCTGCTTGTGACGTGCGTGCCGACGATGATGCGTCATTGCCACTGCGAGTTCGTGGCCGAGAAATGCTGAGTTTTGTTAATGTTTTAATAATTTAAAATTCAAATTTAAATTTAATAATTTAATTTAGAGTTCACTAAGCTACTGCGGAGTCCTGATACACATGGTACGGACACCAACGGGGTCCGTGGACCCCACTTTAAGAAACTCTGTGCTAGACTATAAGGGTTCCAGTTGGGGCAGCAGTTTGCACTGCTTAATTATTCTTGTATCGATAATAAACTTATGTATGTACATACTTATGTATGTATGTACTCTTATGTAATTTTAACAGCTTTTATTAACACCTTAAACGCCATTTGACCAACAAACAATTGAATTTATATTGTGTCTGGGCCCGGTGCGGCGGTCAACCTTATGACATTGCATCTCACACTTGTGGTATATGTTAATAAAAGCATTCATTCATTTTGAACAATCCAAATATATTAATTAGTCTCTGATAAATTCCGTGACGCCGCAAATGAACAGTGTTATTACATAGTTTTTGATAAGGGACGTGTGCAGCCATTCAAGATCAATATTTCAATACGTTCTAGGCAATATAATAATACAAATCCCGGAATTTCAAAGTTATCTGTTTAGTAAAAATGTATATTTAACAACATTCTAATGTAAGTTAAATTCAAAGAATCAATTTATAAGTTACTCTCAAGTTCAAAGAACCAAAACGATGTTTACTTAATAAAATAACTTTCTTTATTAACTTTTTATTGAGTCCGTTTTTAGGTAGTTATATCAACTCACGCATTTATTTACTCATTCCGATCACTGGGATGTTACTAGAGCAACCTCGTTATCTAACTCGAACGCCTCGGATAAGTATGGGGACACGCTTGCATGAAGCCGTCCCCTAAGAACCTCCTCTTTTAAAATTATAGGTAACTAGCTTTTGCTCGCGGCTTTGCTCAAATGGGCTACCCGAATTATGTTTGTTTTGTTTTCATCACAAGTGTAGGAATCAGTAATCGCGTGATTCATACACACTTCCACCCTTATTTCACCTCTCTAGGGTAGGTTTTCGTAAAAAGCTTAAACACGTCATTCTTTATTTGTAATGAGAAATCTATAGATCGATTAAATTCATTCATTTTAGTTGTTATTATTTTAAAAATAACGATATCAAGACCGAACAAAATAGCGTACTTTAACATCGGAGGCCAAGACCCACTTCGGGTTGCTGAGCCAGCGAAGTAAGTAAGTAAGGTTTTCCGTCGCCGTTACTCTGTAAAGTCCATAGGCGGTCATTACCTAACTATTAAAAAAAAGTACGATCGTGTAATAAATAGTTAGTACATTGAATTAAATTGATATTTCATCGTCGACGGAAAATGTTCCTGGTCAATTAATATGATTTTGTTATAGTGCTTATTTAATATTGCATAATGTAAACCATATTGGTTAATGTAAAGATTATGGTAAATTTTGTGAAATGCTCAATTTTAATAATGCACTACTGCAGGCAAAATGGAAATATGGCGGCACTGTTAATAAGTTGCGGTTACGAGATCAATTTCGCCGACCACGGGGAGTTGGCTTACATATGTACCGTAATATTAGTATTTATATATAAAGGGTAGTGAAAAACATAGTAACAGTAACACATTAATATCAATGTTGCGAATTGCGAATGCGAATTTTTTAAATGTTTTTTTTATAACATTGTATTAGAATTAAATTATTTATAAGCTAATTGTAACAAACACTTACACTTATCACATGCACCAATAAAATAAAATGAATGTAGCAATATTGAAGTTACAGGCACTATACATACCTAATATATAAAAACGGAACAGTAAAAAAAAATCCCAGATTTGCGGGGAGCAAGAATCGGAGCATTGAAAATGAATACAACAATTTAAAAAAAAAACCATTTTATTTTAAATAACACAATTCCAACTTGACACAATTTCGCCTGCATCCGCATCTTTTAACACCATTACCTTTTTATATACGGAAATACCCGTTTTTCTACAATACCAAATTTAAAGGGACCACCTACAGGTCACAATTATTAACCGATTTTCAAAATTTTTTCGCTTTTCAAACTAATACCCTAGGACCCTTTTTTGATTTTTTCTTAAGTCGGTTTTTTTTAAATATTTACATTTTTAAAATCAAATACCCCCCAAAAACCCCCAAATTTATTTACATTTTTCAAAATTTCAAAAGAAGTTTCCAGCGGATTTTCAAAATTCAAACGCTCACACGTGTCTCGATAAATTCTTCAACTCTTGGTACTATTTCCATCTTGATTCTCTCAAAATCCTCGGAGCTATTGCCAAAAATACGTCTCAGGCGATTTGCATCTGATAACCATTTTCAATGGTAAAAAAGTATCTCAATTTATACGCTTTATGATTGTAGAACGGAAAATGTTTCATAGTAAGAAGATCATATAAGTAGGAAATCGATAGAGCATTTAAATATAATTAGAGGGCAGGAGACATGCATGTTTTAGGGTGTGTTCCGATATACACTGCGAGGACTGTCCAGTGCTCTTACTGGTGAGAAATTTGTTCCGTTATGGACTGACAGTATACTGCTGCAGTATCCTAGGGAAATATATGACGTCATAAATCGTCGCTATTTTTGTACTGTAAGCACTGGCATTTTCGAGGTAAGGTGCTCTCAGTGCTTTGATCACGTGATCAACAGCGTCCAGAAATGACATGACATGACATGACATGATGACAGCATGGATGACGGTATACTGGACTGCGTTCCGTTTTAAACAGTAACCAGTATAGCTAACTATAAAGGAACGGCTTCGCAGTATACTAAATTGACGTCACACCTTACAGTGCTTGCAGTGCATATCGGAACATACCCTTAGTAAGCCTAGAAGTGTCAGACAAAGTGAGATATTCAATAAACAATGAGAGCCGAGCACAGTCTTAGTAAATCGAAAATGTGTGAGTGTGTGTGTGTGTGTGTGTATGTGTGTGTGTGTGTGTGTGTGTGTTTGAATGTGTTGTGTGTGTGTGTGGAGGTGTGTGTGGGGGTGTGTGTGTGTGTGTGTGGGTGTGTGTGTATTTATACGACGTGTATCAGAACGGTGTGGTCATAATAAAAAGTCCAAATGTGTATCCGATACGACCGAGTTTCTGTAGGACCGATAATCGGACCGATGTTTCGCCGACGTTTGCAAGGATTGCAAAATGTTATTTTTATTAATTATGCACAAAAATACATTAAATCAATAAAACAAACATTACACACACTACCATGTATTTGACACACATGCATTTAAACTCTTTTCAAAAATTTCAAAAATGGAAGAAGAGCGGCCGATATCTGTTAATGTCAATTCAAACTCACATTCTATCTTTTTTAATGTTTCATTGCTTAGGATACCATCCGTGCAACCTTAATAAAATTACTGTCGAATTTCGACCACTGGGCGACCACGGGAGGGCCCCTCCCGTTGCAACGACGGCTATCTCACGACTACAGCCGGGATGAACGGCTTAGCGGGCCTTACGGCTAACGGGATATTTCACTCCTCCGGTGACCTTGCATTGTGACAGTTGCTTAACTTATTATATCTTTTTTATAACAAAAATTTACTAGCTGTACCGTCAGTCGGACTTCGTACCGCTGTGATAGTTTGTTTCCATGACAACAAAACAAACAAATCATTCGTCCGCTTAAGAACACCCGTATCCCATAATAAACCCCTATAGCAGCGCCACCTACCGGGTCCAATTGTAAATCTAAACCATTCTCGAATCCACTTGAACTGAACACATACAAAAAAAATCATCCAAATCGGTCCAGCCGTTTAGAAGGAGTTCAATTTCTTACACACGCACAGAAGATTTATATATGTATATATAAAGATCTGCAGCTCAACACGTGGTTGCCTGGAAGAAATAGCTTTTTAGCGATAAGGCCGCCATTTGTACAGTTTTTTTGTATTGTCCTTTTTATGTCTTCTATAATCCTGGGTAAACACTCCCAGGTTCGGGCAAACTGTGTTTTAAATTTTTTGATGTTTTGCCTGAATTGCCCCAGCTTGGAATTGAAACCGGAGGGCTCTTAGCTACCTAGCCGTTGTAACTGATATATTAACTAAATGTCATGATACTTAAAACCAAAAGCACAATGTTTCTTTTGAAAAAGAAGTTCAACGATAAACGCCGTACGCTAACATGCCCGCGCTAAACGGTGCTAAAGCGCCAGAGCCATTAGCAGGACGCGCCTCAAACATTTCAATGTAACACAGGTTACGTCACTGCGCATCTAAAATACGCGGAAACAGCATGCGACTCGTAACGTGAAACCGAAAATAATATTGTTAAGCACTTACGGCGACTTTAATTGTGCGTCGGAAAGATGGCGGTGCGCCAGGCGGCCCGCGCCCGCGCATCGCTTGTATCGTCACTGCATACAAGGACGTGTGCTCAAGGCGCCTACGTAAATATTTCATATATTTGGAGCGGATATTTTTTTGCATATTTATTGTTTACTAGCTGTTGCTTGCGACTTCGTTTCGCGAGGACTACACTAGCCCACAGGAGTTTGTTACCGGGATAAAAAGCATCCTGTGTCCTAGTCCGGGTCATGATCTGTTTATGTGCAAAATTTCATCCAAATCCTTTCAGCCGTTTAATGCGCTTTCTAACGAAAAGCATTAAACTTCTATGTATATTATGTAAATTAATTGTAGGTATAGTTTAAAAACTCGTCAAAATACCATCTCACGCCTTGTTGAGTGGCAGTGTCTACTAAATAACTCTTTTTTTGTAATTTGCAACGATACTATAAAAATTTCAAAGTTTTTATATAAAGAACAACTCAACTACTGTGTATAGTTATAAAAGTTATCGTGTATATAATCAAAGAGGCAAGTTAGTTACTTCGTTACTCTTATACCTGACGTTTCGACCGATCGGCACCAGGCTGTGGTGATATGTAACACTTGGTTTATTTAATACTAGCTGACCCGGCGGACTTCGTACCGCTTTGACAGTTTCCATCATTGAGTTAAATTTATATCAATGGTTTCCATGACAACAAAACAAACAAATCATTTTGTATTAAAAAATTAAATTGTCGTTTTTAGTATTTTATTTAATACATTTTTTTCTTAATATAGCCTATGTTATTCAGTGCTAATGTAGCATTCACAATTCGCATCACAATCGCATTCAAAATGGCGAAACAATTTTGAAAAAAGGTTAAAAATTGTGACCTGTAGGTGGTCCCTTTAGATTTGGTATTGTAGAAAAACGGGTATTGCCGTATATAAAAAGTGATGTAGCTTCTTTGATTATTGACCGATCGTCATGGTAATGGTGTTAAAAGATGCGGATGCAGGCGAGAAGTGCATTCAAGGAGGAATTTTGAAAATTAGCCGATTTTATACACAAATAAAAAATAAAAAAAATATAAAATATAATAATGAACTTGTAATTAATGTGTTAATTAAAATAAAATGTTTTTTTCTTTTCGTAAATTGCTGTATTCATTTTCAATGCTCCGATTCTTGCGGGGACTGCGAAATCTGTGAATTCTTTTTTAGATTTTGTTATTCGAAATCTAAATGAATAGGTATGAGCAAACAAGACCACTTTCAAGATATAGTCTTGTTCCGGATCCATCATCTAGTAGTTTGGTGATCGATGGTACAAATGCATTCATTTTATATGACGTTGGATTGGTTAATCTCAATTCCACACGTTTATCTATTCATATAGATGTCCATTTATGATAACTGGAAGGTCTGTATTCAATTGTTCCTTAAGACTAAAATCAATTCCTGACCCTTAATTTTAATGATTAAAAGACAAAAATGTCGTTTCATCATCATCATCATCATCAGCTCATTTATGTCCCCACTGCTGGGGCACGAGCCTTCCCTATGGATGGATAGGAAGAACGGGCCATAAACCACCACGCGGGCCCAGTGCGGATTGGTGGTTGTTAACGACTGCTAATGCAGCCGGGACCAACGGCTTTACGTGCCTTCCGAAACACGGAGGAGCTCGAGATGATAAATTTTAGGTCACCCATCCGATGACCGGCTTTGCGAAAGTAGCTTAACCTCAGCACTCGCAGACCGGGCGCGTTAACCACTGCGCCATCGAGCTCATCGTTATATTCATGTTATATCAATGTCGTTTATATTCATAAAACAGATTAATCACAGATTAAACCATTTATACTACAAACAAAACTTCTCTATTGCAGTTAAAAATAATTTGCGTAAAAATATTCTATAAACTTAAAAATTAAAAAAAATATATTTAGACCTGTGCCATCCAGTAATTTGGAGAATCTACGCAGGATTAATTAGTGACAACCCTAGCTCCAGTTGATACCTACATTTTTTTGATCGTCAACCCCTTTCAAAACAAAAACAAGAGGTCAAAACATGTCAGGGTTGAACAAAAATTTGGTAATAAAATAATGTTGAGTTTTTCACATAGAAAAGTAAATCTACGAAAATATGTTTTTTGCATATTATCACGGTGTGCTTTTTAATTGGTAACATGGTTATATCTCGGCACGGAGTATAGCTTCTTACTTTGACTGTGTTCTCAGATTACGAAAACGAGAATTTATGGCACTGAAGCAGCACCCCTTGGTGACAAACGAGGTTAGTTGCAATTCTGCCATTCAATTTGTAGATGTCGTCGTCATCGGCGTTATAGCACGGTGAATCCAACTCTGCATCGGCACAGACAAGTTTGATCCAGACAAATTGGCGATCGCACCGCCACTGACATTGCATAATCAAATTACTGACGAGAGGAAGCTGCATGCACTCAAAACGCCATGTTAAAATTTATCCAGCACATAATTTTAAAATAAGTATAACTTTTATAAAAAAATCATTTATAAAATAATTTAATTTTTATGATTGACCACGTGATCGAAAACGCACGGGATTGGTCACGTGATGTCGTGACGTCATTTGCAAGTAAATCAAAGATGTCACTCGAAGTTTTGTACGGTGTGATTTGACAGCTAACAGTTTGTTTACTTGCAACTGACGTCACGACATCACGTGACCTGCATGCATCGTTTTGGCGACTATTTTATTCATTTGAATTTTAATGGCGATTTTCATAAAAGTAAAGAAATTCACAACGAATTAATCAATTAGTTTAACAGAATTTTATGTATCATAATTTGTTAGATTCGTATAAATTTAAATGCTTTGATAATTTACTAGGTAAAAAAAGAATTCAACTACTGCATATTTATTTTCCAGTAGAAAACTTTTTACTTCTATAAACAGTTTTATGTATCGCTATTTTCAAGAGTATTTATTCCGCAAGTGTTTTTAGTTTTCACTCACTTCACTCACACTTCACTCTTTTGTAAGTCTCAGCTTTAATTATTGTTCTGAGCCCTGGCGTACGTAAACAAGCCTGCAAACTGCGCAATACTAGGACTAGGAAGGAGGATGCGTTCAAAAATTTCAATATTTAGTTCATAAACAAAACATTTTTATCAGATCGAAGGCTATTAGCATTGTTCTGTCTATCAACGTGTTTTATTCCGATATGAGTACTGTTAATCGATACCTACTCGATACTTAGTTTTAAAGTATCGATACCTAAATTACTTGATATCGGAAGGAAAGTATCAAGTAAGTACTTGTATTTACTCGTATCGTTTCATCCCTACCTATCAATCCATTAGGACGGCTCTTACTCCAGCAGCAGGCCCGCCGCTAGCTGTTTGTTCACTCGCGTGCAATTTACCGATTATGCCGCCCTACGACTAAGTACATATTATGCTGAGTTTTTTAAAAAAAAGGCTTTTTTATGTTTTTTTCATCATGGAAGATAAAAAGAAAAAATCTTAAAGAATATAAAACGTTTATATTAATTAGGTACTTAGTGATATCCCAAGCAGCACACAAGCGTTTACAACATCAATTTACCAGCTCATTTAAAACTTAAGGTCCTTTTAATGACGTACAAGAGTGTCAAAAGAATCTTAGGGTGTTAAAACAGCTTTATCGTTAAAGCTGTATATAGGCTGGTTTTTGGATGCGGTCGCTTACTTACTACTGCACTAAGTGTTATTATGGTATCACTGTATACTTGTTTCTGTACAATGGTGTACGCAACCCCCATTATAGAACTAATCTTAAAGCGTAATTAGGCACTCTCGTGAATACAGTGGTTTTATAACTACTGTCTACAAGAGTGCTTTAAAACTAAAAAAATAAACTACCTCAATAGTACAGCTTTAGTACCTTCCAAATATCGTCTAAGCTGTATAACAAAATGTCGCCATTTTAGAACGAATGAAAAAATGTTTCAAATATAATTAAACCAATGTTAGTTAATTAGATTAAAATTTTATAATAGCTTGTAACGTTTCATGATTATCAGCTAAAATAATGATCGCTGTGTCCTAAAATCTATTATTTTAAATAAAATTTATATAATTATAACCTTAAAAACAAACACTTACTTACCCGTCTTTAATAATTCTCTTTTTGGTTTTATGATTGTTTTACCAATTTACACCATTGTTTTAACAATTAACAACATCAGATTTCTAAGATTTAACTTGTACTTATGATTTCACTTTGAAATATAAACATATGCGTCACCATTTTATTCTTGTACGAAATGTTATGTTCATAGTTTTCTAATTCACTTCAAACTCATATTAAAAACTTTTATCATTATAAAATATTATTTGGAGTGTAGTTGATTTCCTTACTCCGATTAACCAGCTAATAAACAGCTTATGCTCTCTTCTACAGCTAATATACAGCTATACTATCGCTAAAAGTTTTATAATGTGAGCTCTTTTTTAACTTATAAGGTATGTATATCCGGATATACAGCCTTTTTACAGCCTAAAAATGCAGCTATAAGTCTAAAAATAAATTCAAATACAGCTTTTATACAGCTTGTGATGCTACTTAGGATTTGTTTACTGAAATGTAAAAAACTAATACCATACATATATTACAGAAACTTAACTCTTCTTGCCTTTATATTTGCGAAATCTTCTGTCAACTTTCTTGTATCCAAGCTGTTTAAATTTCATGTTCAATTGAAACTATAGCTAAATTACTTAGTATTTGCTGGAGCATTGTTGATCTTAAATAGTTTTTAATAATTTTTAATTTTAAAAAGGATCTTTCACCAGATGCAACTGAAACCGGCAGTATAAGTAATATTCTTAGCGCTATTGCTGTGTTCGGAAATGTTGAAATTAAGTCATTGGTAAAAAGATATTGTAATAGGTATGGTTCGTGGATCATTAGACTGGTTTTCTACAAAATGCAACTTTAATGCAATGATATCATTAAACAAATCAATACCGTCAAAGTCATCATCTTTAAGCTTCAGATTTAAATCTTTACGGTGAAACAATATCGACTTTATGATGAACTAAATAAAGGTTAAAATAGTTAAAATCAAACGTGTTAGTTACGTATATCTTTGATTGTGACAGAAATTGCCAGCATTTATTTTTATTTTGTGCTAATTGCTGCACTGAAGCTTAATTAAATATTTATAAAATACAGTGAAAAAATTAAACGCCCACCCGACCCAGCCAGGAATCGAACCTGGGTCTTCCGCAATCCGGGCGGCTGCACTGACCGCTATGCTACCGGGATGGCTGACGTAAGCGCTGAATTTTGTCACTGCTTTTTAAGTGCTTAAGTGTTTCATTAACTCATCATTGGAGTAATTAAATAAATTAACACAAAAAAGCCGAATACGTCGGTAAATTTTTGTAACTCCTCGAATCTATTCTTTAAAGAAGTTATTGTCTGTTCTAAGATTCTAAAAAAAACTCTACTCTATATTTGATTTTGGGGTCTACTAAAACTTCATCATTGTGTGCATATTGAAATTGAGTTGGTTTTTTTCTTGGGCGAATGGTATTTATTGGTGGGAAATCTGCTTCAACATTGAGTTCGTGAGCCACTTTGGAAGCTTCTGCTATCACAATTTCCAAGTGTTCAACCGTGCGATATTCTGTGAACTTATCAATCAATTTATTTACTAAATTTATGCAGATTTGAGTATTCATTGTGGGGCTCCGCATCATTTTGCTCAAAGCATTAATTTCGTTTAAAATATCGAACCAAATTACCACCGAGCAAATAAATCTATAATTTTGAATATTCAAAGCAAGCGAATGAGCTTTGTGAGATGTAGTACAATCCCATTCCGACGAATTACCAGATATTTCCAGAAAAGCGTCAAATATTTTTTCGAGGTGATACCGTAATGGCTTAACTGCATACATAGATTCTGCTAGACCATCGCGTAGCACTTAAAGCTTTTAATTTTAAATCTTGGCAAATGTTTGCAAATTATCGACCACCTTTTTGTAGATGATGAAATGAAAACGTAAATTTCTTGAATTATACTAAAGAAATTCACAGTTTAGTGCGTAATATTTGCTGCATCGTTCACTACCAAATTAAGACAAAATTAATTTAAAATTAAGACTATGAGCCGAGCATGGGACGTAAAATGACTCAACGGATGCCGATATATGGCGATGTTAACGTAAAGATTGCGCCTCGCGCCAGTCGGGATTTTTGTTGTTTTTTTATGCTATTTATTTATGACAATGACTTTAAATATAACATGATGAGCCGCTCGATTTGCCGCCCCCTTGGACGTGCCGCCCGCGCCCGCGTGAAATGCACGCCTTGCACGCCCGCTTACGGCGGGCCTGTCCAGCAGTATGGACATAATATTAGCTGGTATGAGGTGCTCAGTCAAATACTGATTGTCATTAAATAACTTATCTGATCATCAGTGATCGGAACGAAGAGGGCTAATTTACCTTAGGTTGCTGATATGGTGGTTAAACCACCAATTGTTTTTAACAAATCCCTGATCTCGGAAATAGTTTTACTGCTTCGTATAAGTCTTAGCCAAAAGAGAGCTGACTGAATCAGAGTAGCCGCGGACCGTGCTCAGTGGCGTGTACTTGGAGAGGTCTTTGTGCAGCTGTGGACTAATGAAGACTGATGATGATGATGATGCTGATGAGAGTCTTACTACACATATAACTCGTATTCTTGTTTTTAGAGCTATTCCAAATTCCGCAAATTAAGAAGTCAAAGTTTCTTAATTTTGTCACTCACTCACTTACTGACCGATCATCTAAAGCACTTATAGCAGACATAGAAGCTTCAAATTTAGAATACAATTAGTGTTTAGTGTATAAATCAAAGAAAAACTAAAATATTTTGTAATTTCGGTCCAGTTTTCTAGACACACTAACTGCATAAATAACTTTGTAATCTATAAACATATAATGACTTGTCCTGACTGATTCATCATTGCCGAGCCGAAACCGCTGAAGCTAATTAGATGAAATTTAGACTATAGGTTAATTGAGTGACGTAACCAGCCGCTAAGAAAGGATTTTACGGAAATCATACCCTAAGAGGGTCAAATAGGGGGTGAAAGTTGTATGAAAATCCGTCAGTTTTTAAGTAAAATACATGAAAATTGGTATTTGGCTTTTTGAAAAGAAATGAAGAATGACGTGTCTCAGGAATTTTGCTTATTTACCTTGTAAGAAGTAAAAAAGAAAGTTTTTTTGGGGAAATCGTTATTTTTAAAGTAATAACTATTGAAATGAATAATTTAATCGATCTATAGATATTTCAATAAAAATAAAGAATGACGTGTTCTAGCATTTTTCGAAAAACCTCCCCTAAAAAGGTGAAATAGGGGCTTAAAGTTTGTATGGAAATTTGTCATTATATTAAATCTTTCGGTATTTGGCCTAGTTAGAAATTATGAAGTGTTTCAGAATTTTATTAAAAACAATTACAGGTCGTGTAGCCCATGTGAGCAAAGCCGCGAACAAAACTAGTCCCATATAAATGTATAGGATTACAAAGTTACATTTGCCTGAATAAATTAACCGACTTGGTATTACATGGATCTCACAGCTTTTTACGGTAGAAGAACTGAGTTGCGAGACTTGGTTCTTTTACAAATTTGTTTTTGATGGTATATAATTTTGAGCTAACTAAGACTATTCTTATTTTTTTGAATTTTGTATTCACAATGGTTCTCTAAAGTTTATGCTGATCGATTTATGGACGTAAAATTGCTATAGAATACAGCAATACGAGTAGTTACATGTTACTATAATTACTAGCAACAATTTAATACCGACAACCTGCTTGCTAACTATCATAACTTTCATCCCGTACAATTTCAATGACGACCAATGTTATTTTTTGAAATGTCGAGCACTGGTCTTAGGCGATTAACACACGGCACCGCGCACCGCCGCGTCGGGCGGAGGCGGTAAAGCGGATTTCGTAGCGGTGCTCCGCGCGGTAAGGCGGTTTACGCGCCTGTCCGAGCGGATGGATTTAACGCGGTTTCGACCAGTTTGATCACAGACACTGGCAAGAATTTTTTCAGCACTGTCTTTTTTCACATTTCTATTAGTTTCCATATGTAGTACTATGTAATATTGAAGTTTCATTTTCAAAAACAGCGACTACCTAAAATAAAATTTTATATTAAATGATGTATTTTTAAAGTTAAAATATGTATAGTATATGTAACATAAACACACAACCATTATCTCCCAAAGGGTGGTTAGAGACCATCATATCTATCCAAGCCATGATTTTTTTCCGTGTTTCGCGAAATGACCCCCGTGCGGTTATGCGGCGCCCCGTGTGTGAGGCGCCACCCCTCCGCGCTGCCGTCTGCGCGGAGGGGCGGTGTACGTGTGTTTGGTATCAGCGGATTTAATAGAGGCCAATGCAACTTGAGATCCGCTTCACCGCCTACCGCGGCGGTGCGCGGTACCGTGTGGCAATCGCCTTAGCCGACCACTGGTGCCACTACCCACCCTACTAAGAAGTAAATCCATTTCAAGGATCCAGGATGCGGTAAATAAAAACTTGGTGGTTTTATCCACTCTTATGTATTGCCGGCATCAAATTAGCTCTTTTATTCTGAGGGACTTGAGTGAGTTTCACTCGCCATTTGATCACGTTAACGAAAACGAGAATTAGTATGGCAAAATTGTAACTCTTCTCGTACGTCGCCAGGTGGCGCTGCTTCAATGCCATACTAATTTTCGTACGTCGTCGGCTGCTTGTTTAATGAACCTGGCTCGTTTACGTGAACTAGTGTATGATGCCTATGCTTGCATATTTTACAACCGGGACGCTTACACGGATTAGCAAAGTGTCTACGGAAACAATTAAAACATTTATTTTTGGATGATGAATATTATGACTGGTAGCGCTTTCTACAAAATGTATAGTGCGATTCAAATAGGATGGCGGCTGTGAAGTTAGTTACAAGTCGTGTCGCAGTAGCGAATTTCGAAGACGACGACGGACGTCAGGCGGGACGTTACAGGGCGGGTTACCTCGCATCCTATTTGAATCGAACTGTTTATATATCTACTACAACATTTATATATACGTGAAGATAAAACGGTGTTCTCCTTTTTAAGCACTTTTTATTTGGAGAAAGTTTGCTATTGGCTTCATATGCGTCAACGGACATTTTGTGGACAGCGAGAAATTTAAAGGGTTTTTCAAGCCTTGTGATCAAAACACAACCAGACCAAACAAACACAACCAACACAGCCGTGTGAACGGCCCGCCGTTCACTACTACGTAGATTCGTAGATTCTCCGAGGGATTTAAATCGAATCGCGAGCGGAACAACCCAACTGCGCCTCTTAAGGCTAGGTCCTCGGCTCAGGTTGACCGTGTCGTGGGAGTGGTCGGTTTTAAGCACTTTGCGCGCACAGAGGAGTGTTAGACTTGGCAAAGATAGAATTTATGTATAGTATGTATAAACATGTATAGTATAAACATTGCATATTTTGTGAATTAAGGGCGACTGCTAGCATCATTAAAACATTCCCGATGTTCTTACGGAAACGTTAATCAAATTATCCGTTGAGGATAATAACAAACATTGCGCTACGAAGCACTATGTAAAATGTTCCAGTGATATTTTCGGAGCAAAACATGCAAACTCTATTGTTTGAGACAGTACAAGTCAAACAATACATTAACTTCATTATGATGCAAACTGGGTTATTTAACTGGGCCACGATGTTGCAATTTTTTAATTAAAAAATTGCAACTTGGTTTAGGCTTGGTGTGGTCTGAAACTCTGAACGAATTGGCTTGGCATAGAGATGAGTGGAAATGGCAACATCGAAAACAGCGTGGCTCTTCAGTTGAACAGAGAATGTCGGAACGAACAAATTATTTTTGTACTAGTTGCATTCAAGTTGCTAGTTTTCACAACTGGCAAACACTGACTGTGGACTACGCATTTGAAAAATTTATTTAGTCTTCGAACCAACCCTTTAACACAAACTATACCCATAATCTAACCTGTGACTCGTTATTTTGCCGACACATTCAAAGACAGCTATCGAAAATCGCTATTTCGATTTACCTACAGAATAGAACTTTCCAATACGTGGGTGGGTATTCTATAACATGAATCATATTTTTATGTTGGATATTAATGGCATTCCAAATGAGAGGTGTTTATTTTTAGGCGTTGGAATGGATGTCGACACAACTGTATTCGCGCCACGTCGCCAATAGGTACTGTGTTGCGGCTAGCGGGTAGACCCAATATCGTGAAAGTCAAGCAACGTTGCAATGGTGGGAACCGGGTATCAGCATTATCTCATGTAAAAGGCGTCACTGCCTCCAGTTTCCATGACTCGTTCGTCAACTCGGCCGAATGACCGGCCACCATTTGATATTACTTACTTTTTTCGTCGTCAACTCGACCGACATTGAAATCTGAGGTAGTTGTACAGTTAACTATAAAAAGTTGTTTGTTTAATTAAGGCGAAGTTAACAGCTCGCTTTTTTTCGCAATGGGAGTATATCAGGTGGAGAGGCGTAGATTAGTTTCGTGCGTGGAGCTCGCCTAAACAGACAGGCGAATTCTCCCGACGAGAAACAGAGACGAGAGACATGCCGGTCGACCGTAGCACATGCCGGGATACACCCCAGCCAGTTGTAAGCCGACGCAAAAGGTTGATCCGGTAGCTAATAAAATGCCAACTCCCGGTGAATGCAATCAGCAAACTGTCTAGCAGTTTGTTGGTTTTTTATTTTTATTTTAGACCTGGAGTAGGTCTTAGTATATTTTTTATCCCGGTAACAGTTTCTAGTGGTTTTGTGTAGTCCTCGCGGAAGAAGTCGCGAGCAACAGTTAGTCATAAATATATCACTGGAATTAGTTAGATAAGTGCTCGGCGTTAAACAGGTGAATCCAAATAATTACACCAGATGTTTTTCGGTCATCGCATAACATATGGCTCGTATTTGCTTTAAAATCGTTTATTTATTTTCTTGCGCTGTTCCTGTAGGGTTGCCAGTCTTCGAATTAAATATTCACAAACTGTCTAAAATATTTTTACGTTATTTTTTGTTTTAAGTTTTTTCACTTCACACATGTTTTGCGTTATTTTAGTGTTAATTAAAAATAACTTTGTATTGACTTATTTGAGAGAACGTATACAGTTTAGAATACGAATAAATCTACCGTAACCTGCGGAAGACCAATTTCTTAATTGAAACTCATTTTATCAAAATAAGTTAACAGAGCAAAAAAGTGAACTATAAATAGCGAGTATTATATTTCTGACTTCGCGTATTATGATGAAATCAGGCAAAGGAACAAAATATAGAAGGTTAAACTAGTTACATTTAAAAAATATAAAGATCATAGTATGTTAGTGACAATACACATACTTTAATTCAACAATATAAAAGAAGTACGTATATTAAACTTAAATTATTAAAATGAATACTTAGTCGATTTAGGATTTCTTTATGCGTTTAGTGTTTTTTTTACATTTTGGAATGATAACTTTTTATATTAATTATTATTCATAATTATTTATTTTTAAAGGGGCTCAATAAATTATAGTATATTGCTGGTTCTTTTTTGACTAGTTGAACTTACGTAAATAGCGATTAGATGTTCGTATAGAACGTTGCTTCATACACATTGGTAAAGTATGCTGTTGATAAATTGTTAAAAAGTTAAATATTGAATGTTTTACGGTTCTGGTATTCAGATTCAGTGCGAGCAGAGAACTTTATACTGAGTTGATTCGCTCAAGTATTTACAACGAGCTTGGGACAGCAGTTTTGATAGTTTAGTGTTTTTGATGAATGACAAATAACCCCTTGCAAGGCAGGAACTAAAGTAAATATTTATTTTCCGAAAATGTCAATGTAAGATATTATAACTTGGCAGTTTTATCGCTTTAAGGCCCGATTTTTCAATCCTCAGATATCATCCATGTCATACCATCCATCATCCCTGTGTGGTGCCGGGGATAAAGAATTGCACCACCCCATCTCTTCCCGTGGGTGTCGTAAAAGCCGACTAAGAGACTATTCCAGAGGATGGGCAGCAGCATCTCTCTGAGGTCAACTCTCAATCAACTTACTGCGATCGCCAACCCGCCTGCCAAGCGTGGCGATTATGGCAAATCCCCTCATGTATCCTTATGTATCCTTGGGGGAGGCCTTTATCCAGCAGTGGACGTCTTTTGGCTGAGATGATGATGATGATGATGATGATGAGATATCATCCAACGAATAATTCTCATTGTGACATGTTTTCTAAAGAGAATCTTAATCTAATTTTGAACATTTTAAAGAGAATCTGTCATTGTGTCAAATTTATTCAATGAATAAACTTTACGACTTTACGATTTGACGATTGAAAAATCAGCCCAAAGCAAATAAATCCAGTCAACCAGTTGGATGGGAACAATTTGCGCACTCACAAATCGGAGGTGCTGATTTAAATGTAAAACAACAATAACTCGATAAAACTAATAAATATACAAATAAAAAAAATATAACTAAGGATAAGCTTGTGTTTGTGTGTAATAAAAATTAACAACATTTAGCAAAACTAATATTTTTCACAAAAAAAAAACAAAACATTAAGATATTTTACATGCATAGAAATTATAACATAGGACAAGCTTGTGTAGGTATACCGTACGCCACATTTATCAGGATCACTGTCCAAAAAATATACTTAACTTAAATACTTAAATCAATTGTTATTTTCTATTATGTGGTTAGTAAACAGCGACCGGTTTACCAACCGCGCCGCAATAACGTATTATTACATTAACCGTAATAGGAAAAGCCTGGATGCAGTCTGAATGATTCCAGCTGTCGTCTCCGAGTGCCTATCTAATGAAACGTTATTGAATTAGCAGACTTCAAGCCCTAATCTAGGAAATCAAGGCAAGGTTTTAATGTATTTTTCATCCCCCCATCTCGGAAAGAGTATTTTTACTCTTCGATATCTGAGTACAAAAGCCGTTTTTATCCACTAGAGAACAAAATAAATTGAATTTAGAACATCGTGTGCACTAAGTTTGTGAATTCAAAACATAATTAAACCTATTTACTTCTACTTCCATGGTGCCGAATTTATCAGTACACAAGTCACTAACACCAACATTACAGTACCTAACAAAAATATTACACTCAACTTAAGTAACTGTAGCAACGTTACTTTCAATTTTTCTTAATTATACCTAAGTATTATTTGTTATAATTTAAAGATTATTCTGTGATACTTACTTATCATAATGTAGTAGTTAATACCTAAACTGAAATAAAAGTATCTTGTGATTGTAATTTTTTTTTTGCATTTAGTCATTTCCTCGCTGAGGTGGGATGAAAAGTTACGTGTTGCACTCGAGTGCAAAGATTTTTCACCTCGTGCTCTTTTGATTCCCTCGCTAACGCTCAGGATTCTAATTTTTTAAACACTTGCTGCGCTCGTCAACAAAAAGCAACTTTGCACTCTTGTATTACAAATAACTATTCTCATGAACCAAAAAGGCAACTGATTTCCCATCTAAACCAAATAATTAAAAACCATTTAAAGTACAAACTCTTTTGTAAAATTCATATTAAATTATACTAGGTACTTAATAATTAGTCACAGTCCGATGACGCTCAAAATGCTGCTTGAAACAATTAGTAAACACTGTCCAAATAAAAATAATAATTTTTAAACATTATTTACCATGTTGTGTGTTGTGAAACTCTGTTATTTAAGTGTTATATTATAATTTAAAAGCATTATCTTAAATGAAGGCGACACTAAAAGTTTTTAGAACTGGCGGGAAAGTGAAGAGTCATGACTGCGGTTTTGTTTTATTTTCTAAAATTTGTGTTATGTCGAATATTAATGTGAAATAATGGTGGATTATTATTCGTTAAGTGTTCGTGAGTGTGCATGAGTGTTGGCAAATGAAACAAAACAATGCAACGTCATTTTTCAAATTCTCTCAATAAGTCCGCCCGAGGACTTAGTAAAGCCCCACATCTTTACTGAGATATTCGAGGGTTTGGGGGGTATATCATTTCTATTATCATTCATCATCATCATACACGAAAGAAATATTGTTTATAAAAATTAAATTTTCGACTGAAGAACTATCCATGGTCATGAATAAATTTAAAAAAAAATTTGAACTGGTCACTTGTAAACGACATGATAAAAAAAAAGTTCAAATTTTGAAAATGGAACTCTTTGCCAATATTATTGTGTATGTATTTCATTCATTTGTCATTTGTTTTACGACTTGGCGCCAAATGGAAAATTGTCTGTGTTACGTCGTGTTTTCTAATAAAATGAAATAAAAATAAAGTCACATTCATAAGACGTTATTAAATTGGTAAACTTGAGGCCTTGATATATCAGTATCAAGGCCAGCGTTTCTGCACGGCGACCGGTGGCCTGTCGCCACTACACGTGTCCCAGGAAGTTCAAGCGCTATTGTCCTGAGCGGCGGAATTTTCAAATGCAATTCTCTGGGAAACTGTATGGTTACGAAAAAAAAGGACTAGAGAAAAGAATGTCTAT
This sequence comes from Eudonia mercurella, assembly GCA_963082485.1. Taxonomy (NCBI): domain Eukaryota; kingdom Metazoa; phylum Arthropoda; class Insecta; order Lepidoptera; family Crambidae; genus Eudonia; species Eudonia mercurella. Next base: position 25,038,235 of record OY720022.1, read on the forward strand.
TTTCATTCTGTCTAACCGAAACTATCGTAAAAAGTAGGTGTTAACATAAAAGGAAATCATCTCAAAAACTGCCCTAGGTACGTAGTGCTCACCTTTCGGTTATTCCAACCACAAAATCAGGAGCCTGCAGAGCACTGTGGTTGTGGTTGTGGTAAGCTTCATACAAACACGCTCAAGACACATAGACAACCTCTCACGGACACGGAGTCTTGAAACAGCTGCGCTCGAACTGTTCCAGAGATCTTGTCCGTGAGAAGGTATACTTATGTGTGCGTTGTTCGACCGCCGTACGTATTAAGCTTACTTCTAGGTTTCCTTATTTTGTGCTTTAAGCCGGCGTTTCTGCACGGTCGGCACATGGTGTGCGTTGACACCGGCCCTGCGACCGTTGGCCTGCCGCCATGGACACGTGTCCCAGGAAGTTGGCGAGGTAAACACACTGTGATCTTGGCCAGATCTTGACCCATTAACACGGGCGGTGCGCTGTCGCTTCGTGTATTTTTAGCGGCCCGCGCGCGGGGGTTGGCCGCTGGCCGCTGATGGTGCCAGATGAAAACTATCGGCGCTAACAACGACGCAGGAACCGCTAGATTTTGACAAATATGTGTGAGAGACAAGTGCATGTCAGCGCTAACTTTCATTCAAATGACTTTCCAAATACTTTTCTTTTTTTCCCATTTGATAATAATATAATGTTTAATTATTGTAAGGTTTCAAATCGTAACTAAATTTCATAATGTTTAAAATAAGGTTGGAAATAACTGCTATTTAAAAATTTTGACGCCAGAAAAACTGACAGAGTAATAAAAGTAATAAAAGCTCCAATACATTATCCGGTAAAATTGTCGGATGTGCGCGGTCATACGAGATTTAGCGCGGAAAGCGCTCGAACGGCAGCCACCGCCGCCGCACTGTTGCGTCTGTCGCTCAGGCGTTCTCACGCGCCCCGATGCGATGAACGCGTCGCAATGACCACGCGCGGGATAAGGCGTAAGAAGTCTTCGCTGTGCGAGGTGAAAGTGGCGGTGGTCGGCGCCCCCTCGGTCGGGAAGAGTGGTACGTACTTTTTTTTCTTAATTTTTGTTCCAAAAAGTTTTGTAGTCGCTACGCCGCGTCGTCTAACTTTTAAAAATACTTTTCCGAGTTCGTTTTTTCTTTTGTTTCTGTGTAAAAACTTTTTTGTGCATTTATTTACGTTAGATTGTGAAGTTGTTAATTGCCTTGCATATTTATGTACATACGCGAACAAGATTTAAACACAAAAGTTAAGTAAAAATAAAATGCCGTGAAAAGTGTTACTGTAGTTTTGGAGATAAATGTTTTTTTTTTCAAAAAAATACGCAAAATAGTTACAGTGTCGTCGCGTCCGTCGCCAAACTTTAAAATACTGCTCAATAAGCTTTCTGCGGTTTTTTCCATTAATTATTTGTTTTACGAATGTACTGCAGACGAAGTAAATGTAAATGAATATATATAAAGAAATACGCTTCTTGTTGACTTCGCAGCTATCATTATATCATGGTATATAATTAGAAAAACATTTAACTTAAACGTATAACTAGAAGCGCGTGCTAAAAAATAAAACTTTCTAACATAATTTTTGACTGGAACCGAATCATCATCATCATCATCATCATTATCATCATCATCATCATCAACAGCCTACACTAGTCCTCTGTTGGACATAGTCCTCTCCAAGTGCACGCCACTGAGCACGACGTGATGTCATAACTTAATTGAAATTTGCTTAATATGTAAGAGTAAATTTTACTTTTTATTTTTAAGTGCTAATTGCTGCACTGAAACTGAATTAAATATTTGAGATGTAAGAGTATCTGCGCCATCAAGCTTCTCTTTTACATGGCATTAATGATTATACTTATCCACAATACCAGATAAATCGAAGGCTTTGTGACTAATGGTGAACCTAAATGGCACTAATGGTGAGTTAATGGTGCACTCTGCAAGGCCGCCGCAAGTTTTACTAAATAATAAAAACGTTGATTGATCCGTATGATGCCATATACCTAAAACTTTTTCAAGTTTTATGTTTTTTTTTTTACTCTTTTTTTCAAGGAAATCTTTGTTTTTTTGTATGTATGTTTGCAACGAATAAACTCAAAAACTACTGGCCCGGTTTAAAAAAATATTTTACCATTAAAAGGAAATGCGGTACAAAGTCCGCCGGGTCAGGTAGTTGCTCATAAACAAAGTGGTGCTTGTCACAATCATGTCATCATCATCATCATCATCATCATCATCATCATCATCATCATCATCATCATCATCATCTAGATGACTTTTTTTAACGCAACAGTAAAACGTTTATTGTTATATACGTACCTTTTAACATTTTGTAAATTTTGTACATTTTTTTCTGTCGGGAAATAATTTGGCTGGTAATATTGTTATACTAAATATATTACTATACTGGTTTTTTGCAATAGATGAAAAAGCTTCCAGGTCAGAATAAATAACGACCTGTATCGAGTTGTATGACTATTGTCGAAGTCACCTAATAAAAATAAAGTCCAAGATGTCGAACGACATTTTTTCAGTTTCTTTAAGGTGTTCGTTCATGAGAAGTTTTTAACAACTTTGCATACTCTTCCAAACATACTTAAATGTTACAAACAACTTTAATAAGTATCTATAAAGATTTGGAATCAAACACTATATATTTTGCGTTAAATTTCCAATGAAGACAATTAATAAATTAAGCCGGAATATCGAGTGGGGTCACAAAGATGCTCATTGATCATTAAAAATCTTTTACACAGGTAATCCAATTATAGTAAGCTACTTTTATTATTTTAGAATTTTGTTTTAGTTGATGATTTCGTTCGGAGACTGGACTTTTTATAATAATTAGTCAACTTTACGAATTACGAAAAATTTGTATTTTCTTTATTTATATTTACACAACGCAAATGTAAAAAGAGTTTTTTCACTTAAGACTTCGCATTGGACGAAGAAAATAAACAGAATGTCCATTGGGTCAAAAACAGCAATATCTACCACACAAAATTATAACATCAAACATTTCAAAATAAAATTTCTACGAAACTAACTTTTTGTAAGCTATTACAAGTGGGCAGATTAAATCATAATTGTTTAATCAATACTGAATTTGTTTTTCAGCGAGATACCGGACTTGAGTTGAGAGAACTATGATAACTGATAACTGGCAACTATGATAACCGATAACTAACTACAAAACTCAACAAAGCTGCATATACATAGATCATCGTAAAAATAATTATTTAATAAATCCTCATTTGATTTCACAATAATAATAATAATACCGTCTTACAAATAAACACGGAATAAAAGTTATTCTCAGCGTAACGTAAGAATAAGCAAAATTTATACAAATAAACTCGGAATAACTTACACCGAGCAGAACGTCGGCTTAACTCTCCATGTTAGCGTTATTCCGAGCCTCACCCTTGTTCAAGGTCGGACGGAATAACCTTGTTGTAATAGTTAATTTAATTGTTACGTATACGTATTTTATTTATTTATATTATTTAGATTTAATAAATCACATACAAAGTGTAAGAAATGTAATAAAAAATTCGATTAGAGAAAATCCATTAAATTTATTCAATTATGATGAATTTCGTATAGAATATAGATTTTCCAAAGATGACTTATTAGTCCATGATGGTGTTAGGTTTATAGACCAATTATAAAGATTTATTCAATTATATTAAAGAACCCATATCCATAAGAACTTGCAATAAAATAAAGAGATGTTTTCGGTATTTATATATAACCGTCATCATCAGATCATTTTATGTCCTCACTGCTGGGGCACGAACCTTCCCTATGGATAGAACAGGGAGAACGGGCCATAAACCACCACGCGGGCCCAGTGCGGATTGGTGGTTATTAACGACTGCTAATGCAGTCGGGACCAACGGCTTTACGTGCCTTCCGAAACACGGAGGAGCTCGAGATGATACATTTTTGGTCACCCATCCAATGACCGGCCTTTGCGAAAGTTGCTTAACTTTAGTACTTGCAGACCGGGCGCGTTAACCACTGCGCCATCGAGCTCCTCCACCGTATATATAACCATATATAACCGTAACCGGTCTCAGACCCAGAAGTCCCGGGTTCGATTCCCTGCGGGGGATACATGTTTGTGAACTCGATTTGGTTGGTGGTATGGCTTGTTTGTCAGTCTGGCTAGCTACCCTACCACCTTCTTATCTAATATGTTGCCAAAACATCAATGTTTGTTGCATTGTTGCGTTCCGATTTATAGTGCAGCCGGGCCCGTCGACTCTGTTCCTACCGAATCGAAGCTTATGCTAGTCGGTCATCCGATGGGTGACCACACCCATCGGATGACCAGTCTTTGCAAAAATTACTTAACTTCAGTAATCGCAGACCAAGCGTGTTTACTACTGCGCCATCGAGCTGCGTCTGAGTTTATTTCTAAGAAAATATTTTCTCCTTATTCTTACCTTACACTGATCATAACTATTCTCAGTACAACTATGGAATAATTGCGTGTGCGACAGTATGTTTTCACAACCGTGAGTCATAGCGAGGCGGGCTGCCTCCCCAGATATAAATCCGACGATGGTCAACAAGTGTTATCTCAAGGACCTGGATATTTGGAGCGCGGCCCACGTCTATAAACCGAACGCATTCAGGCAATAAATTCAGGAATTCATACCGCACTACTCTGCAACAACGTCGATAATGCTTTTCACTGATTGCATTGTTTTGAGGGTTCGGTTTGGTCGGCGATTGTGAATAATCGAGGTTGTTCAATTCTCGCAATAGTAAATGTTGATGAAGAGGTTGATGGCACCGGTTGTGGTCTTGTAAGTTAAGCAACTTTCGCAGTGTTGGGGCACTGGTGGGTGACCAAATTAAAATATCTCGAGCGCAACTGTGCTTCGGAGGGTACTTTAAAGTAAGCTGTTGTTCGCTTTTAACCTGTCATCTGCCGTGAGCACTGATCAGTGCCATAAACAATTAAAATTCTATTGTGTCTGTATTCACGGTAGATGACAGGTTAAAAGACCGGGTTTTGGCCCGCCCGGCATATACGTACCTATAGAACTTTTTAGTGAATATGCTCCTCTTTTCCTCTGAGGGGTGTATTGCTAAGAGAAAAGGATGTCCACACATTTTCTCGTTTTCGTTAACGTGATGATCGAATAGTAAATAAGGTGGCGCCAGTATTCGACAAGAACCAGTGATCGTAATTTTTTTGCTTTTAATCATTGCCTATTTCAATGAATTGCCTATTTCAGTAACTGACTTTCGTAGCTGTCGTCCCGTAAAATTTAAATGAAAATTTTTGTCAAAGACAATTGAGTTGAACATTGGGCTTGGAGTGTCGGACACAAGTGCCACTACCTTAATCTATCATTCAGCTTCCGTATAAGTTGCATATAATGTAAGAACAAAAATGCTATTTTAATTCCCCTTATGAAAGTTCGCTGCAGTGGCAGAATTGCTTGGAAATGACAAAGCGCGACGTTGTCACAAAACACATTGCAAACTCACTAGCTTGCAAACAGATTCCATGTAGAAGGACGTCTTTAGGTTCATCATCATCATCATCATCAGCTCATTTTTTTTTATGTCCCCACTGCTGGGGCACGAGCCTTCCCTATGGATGGACAGGGAGAACACACAGCACTCGCAGACCGGGCGCGTTAACCACTGCGCCATCGAGCTCCTCGAGTCTTTAGGTACTACTAACTTTTTAGGTTGTAAAAATGAATGCTTATGTAAAAAAAATGTTTAATATTTTAAAGAACTGTGACGTGATTTTAATTACTTTAAAGCATTATAAACATTCATCATTATTGCAGTGTACCCTTCAAATGCGACAACAATTTCTAACAACAAATAAATCTTTGTTGGCGCCTTTTGGGATAAAAGTGATATGGTGTTTTATTTTAATTCAGATTACAGAAATTATTTTTTGTTGTTGTCAACATCTCACCGCGCTCGGTCTGCGACTGCTGAACTTAAGCAGCTTTCGCAAAGGCTTGTCATTAAATGCGTGCCAAAAATGTATTATCTGGATCCTCCCTGCTTCGGATGACACGTAAAAAGCCGTTGGTCCTGGCTGCATTAGTTGTCGATAACAACCACCAATCCGCATCCGTACTGGGGCCCCGTGGTGTTTTATGACCCTTTCTATCTTCTGTGTTTTTATCCATAAGAAGGTTCGTGCCCTAGCAGTAGGGACATAAAAAAAGGTAAAAAGTCACCAATATAACGCAACCCGTGCAACCTTTGTTGTAAATGTACAATAACCCGAACCAAAAATGTGACGAACTTACTTAAGTTCCTCACATTTTTGTACACTCCATACATTGAAAGTAACTTTGTCCCATGCATTAAAAATATGCGTAAGTAAATATGCGTCACAGGTTCAAATTAAAATATGACAAATTTTACCTTTTATTTTAAGTGTTAATTGCTACACTTAAGTTGAATTAAATATTTATATAAATAAAATACAGAGCAAAAATTAAACGCCCACCCGACCCAGCCAGGAATCGAACCTGGGTCTTCCGCAATCCGGGCGGCTGCACTGACCGTTATGCTACCGGGAAGGCTGACGTAAGCGCCGAATTTAAAAAAAAGCAGTGGAAAAATTCAGCGCTTACGTCAGCCTTCCCGGTAGCCTAACGGTCAGTGCAGCCGGCCGGATTGCAGAAGACCCAGGTTCGATTCCTGGCTGGGTCGGGTGGGCGTTTAATTTTTCACTGTATTTTATTTATATAAATATTTTAAATATGACAAATTTACTTCATAGAAGTGTGGTAAATATACACATACTTTTCCTGTGACGATTTTAACTTCGTGGCAGATGTACTTAACCCGGCTGCACCTACACACAATTAATCAGTTTCCAGTGTATGGTTACCTATTTATTTAATGAGTCGAAAATTGTTACGAGCGGCCACTAGCGGACACACGAGTAGGTACTGAAATGTTTTGTTGTGGTCGGCAAAATTAATTAAGTTAACTTTGACATTGAAATTGTATTAAATGAACGGATATAATTTATCATTGATACGAAACAATAGTTTATAGTAGAGTTGGGCCGAATACGAATATTCGGCCGAATATTCGGTATACAAAAAAAATATTCGGCTGAATAATTCGGTTCATTTACGCGCGCTTTGCTTAGCCAAACAGGTAGGTCAAAGTTATGTGCCGTTGTTTATCATGAAAATCATCATAATAATAATTGAAGTAAATCATACTTGAGTTTTTAAATACAAAACGTAATCAATGTTAGTTAAATGAATGGATTTTATATTAAAAAATATGTATTATTGTCCAATTATTATTATTGGCGATTATGGCAAATTCAAATTCTTTTGGCTGAGATGATGATGATGATGATTCAATTTTTTTTTAAATAAATAATCTCATAAAAATTAATTTAATAATGATTTTTTATGATTAATTGATAATAGTAAATGAATCAACTATGGTACTTATAATAGTTACTATACTATACTTTCTACAAGCCTGAGGTCTTAAAATTGTACAACTTTTATATTCGGTAGTTATTCGGCAATTGAACCGAATATTCGGCCGAATACGAACATGGAAAAATACGCCGAACATACCGAATACCGAATAATTACCGAATATTCGGCGCATCTCTAATTTATAGATATGTTTGAGGCATATACGTAATAGGAGGCTCTCTATGACGCAACGGCTTGCGGGTTTCGTTCCGGCGAATCTTGTTAGTTTCGAAATGCCGGGTCAAGAGATAGTTCAAGAACAAAATAAGGAGACCCAGAAGGCAAGCTTAATACATCATCATCGTCATCATCATCATCAGCGAGACCGGGCCATAAACCACCACGTGGGCCAGAGCGGATTGGTGGTTGTTAACGACTGCTAATGCAGCCGGGACCAACGGCTTTACGTGCCTTCCGAAGCACGGGGGAGCTCGAGGTGATAAATTTTTGGTCACCCATCCGATGATCGGCTTTGCGAAAGTTGCTTAACCACAGTACTCGCAGACCGGCACTGCGCCATCGAGCTCGAGCCCTTGCACGGAAGCGGATCTCGGGAGAGCTTAGAACAGTCCGAGCGCTGCTGTTACGAGATTTCGTGGATACTAACCGCCTCTGTGGTCTAGTGGCTAAGACCACCGGCTTAGACCCAGAGGTCCCGGGTTCGATTCCCAGCGGGGGGTACATGTTTGTGTACTCGGTTTGGTTGGTGGTAGGGCTTGTTTGTCCGCCTGGCTAGCTACCACCATCTTGTCTAAATATGTCGCCATAACATCAATGTTTGTAACATTGTTGTGTTCCGGCAGCTATTAATAGATTGCCAGTGCCTCACTAGTTGAGGATCCCGGGTGAAGTGCGCTTCCATCATTGGCCTTATCATCACTTAACATCAAGGCAGATAATATATATTTAAAAAAATTGTCCGTGAGTGGTTGTATAAGTGTTTGTTGCTTGAGCGCATTTGTATGAAGCTTATCTTCTGCAGTCTTCTTATTTTGTGGTCCGGGTCTCGAGTATCCCCGTGCTTCGGTAGGCACGTTTTGATGTTGACCCCGGTTATTATCGTGTAAGATGGCGGTTGGTACAACCCTCCAGCCCTCATTGGGCCAGGTGGGTGGGTTATGGTACAATTTCCTATGTGCTATACTGTTGTCATGGAAACCATTGATATATATTTAACTCAATGATGAAAACTGTCAAAGCGGTACAAAGGCTTATAAAGTAAAAGTAGATGGTGTTGATTAATTTCGGCGAGTTGGATTGAGCCACGATAGCATAGTTGGCAGTGCACCTGACCCGGCATGTCATGGGGTGCGGGTTCGAATCCCGCTCGTGTAATTTTTTCAACACTTTGTCTTCTTTTCAAATTGTAAAGTAAAGCAACTTTCGCATAGGCCGGTCATGGGATGGGTGACCAAAAATTATCAAAAATAACCTCCTATCCGCACTGGGCTTGCCTCTTGGTCAATGGCCCGTTCAAAAGTGAAGATATTACTTTTTTATATTTCTCCTTTGTTATTCTGAACTATGATTGGTTTTTATAGACTAATGCGACTTATTTAATATTCGTCGTTATTAATTATGTGGCTTTGCTTATTCTCAGCGAGATGAAATGCGAATTGAATTGCGTTTTATTTAATAAGCTGTGCGAAGTTGTTGTGAATATTTTCACTGTGTTTTTTTATTTCGTTTAAGATGTAGTTGTAAGCTATTTGCTCGAATACTTCAGTGATTGATAGAGTTTATTATGTATTTTAGTCTCAACACTGTTTTGACTATGCGATACTGTTAAAGGTAAATGATAAAAATTCTGTTCCAGTTTGATGATTTAATTAATAATAAAACTTATTATTTCGATCTAGGCTTCAAATCTGCTAATTCAATAACGTATTGATGTGTGTCGATAGTGTGTCGATAAGTTGATTTTGAGGGATATGGAAAATAGCAAAACCGATTGTGGCCGTTTTTAAAAAGTAATAAATAACGGCAAAAAATAATCTACGAAATATAATATTTTTTAAATTATTTCCATATTGTTTACATAAGTTCAAGACAAGAGTACTTTACAGGTGAATGTGATAGCGAGGTCTATTTACTATACAACCAAGTACTATCATATTAAATTAGATTATTGTAACATACATTACGTTCATAAAATTCCAATTAATTCAAAAACATTAAACCGTAATAAATACATTTTCAAATTAACTTAAGTATTATATTGCATTATAAACTTAATAACAAAAGATTTAAACGAACATTAAAAAACAACAAAAAAATTAAATTAAGTAGAATTTACGTGAAACAACAGTACAGTTCACCGTTATATTTCTGGAGGTAGGCTAGGGACGCCTAGAACGCTAACAATATCCATTTTAGCAGATACTTAAGGGTGCGCCGATCAAAAAAAGTCAAAAGTGTAGTCACGGTTAAGTTGATATATGATGAAAAATCTATTGTATTACATAAACAAATAGTAGATTGTACAACAAGAGCATAAAACGAGCCATTTTACCCAAGACGTGCATATAGCCACCCGAGCCAGAAGGGCGAGGGTGGATAGTCACGTCGAGGCTAAAATGGGTTTTATACTCGAGTTTTACACTCTGCTTGCAGAAAATTTTATTAATTTTGTAATGTAACAATTTTTCTTATTTTTTTTTTAAATTTTCATCTATGTGACGTCGACTATGATCTGAGCCGTAATGCCAAGTTATTATAAATATTTGCGGTTTTTTTTTACGTATATGCACGCCTGTGTTAATTGTATATTTGTATTTAGATAGTAATACATATGTCGTAATTAAATTAAGATATAACCTAAATCTCATAAAAATACATCAATTAAATGAAGGTGTATTTGTGTATGTAGTTGTAACGCCTATTTGCCTTAGTCTTAAACGAAGAAATTACTTTATGCACAAGAGCATAATAACCCATTTTATGCAGCTTTCTCTCGACATAAAGGACAACTTTATGAGCATAAGAAGTGAAAATATATATTTAGTATCAAAGGGAACGTGTTTACAATTAGTCCGACCCATAAATTCATGACACACTATAGTTTTTTTCTACAATATCATATAAAGTTGGGCAAAAATTATGAAAACGAGTGGCGGCGTTTAGTTGATATCTTATAGTTTTCTAAATTATTAGATCCTCTAACTATTTCAAAACAATCACCAATTATCTTAACTACAAATCGTCCGTCTCACATTTTCGATTTATCGAGCGATTTTTTTAATTATTATTTTTCACATTAACACGTTAAATCCCCCATTTTCGTATGGCCGCGCGGCATTAAATAAATATGGACGAAGACATTTCAAATAAAATATATGACACTTGTCACTTACGGACGGCGCAATAATTTATAGCTGCGATCAATGCATATCACCTATCAGTTTGTGGCAATCTAATATGGAGTCTAACGCGACCGGTTGGTACACACACTCCGTGTGTACCAACCGCTCGCGAATTTTCATTGGGATCATGATTGTCACTGGTTCTAGAATCGCACCCCTGTTTATGAAACGAACTAAAACGAGTTCTGAGGACGCTCGAAGGCCTTGCTTATAGTTTCCCGCTTGTTTACCCACGGCAGAGGCAGCGTTGCTAGATTTATTTTTGTCAAGTCGGGATTTTTAAACTTATTGAGTTAAAAAAAGCGGAATTCTTTCGTCGAAAGCGGGGACATAGTAAAAAAACCGTATATATTCATAAGTTTTTAAATAATTATAATTTTATTTTAGTTTTAAATTACGTTTACGTGACAATACATAGCAAAAATAGCTATAGAAAATGTATTTTATTGAAAATATGATATTTTAAATCAGGTTTATTTCAATACGCGCCGGGCGACACTTGTCTGTGTCAAAGAGTGGACTTTGTCTGTGTCACCCGGCCGCGCTACCTCAGCTCAGCACGCTACACGCACGGCCGAAAAGCGAGACTGAACCTGTCCCGCGACATTTAAAAATCGGGATGTCCTGACAAAATCGAGACGCCTGGCAACGTTGGGCAGAGACGTTCAAACGGATTTTCTAATATTATTCGACAACGTGTAAGCGCTTGGCTCCTGGAAGGTAAACGGTGGAAAGGCCAAAGGTGAAAGTGCACTGCGGAGTTCTCAACATTGAGGGCTGAATGCAAGCTTTGTATACCGTTCGATCTCAATAACGGAAATGTTTGTTTTGTCTTTACCGTTGACTTACAACAAAGTAAGGTAGATAGTAAATAAAGTAAAAGTAAATAGCCTATTACTGTCTCACTGCTGGGCAACGGCCTTCATCATTGAAATCCTGTTATCACTACAATTGATGAGTAAATGTTTAATCACTACGCCTGCCTAATGCGGATTGGTAATCACACACCCGGCCTATGGATCGAATAATCCGAAGCACACTTGGCCTGACCTGGGAATTGAATCCGGGGCATTCGGGGGGCCGAGCGCTTTGCGGCAAGCCACTCAGCCACCGAGGCGTTGTGGTACAGTGAAGAGTAGATAGCGTTGATTAATCGCGGTGGGTTGGACAGAGCCACGATAGCATAGTTGGCAATGCACTTGATCCGGCATGTCAAGGGGGTGGAAATATTTTCAACACCTTATTCAAATTGAATACAACGTGTAACAGAAAAATGTGGTCAAAATGAAAAAATCAAAAGTGTATCCCATCTATAGCTAGACCGCGTAACTGAGTCCTCGCCTGCGATAGGTACGCGGGGCGGGGGGCGGTAAGGTGGTACACACGTGATAGTTTTAACAAGATTCATCTGAAGATATGCAATTATAAATATAGGTGCTACAGGGAATATTTAAGACTATTGGTATTTTTAAATCGATGCTATTGTTATATGATCTGGGTTTTAAATTTAAGAAATGCGGATCTAAAAAGAAACTCCTTATCGAACAGCCAAATATAACATCGTGGAAGTGGAAATACCTAAATACTATTAAAAATATCGTAGAGAAGGAAGACATACATATTTTATATCTTGACGAAACTTATGTTAATGCGTCTCATAACGTTTCAAAATGTTGGCAATCAAAGGATGAACACGGCGTGCTTTCTCATATCGGTAAAGGAGACCGTTTGATCATCGTACATGCCTAATATACCACCAAATTCGGTCATAGTCATAACGCAGCTTATCATTCGATTCAAGAAGACAAAAAGCCGACTATGGCTTCTACCAAGCCAGCTATGCAAGTTTGGCTGAAGACACATGACAGCATGAAGTGCCTTTTAATGAAAAACTTACAAAGGATAACTTGTTCAAATTAATGAAAAACAAAAGGTTTTTACATAATTGACGAGTTTTTAAAAAGAAACGGACATGAAGTGTTGTGTTTGCCTCCATACCACCCAGACCTGAACCCAATTGAGTTGGTCTGGGGTGATATTAAAGGACAGTTAGCACAAAAAAGTATCGACTCTAATCTAGACCAAAAAAAAATATGTTGGAGGAATTATTTGCTGAATATTCTTTACGCTTACATTCTGCAGTCTTCTTACTATGTGCCTAAGGTGTTAATACTATCTATATTTCGACGCCAAATTTAAAAAATAGTTAGAATATAACATTGTCGTCCGCAAAGAGGTATAGATATCAAAGTAATTGTTGGCGACTGGCTGGTTCAAACCTTTTTTTTCATTTTGTTGATGGCTTTGTGCGTACATAGCACATTTAGCCAGTGTCAAAGTAATTTTTCTAACAAGTAATACATAAATAAACAATATTTCTTTTCTGTATGATGATGATGAATGATAATAGAAATGAGAAATGATATACTACCCAAACCTCGAGTATCTCAGTTAAGATGTGGGGCTTTACTAAGTCCTCGGGCGGACTTCTTGAGAGAATTTGAAAGGTGACGTTGCACTGTTTTGTTTCATTTGCCAACACTCATGCATACTCACGAACACTTAACGGTTAATAATCCACCATTATTTCACATTAATATTCGACATAACACAAATTTTAGAAGATAAAACAAAACCGCAGACATGACTCTTCACTTTCCCGCCAAGAAGTCGGTTCAAACCTTTCTTACCTTTTAAAAGACTTTTTTTTTATGATTTAATGTCAGTGTTCCAAGTGACGGATTTTGGAGTTGTCAAGTTGTTTTTGCTACGAATTGTTGTACTTACTGAAATAAACATTGAACATTTACAAAATACTACGTGTTTCCATCAATTAATTCATCATACAGTCCACTACTCCATAACAGTAATGTTTCACATTATATTCATAGAATTGTCTCCTCTGTATCGTAAAGTCCGCAATAACCGGTATACGAGTGGTTCGACGTACAAATTCTGAGAATAATGCAACATGTGCCACGGTATCATAGCAAATGGAAATTTGTAATATTTGACGTTACCTAGTTCTAGCTATTTTTAGCAATTTTCGCTTGCCTTTTGATCTCAGTCTTTCACTTTGCTATGAGATTGAAACTCCACGGCGTAAATACAATGAGTTATTTGTACTGACATCCCCCGTGTGGTGCCGGGGGTAAAGAATTGCACCACCCTATCTCTTCCCGTGGGTGTCGTAGAAGGCGACTATGGGACCATTCCAGAGGATGGGCAGCAGCGTCTCTCTGTGATTATTCTCACCTTACTGCGATCGCTAACCCGCCTGCCAAGCGTGGCGATTATGGCAAATTCCCCTCAAAATTATTTATCCTTGAGGGAGGCCTTTGTCCAGCAGTGGACGTCTTTTTGGCTGAGATGATGATGATGATGATTTGTACTGCCTTTGTGGTGTAGCGGTTACACCACTGGTCTTAGACTGAGGTTCCTTTTATTCACAGCGGGTAGTACATTATTGCATATAAATAAATAACAAATTTTACTTTTATTTTTAAGTGCGAATTGCTGCACTGAAACTGAATTAGCAGTGCAGCAATTAGCACTTATAAATAAAAGTAAAATTTACTATAGCGCTGTGTTATCAAATTTGTGGTATTTCATCTGTAAAGATAAAAAAGCATCCAAAAAATTAAAAAGGCAGTGACAAAATTCAGCGCTTACGTCAGCCTTCCCGGTAGCATAGCGGTCAGCGCCTCCCGGATTGCGGAAGACCCAGGGTTGATTCCTGGCAGGGTCGGGGTAGGCATTTAATTTTTTCACTGTATTTTATAAATATTTAATACTTAAATAACAAAATATATTTTTACATTGTTCATAGTTTAATACAGAAAACTTAAATTTTATACTTGTCTTCACTAGGAGACCTAAATTGTCCGATGTAACAATTTCTTGTTCTCAATTTCAAATTTTGGTAGGTACTCGATTCGTTTGAAGTTTCACAGTCAGAGATAGTTCATCAGTTCATCAGTGGTTGAGTATTCCGGGGCCTTCCATCTTCCGTCTTATTGACTGACCCTAACCATTAGTAAGAGAAAAGTCAAAAGCTAAGCGCTCCCCCATGGCGAAAAAAAAACTCGAGAGGAATTGAAATTTTTAGTTACTTTTAAAGGGCTCTGTCGATTCATTGGATACCATTTTTTTACTAACCACATCATTGTGAGGTAAGCTCCGATACTGGTTAAATCCAAGGTAAACTTTTAACGTGTCTACCGGTTAATGGTTTAAAATGTTAGTGCAAAGAGATATGATGTGGTTATTCCGCTGCATTCTTCCGGGAACTTACACGTGGCGTAGTCGAGTGGAAGCGCTCGATTTTACAAGTATAGTGGAAAATGTTCAGCGAAAACTTCAAGTCTACCATTCTACCTACACACTGCACGACTTTCGACTTTATTGTCAATGCACATAGAGTGGATATTGTTTATTTCACAACAATTGGTTGGCAACAGGCCACATAACAATGAAAGCTTTTTCACACAATATATGTTTTTAATTGTTTGTCTTTTGTTTATTTCGTTTCCTTCAACGTTTTTTTTTCCTTTTGTTGATGGCTTCGTGCAATTAGCACATTTAGCCAATTGAGTGTCAAAGTATTTTTTTTAAAGTAATAGATAAATAAATAAACAATATTTCCTTCCTGTATGATGATGATAATGAATGATAACAGAAATGAGAAGTGAGAAATGAAATAACCCCTCGAGTATCTCAGTAAAGATGTGGGGGGGCTTCACTAAGTCCTCGCGCGGACTTCTCGAGAGATTTAAAAAGTGACGTTGCACTGTTTTGTTTTATTTGCCAAAATTCATGCACACTCAGGAACACTTGTTACACGTTGTTACTCTGTCATTCGCAAATTATTTACATAATACAGTATTTGGGTTTGTACAGAAATATACATAAGTAAAAAATATCAAAGCATAGGGAACTGTTATTTTTGGAAAAACCAAAATTTCTATATTGGGCTAAGTAAATCTGAACTTTGTTTGTTAAGCCCAAACGTCATATTATTATCGGTCCATACCTATATGGACCGATAATATTATGATATACTTATATGATAATATGATATATGATAATATTACTTTCCCCTAGGAAAGTCTAGTGGAAACGCACCCTTTGTGTGCGATCGTTCATGCTGTAATTGAACGCGACGACGTCTTACGAGCGTCATTCTTCCCATTTCACGGGCAACAACAACGCCTGGCTGGCAGGCAGACTTAATTGTTTGGCTGTCTGGCTGGCTGGCCTGTTGGCTGGTTCGCTTGCTCTCTGACTGGCTGCCTGGCTAGCTAGCCTAGGTACTGGCTGACCAGTTGGCTAGTTGGCTGGCTGGCTTGCTAGCTGGCCCGCTGGCTGGCTAGCCGGCTGGTTAGCTGACTGCCTATCTAGCTGCCTATATGGATAAACGGCTAGCTGGTTGGCTGTCTGGCTGGCTGGCCTGTTGGCTGGTTCGCTTGCTCTCTAACTGACTGGCTGCCTGGCTGGCTAGCCTAGGTACTGGCTGACCAGTTGGCTAGTTGGCTGGCCGGCTTGCTAGCTGGCCCACTGGCTGGCTAGCCGGCTGGTTAGCTGACTGCCTATCTAGCTGCCTATATGGATAAACGGCTAGCTGGTGGGCCTGCTGGCAGGTTAGCTGACTGGCTGGCCCTGAAGCAACGGCCCTTATCAACATACTAAAATAGCATCTGTATTAAGATTGCAAATATAATTAATATAATTTTATTCTTTATCCCCTTGAGCGTCGAGCGGATAACAATTAAAATTCTATTGTGTGTGGGTAGTCGACGCTTGAGCTCTTAAATAACATGTTACTTAATGACGATTCACCTTTACACATGCGTGCACGCACGCATTTCCTAATCGCACCATGGTCTCTAGTCATGAGGTCCTGGTTCCGATCCCAGCGAGGGGTAGGTATGTATAATAATGTACTCGATTTGTATATAGGCATTGTAAATAAATATACCCAGTTAGTTCCTCATTAGTTGAGGATTCCGAGTGAAGTGCACTTCTATCTTCATCTTTATTGCACTCACCGTCAAAGCCGATTTTATCCGTTTTGTAATAAATATACCTATATAAAAGCGAGGATGGCTGTCTAAATAAAGACTATTTTGTTGTTAAGCTCCTTACTTTAAGCTTCTTAATGCAGAAACGATTATTGTGAGAATCTGTATAATATTGTGTTAGTAGAAAATATACACTAATAACGTAACATTTATAAGGAGCTCTATAGCGCAGTGGTAAACGCACTCGGTCTGATCTTGCAGAATTTAAGCAACTTTCGCAAAGGCTGGTCATCGGATGGGTGACCAAAACTTTATCATCTCGAACCTTTCAGTGCTTCGGAAGGCACACAAATTAAGCCTTACGACCCGGCTGTATAAACATAAGCGGTTCTCTCAGTGGTGTTTCCATCCATAGAGAATTTAGAGAAGGCGCCGTGCCCCAACAGTGGGGACATAAAATGATACAACTTCACAATCAAATGCCCTACCAGGATTTAATTCCTTGGAGCAGTAGGCATGATCGGTAAAGCCGTACAAAATTGTGTGCACCTGAATACGACCCGTCTACAAAAGAAATAACGATTCATATATTTTAGCTATGTTGCACAGACCCTGTATCGCATGCAATTTGTAATACGGTACGCTTGGAGTCTGATAGCGGTAAACTTGCTTCTCAGAGCGGAAAATAGGAATAGGTAAGGCAATTACAAACTGCTCCACAGCCGGGCGTAAAACCTCATATACCTAATGAAGTTACTGGAGGTATAATTTTAGGAGGATCGGTAAACACTAAGGCCTCAAATTAACCCTGAATCAATATCTGTATGCCTGCATTTTGCTAAACATTCAATTGAGAGACCACAATAGTGACGTCATAGTTTGCAAATCCCATAATATATATATATATTTTTTTTTTTTTTTCACTTTATTTGGAACAGCTAACAACTACACATTAACAACATTATAAAATAAAATTACCCTAAAGTAGCAAGAACAAACATGTAGTCCAATACGCTATCCACATTTTACTAAACTAAAGATATGTCTATGCAGTGAGATGCTAAGCAACAGCATCTAATGTTACACTTACAAAATATTTTTTTTTTAAATAGGAATCTAAAGGTATCTACAGATAGATTTATAAATGCGTTTTTAAACATACCAGACTAATTATATTAATTATTTTAAAAAGTCGTTTTAACAGCGGCTAAAAAGTATCTCTATTGACTAACCAGTCAACCAACCAATTCAATAACGTGTCAATAGTGTTTCGGTAGCCTGATCTTTGGCATTAGGTCTTTGGGGAATTTTTGAAAATAGGCCTCCGACTTACGATTGAAGATGTTTCAAAATAGCAGAACTGAAGCCCAGTTGGTAAAACTCTAGCCAGAATCGAGTAAATGGCGAGCAAGCAGCATAGATTGACATGGCTGGTAAGAGGGTACTCTAGATTCTATTTAATTTCAGACAATAGAGACATAAGAAGCCATATAAGCACAAAAAGCTTCAGGGCTTAAAATTAAATGTGACTTTTTTTGATTTTTTTTTGAGAGAGTTTATTGCCTTAAAAGGCATTTTCAGCTACACCGGGCTTTTTGGGGGCGGCGAGAAACTTAAAGGGTTTCTCAAGCCGTGTGAAACGAATCACCTTCGGAAGTTTTCTAGATGGAGCGGCATCACGCACTAAGGCGTGTCCCCGTGCCCTACTAGATTCTCCGAGGGGTTCGGATCGGATCGGGGAGCGAAACAACCCGAGGGCGCCTATAAAGGCTCGGACCTCGGCTCGTGTTGACCGGGCCGTGGTGTTGGAGAGAAGCACCCAGGTACATGTCTGTACCTGGTATAGAGCGCGTGTGAACCGCGTGTAACTGTGTTTCTTATATTGTACGATATCGATGTGATCGACCGACGTGACAAAGTCACGATGATTTTTCTTGTGTAACTGGAAAGACAGTCACAGTGATTCAATAATAACGACTTTGCTCCATGTCTACAGGACTTGGCTAGTTGCGTGAGTAATCGCACATCGCACAAGAACACTCGCTTATAGCCCAGCGACAAAACTATCGGAACTACAACTCGCTTGTCGCTGCTCGCCAACTCGCTTCTAGTTTCTAGCTCTACTCGCTACTCGCTCATCGCCGGCGGTGGGACACCTGCCTTAGTCATGACAGGGCGAATGCAAGCTTTGTAAATTGTCATCTTATGTCTAAGAGACATTTTACTTCGCCTGCCTATAAGGTGGAATAGCCTACCTAATATGAAAGCGGCCCTGTTACGGACGATTTTAAGATGAGGCGGAAACGAAAATCTTTTATCGAGGGTGACACCGAGACATTTTACTTGCTTTTCCCAAGGGATAGCACGGTCAAATAAACGAATAGGAGGGCGTCGATCGTCGATATTCCGGGAAAAGAACACAGCGGCACTTTTCTCGGGGTTAACTTCGATTCGCCATTTACGAAACCAAACACCGAGGGTGATGGCGGCCTTTTGGAGTCGGTTGGAAACCGCGTCTTTGTCTCTGCCGGACGAATATAGCGCAGTCTCATCCGCGAATAGAGCTAGCACTACGCATGGGGTCTTAGGGATATCGTTTGCATAGAGGGCAAACAGGATTGGGGACAACACTGATCTCTGCGGCGGCCGCGAATAGGATTAGGGGCGGAGAGCGTTCCTTCAACGCGGAAACGAAAAGAGCGGTCCGACAAATAGTCTCGTATGAAGTGCACGAGTCTGTCTGGCTCGCCAAATTTGTAAAGCTTATAAATTAAGCCGTTGTGCTAAATTTTGCCGAATGCATTCGCAACGTCGAAGAAAAGAGTTCCATTTCCCTTGGGACGGCCTCTATTAAGACCGGATACGATATGAATGTGATTTCGCGCGTGCGGACACTGACTACTCTCAATGCGTGTGTAAAAAATATTTTTCAATAGCCATATACCGGGTTAGTGTGAACTCCGCTTTTTGTTGCGAATCCAATAAAATGTAACATGCAATACTGCATTTTATTTTTTAAACGCGTTTTCATTGTTTGTCGGCGCTTTGTATCATTCGTATCGGGAAACGGTTTACGATTTCATATTTTTCGTAAAAAGCTCTACTTTGATAAGAGACTAGTAAAATAGATTTTGTTTTATGAAACAACGGCGAACTTTATACAATAGGATCCCGAAGAAGCAATATAATGTTTCTGAACGTTTTTCATTCTGCAAAGTGCAGACGGAAATATAATGATTTTAAATCATACATTTTTCATTATCTAGGGCTGAAAATTTTCTTATAAAGATAAAAAATAAAGTAATACCACTTGCACTTTAAAAAAGAAAAGCCTTAGATGGGACAATGTTTATTACAATGTGTCTGAGCGTAAACTAGCGATATTTTAATGACCTCTTTACAGGTTACCGATACACTAATGTAATTTTATGATCAAAGCAACTCTTAAATGGTGCGTTGCGTAGCATAGTACGAAATCTACATACGTCAAAATATTTATAACTCTTTAGTTAAACCACACATCGACTATCTGATAGAAATATGGGGTGCAGCAGCTAAAACTAACCTCAAACTACCGCAAACAGCACAAAATAAATTAATAAAAACTCTGTTTAATTACGATTATTTAACTCCAAGTGCACATCTATACCGGGTGTATCGTTAAGTGTGACCAGGCGATTATTCCGTAACTATTACAGATATCAAAAAATTTTAAACTGATATCGAAAGTATGTTACCTAATGAGTAAAATGACATTAATAACTTTTTTAAATCAAACGAGAAGTATCCAAAATTTTGACATTAAACACTCCCATACATTTAGTACAATGAGATTAGTAGAAAGGTTTTAGTTTCCTTATTTTCGGGTTTGGGGGGGGGGGGGGGGGTGTTGGGTTTTTGTATACTAAATTGTAAATATTTTTAAAAAACGACTTAAGAAAAAATAAAAAAGGGTCCTAGGGTTAGTTAGTTTAGTTTAGTTTAGTTAAGCTACGAAATGGCGAAAAAATGTTTATAAACGATTAATAATTTTATTATGACCTGTAGGTGGTCCCTTTAGATTTGGTATTGTAGAAAAACGGGTATTCCCGTATATAAAAAGTGATGTAGCTTCTTTGATTATTGACCGCTCGTCATGGTCTGTGAATTTTTTATTTATTATCATCTCATCAGGATCTAACTAAATTGGCTAGAATTCAAAGCCGTAAAATATTGAAAAAAAAAACTTATTGTTTTGTTGTGCTTAATTCCATTAATCTAATATGTGGTAGTAAATGCGTAACTATATGTTTAGATGTTTGTGAGTTTGGATGTTTGTTACTCAATCACGCCTCAACCGCTGAACGATTTGTATAGGTAGGTCATGTACTGACTAACATATAGAATACTTTTATCCCGAAATTAGGTTCCCGAAGGATGCACGCAAACGAAGTCACGGGCAAAAGCTAGTAGTATAATAATATCATCATCATCATCATCAGCCGAAAAGAAGAAAAAATCAAATCAACAAGTTTTTTATGTTTTATTGAAAAAAAATTACTTACTATCACAGACGACAGTTTCAATCTACTTTACAATGACAAAAATAAAATATTAAAATCCATTTCAAATTGCTGGGACCGTTTTTCTTCTATCAGGTGCTTTTGACTGAACTGTGCTGGTAGATGGTTGGTCTGTCTCTGGAGCCTTTTTCTTTTTTTAGAAGCTGAATTATGTCCTTGTTTTGCTTTCTTGTTACATATATTGGGTCTCTAATAGTCTTTTTCATTTAGTGTTTACTTACCTACATATAGAACAAGAACATGAGTTTTAAATAATAGGTAGGTACTTACTCTGCAGCATCACACATTTGCTGGGCTTGTTATGCTTTTACATCATTTGCAAGGCGTGATTTTCGTTTTCGCATCAACTTCAATGATATTCTTGGATTTCTTCCTTTCTTATTACCCATTTTTTTATTTTAGAATAAATTAAGACACGAATACAAAATCTACGTAGAGGTACTACATAAACCGCATTCGCAACGAATGCAAGCAAACAAACAAATGAGTTAGTGCCGAGTTGGCAACGTTGCACTCGTACACAAAGCGACTTGAGACGACGTGACCGATGACGACAGGGCGGGCTGTCGGGCACCTTCAGACCCTATAGGTCTGTGCGAGCACCGCACCGTACGGCAATGTCGCATTCTATACAACTAAACACCTGAAAACTTTTTGCGAGCAAATACGTAGTTACGTTTATAGTAGGAAAAAATAGATTTACGCTAAAAATCCTAATTTTTTATTACTGTTCGTAACAAATGGACCTACATGAAAAAGGTACAAACTATAGAAATATCTGTACCGAGTTTCGCTTTAAACGGATTCGTCGAACTGATAAAACATTTGTGCAAGATAAATACAGAGCTTAGCATTTCAAATTAGTTCTGAATGCTAATAAAGCTAACAGCAAGTATTTCGAACGTACAGGCAGAGCTTCAGGATATGATTAAAACCATATATTATTTTCGAAGCTTCACTTTCTATATGTTAGCCAGGAAATATGTCTAACCTCGTATACATGTTTTCTCCTTTCCCTTCGCCTATGACATTCGTATTGTCATTACATTCAAGACTAAAGCACAACATATGCAACTAAAACGACTACGAAATGGTAATAATATAATACTACGATCACCACGGGCAAACTATGGCAGAAATAATATTTACTTTCAAAGTGCACAAAATATATTACAAATTGCATAATAAAATTATAGAAGCTAAAACCATAAACACATTTTAAAATCTTCTTAGAATCCATTTGCTAGGTAAAAATTGACTACTGTCTAAATAAACTATATACTTATTTACTAATTTGATAAAACTATTACTATTATTATTAGGATTTGTGACTGAAAAAAAAATGAATAAATAAATAATAATAATTACTTACTAAATAAAACTGATATAATCTGGGTTTTTAGATATAAATATATTGTTTTCTAAAGTTTACGTGAACACTACACATTTAAATGAAACAACTTTTACGACACACAGGGAGACTTTCTATGACCACGGACCCTGCAAAGGGTTCGAAACGTCAGGATAAACATTAAAAAGTAATGTGTAAAATAAACGCGAGTAGATCCGTAAAAGTTGTTTCATTTAAATAGATATAAATAATTATAAATGCAGACTACACTCTGATATTTCTATTAGCGTGCTTGCCGCATCTAGCCATTGCTATGTTGTTTATTACACAATGTCGTTGCCACCGTTGAC
Source organism: Eudonia mercurella (assembly GCA_963082485.1). Classification (NCBI taxonomy): domain Eukaryota; kingdom Metazoa; phylum Arthropoda; class Insecta; order Lepidoptera; family Crambidae; genus Eudonia; species Eudonia mercurella. The sequence goes on from OY720022.1 coordinate 25,061,406, forward strand.
GCGTCGAACACAGTCATGATTGCCCCGTCATATTGGTGAAATATTGTCGAGTTTCTTAAGAAAGCTTTTCTTGGAGCTAGATAATTGGTGTGAGTGTGGGAAACATTTATTTATTTATTTATTAACTATAAATTAATACGTGAAGCAAAAACTTTGCACCCCTTTTTACGAAAATTGCGCGGGCGGAGGAGTATGTTTCGCACACTTATTGTTTATATAGAGAAGGATCGCAGAATGTATTTTTTTTTTAAATTATGCATAAAAAATACATAAATCAATAAAACAAACATTACACACACTACCACGTATTTGACACACACGCATATTTACTCTTTTAAAAAATTTCAAAAATGGAAGAGGACCGGCCGTAATCTGACAATGCCAATCCAAACTCACATTCTATATTTTTTAATTTTTAATTTTTGTAAAATGTTCAAAATGATTTTTAAAGCAAATTTTGTTGCGAACAAAGGTTCAAATCCTGCTCGTGGAAATTTTTTCAACATTTGTGTTTTTTTTTTTTTAATGTTTGCTTAGGATATATACATTCGTGCAGCTTTAATAAAATTACGGTCGAATTTCGACCACTAGGCGACCACTAGTAAATTATAAATCTACCTACTTTGTCATGTTACTAACTGTGTTTACGAATACAATTGTAAATACTATATTTGTACTGTATTCTACTGTATTCCCTGACCGAAAGCATTTGACGCTATTGGTGCGACAATAAATGTTTATATAATTCTATAATATGTAATACTAGTAAAGTTCTCATTTTTAAGTGAATGTAAAATTCTTTTGAGAAATAAAATCTTAAGCCTTAAAGCAACTCTTATAGAGATTGACAGCTAGCCTTTTTGTACTACCTAAGTATTTCTAAGCGCATGAACAAAAAGCGAATATGTTGCTGCATTTTGATGCTTTTAAAACCGGAGCTTTTTAATTGGCGACGATATTTCACATCGAAAGTAACACGAAAGTCGAGGTACGTTTGTCGTATTGTTTACTTTACAACAGAAAATAAAACAAGGAGTCTTGTTTTTGTAAACAAGACGTCTTGTTTTGTAGGTGACTTGACTAGTAAATTGGATTAACCAGAGATCCCTTAAATATCGCTATAGTCGTGTAAAAATTAAATATACTAATTGCTAAAATACTTTTTCACAAACTTTACTCACTTTTTCACAAACTTTACTCGCAAGTCAATTTCTAAAAAGCTTCGCAATTTAAGTACCTAACCTAGGTATCTCTGTGAGAGTGATTGAGTGCCAGTTTTAATCAGCACTCGATCTCCTACCCAATCCTCAAAATGCTGCTGCACATTGACATGATACATTAAAGATGCACATTCGCATAGGCCCAAGAGACAGTACCTACTCGTAGAACAAGAGTACGAATACCCGGTTCACATGCGCTCTACCAGGTCCAGACATTATGCCTAAGCGCTTCTTCCCACCTCCACAACCCAGTCAACCCGCTTCAAGATCCAAGGCCTTAAGAAGTGCCCTCGGGCTGTTCCGCTCCCGATCTGGTAGGCTACTCTTGACGCAAACTCAATCTCAATACAATTCCAATGCGATTAATATGTATCGATATTGGGATAAGTTTCGCAATTTCGGAACGCCCCATCTCGATAATAATTTGTTCACTGAATTTCCAAGCAAATTAAATCCAATGTGGCGCTATTATCGCTTTTAAGAGTGCCATTTGAATTTTTTAGATTTGGGATTGGAAATTGATTATTGCAATTGTGTTTCAAGAGTAACCCACCTGATCTGAGCCCCTCAAAGAATCTAGCATGGATCGGGGACGCGCTTGTGTTATGTCATTCCCTCTAGAAACCCTCTGACGGTGTTTTTTGATCACACGATCTTAAGGCGTAGGGTAAGGCACACTAGCGCCACCAATTGATAATTTGATAATTACTAGCTGACCGGATCTTTTTTTAAACATTGCGTACCGTCCGACAACAGGAAAGCATCCATAGTATTTATTTAATAATTGTGCGCTACTTTTTGTTGCGTGGTTTATTCACAAAACGGGCTATCGCATTTATTTACAAACAATGGCCACTGTTGGTGTTAGTGAATAAATACAAAAACAAACCTAAAAGTAGTGCACAATTATTAAATAATAGATAGAATTTGCATAGTGTCGGAAGGTCAGCAATGTTTGAAAAAAAATTCAGTTTAGCAGTTATCAAATTAAATTCATTAGCGGTGCTAGTGTGCCTTACCCTTCGCCTTAAGTTTCTCACTGCTCCCAAAAAAGTCGATCATAATAGCTTTAGTATGTTCCAGCCGCACTGTAGATCTACCGGACGCAATGAAATAACTTGATTTTTACCAGTAACGAGACTTAAATGGTGCTAGATAATAAATACACGATTTGCAATAGAATAACAATAACGCAAGTATAAATTTAAATAACTATATCAATTAAAGTTCTAAAGCAAAAATTTTTATCAATATGAAAGTAAATTTAGCCAAGAATTGTTTTAAATTAAAATAAAACACATTTACATTCTGCAATAAGTTATTGAGACAAGAGTAAACGAAAAGTTTCAAACGTATTTTTCTCAAATGCATAGTGTTTTCAGTTACGTCATTGTAATTCTAAAGGTGCGATGTCTATACTTTAACTTTGTATTTTAGATTAACTATTCCTTTATTTATTCAATGAAAATTATGAAAGTGATAGCCCCGTGTTGTTTTTTTATATAAAATTTATTTATATACCACTTAGTAGGACGCCTAGAATTCGTCTGGATGGCGACCACCCAATTTTTTAAAAGTTTATTACGAATGTGCTATTAACATATTTAATAATGTCCTCTTCACCCATCTAGAATACTAATACGCTCGTGATAGGTGTGTGTTCACGTCAGGATTTCCCGCATTCAAACCGGTATCGGTAGTATCCGTTCGGCTACCGATGCGATGTTTCTGAGGCGCTACCCAAACAGAGCAACTTTAGTTGAAGAAACTATCAACTTAGTTGAATATCTATCGACTTTATAAAAGTGTTCGTTAAGGTGTAATGTGGGACTTCTCTACTCCTCCAGTAAGGAGACTACAACCTTCGAGCATAATGCTCTAAGACTACAACACAATAAAACACTCCACAATTTAAAAAACAAGGTATTTTATTACAATAAAAATAAAAAGCCCCAACTGTATCAAGCAGCCATACAAACACAAAGCTGTATTTCAACTTTGCATAATAGGGTTTGCAGTTATTTTTAGTAATTAAATAAATATTATTATTATTATCTCCTTTATTTATTTTCTTTCTTAAAACTAGATTTTTACAATTGAGGATTGCGTGGGAAACCCGCCTTCGGCCACATCATCAAATAAAAAATAAAAAGTAGAAATATAAAAGTTTGCCATTCTCATCTCACTTGAGCTCAAAAGCTTCATAAGCTATTATATCTGTGTGGTTATTTTTAGAAACACCTACTTCTGTTCGTACAAACATATTTTTATTTGTGTTGCTTATTCCCCGCTATATTTAACTAAGTTATATGTAAATAAAGGACGGGGCTATGTGGCGTAGTGGATTGCACGTTCGCAAAGGCCAATCATCAGATGGGTGACCAAAAATGTATCATATCGAGCTTCTCCGCGCTTTGGAAGGCACGTAAAGCCATTGGTCCCGTCTGCAGTAGCAGTCGTTCACAACCACCGCACCGTATATGGCCCGTTCTCATTGTGCTGTTCCCATGTATCTGTAGGAAAGGTGCATGCCCCAGCAGTGGGGACAAAATGAGCTGGTAATGAATAAGTTAAGCAACTTTCGCGATGTCGCATCACCGGTTCCGCAAAGTACCTTCTCGATGCCTTGGACAGATTACAGAGGCGCGCTATACGCATTATCGGCATTTCAGAGGTTACTTATGCTCTCGAGCCCCTGCAATTACTTAGAGATATAGCGTCACTCAGCGTCTTCTACCGCTTACACCACGGCGAGTGCTCTGAAGAGCTCTTTGACCTTATCCCACCTTCTACTTTCCTGCATAGGAGAACGTGTACTGCTCTCTGGAGTTACCGCTGTTAATGTCTCGAACATTCTATCGCGCACAAATGGTGACTCGTTTCTTTGTCGCATTTCCAAAAGATGGAATAGTCTACCAGCACACGTTTTCCCTTCTTCCTATGACATGTCCTTCAAAGGAGGCGTGAAGGCACCTTGTGGGCCAAAAATAAAAAAAGATCGGTGGCCAAATTAAATTCAAATTTCTTTATTCATTTAAGGCTTCTTTTCAGCTTATTTTAGATATTATAGCGATATATATATTAGCTATATATTAGCGTTAAGATATTATACTTTATAATTAAATATAACTTTTTTGTGCTCCTCCATGCTTCTTTATATCCCAATAACCCTTCTGTCATTGTTAATTATAATTTGTCAGGTATATACTCGTATATCTAAATTTTTTGCCAGCAATACAATGCTGATATAATACTGAGAGTAGATAGTTATAGCGGATACAATAAACACGCCTGCCAAATGCGGGTTGGTATTCACAGACCCGGGCTATGACGAGAAATACACTTTGACTGATTTAGGAACTCAGGACTTTCGGATATCAGGCCGAGCGCTTTGTCACTCCCATCAGCACCGTGCCACAAAGGATCATCATTTCATCATCATCCCAGCCAAAAGAAGACCACTGCTGGACAAAGGCCTCCCCCAAGGATCTCCACAACGACCGGTTTTGTGTTGCTCGCATCAAGCGGCTTCCCGCGACCTTTACCAGATCGTCGGTCCACCTTGCCCACCCTGCGCTTTCCGGTACGCGTACGGTTTCGCAAAAGATTTATCTGTAAAAGAAAACAAATATAGGTCTCGGTAAATGCGATTTTTGAACCTGTGACAATAAATCCTCACATTATTAGATCAATAACGAGTGCTCCCTCCCACTCGTATGCGATGTGAAGTCACCGGTAACTATTTTTACACTGAAAAATTTCGTACGGAATGTACCTACCTACATACACAATAAAGCAAAAGTATTTGCTTGAATACGTGTAACGCAGATATGAAATATAATGTTAGATGCAACTTATACCAAAACCAAACTAAGACAAACATTGAATATAAATCCATGACTTTCAAATAAAAGCTAAAAATGTTACGGTGCATCATTTTGTAATAAGTGGAAACTTTACTGATGTACATATGTAAAATTGTATGTAGGTAACATTTATAAACTATAATGTATTGTATGTTTCCCAAATAAAGTAAAATAAAAAATAAAATAAATCATCAGTCTGTCGCAGTCCACTATAGGACTCGGCCTCTCCGAAGTCATGTCATCTATAACTTCCTTCCTAAAAAGTTTGTTTGTTTGTTTGTTATATGTTACGCTTTCACGCGTAAACTATTCAACCGATCATCATGAAATTTTGTACACATACTAGCTGACCCGGTGGACTTCGTACCGCTTTGACAGTTTCTATGATGACAAAACAAACAAAATCGTTAAATAGTTTACGCGTGAAAGCGTATCACATAAACAAACTCACTTAGATCTCCTAAAATTTTTTGAGCTTGTCAGAGAAATCTATCTTTTCTTTAATACTGATTCAACCTTTTTTGAATAAAATCGGATTGAGTTTTCAAACATGTGTCAAAATAAAATGTAATTTAAATCAAAAGCACTAAGGAGTATTGATATCAACTTCGAAGCAAATCACCGCGAAAATAACTTTCTACCCCTTTTTAACCCCGTCAGAGGATGAATTTCAATAAAATACGAAAGACATCTTCCATCAATTCTGTTATGTTAAAACGTAGGAAATCTGATTTTTTAATCAATTTTCTTTTTGTAATACTTCATCCTTACCTTAAGGCATAGTCTTCGATTCCAATTATATTTTTCTGCTATCCAAGCTTTGTGAACAGGATATTAAAACTGTGTTCCGATTGCAGTCAGAAAAGAAAAGTGGTCAAATAAGACTTTTATTACGAATGACTAGAAGCATTATAGACTTTTTTGCGGAACAATCTTTTAGCTTTTATTTTAGTTTCCATTTGTAAAGAAGAGTTATAGAAAGTAAATAGATACACTGCCCCCACTGCTGGGTCAAGTCCTCCATCATTGAAATTAAGTTATCGCGATGATTAATGGGCATTGGCTTAATCAAATTGACTGATCATCGTTATCAGCCAGCATCAGTCCACTCCCGGACATAGACCTCTCCTAATGTATGCCAGTGAGCCCGATCACTTACTTATGAAATATTATCTGATTTGTGATCTAATTGAATTGCCTACATTAAATATTTGCGCCTGACATTACCACAAGAATCCACTTCAGCTTTCCCTTGGGAGTCTATATTTATTTAATGACTTGATTGTTCAACTGACATATAGGCTGCTACAAAATGGAAATTGAAATTGATCAATTTGTCTGTTTACGGTGATTTGGTACTAGAAGGGTGCATATTACATTATGCGTCTCTTGGTATATTGTGATTTGTGACAAAGGGCAGGCAGGTACAACTTTTGTGGTTTTCTAGTAACAGCAGCTGATAATAATATGTGACCTTTGCATATTTTTTAAAAAGAGTTTGCGATGCTTCCTTTTGACTTTAACAACATGACCAGATATAGGAGCGGCGAGAAGCTCTAGGTTTCAGAAGGAGGAAAGAAACAGAAGGAGATGGCGGAAAGGGAAAGGGGGAATAAAAGGGATGATGAACTACTCTCAGCTATTAGTCTCAGCCCCTAGCGGGCCGTAAAGGAGGCGCATTGGGATGCGTAGTCGCCTTTACAGCTAAGGCAGGTCACACTTTATATGCATTGTCTTACAAATCCGCACGGACCCTAGGTGCAAGCTAGCCGTGCATTTGTGAGGTACGTCAACCTATACAAAACTGCCACACTTCTTCAACCACATGCCACATGAAGTTCAAGGTCTATTGAGGAAATTTGACAGTTAGTGATAGTGAGTGCAGGCGTGTGTGTGTACCATAGTAGTAATCATGTTCGTATGAAAACGCATCCATTCCCTTGCGGTTGGAGGGTCCTCGTTGTGTTATCGCAGGTCTTTAATATGATAGGCGGCGTTTGTGGCACTTGCTCATCAACAAGATTTAAAACTTTAAAAGGGAGCTTTAAAAGATTACATCGAAAATCGGCATGGCATCGAATAGGAAGATCAAACGGGTACGAAACGATTTTCTTTATGAAGTAAAAGTAAAATTATACCATCATTGAATATGAAGAAATCGGCATAAAACTGGTCGTCTGTTGGTAACGTCAACCATCATACCACCAACCAAAGCGAGTACAAAATGTATGATGTTTTCATAATTAGTAGTCGTAAATTTCTGGAAAACTAGCGTGTAAATGAACATTATTCTCGAAGTCGTTTATTTAATTCAGACATAAATAACCTGTTAGTCAAAACGTCCGCACATGACTCAATGTTACTTTTTATAGTTAACGTCTGTTTTAATCATCTCTATGTCATGAATCGTTTATTAATTATTGCAGACAGCGCTCATTACGTAAAATTTTGTTAAAACTTTATCTCGGCATTACACATTACGGCAACATATTTCAATTGAAATGAAACACTTGTCCCGTGGTTCGTAGTCCGTGGTCCGTGGCCCATGGTCCATGCTCCGTAGTCTGTGGTCTTTGGTATGTGGTCTTTGGTCTGTGGTCTTTGGTCTGTGTTACAGACCGATTTTTTCGCCGACGTTTTTTCACCAATTTTGTGACCGACTTTTTGTAGGACGTGTGCGTTGCAACATAGAACACCATACGTTCCACTTTCACCGACTAAAAATCGATCACCAATTATCAGACGTGGATAGAAAATAGGACTACCTAGTACAGAACTTTGTGATGGCGTGCATTAAATATTAATTGGTTGTTATCTGTTTTCTTGTCCGTATAAAATTAATAAATACATGATGAATGTCTGAGGACTCGTAGGTGTTCCAGCCTGCATTCTATATAATACCTTTTGCGAAGCCGTTTCATTCATTGTAAAGATTTTTATTCACGTGTTTTTGCATGTTTTTGATGAATACTGAATAACACAAATGAAACAAACCATTATAAAACTATTTTAAAACATACATTTTTTTTATAGTGACAAGCTTTAAAATGATAGCTAGCTAGCTAGACGTACTTACAACTATCTATTAGACAACAAAAGCGGTTGCTGTGAACTGTCGGACGCAATACGAGTTGGAACTGACCTTAGAAATCTGAAATGTGTATTCTAAAAGTGGCTGACCGCCAATCGTAGTACCTTCTGCTGCCGAGATACACTGACATTGAGAAATCTTTACTAGCGACACGAAAACAAACAATCGCATCGTCTTATGGTACAGTCAGCAACAAAAGTCACTGAACACTTTAGTAGGTACTGTTTTTTTAAATACCTTACGGGTATAGCTTTTTTAATTTTTATTTATGGTGCATTGCACTTTATATTTTCTGCCAAACTGTGTAACAATTTGTGTTGTTTTTTTTTCGTTTATTGATACAGATTGATAACATATTGATGAGTGGTTATGGTAAAAATAACAAAGAAAAACAATCCGTGAACATTATCACAGCTAAAAACAAATGGAACAGGTTTTAAAGTTAAATCACACAACAAAACAGCAATTTCGAACTACAACGGCGATCATTCTGTGATTGAGGTAGTTTCAATTCTCCCAATATTTGTTGTTTGCAGCTAATTGAAGTACCTATCGAATCGTATTTAATTGGAGCATAACCGCAGGTGAAATATTCCTCAAACAGAACTCAAAACAACCGCGAATGCTTTCTATATCTGTCCCGAAACGCAACCGAATACAGATGTCGGAAAGAACATACGCTTGGGTAGCCATTGTCAGGGAGTTCGTGTGCGCCACAAAATAACAATTCTGCAAAAGGTAAGCTTCATATAAACGCGCTCGAACACACACATAACGGAATCACGGAACAGCCAAGCGCAGCTGGGGATCTATTTTTGAATCGCAAGTATGATATTGTGTTGTCGCATGCGACTTAAGTCACACTCGTCTTCCAAGTCGCACGACGCCGATTTTCCGTATTTTTGAATCGTTTGTTTCCGGTGCTGCAAACATAATACGAATTACGAATTTTTAATAGAAAAGACTATCAATGACACAAACAAACGAGTGACATGACATTGATAGGTACAAGGCATTGATTTTGACGGTTATTCTATCAATCACTTTGTATCGCTCGACTGCAACGAGTGGGTGAGGGCACTCGTTGCGGTCGAGCGGTTCAAAAATAGGGAAAGTCAAATGTCGAACAAAAATCAGTAGAAACCAAGCGCTCGACTCGAGGCGAATGAATCAAAATAGAGCCCCTGTCCCGAGATTCCGGGTCTGCGGGAGGGTCTATCTAAGCGTTTCTCGAGCTCGATATGTATGAAACTTACCTTCTGCAAACTCCTTTTTTAGTGTGTGTGCGGAGGCTAGCTCGGGCTCGGTGTATATTAGTTTTGGATTTGTTGATGCTGATTAACGAAGGTTCTAGCGCATCCTACCCGTCGCTGTTAATTCGTTTTAGTGCTGAGCTTGTATTTCGGAACAAATCTAGTTCGACGCATACAATTTGTGTTCTCCAATTCAGTAATATTCGTTTCGGTGTAGCGGACACACTTAAAATGTATGTTCCTATTTTCTGTAATGTTGTTGTTTTAAAGGTTTTGTGTGTGAAAGTTGAAGGCTATGTCACAGAAAAGATATATGTTGGGAATAACCGAAGTAAAGATGGATATAACTTTTTAAACTATCATGGTCACTTACATTAGAATAAATATTATTAACGGGATTATTACCATGTTTTTTGTTGTGTTACACAAAAACATGGTAATAATCCCGTTAATAATATTTATTCTAAAGATGGATAGACAGTAAATGTTAAGATACTGCTGATTGAGGCGATTGGATTTGAAAAAGCGAGTGTTTTTTTTGTTCGACCATATCTCCCAATAAGCCATTACCATCAATTGTAGTGATGACTTAACTTCAATGATGGAGGTGACCCAGCAGTGGGACAGACATAGGATATTAACTTACTTTTACTTGTCTCCGTTTTACGCCATTAACTGATAGCAAAATGAAATGAATATGCTCCATTGTAGTGATTGTACACCAACAGAGACGTTGTTAGAAAAAAAACACAATTTAAGAACTCTTACAAATGAATTTCATTCCACTAAAAGCGGCATTCCTACACCTATAAATAAACATGAGGGCGTAAATTTTGTGCTGGAATAATGATATCTGTATATATAGCTGTATATAAATTTTGTGTAATATGTATATGATTTCCTACTCACTAAATCTCTGTAAACAAAGACAGTCAAATCAGATTATTGGTTCTGAAAAATATATTTTTTTAAATGGTTGAACATTCATTAAAAAGCTTTTAACTACTAATTCTATTCTATAATGTTATATTTGTCTATGCTGTCCTCTTGTATGCATCTTATTATTCCTCTTTCCTTGGTGTTAAATTTTTGACAAGGCCCTATATTCTTTGTTTTTTTTGTTTTCTTTTTTTTGTTTACTTTTTTTATTGCACTATTTTTCTTGCAACATGAAACCTATTTTCATACGCGCCGTATTCTTCAGTCGTCTTCAAATCCAAATAATAGTATCGACGGATGTTTTGTACTTTCCATTTAATTGGTTTCATTCATTAGACGCTAATGCACACTGCATCCGTAACAGAAGCATTGAGATCTAAATCCGGACTGGGTGTATCTAACAAAGTGCAGTTAAGGCTATTAGAACTGCACGTCGATTCCTGTTAAATGTTGTTGTCGACTTCACGATTGGATAGAGTAAAGGATGTTTTTGTGGGGCCAGTACGAATCGATAACATCGATTATATTTCGTTTAGGCTTTAAACAAGAAACTATATTAAACAAAGGTTTGGCGTTGATACATATATCAATAAAATAGTTAATTCAAGATTAGTCGTTGCTTAAATGTGGACTATAGTATTCTGTAAAACTCAAAAACGCCGAGGGCACCTCACCAATCGATGTTGTAGTTAAATGAACTAACTACGACACAGTTTTTGACATTGCCGTGTCATAAACTCGTATTTTATGTCAAATAATAAGTAGCTATGAAGCTAGAATTTAAAAACGCTGCGAGCGCCTCAGCCTTTTCGCACTCGAATGTGCCATGTCTCCTGAATCTCACTGCTGGCTGCGTTTAGGAGACGCCTGCCAGCGCGTTTGGCTTTACTTTTAACTTCTGGACTGGATCCTCCTTGTTTTGTGGTGTAACGCTGAAGATCTGGATGCGGTAGGATTGCGTTTTTGCATAATCATCTTTCAATCAGCAAGGAGCTCGATGGCGCAGTGGTTAACGCGCCCGGTCTGCGAGTGCTGAGGTTAAGCAACTTTCGCAAAGGCCGGTCATCGGATGGGTGACCAAAAATTTTTCTCGAGCTCCTCCGTGCTTCGGAAGGCACGTTAAGCCGTTGGTCCCAGCTGCATTAGCCGTCGTTAACAACCAAACAACATAACTTTAAATCCAATCCGCACTGGGTCCGCGTGGTGGTTCATGGCCCGTTCTCCCTATCCATCTATAGGGAAGGCTCGTGCCCCAGCAGTGGGGACATAAATGAGCTGATGATGATGATGATGATGATGATGATGATAATGATAATCATCTTTCGCAATACCGGGTTACCTTATCAATAACTATATACGAGTATTGTGTAGTTAGAGCCCCTTTTTTTGATTGTGCAAAAATATTCTCATAACCATAAACTTAGGTACTTACCTACTTTACCTGGGTGTGAATATCTTTTTGACCATAAATTATATTGTTTTGATCAATTCTCTAAATCTAATCTAAATTGTTTCTGCTAAAATATATTTCTTTGTTACAGCCTTGACGGTACGTTTTCTCACTAAACGTTACATCGGCGAATATGACCATCAACAAGGTACGTAAAACTTATTATTATTCCTTATACTTAATGTTTTTTTTAATTTAGAACAAATAAAACATTAAAAAGTATTAGTTTAGTTATAATTTTCATAACTATTTGTTATCACTATTTTTTTTAAATACTGCACAATGGGTAAGCTCTTGGCCTTTACCGCACTTGATGCTACGTGTCGACAAGACCGACGAAAGCCTTCGATCTTATCAGCTATGATATCAATTGATCTATAGAATAAAATTTAAAAAAATTACAAATCAAAGCCCATTAATGGTAATTAAAAGTAGGAACAAAATCTTTGGCACTGATTTAAAGCAGCAGTTGTATATATGTAGTAGTGTTGATAAGTTTAAAATTAGAAAATGTATATTTATTAACAAGTTCGGCTGATAAAACTTAGTAGTAAAATAAACAAAAATAAGTCATAAAAAATAATGAAATGGATCATTCAATAAATATTGAGCAGTAAAATAACTAAAGAGCAGTTACGTGTGGGTAGTCAATAAATCGGAATTAGTCGGTAAGAAATCTTATTCTAAGCAGTTCTATAAACAATGAGGTGGTAAAATGTATTCCTCGTATATTAGGTTTTTGAGCACCACACACCACAATCTTATGCCGCTCCCCTCTTCCTTGACTGGCCCTCGCTACGCTGCGCTTCGCTCAAGAAATAACAAATTAACTTCTGTAAATAAATATAAAATAATAAAGTAATTACTGTAAAATAACGCCCCCTTCTAACGAAAATTTACCTCTCTTTTCAATCGGTTCGGGTTCTGGTGTCTCCGCTCCCTGTGAACTGACGAACTACTTATCTAACTGCCCATTCCATCGTTTTTACTGGCGATTTATTTATTAGACTGCTTACGTATTTTTAGTACTGATATTGTAGGATGAAATAACCGACCAATTGTTTTTTTACTACTGTCTATGTTTTACTGTCGCACTAATTTATCAACAGCCGATAAATAAAATAACTGCCCATTTATTTGTTCAACTGATCATAACAACCTCTCGAATGTGTATATAACAGTTTAAAAAATCTTTTACGAAGTGACTAGTCAAGTAAACGACTAATTAATTATTTTTCAGATACACGATACAAACATGAGGCTTTACTGGATGGCGAACCGATACTATTTGAAATATTAGATACCTGCCCTAAGGTATGTAACAATACTTATTTTTTATTATCTCTTTCAATGTTAATATAACTACATCATAAATATTTTTTAAAACCATACAATGGTTTAACATATTGCTATTTTATGTGTAGGTGAAAACTGCAGGAAATTCTAAGCAACTAAAATTTATAAATCGTGATAGAATGTTATTTATAAGATTATAGTGATTTATTATATAAACTTTAGATACTTTCTAGATTTAATTTTAATCAAATTTATTTACAACACAAATTAAAAAAAAGAAATAGAAATAAAAATATACACATAAATTTTACAAATAAAAAAGGGACTCCAAATCGCTGCCAAGCGGGAGAGTGCCCAGGACGCTGGCGGCGTTGCCTCTTTGAATGACCAAACTTAAACGTTGGCCAAAATACGCGCCAGCTACGGTCACCAGTGGTCTCTATAAGGCGAGCGGAAATTTCTTGAAAAAGCTTTCGAGCTGCCGGTCCCCATGGTCCCAAAGTTTCAACGCCAAACGGCGCAAACATGCGCCCAAGGCTTAGAGAACTATATTTACGCCGTTTGAGGTCGTCAGCCGCTGAAGCTGCCGCGCCAGCACTAACCGAGGTTGCCCTAATGTGGGATGGAGCTAGGGTGTCCTCGCACGTCGCATCCCACACCAGGGATCGACCTTGCGACCAGGCAACGAGCGTCATTCCATCGGGCCTCTGTCCATCGTCACGAGCCAGCCCATTGGGTTCCAATACAGCTGGCACATTGACGGTAGAAAGCGCACGGCGAATGACGTCGTTTAGATTCGCGTGTCGCGACAGACGACCAGCGCTTCGCAGGCAAGAAAGACCATGGTGCCCAAAAATATCCATTTCAGTCCCGCAAAGGCAACGATGAGGTTCATTTGTTTTAATGCCCAGGCATATATATTATTATAACTTTAAATCACATGGCGGACGTTTTACGTACTGGTTAGCGCGCTCGGTCTGCAATTGCTTATGTTACCTAAGTAACTTTTGCAAAGGCCGGTCATCGTATGGGTGACCAAAAATGTATCATCTCGTCCTTGCTTCGGAAGGCACGTAAAGCCGTTGGTCCCGGCTGCATTAGCAGTCGTTATCAACAACCAATCCGCACTGGGCCCGCGTGGGAACAGGGAACAAAGAAGGCTCGTGCCCCAGCAGTGGGGACATCAAATTGAGCTGATGATGATGATGATGAATCTGCACTGGGCCCGCGTGGTGGTTTATGGCCCTCCCTATACAACCACATAGGGAAGGCTCGTGCCCCAGCAGCCAAGACATAGAATGATCTGATGATGATGTTATGTGGTTTTGTATGACTCAATCTCCTAATGATCTCCTCAGCGCAGCATTGAGCTTTGCGGTTCAAGGCTGGACATTGTGGTTCACCAATTTCATTTCGCTTTACAAACACACGACTCAACGCTCAGACCGCAAGTCAATTTTAACGTTAGCACTTGCGGCAGCCGCAAATAAACATTGCTTTTCTGGAGCTCGCCAAATTACCCACAATGTGGGCCAATTGTGATTTTACGCGTTACTTACTTACGTACTTTATTGATAACGATCGATTTAATTTGGAGACATGTTACAAAACATGTTTTTGATTACCATACTACGCATGTAGTCGCAAAGAGTTTTGATGATTACCAAAAATATGGGTAGAAAATTGTGCGCTCAATAGCATGTAAGAGAAGAGTTTAATTGTAGAATATGACATAAAATAAAATGAAATTTATTACTTTTTTTTACACACACCAATCAAACAGTGTTTAACAAAAAAGAAAATAAGTAAAGAATATATACCCAAAGTAAAATGGTAGTTGTAACCAAGTAAATTACAAACTAAATTATTAACCTAACTTACTAGTAAGTAATGTCCGCGCCTTATAAAAACTAACAATACTAGTATAATCTGCTTTACCTATAACCATTTTAGAATGTAAGTGCTACGTTTATCGAAAACCCGATGATACATTATATTTTTGTAACTTAAACTTACCAGTAATATATTTAGGTAAAGGGGGTACAGCACGGACGCAAAACTGCAAGTTTCAAGTTTCTTTATGATAGCGAGCGAGCGGCGCGTGGCAGTGGTGTGACAACGGCGCACGACTACGAATACGCACGCACACTAATATCTGTACAGAGTAGGCTAGTGATTTAATTAGAGCAATGTTTACTTTTGTAAAATCATAGGCGTTTGGGTAAAAAATAAGAAAAGTCTTAATATTTTCATATTTATATATTTTTATTGAAAAATAAGACAACAGTGGCCCACGGAATATCAATACAAACATTTTGATGTCGGATAATTGTTTCATTTGTGCTATATTTACAAAGTTTCTGAAGAAATAAGTTTTTAGATATCATTACTTTTACGTATGTTTATGCAGTTTCTGGGTATTTGTTTCAAATTCCAAGACAACCATGGCCTTGTAAAAGGATCAAGCTAACCTACACTAGTTCTTTTAATGTATATGATCTATTCAGCGCATAGCACCAGTAACTTAAAAACACGGAAATTCCGCGCGGCACCCCCTTAAGTAGTTCAATCGCGACATACTTTTCATGTTCACTCACTTCACTAGCTACTTAATATACAAATACAAACATTTGAAACTATATCTAACAATAAACTGTATTATTACTAATATGCCAAGAAATTACTGTGTATCAGATGATTGTAAGTTTTATGTAGATATAATAATGGTGGTAGGTATATTGAGAAAAATGTTCATTACCTCCCGTGCAAGTCAAGATTGTGGTCGGCAATGTAAGATTCTCACTCAAAATAATACCAATCTTTGCGCATTGAGCATAAGGTTCAATAATGATTAAATCCATGAATAGTCAAGAAAAAATGCAGCCCATAAAACATGCGTTGAGAATAGTACCAGTGCTCGACAAAGTTTCGTCGCCAAAAAAAAACATAGATTTTCATTGAAATGTTAAAGCAGATGGTCTGTATTAAATTCTTGCTAAAATCAGTTCATCATCATCATCAGCTCGTTTATGTCCCCACTGCTGCTCGAGCCTTCCCTATGGATGGATAGGGAGAACGGGCCTAAACCACCACGCGGCCAGTGCGGATTAGTGGTTGTTAACGACTGCTAATGCAGCCGGGACCAACGGCTTAACGTGCCTTCCGAAGCACGGAGGAGCTCAAGATGATAAATTTTTGGTCACCCATTCGATGACCGGCCTTTGCGAAAGCTCAGCACCTCAGCACTCGAGACCGGGCGCGTTAACCACTGCGCCATGGAACTCCTCAGTCGCTGGCCCTTATTAACGGAAAAAAAACGATAACTGGTTCCTGTCGACACTGATGGCACTACCCTACAGCGGCGTATGCGTTTGGAAACCAAATTAAAATATCTACATATCTCTTTGATTCTTCGGCAAGGCATGCCGCCATTAAGCAAGCCATTTTAATCCCTTGTTGTCCCTGGTTGTTGTCGTAAGACAGTAGTTATCAAATGCCACCAGCCCGCACTCTGTGTCGTGAGCTATGTCCTGATCTGCCCGTGTACAATTGCACATGTGACCAAGCTTAAGCCCAGCATTGACACATTTATAGACTGACAATGTTGTCTGATTAAAATTCTAGCGATAACCAAATAATGTGTCACAAATTTTGTCTTGTAGTTTTCTGATTACAGTCAGTTGACTTAATGAGCTCCACCGTACATTTCAGAGCGTGGACGACGTGCCTGCACATGAAGTCACGCAGTGGGCCGACTGCATGTTCCTGGTGTACTCCATCACGGACAGAGAGTCGTTCAACTACGTGCGCCGTGCCAAGCAGGACCTGCAGCCCGACATCCCTCTCACTCTGGTCGGGAACAAAGCCGATATGGTGCACTTGAGACAGGTGATACATCAATTATATACATTAGGACTGACTCTCTCTTTCTCTCTCTACTCTATTACTAATCGAAAATTGTGCAACGACGAACGAAGTGCCAAGCAGAACCTACAGACATATACATCTCACTCTGGTTAGGAACAAAGCCGATGTAGTAGAGACATGTGATATATCACACCGAATCCCTCACAGTAGGCTCTACCTAAGGTTCTACAGTAGGCTCTCCATAAGACCCCTTCATAAGGCTTCACATAAGACTCCACATAAGCCTACATAATTCTCTACATAAGTCTCTACATAAGTCTCTACATAAGTCTACATAAGTCTCTACATAAGTCTCTACATAAGTCTCTACATATGTAAGTCTCTACATAAGTCTATATAAGTCTCTACATAAGTCTCTACATAAGTCTACATAAGTCTCTACATAACTCTCTACATAAGTCTCTACATAAGTCTCTACATAAGACTCTACATACGTCTCTACATAAGTCTCTACATAAGTCTCTACATAAGTATCTACGTAAGTCTACATGAGTCTACATAAGTCTCTACAAAAGACTCTACATAAGACTACTTAGGACTCTACTTAAAACTCAACATTTTGCTAATAACACACGCTAAGCACACAAACTACCAAACGTCTACCACTTCTATCCAGTAGTAACGCACCATCATCGCTTCCATCCGGTGAAACACAAACATCTACCACTTCCTCCAGTAGTAGGATACCAAACTACCACTAACCAGGTAACCCATGCGTTGCCATGCCATGAACCATCCGTTGCACAAATCAAAAGTCACTCACTATTTACAAGGTATGTAAGTTTCAAAAATCACCTCGAATTACCCCTGTAATACCACGGCTCTCTCATCATAATATCTCATTTCAATTACTTCTCACAAACACAAAAACACAGGTATCGGTTAACACTCGCCACAGCTCCGCACCACGCGCTGGGGACCGACACGCATATAGCGCGCGGCAGGCCAGTGACTAGCAGCCAGCAGCGAGATGTTACTTTACGTACCTTCACACCACACTTTTTTTTTTTCATTTTGTTGATGGCTTCGTGCGATTAGCACATTTAGCCAGTGTCAAAGTAATTTTTCTAACAAGTAATACATAAATAAACAACATTTCTTTTCTGTATGATGATGATGATGAATGATAATAGAAATGAGAAATGATATACCACCTAAGCCCTCGAGTATCTCAGTAAAGATGTGGGGCTTTACTAAGTCCTCGGGCGGACTTCTTGAGAGAATTTGAAAAGTGACGTTGCACTGTTTTGTTTCATTTGCCAACACTAATGCACACTCACGAACACTTAACGGTTAATAATCCACCATTATTTCACATTAATATTCGACATAACACAAATTTTAGAAAATAAAACAAGACCGCAGACATGACTCTTCACTTTCCCGCCAAGCACACCACACTTGGAGCCAGCTGATTCCACGACCACTGCTTCATTATCATCCTCACAGTGCACCTGCACCACAGTTTCACCCACAACTACATCCTCTATCTCCATATCACTACTACTATCCGCCGAATAGCGATCCCAGTCGCTTACGCGCGTCCATCTCAGTGGAACCCTGCGCACGTGTGCATCATCCTTTGACTACACACTACGGTCATTAGAGTACTTACTCGAGTTCACACAACAACTTTACTCATTATCAATCGGGTCACAATGTACTTCCACCTCAACCTTTACCTCGACTGGTACATGACCTTCTGGCATCCTTCTTAATCTATCGTGTGCGTATTTGTAAGTTCGCTTAGAATTTAATGCTTTCAACAGTTTCAACGTATTATAATCATGGGCTACCTCCATTAGGTACCCGCACACAACTCATCATTTAATAAACTACTAGCTCTCTCTATCAAACGTAAGTTCTTATAAGTCTACTTCTAATGCCGCAGTTACAACAAACGAGTCTCTAAATTTATTATCTAACTTGGTTTGGTTTCGTTCACTATTTTTAATCAAGACAAAATCACCTGCAATAAACTTGTCCAGCTGTAGTAACAAACAGTACAGTACTAATAACATTAAATTGTCCAATAACTGTCATTCTCACTTCATTATGTAAACGTTTTCCTCTGGGTATTTGACTTTTCATCATATAACTTTCTAAGCATCATAATCAATAATGAAACATGCAAACATCAACAGAAACATTCAGCAGTCCAGCAGGGTTGCCGATGCAGCACAGGTCTGTCTAGCCGATGACGCTGGTTGTCGTTGCTCGCCACGCCGCGCCGTCGCCGCGCCGTTTGCACTGCAGTTGGTAGTAGCGCCCTTCCCCGCGCCCCGCAGGATGGTATGAGCGCGTGGGCACATGTTAGCAAAAGGATCCGTGCCTCCATATCTGAAACATAACCCCAGGCGCGTTTGGTCGATGGTTGACAAAATAATTAGCACTAAAAATAATGGAACGATTACATGACCTTTAATTATCCATGGAGAGGCAATCGGTGCTGCGATGTCCCAGTTTCCCACACAAGAAGCCTTGTTGTTTTTGTCCTTTTAAAGCTTTTAAGCGAGGCTTCACTAAGCAAGGCTTCATCAAGCAAGGCTTCACCAAGCCAATTACTAATGCAGTGCACTTTGTACATTTTTCTCGGCTATACACTCACATGTAGAATGTAGCAATCCATACGGCGACTGTAGCTTCGCACGCGTATAAACTCCGGTAATGTGATTCTCCTCATATCACGGTGCTTTCTAAACTTCAAGTCACGCCATACAATTCTGATTTTGCTGTTCCAACATCCGTTGTCATTTACGATAAAACTTGGCATTGTTTTCTTCTAGTAGTTCGCGTCGGTTACATCCTTAGAGCAAAGGTTACATCCCACTTCTGATGTCGGCGGCGAGGTTGGTTTGTAGATGGGACGGTCGAGCAAACTCTGATTCGTCGATAACACAGTTCATCTTGGATTTTCAAAATAAAGACGCAGTCGTTTTCCTTACAGTCACTTTAATGTTATTTTAGCAACACAATGTAATAATTTAGAAACAGTTGCCCGATGCAAATGGATTTTAGAAACGAATTGAGTTCTGCGCCTGCGTACTATTCGACCGCTCCCGTTCAAATGTGTCCCAGTCCGTTGTCGCGCTAACTGACGTTGACGTTCGCGTACCATAGAGCATAGGCTGCGCAGAGCACACTAAGTATAGACTATACTTGTCGTTTCTAAGCGATGCTAGCACCACGTCTCCGACATATACGTAATAGTAGTTTCCAATTAACTCCATAACTGTCCAGGAATCTTTCGAGAGTTCTGTCTACAAAAGCTAGGGTCGCGTTTGATTTACTCGTTATAGGATGGTGTCCATCTAGATCCCTATGCTAGCTATGTACGAAACATTACTTGTACAGTATTGTTTCTGGATATAGTAATATATGAACTGGGAAGAGTACTACATACTTACATTCAATCTTCAATTAGTTGCTTTACAATGTCTAGATAGTTCAAGCCCAATCTCTCCTTGAGAAGTTGTTCATGTGAGAAGATCCAGTAGTGAGACCTAGTGAGATGAAAACAGGCTGTTGATTGTAATGTCTGCAATATTCTCAATTCCAGGTCAGCCCTGAAGAAGGTGAGATCCTGGCCAAAGATTTCGAGTGCAGCTTCTCGGAGGTGGCTGCGGCTGAGCAGGTCAACCAGGTCAGCGAGGTGTTCCACGAGCTGTGTCGCGAAGTGCTGGCGCTGCGTCGCCGCAACAAGCACAGCCTACTCGACAGGATGCTCGGCTCGAAGACGGCCTACCGCGTCTACTCCCGCGGCAAGAGCGATAGCGCTCTGCCAAAGGAATAAAAGGAGGACCAGAGCGAAGACCAGAAGAGCTTCTGGTGGTGCTGTTAAATCGGCACCAGGTTGGGGTTGTGTGTTACTTACTAGTAGTCACAACACAACTCGCCCTTTTCGCTCTGTCCAAAAAATCTAATATTACCATGGCTTTGTAAACATGTGCGTTCGTACTTTCAGCGCCAAAAGTTGGTGAGTTATTAGAACCTCTTTGTTTATATAACTTTTTTGATACATTACTTAAATGCTGGTTTATACAGTTTGAAGTCGCAGTCGTATAATGGTGACGGACGTCACCCTAGTTTACTAACGTGATGGGAGACTCATTCGTTAGTAGTTCGGCTGACCAGTGCTGCCAAGCATGAAAGGGTGATAAGCTTATTTGGTTTCTAATCGTTCACCTACTTCTGTCGCTGTCTGTACGACAATAATATCGGACACCCTGATGATGACTTTAAAAGGTTGTGTTTCAATGAACTGAAATTTACTTCATATTTTTTTTAAACCAAACTTTGTATAACTATGTTAAGCATTATAAAACAATTAAACGAAATTTAACTCCGACTCCAAAAAGTTACCATCTATAGTATAATATATACTTAACTATCTAAATTATTTTAAAATGTCTCTAAGATGCTTCTATTGACGAAAGTCTGTCTCCATCACATTTTGTAAGTGACTTAAGGGCTGTGTTTCGGAAGGCATCACGTTAAGCCATTGGTCCCGGTTGTCGTCGTGTAATACTGGTCGTTAAAACCCCACCAACCCGCATTGAGTTTATGTGGCAAGCCTTCCTTGAATAGCCCTTTTCTCGTTTATCAGATAGTCAATTCTTAATTTTCTATCGTATTAAACAGAATAATTATAAATGCAATTACAATATCTATGCTTCAGTTGAAATATTTTCCTTTGTTGTGTTAAAATTGTTTTAAGACTTTTAGTTTATAAGTTGTAATTAGTATGTAAATAAATGTATGTATGTATGTATAATAAATGTATAGAGAATAATTTTGATAATTTAAAAGAGTTAAAACCAGATTTGATTTAAATTTTTGTTATTTAAATCTACAATTATTTTTATTTAAATACTTTAATAATTGAATAAAAACCGATCGGACGAAAGGATGTTATAACACTGGATTAGACAGCGCCTTGCGCAACAAAAAATACAACATTACCTTCTTAGGCTAAGCAGTCACGATTCTATTAGCATAAACAGCAATTGGCAATCTGACTGACATTGAGTCAGTCACCGAAGTCAGTTCAAAGACAAGGCAATGCTGACTGATATCGTATAAATTTTTAAGTCAGCGCTGCCGTGTCAGTGCTGCAGTGCTGGACGTAATACTTGGGAGTGACTTTAGCCAGTCCCTATTGTTTAGGAGGCCATTACCAGACTTAGATTTAGAGGTTCCAGTTTCGTTACCAGCGGGCGTCACAAGACTTCAAAGAAACTCAACATCCATCTAAATCGAGGGCTCAGTTTCAAGACGTACCCGAAACCTCTGACTCTGAGACTGGCGAAGGAATATTAAACATAAGGGCTAAATTAATTTCCGATGTGGATTGTCGATGCTAAGCGAAACATGTCTGCTTTGGCACTAAGAATAGTTAGGTATTTAAAGTTTCTATATAATCACACTATCAATAGTTAAGTATTTAAAATTTCTAAATAATCACATAGATGTTTATTATGTAGGTAGGTTTCGTAGGTTCTCAGTAGCGGTACCTGTACTATGAAGTTTTCTGTGGTAGCGGCATGGACTAATAATATTAGATATTAGTCCGTGGTAGTGTAGTGGTTGCATTTAAGCTATACATTATGTATTAAGTGTTTACAATTAGGTATGTTCGCTTCTATTTTTTTCAACTCAGAGTTAATTTTATCTCAATTTATTATTGTAGCTATGCATTTCAGTTTTAGCTTAAAATATCAGACTTCATAACTATTGGAAACATTACTGACTGATCTTTATATAAATATACACTTTGTTATCATAAAATCCGATTTTACTATAATAAATGTTCAAAAAATTATATCATCTATAAATTATAAGATATTAACAAATTTGGATGAAATGAAGTATTTATCTGTCTAAAAAAACGTATTTTTATAAAAACAAAAACAACCGTTTATAAAATGAAGTACCTACTTACTTTACGACCTTCGAGCTTACTAAACTTAACATATTATGAAAGGGTACTTAAATATAAAATGTCAGTATAATACTACTTTAATCGTTTTCATACTTATAAGGTCAGATTATTTTATAAAAAAACGAACAACAATCATCTAAAAAATTATGACTTTTCAAAAAATATAATGAACTATCTATCGTAAGCATTAAGCTTAACTGCCTTTTTTATTATTTCGCAATGCAAGTGATTTTGTAATATTGTCATTGTATGTTGAGTTGTGTATATTCATATGTTTTCAATCGTGCAATATATAATAATAATAGTGTTATGTGTAAGTACAGTCGGCATTTAATTGATCGTTGCATAGTAAACGGACAAAAGTCTTTATATTTTCATGTAAAAACTGTTTTAACTTTCAGTTTTATCTTTAGGTCTAATTTTGGTTAAATCAAAATTCGTCACCCTTTTAGCCTAATCTAAAACATACACTAATCACAAATCTCTAAGGTTGGTTTTTCTTACATGCCGAAGAATTTATAACGAATCAACTTGATCAATTGCATGTTGACTGTACATTTAATAAGCTAGTTACTTATTATAGTGATTGTCTAGTCATTAATTTTATAGCAGTACTAAAATTATTTATTAATTACCTCACTTTTTCTCTTTAAAACTTAATTATTAACATTTTTTTTAACATTACGACTTTATTGACTTTTTTAAATGTTTTTTTTAAATTTAGTATGTTTCCTATGCCATATTTTTTTATACTTACTATATTACTATTCATATTTAAATAATATTAATCATATAATATTAAATTATAATCAAATATTACTAATAATAATTATTATTAAATGTCATTAGAGGTAAAGTTTTAAGATTAAATAATAATATACATATAATAATTATCACGTGAAGACAAAAACGCTATTAGGGAGACGCTTCTTGTTGTATTAATTTAGGTTAATGTTTTTTTTTGTATTTTTACCTATATTAAAAATTTCACATTATTTAATTATAAGTGCCGAACATGATTTTTTATAAGTATAATTGAGTTGATATATTTTTATAATAGGTTATATCTTTATTCCGCCGTCTGCAGAATAAGTTTGGTTGCCTCAGATATTTTTTTCACCGCATTTGATTAACTTAATGTATTTTAATTAAGACTTTTATCACAATGTACTCAATATGTAGATTAAATTATCACCAATAAAGGTAGTGTTGCACATAAAATATTTTTATTTAAAAAATGTTTAGTTTAATATGTCCGTTTGTTTGCTTGACGACCTCCTTGGTCGAGCGGCTTGCACACCGGTTTTCATGGTGTCGCCATCTCTGAGGTCCCGGGTTCGAACCCCGGTCGGATCAATTTAAAAATACCTGTTTTTCTAAATTGTTTCGGGTCTGGGTGTTTTCTATGTATAATAGGTATGTATTTAAGTATATTATTATTATTCTTGGGGCTAGATAATTGGTGTAAGTGTGAGAAACACTTATTTTATTTATTTATTTGCTTGGGGCTCTGGGTCCCAAACATACGAATCGTTGGTATAAGGGCCTTAAATGATTCTTTGTGTTTTATTTATATTTACTACATTAAATACACAAAAAACAGTTAACCATTAGAAACGTTATTCTGTGTTTAAATGTCGCTAAAAACAAAGAAGCTGATCCTTTTGTCTAATGATTAAAGGAAAAAATGTCGATTACTGCGACTGAGAAAATGTCGACACTACCTTACCTACTAAATATATTTTTTCTAAACGCACAGACATTGTTTGATATAAGGCGTAGCCCCAAAAGGGATGTAGCCCTTTTAGCTAACATAACAACATTCCATCCTATTAAAATGATCAAAATTTTAAAAATTACAAAGTTCAAAATCATTTATTCAGCGTAGTATGTCGCTATGCCATCGATTCGTAAGCCCACTCTGGGCGGGTGGCCATGTACTGAGAAGAACCGGCAAGAAACTCAGCAAGTGTCAAGCTCTTTTCTCGCTTACAGCGTCAAAAATATTGGAAAATGCCCTATCATAAAAGGACACTTTCCATCACAAATAAACACAAAAAAATAAAGGACAATCACAACACACAAAAAAACCACAAAAAAAACAATGTTTGCAAAAATTACATCAGGTAAGCACCTACCAATTTAAATTTTCACAATGTCATACTTATACAAAAATTGTCTAATAAAAACAAAGTTAAAATATACGAGTACAATATTAATAAAAATAAGATAAGTAAGCAAGAGCAGACCAGTCTTCACAGGCGGCACTCGTTCACGAGTATGACATAAGAATCAGCCATCGCTTCAACGATATTTAGGGAATGTAACGACCCGACACTTTGTTAGGTGAGTTGCTAAGTGCTAACTGCACACATAGTCTAATCAGCCAGTAGTTAGTTACCACGAAAATGCCCCAGCGTTACGCACCGCAAAATTATTATTAAAAACACCAATTATATTAATACCTTGCAAACTATTTGACAATGCAACGTATCTCCGAGTGAATCGGCAAACAATGAAATAATGAGCCCCGATTAAAAAAGGCTAGCAGTCACAAAGCCGACCCCAAAGTCAGCAACACAAAGCGCTATCTCACAGAATGGGCCTAATACGGCTATGAGTGGGGGCCCAATGTGCTGTCACCTCTCGCCGGCCAATAAGCGCTTTTATGCTTGATAAAAGCGCTAGATTCCGCCACAAAATTAGGAGACCTCAGAAGGTAAGCTTACCCAGTTGTTACTGAAACTATTTTTGATCTCACATCTTTTGAACATTTGAGTTGTCCGGAAAACTACCACTAATAATTTCTTTGAAAAAAAATGAGAACTTACATTACACGTTTTGATCGCTATAACGATCGGTAGTAACAGCTGGGTTACATACCGCGCTCGAGCAACGCACACATAGACCCTTTTATGGACGCGGAATCTGGGCCCATATCAAATCAGTCCGAGACTTCTTGGCGGGAAAGTGAAGAGTCATGTCCGCGGTTTTGTTTTATTTTCCAAAATTTGTGTTATGACGAATATTAATGTGTTATAATGGTGGATTATTAACCGTTAAGTGTTCGTGAGTGTGCATGAGTGTTGGCAAATGAAACAAAACAGTGCAACGTCACTTTTCAAATTCTCTCAAGAAATCCGCCCGAGGACTTAGTAAAGCCCTACACATCTTTACTGAGATACTCGAGGGTTTGGGGGTATATCATTTCTTACTTCTCATTTCTATTATCATTCATCATCATCATACAGGAAATAAATATTCTTTTTCACTTCTCATGCTCGTAAAGTTGTTCTTTATGTCGAGAGAAGGCTGCATAAAAAGGGTTGTGCATAAAGTGATTTCTTCTTTTAAGACTAAGGCAATTAAGCCTTACAGCCACCTACTTACACAATACACCTTCATTTAATTGATATATTTTTATGACATTTAGGTTATATCTAAATTTAATTACGAATACATATATTACTATTTAAATACAAATTTACGATTAATACGGACGTGCATTTAAGTAAAAAAAAATATAACGCAAATATTTATAATAACTTGGCATTACGGCTCGGACCATAATCAAACGTCACATAGTTGACAATTAAAAAAAAACTAGCAATCAAAGTGAAAAGCAGATTTCCTAGCAATTGAAAAGTGAAAAGCAGATTGTAAAACTCGAGTATAAAAGCCATTTTACCCTCGACGTGACTATCCACGCTCGCCGTACCGGCTCGGGTGGCTATATGTACATCTCGGGTAAAATGGCTCGTTTTATGCTCTTGTTGTACAATCTACTATATTTATGTATTAATTGTTAGAAAAATTACTTTGACACTGGCTAAATGTGCTAATCGCACGAAGTCATCAACTCAAAGAAAGAAAAAAACCAGTCCGAGCGCAGCTGTTGCGAGATTCCGTGTCAGTGAGAAGCAGTAGTTACTATAAACCGAGAAAAAACCAGCCTTATAGGTAAAAGTTAAATTTCTTTATTAAATTAATTATACTTACTTAATTACTGAATTAGTTACTTAATTACAATTTTCGAGATCAAAAACATAATTAAGGAAGAAGTGTTAATAGATCCCTTTTGTTTTAATTCTATTCTGCTATTTTCTGCTGTTTAAGTGGTTGTCGAGTTCTTTATTTTCAAATTAAGTGTATATAAATAAAAAAAATGCTGACAACTGAATAACTTTTCTCCAGTACGATAAATACAAAGTTGAAGAAGCGTGTTGTCTCCGATTTTACTAAACCCGCTATTTTTCGCTAGGACTCACTGTGACAATTAAGCGCCACGAGCTCTAAAAAGCGCTATACCATACTCCGAAAGCGCAAAGGCAGCACCGGGCCCCATTCCTTATTTCAGCCAATGGGGTGATAGGGAAGAATGTGACGTCATAAATGTGATTGCGGATGAGTGACACGAAATCAAAGATGGCACCGCGTTAGCTATTATTAATGGCGATCAACCCCTCTGCTCGGCGCCGGCGGTTTATATCTATTGTAATTATCGGGATTAAAGCGATGATTTTGTATTGAAACACGAGGAGGAAAACAGATGTAGTGGTATAATAAATTTATTCTCGATGGCGACTGGCAATTTTTAAGGGGTTTTACAATTAATTTTCAAAGTACTTGGACAAAACTTATTTATTGGGTTATACCTAGTCTGATTAAAGTATTTTAAGTTCTCTTCAATACCCACGTGTATGTATATATTTTAGTTGTATTTAAAAAAATAATTGTCAGATATTTCATATCGAAACTTATACTTTTCCATTTATACTTTGTTTTAATTCATATTTAAAAGAAAAAAATATAGCTAATGATTTTTTAAACTTATCTATTTGTGCTAATTTTTATTTTTTTCGTCAATACCGGTAGGTATCAGTGTGGTGCCCTTACCATTACCATGCCATTAGGCACTATAGGCACAGTATATATATAAGCTAAAACTGTGCTATAGGTCTTTGTACCCACCATGTAATTTGTATTAGTATATTGAAATGTTTGTTGCCTTAATAAATTAAAAAAACATCTGCAGTCTATAAGCACCGTTTTTTTTGAGAGATTTTGCTGATTGCCTTATACGGCATTTTCAGCTTCACCGGGCTTTTTTGGGGGTGGCGAGAAACCTAAAGGGTTCCTCAAGGAAGGAATGGCATCACGCACTAGTGCGTGTCTCCGTGGTTTACTAGATTCTCCAAGGGGTTAGGATCGAATCGGAAGAGCACCATTGTCGGTTGTCGTCGCTATCACCATCTCTCTATTTGCACTACAGACGAAATAATAACGATATCTGAACCATAAGCTTGTACTGGCTATCCAATCGAACAATCGACTGTCCAGATTGGTCCAGATCTGCTTTCTTTTGTCTTCAAGTACCGGGGAAAACACTACGACGCTCTGCATCTCTTATTCCAGTCAGTAGCAACGGTAGACGTAACGCATTCCTGCTGCGCGCTGGCAGCAGGCTTAATAGTTTAACATCAGAAATTGATCTTTTTTGTAATTGAACTAAATCAATCTTGTCATAATCAATCATTCTTCAATCTGTTTTCTTTTGTTTTCTTTTGTTTTCTTTTGTTTTAGCTTCTTATGTGTTTTTTGCAAATGCTGTGTATGCCTGTCATAAATGTCATACATATCTTATTACTTATATATATCTAATTTAAATCTGTGTGAACATTGTTGGTGTACCTTTCAAAATAAATAAATCAATTAGACGGCTCTTAGCTGATCAATACTTTAAGAAAGAAATCTTAAAATAGTGTTTAAGTTTCTATTTGTAATTTAATAGCAAACATTTGTAAGTGGCTTTCAGTCAATAAATTATAGTATTCAGTCATTCCAATTATGTTATAGTAATCTTCCCTTATAAATAAATAAATACAACATAGGGATAAATCAGGCAGGGGGCAAGTGCCGTACAATGCCTATGGGGTCTATGCTTAGTGAATCGAAGCAGTTATGCGATACCGATTCTCGGCATCACAAATGACAAATGAAACTGTGGATCAGGGTGCATCGTACCCCGATCGCATACTGCCTACTTTTGTAATTTTTATCGTGAGCTGTATTTAAATTCGTTCCTTAATTTTTTTTTAAATAAAAATGTCTACTAATTTACTGCTCGGGCCAAGATGCCTACGGACGGAGTAATTATAACACTTAAATACAAATAATAATATAATTAATCATCATCATTTCAGCCAAAAGACGTCCACTGCTGCACAGAGGCCTTTCCCAAGGATCTCCACAACGACTGGCAAATTCTAGGTGAAATTAAAACAAACCTTAAATAATAACTAATCCAACACTAATAAAATTACAAAAATGTCAACCTAAAAGTACAAAAAAAGCAGAAAAAATTGAAGGAGACGAAACTCTAAGCGCAAGGTGACAACATCGGTAGTCAGTTCAGTTGTACTTTAATTAACAAACTTGATCCATTCGGGGAAAGCATTTTTCGAAGTACTACACTGGTGCTTGCATTCTAATTTAAATGTCATTAAAAATATGTTCAAGAAACTTAGGACGAGGAGCGGAATGAGACGGCTCAGCACTGGCCTGGGTGAGTAGAGTTTCATTTGTTTGCTATCCGAAGTCATTGAAGATGTGTACAGCGGTGACGCAGCGTCTCCTGACAAACGAGGTGAGTTAATTTTTTTAACCGACTTCATAAAAGGAGGAGTTTATATATTTTGTATACCTACTTACACGTTTTTAACATACAAATTCCTTTAAACTTTCGCGATCTAATTTAATCAAAGGTAAGCCTTATGAAAAAATAGTTAGCGTTAATCCCCGTTATAATAAGTTATAATGGGGATAACGCAAACTATTTTTATAGGTAGCATAGGGCATAAAGTTTGGTTTTGGGATGTCTATGATACCTAGAAAAAATAGTTTGCGTTATCCCCATATAAGCCTTTAATACCAATTCTTGTTTTCGTCAATTTATTCATCAAATATATTTGTAACAATACTGTACAATAGTGAAAACATTAATGATAATATTGAATTTAATATGCTATTTCTTATATTTTATGTATTGGGTCATTACCAATGAAACTGACTTTTTTTTCTCACTCATTACTTCTAAAACTAAATACCGAATGTTAAAATTTTTATACACATTTAATTGGCTTCAGTAACAACAATGATTTTTAATTTTGTGTCTTTATGGCCCAAATGTTTTTTTAAATTCACTTCGTTTTTGTTAGCTGAATTGACCTTTTGTTTTATTGTCACATGTCACCCATCTGTGACATGGCATTACGTAAATTGTTAACTTGCAAGATTGCAACTTGAACCCGCAACCGCTGCTCTATCGAACCCCAAAACGGTGACCAAGTTAGCTCTTCACAAAGCTTTATCTTCCTCTAAATATACACCCATACCTACACCCTCCGCTGCGAAAAAACTTTCTTACCTATAACCCTAAAATGGGTAAGTCAGTTTTTTCGCGTCACTTTGCCTTCCACGGGGTATTACACTCCCTCCGCGGCGCGCCATCCGCCCCTAAACAACCCCCGACTGCGCCCGCGTCGCCACAATTACCCGGAACACCGTACAGTGCGGGCCCCGGTGAGCAAGCGAGCCTGCTCGGCTGTCGTGTTGACTTTACAGACTTTTCGGGAGTGTTGTGATTTATCACAAACAAAAGAAACTTTAGTTTCTTTTGTTTTTTTTTTCTGTGAGTATTTTTGACGCTCTTTTTTTTTCTTTATTGTCTGTCACCAGTGTGTGGGTGACTTATTAAGTTGGGATATTCTTGATATAAACTAACTGTTTAATGTGATATAAGTTTATTTAAAAAAAAAATGTTATTACATTTTATTATTACAACTCAATATATTTATAACATTTATATTTATTAATCAAGAAAAAAGAAATTATCGTTAGCCATATACAGTGCATATTACTTTTACTATTGTGATACACTTCATCACATAATTTCTCAGACCATTGGTTATATGGTCTAAGCATAATTTAGGTTGTTGCAAATGCGAATATCATAAATGTCTTTAATTCATCAAAAGCGAATGATAACTTTAAGTAAGTACTATGAAAGTTTATTTGTGTTTTTGTTCAAACATTATTAGACCATGAGAACAGGATAGTATAGGATAGTATACCTACATAAACTACGACTTAGTTGCTACTTTTGAATGATTCAAGTTCTTGTTGTCGTGAAAGAAAAATATTTTTGCGTAAATTATATATAAGTATTCTTTATTGCACAAAAACACAAACAGAAAACAATGGTGAGCAAAGGTGGACTTATTGACTTTGTTTTTTGGTTAATTCGCCAACTTACTTCATCATCATCATCTTCAACTTACTTACTACTCTTTATTTTAACACGCGGTTTCACCCGCGGTTAATTAGCGATTTTCCCGTTTTCGCAACATTTTTCATTGCTGCTCCACTCCTATTCGTTATAGCGTGATGTAATATAGCCTATAGCCTTCTTCAATAAATGGACTATTCAACACAAAAATATTTTTTAATTCGAACCAGTAGTTCCTGAGATTAGCGCGTTCAACCAAACAAACAAACTCTTCAGCTTTATAATATTAGTATAGGTTAGAATATTAAAAACATAAAAGTTTACGTATCTATAGGTAACTACTTCCATAACATGATTATGAAAAAAATCGTAGCCCTCCGTAGGCGCCTCAGGTTTTCGTAGCGTTATTGCTACGACAGGATTTACATAAAGGCTTCAAATGCAAATGATAAAGTTCAAAGATTCTTTGTGGCAGTTTTGTTACAACCTGGTATTGTTGTTTTAATATAATAAGGTCACATTGAATTGAAACTACCGAAAGTGCGAAGGGGTGTTTTTAATAGAAATGTCTTTTGGCGTTTTTCTTGAAAACTACCGTATAAAAATTTAAGGTCTTTCCATAAAAATAATTTATTTATGTTGTTGAATTTATCCTCAAAATATTTGCGGTTGATAAAATGTGACCTTATTATTATTATTAGTCAAAGTCATAGTCATAATTAGGTGCGTTAATAACAAATTATTGATTGTGACATTAAGCCTAAAAAAAATATCACTGTATCTTTCTTTCATTTACTGCTTCTTTGTTCTGTTGGTTAATACCACGTGTCTCAGACCCAGAGATCACGGGTTCGATTCCCAGCGGAAGGTACTTACATGTTTGTGTACTCAGTTTGGTTGGTGGAAGGACTTGTTTGGCTAGTGTTTCTCTTTTTTTGATCTTTTTTAAATATGTTGCTATAACATCATTGTTAATTAGTAATGTTGTGTTACGGCAGTTAGGGATAAGATAGTCAGTGCTTCAGAAGTTGAGGATTGATGGATTGATTTTTCGTGTGTGTGAACTATATAGAGCTGTAAAACTATTTCTATCATATCCTCATCCTCATATCATGGCCTCTATCATTGAAATCAAGTTATCGATACAATAGCTGCCATCGAGGCGTTTCATAAATACAAAGTTTACAAACGAAACAAAAATAATTATACCTTTAAAAAAAACATTAACACACACGCAGCCGCTGCCGTGGAAAATTGGATTCTTTGAGTGTTAAGAAAAAGAAACAAACTCAATTATACGACGTGTTACAGTCTTGACATCGGCCGCAAACTTTCTTCTGAATCACAAAAAAATCAAGTTTAAATATACGAGGTACTTACACTAGCGGTTGACGCCAGCCATTTAACATTGTATTGTAACTCCTACGCAATGACAAAATTTAAAAAAAACAAATAATGTGGCTCCGGAAAGAAGCACGACTTGGAGAAGTACAGCATAAGCTAAGAATAATTAAAAGTTAAAATTAACTCTTTCACATAAAATAAAAGGTTGAAGAAGTCGTAGAAAACACATTCAACCTTTACAATTAAAAAGTGTTAAGAAAAAATAAAACGAACTTAATGAATGGACTGAAAAAAGCACTTTGTTTATATTATTATTATAAATTATAAAACCAAGCGAAGCCCGTGCCAAGACCCAAGTTATCACTGCTTTCAAAACTTCAACGTCAGGCTGGTTTAAAATCGGACTATTGTAAAGTTGGAAACTGGTTTAGAACTAAAAAAACGAGTATTACAACGGCGCACGGGACAGGGTTTAAAATAGAACGCGAAAACTTCCTGCCCGCGAACCAGAGTGACACGGGACCAAACGCCATTTTTAATTTGCAAAAAGGTTTCGCTGAAAACTAGAATTAATTTCAAATGGCATATGTTTCACAATAAATTGCCCAAAATAAAGTGACAATTCACACAAATTCTGTAGTTAGTTAAACGTTTTTCTTTCATTTATTTGATAATCCTAACCGAACTTTAAAGCTACAATTACAACGTACGACACAAAGGGCAGGAAGGAAAGTTAACAGTCAGTACAATAATGAGTAAATATTGTATTTAAAAATTGACTCGACCAAGAGCCTACAAAGCCGCAAACATAGTACTGGACCGCAAAGAAAAAGGGTCGGTTAGAAAATCTTCAATAACTTCAAAAGCATATTTAATGCCAATAAATTAAAGAATATTTAATGCCATATAAAATAATATAAAAATCTTTTTATTTATTTTTCATAATTGTATAAAAAACAGAAAATTTAAAATAATGGTCTTTTTTGAATTTAGTACCAAAGAATTGAAATCAATTGTTTCGCATTTGTTTTAGTTTTGACATAAAAAATGCTATAAATATGGTGCCTCTGCCTTATAAATTTTATTATTCTGAAGTCATCATGTCGTTAACCCCTGAAGAATGTACCAGTATCTTGACAATACTTAAAGATTAGTGCAGTTAGCGAAAAACTGGATCCAATCTTCAAAGACCAGGAACAGGCCGAACAAGGTGCATGACGGCGCGGGAGGATCGCTATATGGTGTCACCAATTTTGAGAAGTCGCTTTCTTACAGCTGTTGCAGTAAAGAATCATCATTTACGAGCTGAAGGTAACAATCTGAGTACAAACATTAAGGCGGCGTCTGACTGAAGCTCATTTAAAACCATTAAGACTTGCAAATGGCCCAAAACTAAGGGACTCAAGACACCACAGAAACTCAGGGTTGAGTTATGGTAGAGAACACGAGAATTGGACTCTGGTCAAAAGTTATGTTTTCAGACAACGAGTCTACATTCTGTTTATACAAGCACGACGGGAGGAAAGTAGTGTACAGCATGCTGGGAGTGCGCTATAACCAAGCCTGTATAGAAGAAAAACTACCATACAATGGAGGCACTGGTCACGAGTGAGCTGGGATTTCTTCCAAAAACCGCACTGAGCTAGTGGTGATAGAAAATGGCATATTAACTACAGTAAGATATGTCACTGAAAGTCTAAGTGACTACGTTGGTCCAATTTTTAGTGGACATGGGCGAGAATGCCGTTTTTATGCAAGACGCTTACAGCACAGATAGTGTTTGACTATTTTGGATTGGCCAGCACGCAGCCCCATTGAGCATCCATGGGACGAACTGTGTACGTCAGCGGAATCCGCCTCCAATCACGCTACGTGAAATGAAAGAAGCTCTAATAGAGGAATGGCGGAATATTCCGCAGCATCGTCTCAAAAACCTAGTAGAAAGTATGCCAAATCGCATAACAGCAGTATTGCGAGCTCGCGGAGGCAACACAAAGTACTAAAATACGTGAAAACGGCATATCTGTAACCAATCTACATTTACGAAAATACTGGAAAAATTACGCATTTTTATTTATTTTACATTTATAAAAATAAAAGCTTGAATTTTTTTTTTCGTCTTTAAGTACCTTGGCCGTTGCTTTAGACCTCTTCCAGTAACTGCGGTAGGTAGATCGCGGATGTCAAGTGCGTGGTAATGGCTATGCGGGCCTGGAGTGGTATTGAACTCAAGATACTTCTTCCCGACTTGAAGGATAGATGTAACATATTGTTAACACACTTATGTAAAGACACGGAGATATGTATTTGTATAGTATTGTATTTTTTTAATGTTAAAAGATGACATACGAGCAGGTGGGTCACCTGATGGAAAGTAATCACTGCCGCCCATGGACACCCGCAAAACCAAAATAATCGCAGATGCGTTGCCGGCCTTGAGGAAGGAGTTGGATCTTGAGGAGGGAGTAGGAATTGGGAGGGTGAGGGATGGGCCTCCGGTACTTTCACTCACCGAACGAAACAACAGCAAAGAGAGCCATTGTTTCACGCCGATATTCTGTGAGAGGGTGGTATTACACCGCGCCGGGCGAGCCGGCCCATTTCGTGCTGCAACGCAGCATGGCTCTACCAATCAGCAACAGAAACAACCAGTTTTATTATAATATGTCGTGTTGTTTTCTAGTATTATCCTGATAAACAACAAAACACTGTATAATCAAATACCAATTAATATCTAGATCTGTGGTTTTAAATAATGTCGTTCTTAATAATTCATCTAATAATTAAGTGACCGTTATAGTATTTAAATTAGGGAGTTATTTTTTTTACCTATTTATGAAGGGGGTGATCGATAGCGTAGGGTTTGCGCGTTTTGGTAGCGATCATGCAAGTTAAGCAACTTTCATAATGCCGGCTCACGTGATGGGTGACCCGGCAAGACACTGATAATTATAATAAGTTATTTAATGTGTAAATTAAATTATGCGTTACTATTTATATAGAATTTTGCTATTTGCTATATAGTGACACGCAGTCTTAATGAAACCTAAGCGTTTATCGTCATTTTACTGCCTACATATTAGTGATATACTCGTACCACTAATATGTAGGCAGCCGAGTGGCAAAGCTCTCGATTTCGATTAGATTTCAATGATGGAGGCCCTTGGCCAGCCGTGGGACAACTGTAGGCTATTCACTTTTATTATTATAATCAATTTAATCATTGTTATGCAAAAAAAAATATTTATTTTATTTTATTTTATTTTATTTTATAAGTTCGTACTCAAATAAACATTTACAATGGTTAACATTTTCGATCGCAATAGTACAGGTAAGCTTATCTCTAAAAAGAGGTTTCTTCCAGCAGACTATGGTGACAGGATAGTAATGGAAGTAGCTAGTTAGATAGACAAACTGCGCACAGAACTATTAAGAAAATATGACATTTATATAACATAAAGACAGCCACACATTAAACTACATACTTATATACACAAAAATATGAATATACTACTAAATCACTACATAGTATAAAACAAAGTCGCTTTCTCTGTCCCTATGTCCCTTTGTTTGCTTAGATCTTTAAAACTACGCAACGGATTTTGATGCGGTTTTTTTTAATAGATAGAGTGGTTCAAGAGGAAGGTTTTTATGTATAATGCATGCATAGAATTGGACCCGGTACTCAAGCGGACGAAGTCGCGAGCGGGCCGCTAGTATAATATATATTCTATGTATAAAAACATAACATGATTCAGTGCCACTCAAGTAACCGATTGTAGATAACTTTTTAGTTGTTTTTTAAAAGTACTCACAGTGCGACATTTTCGTAGAGGTATTGGTAATTTATTCCAAAGTTTTGCTGCTTGGACAGTAAAAGAATCACCATACATGTTAGTGCTGCAGGGAGGAAGATTTAAGTGGAGATAGTAGGCTGAGCAATGAGCGCGTCCAGATAACGAAAGGTACGAGAAACGCTCCTTTGAGGTAATGAGGCGAAGATGGGTTAAAAATAATATTAAAAAGAAGAACCAATATATGATAATGACGGCGCATTTGTATCGGAATTCATTGTAACCGTTGTCTGTATTCGGAGATATGATCATACTTACGAAGGCTAAAGATGAAGCGAATGCATACGTTTTGAAGGCGCTCAAGCTTGTTCAGTAGTTCCTCGGTTGCATCGAGATAGGAGCTATCAGCATAATTAAAAATATGTTAATAAATAGGTAATGTTAATACCTTTTATATCATTCCATGACCATGACCTGCCTCCTGACTCGTGATTACCCCCCTGACGGTATTCCGTTTGTGTACCTACCTCCATTGAATAGTAGCGGCCCCCCCGGCTTTGCACGGGTGTACTTTTATTTTTAAACATTTTTTTAAACATATAGCCTAGGTTACTCAGCGCTAATGTAGCATTCTAATGGTGAAAGAATTTTTTAAACCGGTTCAGTAGTTTTTGAGTTTATTCGTTGCAAAATATTAGTATAGATATTAAAAATAAATAATGACATTTACTAAATGGACGATAGATACTAATTGATAGGTAAGTATTTAAAAAAGTTATAAACCTCTCCTAACATCTGCCTTTTTAAAATTTGCGTGTAAGTAAATATTGTCCACTTGTATCTTCATTATTTTGATTATTTTCAGGATCTCTTTTTTTTCTTTTTTATTATACAAATTTTAATGTATTTTAATATGTATATGTATTTTAATGACATCACCTATTTATGTTAGTCTTAAAACTGATAAAGAAGCGTCTTTGCACCACATTTTCGTAATAAAATCATTTTGAACACCTTTCTTTCTATACTAATATTATAAAGAGGAAACCTTTGTATTTTTGTATGTATGTATGTATGTATTTTGCAACGAATAAACTCAAAAACTACGGGACTGATTTAAACAATTCTTTCACCATTAGAATACTACATAAGCGCTGAGTAACATAGGCTATATTAAAAAAATATATATAATATTAAAAACGACAATTCAATAGCTAGCTTGCCTATTTCTAAACTGATCTTTAATATTTGTAAAAATATTATGATCGGATGTTATTGATGGTAGTTGTTGACATTGAATGGGCGCCTTTGGCTTTCAAAGTAAAAGTAAATAGTGTTGAATAATTTCGGCGGGCTGGTTAAAACCACGATAGCTCAATTGGTAGAGCACCTGACCCGGTATGTCAGAAGGGTGCAGGTTCAAATCCTGCTCGTGGAAATTTTTTCAACATTTGTGTTTTTGTAATTTGTTCGCAACAAAATTTGCGTTAAAAATTATATAAACAAAAAGTAAAACTAGATAAACTTCTAAATGTTATAAAAATATGAATTCTCTCTCCCGCCAGCGGGAATTCATTTTTGCTGTCAAAATTATCGGTCAAAGTGCACAAAATCGGGACATTGATGTCTCGATCAAAGGGTATATCGGGGCCGGTCACCAGACCCCTGAATATCCGGACGTATCGCGGAAATCGGGACACCTGGCAACGCTATCACCAACCCGTATTTGGCAAGCGTGGCGATTGCGCTATATACACCTACAACATACTTAGTGACAAACTTGTGTCACATATTATAGAGCCATTAAAGTTTGTTTACAACCACAAATCAATTATAATCTTCCAATGAAGCTTGCGTTAAATTAACAGCGCAAATTAAAAGTAACAAATTAAAATTGCACTTACTTGTTAACTCGTAAAGTTTACCGCATTAATGTGTTTCGGACACGGCTGTTGCAAGTTAATCTGTACTTGTTTATTTTTCTATAAACACGTCGTTTGGTACTTACACCCGCAGTTGGAAAGTCGGCGTTAGACGCAGGGTATGTAAAACAAAAACTAAAAATAAACACAAAATGTTTTGTAGGGCTTTTTAAACCGGCTCTCCTGCGACACTGTTTTGTTTTCTAACACCTAACATCAAACATCTAACAAAATATGGGCGTGGCCTAACTGTTTTGTTAGCTCAAACAAGCAAACATGTTATCCGAGGCGGACGGAAAACGTCCCCGTGTTCGCCTGCGGGGGGAGGGGTAATTTCATTTCATCGTTGCTTGCGAACATTGAGGTTGTGCATTGTGTATAAAAACTATTTCAGCATTTATTTAGTTAATCATTGTTTTGTCTCTTTTTCTTACGTTTGTGTGACGTTGTCAAAACAATATTAAATTAAAACAATTTTTCAATCCTCAGATAAGTTTTATCCAACGAATAATATTGTGATTATGGCATATTTTCTAAAGATATAATCTGTTGTTATGTCAAAATAATTCAATTAATAAATTTTAACGGACTATTGAAAAATCACCCTTATACTTCTAAAACATCGAGTACGTCTTCTTCATCCGAAGTCATTTTGTCGAGTAGGTATTTGTCGAGTAGGTAGATGTTATTTAGATGTTCGTGTTTTAAAGTCGCAGGAGACTGCAATGTTTTGCTAACATGTTTTGCTAACATGTTTTGTTAGTTTGTTTTGTTATTTTTAGGCGCAGGAGACACGCCTTTAGAGTTAAAGTCTCGTCTTAACATGTCGGTCCATGAAAGTTACGGCTAAGCATAGATGGAGACTTGTTGTTAGCATAGTGTCATATTTATTAATAATTTTGTTTACTTGACTATTTTACAGTAAGACTCCCAAATACAAATAAATAAATAAATAAAATAAATAAATAATTTAACTTGCTCGATCAGTGTTAGATAGCTAAAAGTCCCTATAATTATTAAAATCAAACAGCTTTTACGAAGCTACTAAAATAAAGAGATTTTTACACATTGATTGAAGCAAACGATTAATTAAAATCAATGTGTAAAATAAACATGAGTAGATCCGTAAAAGTGGTTTTATTTAAATGTGAGTGTTCGCGTTAACTTTAGAAAACAATATATCGCCCTGATTACTAAAGAAAAAGATTAGGGATCATTCTCTACACGAAAAATAGGATTTTTTTTTTTATTAATATGCGTTTTTGTACTTATTATTATAAGTATAATTTTAAAATGTTCTTACTTCTTTTTCCATTTAAAATTCTACACGCAAACTCAACTCACAAATCTCGCTAACTACTACTCTATCATGTCAACAACGTCATAAACTATCCGTGACGACATGATTTACCTCAAATATTGACGAAACTACACTCAAAAGAGGTTGGCCCTTTTTTTCCCCGGTCTCGGATAAAAATACTATACAAAAGATTTTTTGCCTGCCTCAATGCAAAAAGCAAGAAGCTACCGACTTTACGATGTTATTATTGCAGTGGCTTTTGTTGGAGCACACCGGGCCCAACCGTTTTCATCCTATCCTTTGTCCATTCGTACTTACGGAGATTATCCTATCCTAATTACCTGTTTTGCGAAACTGTAATTATATGTTAAAAAAACATGCAATTTTCAAGATCTGAGCGGCCGACACAGGAGGGTAGACAGCGCTGCTACCGTAGTAGGCGTAGTCACTTGTTGCAGTTGACGCAAACAATGTATATTGTATTGTGCGATTACGAACTGTGTCTTTGAAGTTACGATCTAGGGCTGTTTTAAAATACAGTGAAACTTGGTTAAGTGGGACCTGGATAAGTGAGAAACCTCCATAACTGGAACCAATGCTGAGGTCCCAACACTTTGGCACTGAATTACCTCTGTTAGTGGGACAAGGTAAGCCTCTATATCTGGGATTTGTTCTTTCGATTTATCATCATAGTTACCTCTATAACTGAGACAGCGAGCTAATTTTATATGCATAAACCTCTGTAACTGAGATAACATTGTTTGTTTACTCATTCTTATTCTACCCACAAATTCCACACGTAATTCCAAGTACGTAAGTAATTTTGAGCTTCAATTACCTTCAGTTTTAGTTTCGCTTTACTATCATACAGATATTTATTTGAAAAATGCCAAAACGAAAGCTACAATCGTTATCATTACATGAAAAACTGAAGTTAATATCCGTTTATGAAAGTGGGAAAACACGCGAAGAAGTTTGTGCCGAATTTAATGTGCCAAAATCTACTCTTTGTAGAATAATTCAGAGTAAACATAAAATTGAATCACAATGTTCTGAAGGACAAGGAAAACTAAAACGTGTACGTTTATCAGAATATCCTGAACTTGAACAGTGTTTGCTAACATGGGTCATTTATACATACATAACACGTTATTTTATTTAATGATCGCACCTGTATAACTGAAATAACCTGTATTCTCACCTCTATTAATGGAACCCTCTGTAAATGAGACAGATATTTATGTATACCTGTATATCTGAGACACTGGGTAAGTGGAAAACCTCTATAAGTGAAACGACATTGCAGGTCCCTTATTGTCTCACTTAACCAGGTTTCACTGTATTTTATTTTTCAACAGACATAATAGTTTAGTTAGCATTACATATCAACGTTAAAGGTTTTAACGATGTGACCATTTCTATGTTTAAGTATATCATCATCATCATCATCGTCAGCCATATGACGCCCACTGCTGGGCATAGGCCTAAGTTGGCCTAGTTTAAGTATATGCCTGTATATAAATGTAAATTTAGGTTCTTTTTTTCATATTTCACGTTATAGCTTATTTTATAACATCAGTAATAAGTAAAAAGGAGTTATTTCATTTTGCTATAGTTACCATCGATTAGTTGGATTTTAAGTAGGTGAATCTAATTTGTGTTTAAAAAATAGTATTGTAGGTCTTATTTCCTTTGGTGTCCTACTAAAATGAAAATAATAAATTTAAAGCACATGACACTATATTTTCTTTTTTTATGTAACACAATCCTGCTTTCATAAAAATTACCTATAATGGATCGGTGGAGAAAACTGATTCCTTATTCACCAAGTTAATGCTATTTTTAATCTAGGGAAAGTTTCAAATCACTTTTCTTTAAGCAGAAAAGATTCCGTGTGATTGGAAAATTGGAACCTCATGTAGGTACCTAAGGAATATTGAAACGTCTAAAAAGGCTGTTAAATATAACGTTTTAAATATATCACCAAATCAAGCCTATCAACAACGGCAATTAAACGGCATCCTAAAAAGCTTTTTGAACGAATTAAATGTTCACCACTCGATAGCACTTCAGCCAATGGCCGTTCAGTTCAAAAGTAACTGTGGAACAATGCGAATAATGAATGCGCGCGAGCAGCACTCCGCTTTGTGGCCGAAAAGATGTCAGCCACGGAACCGGGAACAAAGCCACATTATTTTCTTACATTTGTGTTGCAATTATTGTTGATCGGTTCTTTTATTTTGCAACTATTACTTGCTACGCCTCGAGTGCTCTCAACAAACCGCAACGAGTGTCTCCTGTATTTTCGCACGATGTTGGAACTGTGTGAATTTTTATTTTTATTTGCATGGTGTTGTTGTTAATGACTTTCGTAATAGTATTGTTTTGTTTCAGGCAATGGTACTTTGATTTGGGTTAACTGGTGAACATGGACGTTCCGTCGGTGCCGAGTTCTTCAAGTGAGTGCAGTTTGTTCTTTTGAATGGCCCGAAAAGACGATGTGCTAAAGAATTTTATAGAATGAAAACTAGTCTTAGGTATTTGGTATATATTTATGTTGAGTCGTTAGTTGCGACTTACGGTAAAGTTACAACATTTAAATATCCCTTTTCAAACTATCATGGTCACTTATTACTTTTATATATTAACTAGCTGTGCCCTGCGGTTTCACCCGCGTTAATTAGCGACTGTTCCACACCTATTAGTCATAGCGTAATGTAATATAGCCTATAGCCTTCCTCAATAAATGGACTATTCAACACAAAAAGAATTTTTCAATTCGAACCAGTAGTTCCTGAGATTAGCGCGTTCAAACAAACAAACAAACAAACAAACTCTTCAGCTTTATAATATTAGTATAGATTAGAGAATTAATTATTTACCGTAAATTATCCATAATAATGAATCGTAATAATTAACTTTAATTACAAGATCTGTCTATACATTGAGAAAAATGTCATTTTGGCTTAATCTTAAAATATCGTGACGTTGGTTTAAAATAGATGCGTTGTCCTAAAATATGTAAATAATAAGTCAATATTACGCTAGAACTGAAATGTGTTAAGATGGAATCGAATTATTTGGGTAAATAATGCAATATTATAATACTTATCATCGTAAAAATTGGTCATATAAAATAATATTTTCTTCTTGAAATAATAACACTAAGTAATAGAAAATGGCCCACTGTCCCATAAATTAGTATGATAATTATAAATAAGATTCTAATTATAAAACACAATGACAGTGTCACGTATAAAAATAGATTTCATAGTTTATTATGAAGAAGTACTTATCTCTAAAAATACGATGACCTCCCCCTAATGTAGTATGATTAAATTATATGCTATACACGTCATCTTAAATGCCGTTATCATCAACATCAGTATTATCATCGTTCTTTTTGGTGAATCACTATGCTCCGTCCTTAAAGTGAATTCATCTTTCTTTAATTAAGCTGAATTCACGTCTTTTATGACTGCCAGTTTTCTCAGTGTATAGGAGTGCATCAAAGCGGTTTAGTTTATAGGTACCTTTATAAACCAATCAGGCGGACTTAAAACCTAAACCCTAACATAAACAAACTGAATAAGTACAATACATAAACTTACAGCTGGAGATCTCTCATAAGTACTTACCATTTACTTATAAGACACGAAAAACATGATAAAAATGCCGTTCACACACATTTACTTTAACACATAAATATTTTCTTTTTCTTTACCATATTCGGATACTTTAGACCTAAATTGCTGCATTGGGTTCCTAGTGCGAGATGTATTTGTTATTCTCCATGCCATCCACGATTACTTTAAAACCAAAAAGAGAATTATTATAGCAAAATTTGAACTCTAATCGTTCTTCAAACACAAATTCACGTGTTCGTGAGCGCGTCTATAAGACAAATAAAATGTTTTTGTTTTGTTTACATAATTTTAACGCAAATTTTGTTGCGAAACAAATTACAAAAACACAAATGTTGAAAAAATTTCCACGAGCAGGATTTGAACCTGCCCCCTTCTGACATACCTGGTCGGGTGCTATCCTAATTGAGCTATCGTGGTTCTAACCAGCCCGCGCGAAATTATTCAAAACTATTTACTTTTTACTTTGAAAGCC
Source organism: Eudonia mercurella (assembly GCA_963082485.1). Taxonomy (NCBI): domain Eukaryota; kingdom Metazoa; phylum Arthropoda; class Insecta; order Lepidoptera; family Crambidae; genus Eudonia; species Eudonia mercurella. The sequence goes on from OY720022.1 coordinate 25,105,155, forward strand.
AAAGGCGCCATTCAATGCCAACAACTACCGTCATTAACATCCGATCATAATATTTTTACAAATACTAAAGATCAGTAAAGAAGTAGGCAAGCTATTTATAAAATGTTTTTGTTTATATAATTTTAACGCAAATTTTGTTGCGAAACAAATTACAAAAACACAAATGTTAAATTTTTTTTACATGAGCAGGATTAAAACAAAACTCAAACTAGGCACCCTTGACTATCAACACCAATTACTTTACGTTCCCTCAGGTGCAAGTTCTCATCATATAATTAGTATGATGGCTCGAACCGGGAGTGGGACTGTGAGTTCGCAACACCACCGGCTAATTACCAGCGCGATGTGTCCGCACTTCCCGCCATTCCCACGAGCGAGTGTTCTCATCTGCCCGCTTTCACCCCCGCCCCGTTGCGTTTGTTTGTAGTTAAGCTAATTATTAAAAATGATAAGTAACCCTTGTTAGTGTGGCTGGCATTACAATGGTTTGATGTGAAGTCATCTCGATGTTGTTATAATTTTTTTAAATGTGTAAGAACCAAATTGCTCAGATGGTTTCTCCTTCGGAGCCATTAAAGAACTTTGTTATCGTTGATTCTGATTTGGACTAGTTAGTGTATATAACTTTCTGAAATGAACTTAGGTCGCAAATTCTCAAATATACAATTAATTCTATTTTTTTTATTGAGATTATTCAATAAAGAGTGCAATATGCGATGATGCATTATTTGTGGTAGGACTAAAACTAAAGTTTAGAATAATTAATGCAATTTAATATTATAATTAGTTTTATTTGTTTAAATAAAAAAATCTTACACAGTATTTTTTAAATATTGTTAAACACAATACATTGGTACTTTAATTAAGGGCCAGCACTGTATGCACGAAAGTAAAAAAAAAAAAAACAACAAAAAATTATTACTGATAAGTACGAAGCAAAACGAATATACTGCTTACGAACGTTAATGTATGAGGAACGCATCTCATTCTGTATGGAACCTTACTATAATTACCGTGCAACGGTATGATGATACATGATGTCAAAAAATCAAAAGCCATCGCCGTTGGAGCTCACCAAATTTATTATCAATTTGAAAATACGTTATTGGTGTGGGAAGCGAAAAGAGGAGAGAGGGCAAAACGATGCGCCGATTAATAAGCCGGGTCGTGTCACGCGAGTGATGCGTCGCTTGCCCCACGCTCCCCGCAGGTGACCATTCGCACGGTCCATTATTTTGGTAGTCTAGTTTTAACCGGTACTTAATTATACTTAGGAATATTTTTAAATATTATATGTATGTAAATTATTATTTAAAAGTTTATTTTTTTCTTTTTGGCCGGCACTTTTATATTTACACCAAAAATGTATGAAAAAAGATGATGTCACTAGAGTTTTTCAGGTGGTGGAAAGTCGTGGGTTCGATTGGCACCTAACGCAGTCGCTTATTAATCGAGTGTTTTATTATCTATAAAAATAAAAAAAAATAAAAAAAAAATGTAGAAATCGCAATTGAAATTGAACATATACACTTTTAAACTTTCCCGTTCCATAGTTAACAAAGAGATTTAAACGGGGATTCACGCAAACTAATAAGTAAAAGGTTTCATACCTTCTTTATACCCGACGTTTCGCGGTAGTCTTCATCCACCGTCACATTATTTTCCCAACTACCGCCACACACCTACCTATTACGTATACAAGCAGTATTCTGGTTGTTTACCGACTGCGAAGAAAAACGAGGTTGTTTTTTTGCAAACACTAGATTCCACGCTGAATAGATAAGCCGTCTTCCCGATTGAAATTATTAGGGTGCTTCTTTATTTCAATCGCTTCACGCACTACTCTTGAATAAAAGTGGCGATCTGTCTCTTAGTTTGCGTTAAATCCCCGTTTAAATTTCTTTGAAATTTAACAACTTTAACGAATGTACCTACTTACCTACTCGCGTACTTTATTTTACATTTTTTTTCTTTTATTCTGACGTTTCAAACCCTATACAAGGTCCGTGGTCACAGAAACAAGTGCAGTGTTCGTGTAAACTTTATTTATTAATTTATTTATTTATTTATTTATTGGGGTACCCAACAAAGCAATTACACAAAAACTTACTAGAACATACATTGCATCTTACTAAAAATGAGTAATGCTTTACTTATAGGTACCACTACATGCAAATAACATAATAATTATAAGTTCAATCTTAAGTAACAGACATCCCTTAGTGACGAAATAATATAAAATTTACTACAATGAAAAATAAGTAAAATTAATTAAAATAAATGTTCAAATAATTTTTAACGCAAATTTTGTTGCGAACAAATTACAAAAACACAAATGTTGACAAATAATATATAGGTAGTTTGTAACAAAATTTTGTTCTTAAAACTTTTACGTGTTTCCGAGAAAATATCTATATCAGTGGTTTTAAACAGTAGAAAGCAATATAGATATAAAAATCGTTGTTATTTACGCGTTATCTAATTAAAAAATCGCGCTGCCATCGACCGATGTGTTGAACATTTTGTTGAAATGAACGATAAAATCGTCACGAACCATGGCAGCTGCAATGTTCTCATCAAAGATCAATTCACACGCCATACCGGGCGGATGAGTTTCGAGTGCCATTGCTGTGTATTCGGCTCGGGACCTGTCATTACCGGCCGCTTATTGAGACAAGACTCGCTCAGACCCACAGACTCCACTTCTTGGCTTTTATTCTACATTGTCTACGATCCGACGCATTGTGAATCTTGTTTTTTCAAACTTCATTCGACACCGCGCTTCCTGTCTCGCAAGTGAATTCAATGGCTTTGTGCCTTTTTGACTATGCCCGTGTTTGGGTAGTTAATAAAGGCGGTATTATCCCGTAAGACGCTAAACGTGGCCGTGGGATTGCAGTATGATGGAGTCGAAGCATAAGGCTTTCGCTCCTTTTGCTCTGGCGAGTTGGAATACCGATGTATTTTTTTTGCCTATTTGCAGCCTCTTCTCTATGGCTCTTTATTCGGTCTTCATTATCCAATGTTCTGTGAATTTTAATTTAGATTAGGAAATAATATACACATTTTACTAAAGGCAATTATAATTATGTGTGGGCATTTTTCATATTAAAATGAACTAAGGTACTTTCTTACTATTACGTAATCTAATAGATTTTTGTTTCCTTTTTATTATCAGAATTCTAATGCATTCAATTCTAAGCCGTATTATTAATTCTTTAACACTAATAACTTTACCTTTCTCTGTTGCTAACACCTGTCGTTAAAATGTATTAAGTTTTTTTTTTAATTTATTTAATAAATATATGCCTACATAATCCATAACCAAGTTAATAAAAACAAACATCTCCGTTCCATACTATCCAAACACACTGTATAACGCCAAGGCAATCAATTATTATCACCTTGTGAATAAGGTTTCTTTTACAATGTTTATCATAGAGAAGTAATTCCCGCTGAGAACCCCGCGGTTTGGCTGTTCCGTTCGCCTTGTCCTTTTGGCAGTCCCAAGTGGTTGGTAATTGGGGGGAGGGTCGCGGGGCGGGGCTACGCTCGGTGACACTGCGCCGTCACTCTATGATTTATAACTGTTTCATTATGACACTTCGTAACTGACCAATGAGATTCTATTTGTATTATAAGTAACGGTCTGTAGGTATCGACCTTTTTAGAGTTTAGCCACCATCTGGAACAAATGACAATCTGTAAACATATTTTTCCTTGTTAAAATGGCGTGAGGAGCTCGATGGCGCAGTGGTTAACGCGCCCGGTCTACGAGTGCTGTGGTTAAGCAACTTTCGCAAAGGTCGGTTATCGGATGGGTGACCAAAAAATTATAATCTCGAGCTCCTCTGTGCTTCGGAAGGCCCGTAAAGCCGTTGGTTCCGGCTGTATTAGCAGTCGTTAACAACCACCAATCCGCACTGGGCCCGCGTGGTGGTTTGTGGCCCGTTCTCCCTATCCATCCATAGGGAGACATAAATGAGCTGATGATGGTAATGATGATGATGAAAATGGCGTTAATTATTAAATTTAGATAACAATTATGGCTTGAGCTTGAGATATTGTAAAATATTAATTTTACACTGTGGTCCGGCAACATGGAGTTCTTCTTAGATACCGGCTAACTTAGATTCCAGTCTTCCACAGGCGTTGAATACGGACTCAAGTATGAATCAGAATTATTATAAAACGATAGATCGTTCTCTGTTGTTTATTAGTTTTAAGTTATTTTTATCTGTATAAATTTCCCTCATCATGATGCAGTATTTGCCTTTAACTGGTTGTGCATTTATTGTAAAATTTTATATGAAATGTATTGTTTTGTAAATGTAAAAAAAGGATTAACTGTTGGTAAACCTAATAAATAAATAAATAAATTTTAAAAAAAAACTCTGTTACATACAGCACATATCTGTTTATGCATAAATGTCCACGCACGTATTTAAAATCACTGTTTTTTCGTCTAGACCGCATTCTCTACGACGTTCCTTGCGCCGTCTGCCGGGACCACTCGTCAGGCAAGCACTACGGGGTGTTCGCGTGCGATGGGTGCGCAGGATTCTTCAAGCGTTCCGTGCGGCGAGATAGGTCATACGCCTGCAAGGCGCGTGCGCCAGGCGTTTGTCTGGTGGACAAGGCGCATCGGAACCAGTGCCGCGCCTGCCGGCTCGCCAAGTGCCTGGACGCTGGCATGAACAAAGACGGTGAGTTAGTTGCTGTTGAAGTCGTCGAGCAAAGACTACACGGTGTTCGCGTGCGATGGGTGCGCATGCACAGGCTTCTTCAAGTGGCCGGTGCGGCGCGACTGCAGATACGCCTGCAAGTCGCAAGCGCCAATCGCTGGTCCAGGCATGATCAAAGACGGTAACCTGGTGTGCCTGCATTCGATCGATCCATTACCGAACACGTAGATACCTTAAATGTTTAAACAGAAACCCCATTAAGTAACTAACATTATTAATTTGTGTGTTACAGCTGTCCAACATGAGAGAGGCCCAAGAAATTCAACAATACGAAGACAAATGGCGATGTTCTTCAAGGAACCTGTACCAACGACGGACATAGGCAGGTCCGTCGCGCCCATTCTCGACTTAGCTCTACCAAAACAAACGATATTGCCTTCCCCACCAGTTTCCTTATTCCAGAACCCTTATTCATATAGTAGGATAAAGTTTCCAACCACTAATATATTGCCGCTCAACATTCCCTCCCCACCGATGTCGACATCAATGCTACCACCTTCAGAACGTGAAGCGATCTGTGAATCGGCAGCCAGGATCTTGTTTATGAACGTCAAATGGCCAAAGAACGTGCCAGCGTTTGCTACGCTTTCCCTGTCCGACAGACTGTTGCTCCTGGTAGAATCTTGGAGGGATCTTTTCGTATTGGGTATGGCACAGTTTCTCTACCCAGTGGATTTAAAGGTGCTGTACGATTCAAACAGTCCAAGAATAGATGTGAGGGATTTGGAAGCGTTTGAGACAGCTCTGTCGGAACTGGCGCAGGTGAGGCCTGACAGGAATGAGTACGCGTGCCTGAGAGGCATCGTGTTGTTCAAGACCAGCTTCAGTGACAACGGGGACACCCACGCTGACTACAGGCGGTTGCAGGACTTGCCGGCAGTCGCTGCCTTGCAGGATCATTCCAGGATTATATTGAATGAGGTGAGTCAACATTTTTGTCGATAAATATTGTTGAAGATGCAGTGTTGTCATCATCATCAGCCTTAAAGTTTCAAATCGCATAAATCAGTTTATTTTTCAATGTTAAGGGGGTGCAGCGCGGACGCAAAACTGCGAGTTTCAAGTTTTTTTATGATAGCGAGCGAGCGGCGCGTGGCAGTGGTGTGACACCGGCGCACGACTACGAATACGCACGCACACTAATATCTGTACAGAGTAGGCTGGTGATTTAATTAGAGCAATGTTTACTTTCGTAAAATCATAGGCGTTTGGGTAAAAAATAATAAAAGTCTTAATATTTTCATACTCATATTTTTTAATTGAAAAATAAGACAACAGCCGCCTGCGGAATATCAATACAAACATTTTGATGCCGGATCATTGTTTCATTTGTGCTATATTTACAAAGTTTCTGAAGAAATAAGTTTTAAGATATCATTACTTTTACGTATTGTTTATGCAGTTTCTGGGTATTTGTTTCAAATTCCAAGACAACTATGACATTGTGAAAGGATCAAGCTGACCTACACTAGTTCTTTTAATGTATATGACCTATTCAGCGCCTCGCACCAGTGACTTAAAAACACGTAAATTTTCGAAATTCCGCGCTGCACCCCCTTAATATTAACTGTCAACATGTCTGTATTTCCCTTAAACAAAAAAAGTTTTATTCAAACAGTCTGATTGGTTTGAAATAATTAGACGAGGATACCGGAATGCGAAATGGCTCTTAGAGCGACCATACACGGGCCGATTGAAGCAATCAGGATCAACTTCTCTACAAAGTGAGCAACAGTCTTTTATTTACCAACATACATGGAACCGATCAATCACTTGCGATTGTTCCGAACGGTCAGCAGCTCGTTGAAATGGCAGCTTCACTACGACTGCTCAAGCGGTCCGGGTATTTTGATCACTGGTTAACAACTCGGGCAGCCCGTTTATGTAGGTAGACCCTTAGTGAAATGTACTCAGTCTCCTCTGCTGAACAAAATAAGGAGGACCAAGAAGGTAAGCTTTACATATCGTACTCGAGCAACTCACACATATACTCCTTGCACGAGGACTTCTTGGCGGGAAAGTGAAGAGTCATGTCTGCGGTTTTGTTTTATTTTCTAAAATTTGTGTTATGTCGAATATTAATGTGAAATAATGGTGGATTATTAACCTGAGTGTGCCTCATGCACAAGTAGTTGGCAAATGAAACAAAACAGTGCAACGTCACTTTTCAAATTCTTTCAAGAAGTCCGCCCGAGGACTTAGTATAGCCCCACATCTTTACTTAGATACTCGAGGGGTTGAGGGGTATATCATTTCTCACTTCTAATTTCTATTATCATTCCTCATCATTATACAATATGGAAATATTGTTTATTTATATTTGTATTACTTGTAAGAAAAATTACTTTGACACTGGCTAAATGTGCTAATCGCACGAAGCCATCAACTAAAGAAGAAAAATAAAAAAAAAGACTCCTTCCACAGACACGGATCTCGGAACAGCTCGTAAGTACATTCCGAGCGCTGCGGTTGCGAGATTCCGTGCCCGTGACTATAAGAGATGAGAGATCTATGTGTGCGTTGGTTGAGCGCGTGTGTATGAAGCTCGCTTCTGCAGTCTCCATATTTTGTGAGTGAACACGCCTCTTTCCCAGTGGTATACTAAAAATTTTTTGTTTCATTCCCTTCCAGTACACAGCCCGCACGTACCCCCTGGAGATGTCCCGCGCGGCCCGCCTGCTCCACCAGCTCCAGAACATCCGCAGGGTCCCCAGCAGCGTCATTGTGGAGCTCTTCTTCCGCGCCACCATCGGGGAGATATCCATAGAGAAGATCATCAGCGACATGTGCAGATCGGAGAAGTAGATACTATGATCTAATTCTCGGTATTCTTCGTGTTTCGGCTGTCGTTGGACTTCTGTCAGTTATAGAGTAGGTATATAGAGTTGCTACTACTATTGCAAGATGTAATAATTGATTTATGATTTATTACACAATTTATAAGTACAGCTCTATATAGTCCACACGAAAATCTAAAACAAAACACGTTGTTCTGAATTCAAATTATTATGGATATGGAAATAAATATTCGATTGCATTCGAAATTGCAATGATTAGTATGATTACCGAGAGACATTAAGAAAATAGAAGCACTGCATGAAGCATGTATGAAGGTTGAAATAACTCTTTGTAGTTACCAAAGTCAACGTCGACTTTCCGAGTTAAACTTTTTACCATTGAAAATGGTTATCAGATGCAATTTGCCTGAGACGTATTTTTGGCCATAGATCCAAGGATTTTGGGAAAATCGAAATGAAAATAGTACCAAGAGTTGAGGAATTTATCAAGACACGTGTGAGCGTTTGAATTTTGAAAATCGGCTGGAAACCTTTTTTTGGAATTTTAAACATGTAAAAAAATGGGTTTTTTGGGGGGTGTTTGTATACTAAATTGTAAATATTTCAAAAAAAAAAACCGACTTAAGAAAAAATGAAAAAAATCGTCCTAGGGTATTAAATTAGCTACAAAATGGCGAAAAAATTTTGAAAATCGATTTATAATTGTGACCTGTAGGTGGTCCCTTTAGATTTGGTATTGTAGAAAATCGGGTATTTCCGTATATAAAAAGTGATGTAGCTTCTTTAATTATTGACCGATCGGCATGGTAATGGTGTTAAAAGATGCGGATGCAGGCAAGAAGTGCATTCATGTTGGAATTGTGTTATTTAAAATAAAATGATTTTTTTTTCGTAAATTGTTGTATTCATTTTCAATTCTTGCGGGGACTGCGAAATCTGTGATTTTTTTTTATTATCACTAAAGTTGTAAATAGTCTATTTATAGTCCCACTGCTGGGTAAAGGCCTACATTTTTGAAATCAAGTCGTTACTGATAAAAACGTTTTTTTTAAGAATCAAGTTTATTTTTCAGACAGAGAGGTGAGAAACGCAGAATTTTTAGTTGCTAAGTATATAAGAATTGTATTATAACAATATCTAGTCATGTAAAGAGCATAGGTAAGTAGGTACTTATCTAAATGCATTGAGGTTCAAAGCAACTCTTTGATAGAAAGTGAATGTCAAAATCAAAGTCAAAGTAAAAAAAAAATACAAATAAACTTTAGAAAAGTGCTTTTGAATCGTCTAAACATTTTTTTACCTACTACCAATGGGTAGTCCTGAATGCAGGACGTCTGTTTCTTAGCTGTGGAGAAGAATGGGCACAAGAAACTCAAATGTATACCAACATTACGTCAAAAGTATCTTACGCTCAGACCAAATATAGGTCTGTGGTCTTACGAATGTTTTGTTGTGTTCAGAGTATTATTTGTATTAATGAAAAGAGGTATTTTCCTTAAAATGTACATAAGTAAATTGAATATAATAAAATAATAATCTAGATAAAAAAAGTTACTGAATTCTTTAAATCATTAACTACATCCAAAGGCCCAAGAATTTGTTTGTAGATAAGAAATAAAAATGTAAACTATACATATGTAATATTTATTACAGTTAAGTAGCTATATAAGGTCATAATTGTATTAATTGTAAATAAATAAACTACCAAATCTGGAAGTTGTCTTTCTCTGTAAACTACCTTTTCACCCCACTTGCTCGAAAAGGCTTTAAAATCTGGGTGGAAAAGCGCTTTTTACCATCACATCATCACAGTCGGTTTGTCTTGGTTCGTACCAGTCAATAGCACTAATATTATAAATTCAAAAGTTTGTGTGTGTGTATATTTGTTGCTTCTTCACGCTGCAATGGATGAATGGATTTGGATGAAATTCAGCATATAGATAGTTTATAACCTGGATTGACACAAAGGATAGTTTTTGTCCCGATATTCCCACAGGAATGACACTCATAATTACTACTTAGGTCTTGGATTTGATGTTGGGAATAGAACCTATTTGGTAGTTTTTTATACTTTTTCTTTTAAATTTTGACAGACTTTTAAAACTGTCAAAGCGGTACGAAGTCCGCCGGGTCGACTAGTTTTATAATACACTCTTGATTATCCGCTAAACAATATTATTTATAACTAGCGGCCGCCCGCAGTTTCACCCGCGTGGTTCCCGTTCCCGTAGGAATACCGGGATAAAAAGTATCCTATGTATTAATCCAGGTTATAAACCATCTGGATGCCGAATTTCATCCAAATCTATCCATCCGTTACAGCGTGAATAAGCAACAAATACACACACACACACACACGCGCATTCACACAACTTTCGCATTTGTAATATTAGTGTGATAAAGCTAAACTGTTTTTCTTCTATCCACCATTTTCTCGCAGTAGTGAGGTGAGAAATTGTGTGTTTTGCTCGGCAGCAAAATTGTTTCGCGTCTCGTGCCTTGAAACCCTTCGCTACGCTCAGGATTCTTCTTTTGAACCTCCTTCGCTTGCTCGGGTTTCAATACAAGCACTCGCGCGAAACAACAATTGTCCAGCCTTGCATGACAAATAACTATTAAAAAAGTACTTAAATAAGTACCTAATATTTGTGTATGTAGTCAGCGTATTCTATAAAATAAATGTTGATGATTTTTGGTATATGTAAGTACGGTACGTGTATGTATAAAATAATTAAAAAGCGCGAGCTTAGTCAAATTTCAAAAAGTTTTGGGTTCGAGTCCCACTAGAAGCAAATTGTCGTTGTTCAAGTGCTATTTGCAGTTTTAAAACCACCAAAGTCTTTTAAAACTTTGCTTATTGAGAGCTTTGATTATATTTAAGACATGCATATATGTATGCATATGCATATATGCGATAGCCCGTTTTGTGAATAAACCACGCAACAAAAAGTAGTGCAAAATTATTAAATAAATACTATGGATGCTTTCCTGTTGTCGACGGTACGCAATGTTTAAAAAAAGATCCGGTCCGTTAGTATCTGTCAAATTATCAATGATGGCGCTAGTGTGCCTTACCCTTGATGATAATTATAATGATTTTAACAAAAGTGACTTTTGTGGCGCCATTTTTCGTTTAATTTAACAGGAATAACATATGGTAGTTTTTAAAGTTCCTAAAGTGAAGTTTATCTACAGCATGATAATATATTTAGAAGTAAATAATAAAATTATTATACATAGGTTTTTTACGCAAACATTGTAAAAATTGCATTATTATTTGGACAGTAATTGATCATGGATTGCCATCGTCAGAACGTCACAATCATTACCCTTGTCTAGTACAGTCAGCGTCAGAAAACGCTGACCTCTTTAGTACGATTTCATACTAGTTTTACTAGCAGTTGACAAGCCCCTTTTAAGCGTAAGCTACACTGATAGCGCTTCGCTCATGTCGCTTTTGCGTGTTTTCATAATATGAAAATTAGTATAGCTTGAAAGCAGCAGCGCCTCCTGGCGACATACGAGAAGAGTTAACATTTTGCCATACAAATTTTCGTTTTTGCAAACGGAATCGAATGTATACGGATAGTGGAGTATAAAAATACTGTGTAGCGACATGCGCGAAGCGAAATGAACTTATCTTAGTTTCGCTTTGCTCCCAGTGGGGGCTGCGCTTTACTATTTAATTGGTTTGCCACAAAGTGCTAAAGTCTGTAGCGATTTTTGCTGCTGACTGTACTCGTACGTCACAAACCGACGAAGACCCGGCGCGTCTGCCAACATGTGCGCCCGCGTATATTGTGTCCAAATCCCCGATTAATCTCCAACTTTTATGAGCTTTTGTTCACTCCCTTTCATGATTTTTTGGATCGCCCCGATTTTATAACAATGCACTTATAAACACGTTAGAAACTCAACTGTATTTCCACCAGTTAAGTCACACTTTAGTTTGAAGACTGCAGAAAACGAATTCAAACCAATATAGTTTTTAAAAAGATATTCAATAAAGTTGATTATAGTTTCCACGCGGGCGCGACAGAGGTTGCCGGTATTAACTTCTAGAGTTTATAGTCTTTCGGTCGCGTCAATTTGTGTATTGTCATTTTGACATAATAGCGGTGCCATCCCCACGGTTTATTGGTTGAAACCCGATGACAGTTATTTCGGCTTTTTGACGATTTGCCGTCCCTCTTTTTTTGTCACAATGACGTGAGACGGAGAAAGGATTTACGACAAATTGAAAGGCCTACTTAGCGAAATATGGCTCGGTTATTGAGTGAATTTAATGTAGTATAATGGGGTGACAGTCTATTATGTTGATGTCACATCGCGGAGCCCGTGACAATATTTTGTAATGTGACTTTATTGTCACAAGATAGAGCGCTTTTAAATATTCCTCAACAGATTTTGTCGTCACAATAGAAATAAGTCACATTTTGGTAAGCCGGTAGTGTAGTTCACCTAAAAGGTGTATGAATATGTCACCCTGTATTCACTGCTTCGCAAAAAACAGTGAAATTACTCTTTTACATAGATAACAAAGTTTTAAAATTCAGAATTAAGATTATTTTCTTAGTAAAATGATTTGAAAGGGGGGGCGGTATGTATAAAGCTGAGGAGCTCGATGGCGCAGTGGTTAACGCGCCCGGTCTGCCAGTGCTGAGGTTAAGCAACTTTCGCAAAGGCCGGTCATCGGATGGGTGACCAAAAATTTATCATCTCGAGCTCCTCCGTGCTTCGGAAGGCACGTTAAGCCGTTGGTCCCGGCTGCATTAGCAGTCGTTAACAACCACCAATCCGCACTGGGCCCGCGTGGTGGTCCATGGCCCGTTCTGCCTATCCATCCATAGCCCCAGCAGTGGGGACATAAATGAGCTGATGATGATGATGATGATGAAAATTATTTATTTACTTATTACTTTGTTATTACTGTTTTTACTTAAACAAAGTAGCTATTAATTTATAACTGGGACAGTATGAGGAAGTCCTTGTAGAAGTTCCATAAAAGATTCAGAGAACAGTTTCTCTGTATATTTTATGGAACTTCTTAAGACAGTTCTTAGGAACCAAGTCTTTATAGTGAAAACAATTTTGTATTACAACAAAATTGTGAAAGGAAACATATAATTAAGTGCTGACTTCTGCTGCTCCGATCTTTTATTTAACGATATTTTCACTTTTGTACCACTTCCCACTGACCGATTAAGCTGTCATTTGGTATACCTATGTAACTTTGATGACAATACAATAATATGGCACCATGAGCTAGTCTGATGATGATGATACAGTCGGAAGGCGGTCATAGGTCAAGAGGTATGTGTCGGACATTTTATCAGTTTAGACATCAGTTTAGAAGTATCCACGACTCTTTCTAACATAGTTGTTCCTGTGTTGGCAAATAATCAACGCCTTCATATTGGCTCCGCTTAGTGGATTATTTTTGATAAATATTTTGTTTTTATATAATTTAAAATAATTTAATTTTATGCTCTATTTTTAACGTAGCATAAGGTAGTACATAACCAGTGATCGGATAGGAATAGGAATAGGTAGGGCTAATTCACCTAAAGTTCGAAGAACATAGACAAAAATTAATGGAGACTTCTTTATGACAATATTTTTTTTCGGAACAACTATTCGGGTTTCCGGACATCACTTGAGAACATTAAAGATTAATCCCATCCTCGCCGCCACTGTTAGATACGGAGAAAGGGAGCACAAGTAATACGCACGACTGCTAGTGTCACACTGTTTATTGGCAAATCTCGGGCGGGCGTGGACGCAGCACGCACCTACACTACCTATAGCTAAGCATTTACAACAATTATTAATACAGTAATTGATGTTATTACTTATTTTGTATCCCGGAATTGATGCAAATAAGTAGACACGTTTTTTATTGTTTTCCAAAATGAAAGACAATCTCGTCGTTATATATTGGATTAAACTTATTTTTTGCGCGTGTCTAAATCTAATCTTGTCTCGCTCATGTCTCGCAAGACTTGGGCAGCCTCGAATTTCTCGGAAGTGGAACAATGCCGTCCGTTTACCAGTAATCTATAATAGCAAGATTGTCTTTCATCTTTGAAAACAATAAAAAACGCGTCTACTGATTTTCGACAATCCAGGATACAAAATAAGTAATAAAATCAATTGCTGTACTAATAATATTATTTTTTAATGTTCTTATGCGATGTCTGGAAACCCGGACAGTGGTTCCGAAAAAAAAATTCAAAGGAAAGTCTCCATTATTTTTGTCCGTTCTTCAAACTTTAGGTGAATTAGCCCTACCTATTCCGATCACTGTACATAACTCATGCTGGGTATGCTATTTATGGATTACTGTGTAGTCTTACTATATTGTTTAATTCATATGGCTATGAATAGACTGTAATCTGTCTGTGTAGCCTATCTTAAAATAAATAAAAAAATAGGAACTCTGAAATGAAACAGGATAACCCCGCCGTGTTTGGGCTTGTTTGATTTGTCTTGACAAAAACTATAACCTTGTGTGGTGCCCAGGATCTGATGATGAAAGTGGTCATAGGAACTCCTAAGCTACACATGATAAACCAGTCGTGTTTGGGCTTGTTTGATTTGTCTTGACAAAAACTATAACCTTGTTTGGTGCCCAGGATCTGATGATCAAGGTGATCATGGGAACTCCTAAACTACATGCACTGTGGAACCAAGAATGTTACCTAAATATTGTATTATGCTGGGCTTCAACAGAGCATAAGATGCAGGGGGAGTAGGTACTGTTGAAAATGCCATGGTTTATTTGGGTTCAAAAGCATATACATACGCTTATCCGGCAGCGAAGAACGCTGCCAGACAAGCGTAATAACTTTTGCACGCCTTCATCAGCATGCCTTAGGTAACTAGTGTTAGTTAAAAATAATCAAGCAAATAATGTTTTTTTTCATAAATCCAACGCCAGCAACGTATTTATACTTAAAATATGAATTTTGAAAAATATCACGATATCTCACGACGAAGGGGGGGGGGGGGTCGAAAAATCATCACAATCGCCTCACGTAACGCGGACGCAAAACTGCGAGTTCCAAGTTTCTTTATGATAGCGAGCGTGCGGTGCGTGGCAGTGGTGTGACAACGGCGCACGACAAGAATAGTGCGCACGCACGCTAATATCTGTACAGAGTAGGCTGGTGATTTAATTACAGCAATGTTTACTTTCGTAAAATCATAGGCGTTTGGGTAAAAAATAATAAAAGTCTTAATATTTTCATATTCATATTTTTAAATTGAAAAATAAGACAACAGTGGCTTGCGGAATACAATACAAACATTTTGATGTCGGATCATTGTTTCATTTGTGCTATATTTACAAAGTTTCTGAAGAAATAAGTTTTTAGATATCATTACTTTTACGTATTGTTTATGCAGTTTCCGGGTATTTGTTTCAAATTCCAAGACAACCATGGCCTTGTGAAAGGATCAGGCTAACCTACACTAGTCCTTTTAATGTGTATGAGCTATTCAGCGCCTAGCACCAGTGACTTAAAAACACCTAAATTTTCGAAATTCCGCGCGATTCCTTCAAATTGAAGAACTGGATTGCACAAAATTAACTGGAAAATGACCTTGCAATAATGAAAAGTTACATGACATGAAAAAAGACGTTCGCAACAATATTTGCGTAAAATTATATAAAAATAATCATTACATGAAATGGATAGACTGAGAAATCTATCTACTATCTAAAAAGATGGAAATAAATTATAAGTCTTGTTTTTTTAAAACAAGCTTTTATTTAAATGCACCATACTTATAGGAAAAAGTAAACCAAGGCATTCATAAAATCCATAATGTTATGTAAACCCCAAAACCCACAAAGGGGTTGACTGCTGCTCTAAGTCAAAGTCAAATATTTTTTATTCTAATAAACTTTAGAAAAGTGTTATTGATATTATGAATCGTTCAAACATTTTTACCTAATTTAAGTATGATACATAAACACATAGGTACAGGTAAGTATCTGTAAGTAATCAGTATGTTCATGTTCTTATGCGCTCAACATCCGGGAGTGGACCGGTATTACCTCTGTTGAAGTGTTGAACAGCTGTTCCGTCTGGCCTTGGACGAAGAGGAATTCAAGAAGCTAACGGCCAACCTACAATCTTTAGGAGGCACTAGAAGGAGAAGGCCGGGTCCGCAATTTTCTATGCTCTACAGTGAATCTTCCATATTATTACCACAGTATTACTATTTCAAAACTGTGTTATCATATCACGTAATGTAAAGTACGACAACGCCATCTAAGGAAAATGGAATGTAAACTTAGTAAGTGAATATTCACTTGGCGTCACTAGATGGCGGTAGTAAGTAGCATTATTGTTCGGTACAAGTAGGTAGATGATTTTAATTCTACTCAATTTATGTTAGTAAAATGTGGGTAGTTCAGTCTTGCTAAGATATTCGGTGCTGTCACGTCGCAGTTGAACGCTCCAAAGAAATTTCGGTGTATATTAATATTTTCGGGATAAATCGGTCGGTAAATTAGGAATATTATATATATTCATCAATTCCAAACTATCGGTGTTGTGATAAACCAGTGAAGTGTCTGCAAGAAGAGAGGGGCCCCTTACATTGGATGCAGTGTCACATGGACACCAGGTTTTTATTGTGTACTCATTAATTTATTATATCTATTTGTTTTCTCTGGGTTTAAAGCATACTTAATATAACTCCGCGTATCGCGGATACAATTATAAAGCAACAATATCCTTAAATTAGCACACGTTTTGTTCTAACTATTTAACCTTACATCTTTGCTGACTATTTTTTACAAATTCAAAATCAATCACAGTATGTATCAATGGTAAGATAAATCTTAAATGCGCTATGCAGAATGTGTATAAGCAAATACATCGCAGTCTTTAAACAACTAGCTGAACTAATGGTGGTTCTTGTAGAAGTTGAGTTCTTTTCTTATAACTTTTTAATAGACTCTTGTGACTAAGGATCTTACAAATAAACAAAAAATAAGGTCGAAATAATTATTCCGTGTTTTGTGCCTATCATGTAAACGTTATTTCAAATTAGAGTAAAAGAGACAAAACACGGAATAACTATTCGGAGTTTATTGTTTGATTATTTGTTGTAAGCCGAGCGTCTGCGATGAGTGCGATGACGCAGTAAAACGAATTTTGGTTTGGAGAATCTCGGTTAGGAATTCCGATATGTTTATTATGTTTTGGTATTACAGTACCCATGTTTAAAGTTTGCAAATAATTCCAATGTCTACTTTCGATAACCAAATTCAACTAGAGTCGAAATCATTTTCTTACAAGTTAGACGTATATATATATAAACAGCAGACGTGCGTATTCAATGTATGGAAGATTCACCCCTCTGTGGTTATCCATATAATGTCACTAGATGGCGGTAGTATAGATAGCATTTTAAATTAATAAGTTACTTTTAGTTATTTTCTAATAACTTTCTTATAACCATAACTTTCTATTTTCTAATAACTTTCTTATAACCATAACTTTCGTCAGTTCCTTAAAAAGCTCAGTGGCCGAGTGGCTGCGACGACGACGCATCGTGCTAGTTAGATAGTAGAGATAGAGAAATCCTAAGTTCAAGCCTTTCAAGCCTTTGGAAAACAGCTAAATATTTTTTTAAATATTTATGTTCATTTTTAAGTTTTTAATATGTTTATATCAATCTTTACAATAATATTATACACAAAAAAATTTAACTAGTTATATGTAAATAATATAAATATTTTTAGCGCCATCTATCGGGAAGAAACGTAAACGCGCACGCAAACGCCTACTACCGCCATAGAGCATTAAACCAAATGGAGAGGCCATGCGAACTAATTTCTATGAAAAAAAGTCTGTCATTTTCTGCGGGGGACGAGGTAACGCACACAAATACAGTTTCACACAGATGCATTTTTCAATGACGTCGCTACGCACGCAAACGGCAAAATTATTAAACACTAGCATAAACTAGACGCACACTAATAAATTCACACACAGCACAGGGATAACCTGTCCGTGCACGAGTCTGACGGCAACTTTATGTAAACGTCGATAGTGCTTGACACTATCTATTTAGTTTGTTGATGCCAATAATAATGACATAGCCCGAAAAGTTGCTAAGCTCAAGTGCCCCACATCGCTCGCACGACTGATGGCCGCTGGGGCGGAACAGTCCTCAAGTGGTGACTGCGTACCAGAAAGCGCAGTGTCAGCAGGCCTCCAACAAGGTAGACCGACGATCTGGTAAAGGTCGCGGGAAGCCACTGGATGCGGACTGCACAAAACCGGTGAGATCCTTGGGAGAGGCCTTTATCCAGCAGTGGACGCCTTTTGGCTGAGATGATGATGATGATGAATATTAATGTAAATTTTTTTTGTTTAAATCAGGCTCTTCAGTATGGTTAATTAAGGTAGACACTTTGCTTTTCTTTATCGTTAAAATCGACAGTTATTGATAAGCATAAGTCAAAATCTGCAAAATATACCTATATAATTTTATTCCATTCCAAGGAGAATTGTTGTTTTTAAGAAAAGCTACAATCTTATTCTTTCATTATGGAAAAATAGTTTGCTACCTATCTAACCGAGACTCTCAAACAGGAGGAACCGAAACACTGAACAACACATATAGTACTTTCATCGTTCCATAACGCAGATCAATTATTTTTTGTAGGTAACGTAGGGTCTTAATTTTTCAGATTTCCAAATGCAATTATTCGAGAGATTTTTTCTATTTCTATATAAGTTTCTAAATAAGGCTGAATTTAAAAGCAACAGACTTAAATTAAAACAAACATATCAATATACAGGTATGTACCGAACTCCAGAATGATATCATACAAACGAACAGCGAAATATACCTAATGCTGTCAAGGTTTATAATAAAGTGCCTTCTGAGGTTAAATCTTTGAATGATGCAAAGTTCTTTAATGCATTAAAGCTACTCGAAGTGTCCATATAGTTTAAAAAAATTTTTGGAATAAAAAACGTAATGTTTTAGTTTTAAGTAAATTCTATGGTGTAGGTGTTGTTATTTCTGTCAGAAATTAACTATTATTTTGCTGCTTATAATGTTTTATTAATTGAATTGGTTTTTTGTTTTTATTTTTTATTTTTTTTGGCATCAGTTAAGTGTTTGCGGATCTTTAATTCACAAAGGCGACATAAATCAATAACTTCTTTTGATGCATACAATAGGCCACCACGACTTTTTTGGTATGTTAAACTTTTGTCATTTGGTTCCCCACATAGACCCTTTATGCATGGTACTGCATTTAATTTTTAGTAGAAAATACTACGAAGCCCGCTTTATATTCCACTACCTTTTTTCCAAATGGAGATAAATATGTTTCGATCTCTAATAATTTGTTTTTTTTTATTTATTTATCTATATTATTATTTTCTTTAATAGCCAGAATAAACATTGATAAGTGACGGGACGTAAATATAATATATTAATGAAGTAGACCGATCATAAACATACAGTTTCATAGTATTAAGAATTTTTAACGCAATTAAGTTGAAATAAATCTGTAAAAACAAAATAAGTTACAATTTATAAGTAGTGATCTATCATTAATTAAATAAGCATTTATAGTAAAAATACAGTTTTAACTTTATAGAACGTATAATATAAATTGTAATTCAATGTTGGCTCATTCAACTTTAAAAGTTACGCAAAGTTGCAACTTGACGTTTTAGTGGCAACACTTTTTGATAATTTTTTTTGGCAATTTGGCAATATTTTTTTCAGTTTTTTACAAATTTAGTGCATTATTCAATAATATTAAGACAAAATAATAGTTACAGATAAAAAGTAACGTTATCCTTTTGTACTATCGACATTTCTGATCGCTTTTTACGTGAAAACACGCTACAATTTGGCATTTTTTTCTCAGGTCTTATCGCGTGCACCGTGATTTCCAAATGACGCTAGAACACGCTCGAACTAGTTTTATATAACGGATATGATCGGCGGTCATATACTTTTGGCAGAAGGGAACGACGCCTGATAGTGGCGTCTCCGGTTGGTTTAATGCTCTAAGACTACCGCCATCTATTGTACAGGGAACCTTGTTTCCCATCTTTTTTTCTATGAGAGGCAAATCTATACCCAATATTATACATAGTCTATGGTCGTTGCAGTACAGCGCCATCTACAATATTATCGGCGCAGTTAAAAGTACGCATGCACCACGCACACACACTACCTTTTTGTACGAGGAACGTAACATAGCCTATGAACCTAACTCTCTCTGCGTTAGTGGGTGTACATACGTACGGTGTAGTGCGCAAAGTAGCTGTCAAATGTAGAATTCATGGATCGGATGAGTGCTAGTAGTGCAATAGAAAATGGTTTTCAATATTTAATTTTGTTATACTAGAGTTATGTTTGCCTATACGTATTCGTATACAGATAATATATTATCTTGTTATTTATCAAGTAGTACTTACGCTAACGAAAGACACCATGGTTCAGTGTCATCCGCCACTGGAGTTAGAGGAATTGCCAAAAGAAGACGAAGAAAGGCTAGAAAAACTTTTTTCTAAATTAGACAATGATGGAAATGGGAAGATTGATATTCACGACTTGTCTGTGGCGCTGAAGGAGCTGGCTCCACACATCAATCGGAGTTATGCAGAGGTTAGAACCAACACTCAGTTCTTAAGCACAAGCTAACGGTGGTTTCGCCTCGAATTACGACACGTGTAGTATGATTCACCTGCAATAATTTTTATTCCGAAACGAAAGCACCGCGCTACTATCAATGAAAAATACCTCCATTGTCAAAATCTATAATTTGGCTTATTAGGTCACTAGAGAAAACTAGGAAAAGTCAATGCATGCCTAGTTGTAGATAGATAAAACAAAAATGCATTTCAAAGTTCAAACTGCTACAATTAGGATTATTTGGTTCCAAGTAAAATTAAAAATGTCTTAAAATTTTCTTAAGAGTTAGATTACCTAAACTACCAAGTTTAAAACTTTTAAAGATGTTACAAATTTTTATTTTTTTAAGGGAAACCATAATTTCAATGTATAAACTATAAAATATATAAATAACAAATAGTTTTATAAATACACATTCTTTAGCTTGTCACATTATGTTATACCTCTGTAAGTTTTGCATCAAAGAGAAATAACAAAATAACATGCAAAGTAACATGCAAATAAAAAAAGAATTAATAAAGTTTTTATCATGAATTACTTAAAATGATGCAGTACTTGCTTTACTTAATGCATACTTTCCGAAAGTAAAAAAAAAAAAATTTGCTTACAAATCCAACTAAAGTGACAGTAATATTACTGTAACTTCAATGAAGATTGTATTGTTTGCTAATCCAATTCATTCTTAAAAATCCGTACTAAGCTAATTTTAATCTCTTATCTAGCAATAGGACACTTACACAACTTGTCTAGACGGCGGCCCTCACATCATATTCTGTCACCAAACAACAGTGACCCACATTGCTGTGTTCTAGTTTGAGTATTTAAAATCCATTAACAATACTAGGAATACAGTTAAATCCATAACATCAGTGGGTTATAGTGACACTATTACTAAGCACTTACTTAGTGCATTTTATTTTCAATCCAAAATAAGTGCATATTATGCCAGGTCAGTTAAATTATAAAGAAAAGACATAATTTAAATGAAACAACTTTTACGGATCTACTCGCGTTTATTTTACTTTACATTATTTAATGTTTATCCTGACGTTTCGGATCCTTTGCAGGGTCCGTGGTCACAGGGAGACATAAGTTTTGGTCACTGCTGGTTTCTTAGATGTAATATAATGTTCTCTATAGATATTTTTATAATGCTCTTTTGTTTAATATCATCAATCAATTTTAGACATCAAATAAGATAGCTGAAGATCAACTGTGCTGAGATTTTTGACAGATGTTAAACAAGTGTTATCTCAATTTATTACTGATAAAATGTCATCATTTTATGGGTTGCCCACAA
Organism: Eudonia mercurella; assembly: GCA_963082485.1. Taxonomy (NCBI): domain Eukaryota; kingdom Metazoa; phylum Arthropoda; class Insecta; order Lepidoptera; family Crambidae; genus Eudonia; species Eudonia mercurella. Next base: position 25,126,685 of record OY720022.1, read on the forward strand.
AGTAACTGCTACTATTACTTAATAAAAATAAAAAATAAGTAAAAATGCAACTTCTTGTTTCTTTGTTGTGATTCTTTAGGCTCTCCATAATACATTTTAGAGTTGCATTGCGATTATTCCAGTTTGATATTGTATCTACAATTTAAATTCATTACAATAGAACATAATTCATTAAATTCATGCCTTGAAAGAAAATAGACAATTTAGTTAATTATTGGAATAAGTTAATAATCGAGCTTCTGCATAACCTACAGTGAGTAATCAATAAGTAAAAACAAAAGAAAGATCCTATTCTATTCCTACTAATATTATTCAAATCAAAAATTATTACAGATTATTAGTATTGTAGACCTAAGTAGTTAAATTCTAGTCAGATCAATAGTAAATGTGCACCTCCCTCCATAAAGAGACCAGTGGCCCAACAACTAGCTAGCCAAATAAAGATTTGGCATGCTTCCAATTTGTGAATACACTGTGACACCAGCTAATGTGCCACTGCAGCTATATTAAGATGATATTACAATCAAGCTTCCACATGTATAGTTGACTTACGAAAACGAGAATGAGATTTTTATGTCTAACCACAGAAAAAGTAATAGTTATTACGTCTAACTAGATGTTGAATGAACTTATTTGACATACAATAGTAGATGCAGTTAATTGAGTAAATTACTGTCAACTTTAGCACACACTCAGCAAATGGATGATAAACTTTTTTCTCTTTTTTATATTATACTAGCTGTGGCCCGCAACTTCATTCACAAGGACTACACTAATATTCCACAGAAACCTGTTACCAAGATAAAAAGTATCCTAGTCCAGGTTATGTTTTCTCTAAAGTGCAAAATTCCATCCAAATCCGCTCAGCAGTTCTCAAGTAATGTGCTTACCAACAAACAGCATTTACTACATTTTAATTAGTTATTACTACATAACATAGTAAAATACTTGTAATAACGTTTGCAACTAATGACTAGTATTTTAATTGTGTGTATTGCTGTTGGTTGGCCTCATGTATAAATAAATTATAAAGAAATGCATGCACAAATTGTAACATAATTTATAAATTTTATTTTCAAAAATTCAAGAGTCAATTTCACAGCGTTTCAGTTGTGACTCATTCAGTTGACTGCTATTTTAAATATTTTAAATATGAATTTCAAAGAGCACTTGATGAATTTGGTAGGTATATTATTTAAAATGCAGTTGTTTTGTGTATTTTAATACATTATGCAGCAGTTCCCTTTCATCTCCACTTTTCAATGATATTGGAGATGTGACAGCATGATAAAGTACAGCTTGAACAAAATATTTATTATCATTACAATATTAACACAGGCACTCCTAACAGTGATGCATCTTGGAATATATAATACTTTATATTATCTGTGATGCCAGTAATGAATCAGTTGAAGTTAGACAGTTTAACAAAATACAATTTTATTATCAGAAATGATTTAATTATTTAAAAAAGAACTTATATTGATGGGTTGCGTTAGTCTTATGTTACCATATAGCGCCAATCTAAAATACATTTTTATTTTTATTTTAGCCTACATAGTATAAAGTGATACAAAGTTCAAACTCCATTAAGTATTCGCTCTAATCGAATCTTCCTGCCTGGGCGTTTCGTCAAACGAAACTAGTTAACGCTGTCACTTGTGGGTGTTCACCGTAAAATTATTAATAGAAGCATTAAGGTCGCTTATTTTCATTATGTAATGTACATATCAAAATTTTGCATAAGTGCATACTGAAAATAAGCAAATATGATGATGATTGATTCCTTTCCATGCTTTGGAACACACATAATGCCGTTGGTTCCAGCTGCATTAGCAATTCTTAACAACCATCAAACCGCACAGTACCCACATGGTGGTTATGGCCCATTCAGTGATCAATTTCATCTAAGGCGACCACTTCGACTCCTAGTCAGTACAGCGCTGGTGCGCCCATAGATGGCTGCATAGCGGATCTTCTTAGTAAACTACAAATAAGTATATAATTTAATCTAACGCCATTAGAGCTCCTATTATTTAAATTGCACGTCATTGCGTAACCTGAACACTCAGATCATGATCTAAGCTCGAACCCGATGAATGAATAGAAACTGCATAATACTGCATTGTATCCTATCCACAAGATCTACTTCATGTCCATTGACTATTAGAAGTTAGAATTTAGTCAGTGCATTCTTGCTATTTCTATTTGTGATCGTTAAAATGCGAATTGCGATTCCGATGGCGGCTGGAAACTACTGCAGTCTACAGCGTATTTGTATATCTGTATGACATTTATTGGATTGGATTCCGGGTCAGTGACTCTGGTAGCCTGACGTCTGCAGTTGCAGTTTGCAGGCTGCAACCGTAATCGGCATCATAGGGACATTTATTGTTACCCATTTACGATGCGACGCTGTATTGTTGCATTTGCATGCGAGCTTGATGAACCGTAATTTGTAATATCGCGGGTCCGTCGACCTATTTCTTTTTTCTTCAAATGCAAATTCAAAATTATTTATTTCATGGCACATTGGTGTACATAGTAATTAAATAAATATGTACAAAAGATGTTAAAATAAACAATGTAGCGCCCTGTAAGGGCATAGCAAACAGAGGAAGTATAGCTAACTTATTTACTACTGTATTATACATTTTAACATTAAATAAACTTCGATCAACAATAATAAATTAAAAATTAAAAATTGTAATGCATGTAACACCCTGTAAGGACATGGCAAATTTTTAGAGGCTGTTACATTATTATGAAATATTATATCTATACCATTATATAATTATATTGACTTACGAATTATTATTAAATAATATTCATTACAAAATAAAAAATAATAACAATAAAAACTGAAAATAAAAATTATACTCTTTATGTCATGATACCTACATTAAAAATATTCCTTAAATTTAAAGTGATTATTCTCATATCCAATTAATTAAAATATTTGTGAAATTAAATTACAGTAAAATATTGCCTTTTTAAATTATTATTAAAGTTTATCATTAAAGAACTCATTTATATTATAGTAACTTTTATTAATAAGATAATTTTTCAAGTTGGTTATAAACCGTGTTGTTTATTTTACTTCTTTTATGTCATTAGGTAAGTGATTGTACATTTTTATAGCCATTAATTGTGGACCTGATGGTGTAACAAATTTTAATTTAGAAAACTGAGTATTTATTTACGCCACGATTTTTCCTTTTTGCCGCGATTTTGACTGGAGAATAATTATAAGCTCTCGTGTTTTCTCACAAATTTACAACATTCCAAAATATATAAAGATGATAATGTTAAAATAGCATGATTTTTAAAATGATGTCTACAAGATTCCATCTGATGAATATTAATAGGTTGTAATTAATCGATCACCAAACTAACCTAACCTAACCCACAAACATACTAAGTTAGCACCTAAAAATACAAAGTAAGCACCTAAACTACTATTTAGATGCTAACTTAGCATTTTAGGTGCTAGCCTACTATTTTTTTGTGGATCAATTTATTATTTCTCAATATTAATTAGTATTCTAAGACATTAAATTATAAAGAGGAAACCTTCGTATTTTTGTATGTATATACACTCGGCGTCAAAGAAATCGCACTACTACGAAAATAACTTTCAAGCCTGCCTAGCAACGATAATTGCGATGAGTCTTATTGCCATTTTAAAAACAATAAAAAATGATTAGACAGCGCCAAGACTACAAATGAGGAACTCGATAGCGCAGTGGTTAACGCGCCCGGTCAGCGAGTGCTGAGGTTAAGCAATTTTTGCAAAGGCCGGTCATTGGATGGGTGACCAAAAATGTATCATCTCGAGCTCCTCCGTGCTTCGGAAGGCACGTAAAGCCGTTGGTCCCGGCTGTATTAGCAGTCGTTAACAACCACCAATCCGCACTGGGCCCGCGTGGTGGTTTCTGGCCCGTTCTCCCTATCCGTCCGTAGGGAAGGCTCGCGCTCCAGCAGTGGGGACATAAAATGAGCTGATGATGAAGACTACAAAGAAATATTATTTTAAACATTTAAATTAATAAATTTGGAAAATACTTTACTTTTTCCTCAAATCCTTTTTTTATACTAGTTAGTGATAGATTTACTTTAATTTTCTGAAAAATAGTTGGCAACTCTACTCACAAGTGATCGCTTAAACTAGTTATTTACAAAGTATGAATAATATTATGATTGTGTTGTAGGTAGCTAAAAGTTTGTTTAAAAAATAATATGGCGATGGCGACTGTAATTTTTTTTTTTGGTTGGAATGGGAAAAATTCATAAGTGTTCACTATAAATTTCAGAAATTCTTAGCCAAGTCTGGGAAGAAAGATGCCGGTGACGTCACGCTGTCCGAGTTCATCCATTACGTCAGGGAGCACGAGAAAAACCTCAGGCTACAGTTCTCGCACCTCGATAAGAATAAAGATGGTAAATATTAATGTCACAGCTTATTTGTATGTAGTTTTTTTTTGTTACGCGTAAGCCTTCATCGCACGTGATGCTATGTGGTGGTAAGGCCGTAGGTGGAAGCGCACTTCACCCGGAATCCTCAACTACTGAGAAACTAGCTTTCTTATCTACGAGTATAACTGTCGGAGCACAACAATACTAGTAACATTGGTATTATGCCGATATATTTAGGTAAGATGGTGTTGCTAGCCAGGCGGTCTTAAAACAAGCTTTACCACCAACAAAACTGAGTACTAACATGTAGTATTGAGAATTTAAAGAAGTTAATGGGTAGTTATGAACTTAAGGAAGTTATTTCTTTGGTTGTGATAAAGTTACAATTCAGAGAGGGGGGGGGGGGGATGTTATAATATAGAATTTTATCTATGGTTTGCTGCTGGCTGTTATTCGATTTTAAATATTCGAAAGTAAAGTTTGTTAGGAATGTATTCAAATTGTTTTCATGGTAGAAGATGTATTGATTTGTCGTTGTGTTATTTTAGTTTTGATAAAGATTTAAAGCTATGAAGTTTTGATATAATTTATATGTTTTATGATGAATAAATTCAAGTAACGTGAAAAATGTGAAATCAATATTATTGATTTATATGGATCCCAAAGAATTTTCCAAAAACGAGTTGAGAAATTTCCAACAGGTTTAACCACTAAAATACAGGCGGATAATTTGAATTGATAGAAACCACTTCCTATGGGTTTAAGAATTTAATTTCACCTTGTGGTCTAGTGGTTAGACTACCACTCTCAATATTGTACTCTGTTTGGTTGGTGGCAGGGCTTGTACTAAGTCTGTTTGACTAGCTATCACCATCTTCTTTAGTAGTACCGACAACAAGAGTCGAAAAAGCCAATGCCTTTTCAAGTTGAAGATCCTGGGTGATGTAGCTATGCTTGAAAGCAAACCATTTTTAATAGAAGACATTCAATCCATCTGAATTGAATATGAGGGTTTTATCTTCTTTTTGCTTCTTGAAAAAATTCAATTAAGGGGGTGCAGCGCGGACGCAAAACTGCGAGTTTCAAGTTTCTTTATGATAGCGAGCGAGCGGCGCGTGGCAGTGGTGTGACAACGGCGCACGACTACGAATACGCACGCACACTAATATCTGTACAGAGTAGGCTGGTGATTTAATTAGAGCAATGTTTTCTTTTGTAAAATCATAGGCGTTTGGGTAAAAAATAAGAAAAGTCTTAATATTTTAATATTCATGTTTTTTAATGGAAAAATAAGACAACAGTGACCTGCGGAATATCAATACAAACATTTTGATGTCGGATCATTGTTTCATTTGGGCTATATTTACAAAGTTTCTGAAGAAATAAGTTTTTAGATATCATTATTTTACGTAATGTTTATGCAGTTTCTGGGTATTTCTTTCAAATTCCAAGACAACCATGACCTTGTGAAAGGATCAAGCTAACCTACACTAGTCCTTTTAATGTATAAGACCTATTCAGCGCCTAGGCGCTGAATAGGTCTTATACAGTACTGCTATACTGGTGCTAGCACCAGTGACTTAAAAAAAAGTAAATTTTCAAATTCCGCGCTGCACCCCCTTAAGAAGTACGCGTTTTTAAAATGTCAAATTGGCAATACTGTGTGCGTTCGTGAACATGAATCCGTACCGGCATTGACTGACGGTCCGAATGTCGTTGCCATTATCGTCCCGGTGTTTTATGGCTTCTCCGACGGAACCTTCCAACGCCACTTTGATCTTGTTATTCATCGATATTAACATCTACGAGTATGTGCGACATTGACGTTGCAATAGATATCCTCATTATTTATTTGTACAAGGTCTCTTAGAGTCTCCAGCTCAGAACAATAATGTTTTCACTTTATCTGTGGGATGTTACAGAATGTAGAATATAATTTAATACTTCATTGTACAGACGCCTGCACATCAGCCTATCCAAAACTGACAATTTTTTTCAATACACACGTAAAACAAAAAAAATATAGTGTAATGCCATCTCTTTCTGACTTTAGAATTTTGCCGCATGTTCGAAAAGTTAAGCTAAGGCGTACCTATTTGGTTTGGTTTTGCCATTTATTTGTTTATAGTTCATTTGAATACCTACTTACCGAATATGTTTGAGAAAAAAAACAACTTATACGAATTTCCTTGCGTTTATTTTGGACATTAATTTTATCCTAAAGATCCGTAAAAGATGTATCATTGCATTGGCTATCGAGTATAAAATATTCGGTCATATAAACTATGTCCTTCTGCTCAACTGCTCAACTAGTTGAGCAATCTAATTGAGCAGTGGGGCAGTCACGTAAGAAAACAGTACCTAATATATATTTTTTATATTTTTTTTTATGGCCGGCCAACTGCTCGGCCTGATATTCGAAAGTACTGGATTCGATTCCCAGGTCAGGTAAAGTGTGTCGGATTTATCGATGCATAGCCTGTGTTTGTAAGGCAAGGTAAATTACCGCATTTGGTAAGCCTGTTGATGAAGCCAACACAGTGATTTGATTTGATTTCAAATGTAAGCCATTGTCTAGCTCTAGCTAGCTTAAGTACCATTTTTTGTCTAATTAGTACTTATCACATAATAACAGTAACTAGGTATAAAGCCTACAAACCTGAAATTTGGCAGGTTGATATATTATTATTATGCTATAATTATCTTTATAACAATTATTATTTATAATATATTATTTATCTCGACTTACCTATTTGTGATATTTTTTTATAAACTTCTCATAGTTCGGGGTGCATAGTGTGAGTTTTGTTTACTATCCGTATTCATTCGATTACGTTTACGAAAACGAAAATTAGTAAGGCATTGAAGCAGCGCCTCCTGGCGACATACGAGAAGAGTTAAAGTTTTGTCATAGAAATTTTTGTTTTCGTTAACGTGATCGAATGGCGAATGTAACTCGCACTAGGCACCCTGTGCGCCTTTTGGCAAAGGCCTCCCCCAGCATCTTCCATTGTTATCATGGGCAACTCTTCTCCAGTTAGGTCTCACTGTGAGTTGAAGCTCATCTTCCCATGGGGAATTATCTTTATAATAAAACCTTAATCATAGAATATCATACAATGATAGAATGATTATCTTACCGTAGTTCAGTAAAAATATTCTTTTACGGACATGTACCCACATGATCCTATCCTACTGGTTTTACTTGCTGCTGTTTGATATAGTTTTATGCCATTAGAAATAGCTTTGTATGATTTGTTGTAAGAAGCATGTACTTTTTTTAGAAATAAATTGATTGATTGATTCAATAGTAATTATGTCTTCTTTCAGATCAAACATAATTTTATAATAACTTGAACTAAATTAACAGTTAAACCTACTTTTACATAATATATGTTACGTTACGTTTATTTTATTTATTTAATTAACACGGTTATATCACCAATTACATTAATAAATGACATTTTTTATATTATTATTATTCTAGAAAACCTCCTAAGGTGCATCGTTTCGCACGGCTTAAGGAACCGTTTAAGTTTCTCCCTGCCCCCAAAAAAAGCCCGGTAAAGATGAAAATGCTCAGAAGCAATCGGCAAACTGTCTTAAAAAAAAAAAGTATCCCCGCCCCCCTACCTACGTCCGTCTACAATTGCTCACAACTTTCTACCGTTAGCCCGCCATCTCGATTAGTAGCTATAGTGCTATATGTAGCAATAGGCTATTGATTCTTTGCTAATCAAAGCCAAGGCCCTTGCCTAGACTTGCGCTTTTATGTTATTCTCGTCCGTAAATGATCTAAATCTTTACCAGGCATACTTTGAAATACCTTGCAAAGAACTGAATCTTTTAATCTATTAAGCGATGGATCGCTCATGTCAATGTAGCACACATGTTGGCAATAACATGTTTTATTCCGAAGACGAAACATGCGTGTCTTGTCATTAGATGTTTAGTTAAGAATAATACTGGAACAATACATTGGCGTCACGCTCTACATGAAAATGTTCTTGTTCATTGACGGCCGTCGACTTTGTATATTGTGTATTTATCGTAAGCGAGATAGATCAATTCATCAGAGTGCCCAGTGCACGTAGTAACTGTTTTTTAATCTGTGCCAGGGCGACTTTATTTGCCATGTATTTTAATTTTTATGGCATTGTAGCAGCTCTTAGTGACAAACTAGGAGAGTTAAGTTTTTCTATGCCAGTTCTAGTTTTCGTTGACGTGTTTGAATGAAATAAGTTCGCGCATCCTGTGCTCAAAGAGTAATTTGTTATAGGCTATTTATTGTAAAGAACCTTTCCGCGATCACGTTTCTCATAAGATAAAGATAAATACACTTTATAGTACACCAAAAGACATTTTGACATACCTAAGTTGCATAAAAAATTACACGTACAAAAGGTTTTATCACTAAGAGTGATGTCTTCCATACAACCTTTGGATAGGCGCTGACTAAAAAGATTTCAGATAAAAGCAGGCTTGTCGTCACGTCGATGTACCATAATCATGGTCATACACACCAGTGCGAGTTTATCGCTGTAAACTGCCAATAACTAACTAAGAAAACTGCCATTTGAATGGGATCGAAACGGCGCGGTGCCATCTTCTGACTAACTTTTGAAACCAGCTGATTACTAGGCACAGCTTTGTTCTTATAACAAATTGTACCTACTAAACTTAAGTGCCTTACAAATAAAGAAAGAATAAGGTCCGAATAGTTATTCCGTGTTTTGTCTCTTACTCAAATTTGAAATGACGTTTATGTAAACGAATTTTATGTAAACGAACGACGAAGTCTACATAATCGTCATTTCAAATTTGAGTAAGAGACAAAACACGGAATAACTATTCGGACCTTATTCTTTGTTTAATTGTAAGGGGCTAACCCTTTTATGGCTCTGGCAATATATTGGACGCCAAATTTTAACTTTAAATTGCTGGACATAAAGTCGAAAACCAATGAAATTTTCAACATGTCGTAAAATTAAAAATACATTAAGAAATGTTCTAGAGTCCCTACTTTGATTAAGGATGTTTTTTTTAAATTTTTGTTACTTCCACATAGGTAAGTTTATAGTTTATTTCTGTTTTAATAGTGTCTTCAATTTTTCTACTTCAGGAAAGGTGGACTTGGAGGAGCTCGTATCTGCGTTCGCGGATCTGGGCATCGCCATCGGCAGCAACGAAGCTACCAATCTCCTGAAACGGTAATTACGAAAGGAATACCAATATTACCAATTAAGTTTTAAAAGCTTGACATTTCTGTTTTTGTATGTACCTGCTCGTTTTAATGTGTTGTTCGTAATACTTATGTGCAAACGCGAAGGCTTATTGGAGTTGTTTAAAAGAGACTCGATTATGGTGTTTTACAAAGTCTACAATAGTTGAGAAGGTGACTGGTTAGTCAATAGAGAATCTTTTTAGTAACTGTCAAAACGAATTTTTTTTGAAAATAAATAAAATTTAAAACTAAACTATATAACTATACAACATGTAACAGAAAGGTGTGATCAAAATTAAAAGATCCAAAGTGTATCCGATCTAGATCTTGTATGCAGAGTTACTAAGTCATGATTATTAACTTAAATGTGTTATGCAATTTTTAATTTAATATTTTTATTGTGACGTCACATCAAAATAAACAAGACTCAGCCCTAGTGGTTTAGTAACATCTGTGTACTAACATTTATGATCACTGCTTATTGCTTGTGCGCGCACCTGACGCGCATCACTTCACAAATATAAATATTTCATTAACCATTGCATTATAAATTAAAGTTAATAATTATCTATGTTTTCTAAAGTTTACGTGAACACTACACATTTAAATGAAACAACTTTTACGGATCTACTCGCGTTTATTTTGAACATTACTTTTTAATGTTTATCCTGACGTTTTGAACCCTTTGCAGGGTCAGTCTGTAAAAGTTGTTTCATTTGATAATTATCTCTTAATAACAACACATATAAGTTCTAGATGACATACACTTTGGATCTTTTCATTTTGACCACACCTTTTTTACACGTTGTATATGTAGATATGACGTCACTATTTCGTTCCGCCAATTGAGTGTTTATTAATAACTTTTTAGGTTACAAAAATTCATACTTAAGTTAAATAAAAATAGATTAATGTTTATAATTTTCATTTATCGTTTCAATGTTCTGGAATTTAATATTGTTGTTTATTGTAGACGACATATGACGTCGTTGTTTTTCTAGTCCTAATACCAGAATGACGCTACCGTACCTCGGAACAATAACTGATGCTATTATTGTTCTAAGTACCGACCGAGATACTATTGAGACACTGTTGATTTGGCTGACTTAATGCCCTAGAGCACAAACCTGCTATTTAAAAACGTCAACAATTCAAATTATTTATTTGATATTCTTCTTGTGCATTTGCATAATTTGGACATATTTCTCATAGCGCAAATGGCAAAATAAAGCTACTGTACTGACTGACACACCTGAGGCACAGGTTGGTGGTGCACCTTTTAAAAAAATAACAGAATCGAGGCCCTTATTTACTGTCCACAAAATATATAAATTGTTTGTACCTTAAATTACGTGGTTAGCGGAACAGATTTGTTTTATATTAGTATAACTGTTGCTTAGTTGTAGTATTTTGCAAAACGAATGTCCTATTTTAAAATTGACTTGTTACTACTTTCCAAATAATTTTTGCATGTATGCTGACTAGTGTGAATGCAGACGTATTAATGTAATCTCGATAAAAATGATGTAATCTCGATAAAAATGAACTGCGTTGAGTTGAGTGCATGCGTACGCATTGTTTTTTACAAATCCTTTGTGATGACCAGTTATCGAAATGAAGGGTACTAAAATAGGTACCTAAAGGTGCCAACAAGACATGACATAATTTTTTATATGCGGAATTCGTAATTGCTATAAACTACTAAGAATAAAACTATTTCCGGGATCCAAGATTCAATAAAAAAAATTAACAACATTTTGGTGGTTTTAACCACTCTTAGTCATGTTTTGTCGGCAGTTTTAGGTGTTTTAATTTCGATCACCGGTGATGACCGCATGAAACGGTTTGCAACGTAATCTTTAGCAGGTTGGCCAAATCATCAGCCTTTAGAGATTTTATATTAATCACGGCAGCGAATGTTACGAATAAATGAAGAAAGGTGCATAATTATAGATTACAAAATTGAACCGTAGAAATGACCAATTCTAACAAGGCACAAAATTACGACGATGCAATTTTTAAAAAAGTTTTTAAAAGTTTTAAAAGTTTATTAAAAAAACATTTTTCTGCTTAAAATATGGCTTCGTCACACTGTGAGTCCCTGACACCGTGGCGTCACTGTACCGTTGTGACCACGTACCCTAGAATGTAGAATGAACAACGAGTGCGAGTTGATTCCGTCTAGATCGAGTGTACTTGAGTAAACGTTTAAAGTACTTAGTCGTTTATATAATACAATGTTTCAGAAAAGCTGGTTGGCCTTTTTTCTGGTGGTGAGTAAGAGTAGGCTTCGTCTGCTATCCGCCAATGTATTTAACGCAAGTCCAGCCAATTAATAGTACAGACGGCTGCACATAAAACTAGCCAAAACTGTCAAATTTCTTCAATGAATGTTCAACCTTATCCCATATGTATATAAAGTTCAAAGTGTTATTGAGGAAATTTAACAGTTTGTAGTAGTCTGTGTGCAGGCATGTACCTAATCTGATATGGTCACTCTCATCAGGCCCACAACACATGTATGATACGCACTAGTATGTGACAGTTATTTGAGCTAGGGCAAGCAAATCCAGGGCTTGATAACGTTACCAAATTCACGCTATGAGTATCGTTAAGTAACGTTATTTCTACAACGTTAAACTGGTAACGTTATCTAGTACAAGTATTGTTATTTTTTCGTTACCTAATACGTAAAACAGTTAGTTAATTCACAAGTAAAAATACTACCCAGGTATCGGTGCAAAGCATAATGTTATATTTCTATTGTAGAGATAACGTTACGTAATTTTTAACGTTATTCAATGTCCTGAGCAAATCCATTTAGCATTACAAACCAATAACGTCATGCTGAAACGTTCTCCAGTTGGTTTGCAAATATAGAGCAGCGATTGCTATACTGCCTCTGTGGTCTATTGGTTAGACCACACCGGTTTCAGATCCAAAGGTCCCGGGTTCGATTGCCAGCGGGGTTTGTATTTGGTAGCTAGTTCCTCAGTCGACTTTATCATCACTTACCTTAAGAGGCCGGCCGGGCGGCCTGTCAGCTAAAATGAGCCTCCCATACTAACAGAATACCAAAATGATTTGCAATTAGAGCATTATTTGCTATACTTTGATGTTATTCGGATTAAGACAGTATTTATCTAGGTCACTATTAAAAAAAAATATCCAAAAAAATATATACAAAATACAAAATAAGGTACTTATTTGAAAGGTTTTAGAAAAATATGTCTAATGGTTCATTATAATATGCATAATATATTTGCAATTTCATTATTTCGTTGTGAATTTCTTTATTTTTTATGAAATGTGCCATTAAAATTGAAATAAATTAAATAGATGCCAAACGATGCATGCAGTGCATTTCGAGTGACATCTTTGATTTGCTTGCAAATGACGTCACGACATCACGTGACCAAACCCGTGCGTTTTCGATCACGTGGTCAATCATAAAAATTTAATTATTTTATAAATGATTTCTTATAAAAATTAAAAAAAAAAATTAAAATTATGTACTGGATAAATTGGTTTAAAAAAATGTTTACTGTTAAGTTAACAACAGTTTGATCTATATTTTTATTGTAGTCAAATACCCTATTCAAAATAATTGCAGTTTTGTATGGAAAATTGTAATTGGCGTAATTTTTTTATGGGGTAAGTATTTTGGATCGTTTTTTTAATAACGACCTAGATAAATACTGTCTCAATCCGAATAACATCACAAGTACAGCAAATAATGCCCTAATTGCAAATTATTTGTGTATTCCGTTAGCCATACTAACTCATCGAGGCTCATTTTAGCTGACCGACCGCCGGCCCCTTAAGGTGAAATAAAAGTCAAGTCTTCAAACACTTGTGGGAAACGGCTGGCCTTTAGCTCATCTGATAGCGAAGTAAGATGGTGGTAGTTCGCCAATGAAACTTAGTATGATCAGGCCAAACCCCAACCAAACCGGAGACAATAGTTTAGAGTGACCCAGCGCTAGGGTTCGAAACCGGCACCTCTGGTTCGGAGAACGGTGGCTTAACCACTATGCCACAGCGCAACACGTCTACAACTTATTTTGTATCGATATTTGATATGGTTATTGTTGCGTGCACAGCCTACCACAAACTATACAATTTGCTCAATAGACATTAAACTGTATCTCTATGGTATATGGTTGAACATTAATTGAAGACATTTTACAGTTTTACATATTTGTCTTGTCTTGATGTACAGGTGTACCCTCCTGTTTTAAATCGCGGAGTGTATGTAACAGCTAAAGCGATGATCGTTGTTATCACAAACTAATGCCCACAGAAGATAAGCTTAATAAATACTGAGCTCGAGCAACGCACACCGCCTCTGTGGTCTAGTGGTTAAGACCACCGGTTTAGACCCAGAGGTCCCGGGTTCGATTCCCAGCCCCCGTACATGTTTGTGTACTCGGTTTGGTTGGTGGTAGGACTTGTTTGTCCGCCTGGCTAGCTACCATCATCTTATCTAAATATGTCGCTATAACATCAATGTTTGTAGCATTGTTGTGTTCTGGCAGCTAGAGATGAGATAGCCAGTGCCTCACTAGTTGAGAATCCCGGGTGAAGTGCGCTTCCACCAATTGGCCTTAACATCACTTAACATCAGGTGAGAACAAGGCACTGTGCTTACTCGTAAATATTTAAAAAAAAACAGACACGGACAAAAATCTTGGAACAGCTCTCAGAACAGTCCGAGCGCAGATGCGAGATTCCGTATCTGTGAGAGGGTCACACTGCATTAGAAGTCGTTAACAACCACTCACTGGGCCCGCGTGGTTGTTTATGCCCCATCCCCCTTATCTATCTTCAGGGGAGGCTCCTGCCTCCCGGGGCACCACGGCGTGCGATAAAAAGTTGCAATGCCGCAAGAAAGGCTTCCGTTGTAAGAACAGAGACGGCCTCTAAATGAACGGCCTTCGTTGAGAGGCAAACGAATATACAAAAGTAAGCTTTTAGAAGTTTAGCGTTACGAAGAGTACTAGATTTAACGAGATATGGGCCTGCAAAGTCGGATGAGACTTGACTAAATACGGGCTGAGGCGTGACTATCGGCTGGCAAGTCGGCCATGAGGGGGGCTTGCTGTGGGGACATAAAAATGAGCTGATGATGAGAGGGTCTGTATGCGTTGCTCAAGTGCGTCTGTACGAAGCTTACTTTCTGTGAGTCTCCTATCTGGTTGTAATGTAGCATCATGGTCGAACTTGGAACATCCCCGTTTGTACTCATTAGACGTCGAAGCTTGTGTACCAACTCCATTCACATGTAATATCATTGAGCCGTTTACGATCATTGCTTGTGTAACTATGTGCGAAGCATTGTAGCCTACTGAGTGGATCACCGGATCAAAGCTGTCCCCGGAAGATTATTGCTGGAGAGTTTATGGACTTCAAGAGTCATGCCATGTCATAGAGAATAATGTTTGAGCCAACTAAGACGTTCTAGGCAAGCTTTTTCGATATTCAGACAGGTTACAACAACAAATATAGAAGTCATTACTTATATTATCTTATAGAGCCGTTTTAACATTTTGACCGCCACAGTCGATTATCGATAAATGATAGCGTGGCTTGTACGCTAACGACGGCAATGATCGACAATACTTATAGTTTACAACAAAACAAAATAAAGATATTTGCAAGTTTTAGAATCCCTATTTCCTGTTGCATGTTTTTACCCTGAATTCAATGCTTGGCGTACAAGACACGGCGCGCCGTCGCATTTATCCTGTGGCGGTAAAAGGTTAATCATCATCAGTTTATAGTCCCACTGCTGGGTTCAGGTCTTTCCACATGGACCAGCGTGGTAGGTTATGAAACCTACCACGCTGGTCCAATAACCAGGACAAGCTCATTAGGGGTTCCAGCATTACCATAGTAGCTTGGCTTACACGTTCGTAACCCGAACGTGCTAGCCATTGCCCCACTACGCGTATTTTTTAATTTTCTTTACGACAGTAGGAAAGCCAGATTAGAGATGGTAAGATTGTTACAGTAGCGCCCAGTATTTTACTCACTCCTGTCTGTATGGATACAAGCTGTGCCATCTATTAACGAACTTTGTACAATCATTAAATCATTATTGACTATGTGTGATTAGAACAACAATAAACAGTTCGTATCATGAAACTTGCAATTTGTCTCTGTTATTCCAAAACGTGGACTAAAAGATTTTAACTGATGACGTTCTCTTGACAGAAATGAGATAGCATCAGATTCAAATTTAGACGTGTTGGAACGATATAGTGTAACCTTTAGATTTTTATGATATTGCCGTCCCCCTCATTCTTAAGGGCTTGTTCGCAGGATGGATCAGGACGGCAGTCTGAACATAAGCTACGATGAGTGGCGGGACTACCTTCTCCTGGCGCCGGCCACCGATATCCACGCCCTCATACACTTTTGGAGACATTCCACCGTGAGTACTGCTTTTTCTAATTTAACGCTTATTACTTGTATTATATAATTCAATTTCACGAATCTGGTGAAGTAGGGTTCACAGAGATTAATTTATGAAATCTGAAGATGCAGGTATCTTTTCTCACGGGACTTTTAAGTCTCCACTGTTTATTATCATAGCCTTTTTATTTTACAGAATTTATCATAACTGAAAGGAATTAATTCCATAACAGGGAATAATTTATATGTTGACATCATATAGGGCCTATAGATACTAGTGTACCAGTATAAATACGATTTATTCACCGAACTATAAGGACCAATATACGAATTGACGATTTGAAAACACATCCATGGTGCGGCCGGCGTTCCTAGCAAAACTTTGATAGCAGTTACATTTCTATAATTATTTTTCCACCAACCCGCATTGGGCCAGCGTGGTGGGTTATGGCCCAATACCCCCACGTGCTACTGATCATGTGGGAGGCCTGTGCCCAGCAGTGGGACGTTTATAGGCTGATGATGATGATGATGAATTATTTTTGGTCGGTGGTCGAGTAGCGAAGCGCTCGGCCTGATACCCGAAGTTCTATTCCCAGGTCGGGCAAAATATGATTCGGATTTTTTCGAAGCATAGCCCGGGTTTGTGACCACCGACCCGCATTTGGCAAGCGTGTTGATTAACCCATTACCCATCATTTGTAGCGATGACTTGATTTCAATGATGGAGGCCTTTGCCCAGCAGTGGGACAGTCATAGAATCTTATTAACACTTACTTTACTACATGTTGTGGTTGTCCTTTATATTTTGATGCTGTAAAATAGAAAAGTCCGTGTTTCTTGCCGGTTCTTCTCAGTACAAGGTCTCCGCCCTGTGTATACTTACAAACCGAAGGTATAGTTATAATAAGAGCTCTTTGTAGCCTAAACTGAATAAATAATGATTATTTACATATAATTTTACGCAAATATTGTTGCGAACAAATTACAATTTGAAAAAAGAAAAAGTGTTGAAAAAATTCCACGAGCAGGATTTTTTTGATAGATTTTTTTGACAAATATATGTAAATAAAATAATCATATGTATAGCTTATCTAATTCTCAACTGATCTTTCAATATTTATAAAAATATTAAGATCGGATGTTGATGACGTAGTTGTCGACATTGAATAGGGCTCCTTTGGCTTACAGAGTATGAGTAGATAAATAGTGTTGATTAATTTCGTCGAGTTGGATTGAGCCACGATAGCATAGTTGGCAGTGCACCTGAGCCGGCATGTCATGGGGTGCGGGTTTGTATCCCGCACGTGGAATTTTTTCAACACTGTCTTTTTTAAAATGAATAAATTATTTTGAATTTAGAATTGTATACCAGTTTTCCTTGAACGCTTGTCTTTTATCGTGACAAATGCTCTTTCTTAAAACACTAGTCATCTGATAATACCATTAAAGCATTCGATGATTGATCGACGCAGACAGCTGATTGCCTACATACGTACGTATGGCTTCGTCACGATCAATGTCGTTCATTGCCAAGGTATCGCATGTGGCGTATACAACCTCGTGACGTCATAGCGTCATTTGCTAAGGATTCTATTCGCTGTGTTGAACTAGTTACTCTCCCCCAATAATAAGTGTAAGAAAATAATTGTCAAACTTAAAGGACATACTTACGACTGTCACCATAATAATAAAATAAACTGTAGCGGTGCACAACTGGAAGTTGTACCTACTTATAGGTATCTGGGACTAACTGTTGAGACCCATTTCAACTGGAAATGTTATTTTGACTCAGTATGTAATAAACTGCGATCAATTAATAGTAAATTCATCATCATCATCATCAGCTCATATTTTTTTTGTCCCCATTGCTGGGGCACGAGCCTTCCCTATGGATGGATAGGGAGAACGGTCCATAAAACACCGCGCGGGCCCAGTGCGGGTTAGTGGTTGTTAACGACTGCTAATGCAGCCGGAACCCACGGCTTTACGTGCCTTCCGAAGCACGGAGGAGCTCGAGTTGATAAATAGTAAATTAATTAACATCACAACATGTTCTTTCTAGAGGGGTTATGCATGTACTTTATTATGCGCTGGTCGATGAAATTAAATCTTATGGGTTGGGCGCGTATGGACTCACTTATCCCTCATATTTAAATAAAATAAAAAATTTGCAAACTATGTTACTTAAATTATTAGTAGACAATAACGTAAAAATGTCCCTCGAGAAGAATTACGAGAAATTATTTAAGTTATGTAAGATATTACATGTAGAGTCAAAAGTAAAAATTACTATCATGCAATCATGCTCAATAGCAGTTTAAGAGTAATGAACATAGGAGGGAAAGGCAGTATACGTACGTACCCAACCCGTCGGTCTAAGATACCTAAATTAGTTATTCCTAAGGTTCAAAGTTATTATGGAAGACGTGAAAGGCGTTATTTAACGCCCATCATTATAAATGAGCTCCCACACTTGTTAAGCAATATTAATAATAAAAATCAATTGAAAACCATTTTAAAGAAACAGTACCTGTCATTGTGTCCAAAAAATAGTATATCTCGTTAAGTCCTAAATACCTAATAATGTATCTTGTGCCCGCGGCTCTGCCTGCATGGGTTTTGAGTTTGTAAAAATATTAAAATATTAATTATTAGTATTATACATAATAAATAAGAGAAGCTCATTGGTGCAGTGGTTAACGCGCCCGGTCTGCGAGTGCTGGGTTAAGCAACTTTCGCAAAGGCCGGTCATCGGATGAGTGACCAAAAATCTCGAGCTCCTCCGTGCTTCGAAAAGCACGTAAAGCCGTTGGTCCCGGCTGCATTAGCAGTCGTTAACAACCACCTATTCGCACTGGGCCCGCGTGATGGTTTATGGCCCGTTCTCCCTATCCATACATAGGGAAGGCTCGTGCCCCAGCAGTGGGGACATAAAATGAGCTGATGATGATGATGATTATTACACATAAACCTTATCTGTAGGCGTTGTTGTTTGGCTGTAGAATGTTTTTGTCACTTTTACCCCAATACCAAATGACACTAAATATGTAAACAAAACAAACTGTAGCCTAACGGTGCTTTGAAATATTATTGTAATAAGTAATTTAAACAAAATTTAAGGTTATGTTTAGTAGTACATTACAATCAATTTTATGTTAAATGCAGACAAACTGTTACACAGTTTGGCAGAAAATATAAAATGCAGTGTACTGTTAGTTAAGGAAATAAATAAAAAAAAAGATTTAGTTACCAAGGGCTTAATTTATACAATGATGTATGTAGATGTGAAAATAAAAATAAAAATGAAATTTAATGAAATATATTTATTAGAACGCACAGGGGTGTGTACACAAGAAATTAAATGAAAACACTTTTATTGGCCCCTAATAAAAACCTACTATTGCAATTGAATATTATTGTTCTCTAAAGTCCTGACTCACCTACTGACTGATCTCATCAAAGCCCAACTCTTGAACCTAGAAAGCTGTGCACCTCTTTTTAGGAAGTAGACAAGCAATATGGCGGCCTCTTTTGATATTTTAATATTTTCTCTAATACTATTAAGCCTCCTGAGTTTCATGCCAGCTCTTCTCGGTCGAAGGCTCACCCAAAATCCGAACTAGTGGCAGTAGATTCATTAGTTTGGTCTCATACGTTTTTTTAAATATTTTATTATTATTTGGAACTTATAGTTTTGACGTCAATAGCTGTGAAGGCTTATTTCGAATAAATGATTTGACTTTGACTTTAGCGTTAAAAGAAGCGAGCTAATGTTTTATTTAAAAAAACTGCTATCTATATTTCATACATAATAATAAAGGTTGTGTTCCAGGAAGTTGATTTATATTAAAAATATTTTACAAAGTTTTGCGCAGTATAACGATTTGTTTGGGTACAAAGTCGGTAATGTTTTTTGCTTTATCATTATTAAGTCCGGGTCATTTTTGACTGGAAATCTTATCTCTTATAGACGTGCCCCCACGAACGAATGATTGCTATTGCGTTGGGCAGCGCTTACGCACTTACCAACCAACTTATTTTAAACGATGATCTAATATAATTATTATAACTATGCTTAAAGTGCCTTACAAATAAACAAAGGATAAGGTCCGAATAGTTTTTCCGTGTTTTGTTTCTGTCATGTAAACGTCATTTCAAATAGAGTAAAAGAGACAAAACACGGAATAACTATTCAAAGCTTATTCTTTTTTATTTGTAAGACCCCTAGACTTTTGTGTATTATCTATCTATCTATCTTTACATATAATAAAGCTAAAGAATCGAAAGTCTGTACATGGATAATATTCGGAAAAAAGTTGGCTGGGGATAGGTACTTAGAATCGATAACAGAACACGTTCCAACAGTTTTTAGAATTTTTGTCTGTTTATTTGATCGCGCATCACGTGAAAATGGCTGAACGGATTTGGATGAAACTTTGCACATAGACAGACCATGACCCGGATTAGGATATAGGATACTTTTTATCTCGGTAATAGATTTCTGTGGGATAGTATAGTCTTCGCGAACGAAGTCGCGGGTGACAACTATTTTTAAATAAAAAACTTTTCTTAAGGTTTCTTATACTATCTTTTTTTTTAAGAACCCGACGACGTTTTGACCAATTTACACGGGTTGTGGTCATTGACTAAGATCTAAGCTGACTAAGATCTTACTGATTAATTAAGGCGTAATGTGTCGTTGATGTAAAATTGGCACCAAACTTATCGTTGCAGCAACTTATTTCATCTACAAAGTACTGAGAAGAAATACAGCTCGCTCATTGGTTTATTCAAATTAACTCGGGAAAGGTGGCTTTCACAGATCTACATAACCATGAGCTTAACCTAAAAATATGTAAAAACAATAAAAAATCTGACTATTATTACGATAAGAAAAGTTAATTTTTTATGCTGTACAAAGTCCAAAAGTGGTATGTCGCAGATCGACAACAATGTTCATAATCAGCCCACATCAGGCCACTGCTGGACACAAGCCTCACCCAATGCATGCCACTGAGCCCGATCCTCAACTTTTCCCATCCAACCGCAGCCAGCCACTTTGCGTAGGTATATCGTCGCTCCGCCGGCGGCGCCGTGCCGGCAATGTATGGAACTTTTTATAGAAATTGTTTTCATCAATTATCATGCCACAAGCAAATTACAAACGAGACACGCACTCTACTAATGATCACATATCACATGTTCAAAGTCTATTTTTACATTCTGATAAGCATCTTGAAGGAAGGCCAACGATCGATATCTCATTTTCAATTCTAATTTTACGTTCTACGTTATTGTTGTTATAATTTTGCAATTGTCAGTATGTAATCTCAGAAGATTTTATGAAAAGATTGAATGGTGTGTCTGACTTTGCATATCAAAATGTTTTTATTTATATTAATAGCTTTTGTTCGCGACTTTGCTCACGTGGGCTACACGACTTGTAATTGAAAATTCGTAATAAAAGCTAAACTTATTAAACTTATTATAAGTAATAACTAATAAGGGTTAGGCAACTAAACGTGTCACGTCATTTAAACATTAACATTTTTATTTTTTATCATTAAAAAGCCCTCAATGCGAGCTAGAATTAGTAAAAGTGCCTAACACAAAACAACGTAATAAAGGTCACTCTGTATAAGTAATTGTGGTCCGTTTTGAAACCTCCTGTACAAATTATCGTCCCCAACTTAAGGGATCATTTTCCAAAAATCCTGAACACTTCAATCAAATAGCAAAATTTAAGGAATGACAGATTTCCATACAAACTCTCTACACTTTTTTCATCCCTTTAAGCGAGGTTTTTCAAAAAAAGGCAAAAACACGACATTCTTTATTTTTAATGAAATATCTATAGATCGATGAAATTATTCATTTTGATAATTATTACTTTAAAAAATAACGTTTTCCCCAAAAAACCTTTTTCCCTTTTTTACTAATTTAATGGAAAATAAACAAAATTCCTGATACAAGTCATTCTTTATTTCTCTTCAAAAAGCCAAATACCAATTTTCATGTATTTTACTTCAAAACTGACGGACTTTCATACAAACTTCCACCCTCTATTTGACCCCCTTGGGATATGATTTCCGTAAAATCCTTTCTTAGTGACTGGTTACGTCACTCAATTAACCTACAGTCCAAATTCGATCTAATTAGCTTCAGTGGTTTCGGCTCGTCGGTGATGAATCAGTCAGGACAAGGCATTATATGTATATATAGATAATGTTTCCCCCCTGTTAATGCGTGCTTGGTTACTGAAAATTCAGGCTTCTAGTTTTATCCACACCGAAGTTATAGGGGATTGAAAATGGCTTGAACTGTTTCAAAAAAAAGATGGTACAGCCGTGCCGCTTTTTTGCTCGACTTGACGGGGGCACTGCCGTGCCCCCAGATATGTTGTTATCAGATTTGTACACTTCCACATTCTCAACACTGTTATACACTCGGCGTCAAAGAAATCGCACCTCTACGAAAATATCTTTCAAGCTTTATCAACCCTTAACCCACGTATGTAACCTCACCGATATTGGTGTCATTTCAAAGCTTAATAAAATAACTTTTTGCTTTTGAAAAGGGTCGCTAGTTGCGCTACTTTTTGTCGGTATAGAAGGGTCAATACAGGTTCAATAGGGGTCATCGCTATCCAACCGTTAAAGAGGACATACGAGAAGATCTTTCAGAAGAAAAACGACCTTGAAGATGGATACCACTGCTGATGAAGCCGGCCAAATGATTGCACTACTGCAATCAGGGATGAGGTAGTGTTATGTCGCTCGGCAACTGAACTTAAGCCGTTTTTCAGTTCGAAAAGTTTACCAGCGGTTCCTGGAAACCGATGGCTACGTCCGGAGGCACGGCTCTGGAAGACGTCGCTGCACCTCAGAGAAAGACGACCGATTCATTGTGTCGACTTCTTTGAGAAATCGGTTCTCGAATGCTGTTGAGTTGCAACATCAGCTCCAGGCAGCTCGCAGAACACAACCCACTCAACACTACTTTAAAGTTTATACTGACACCCCCTACCAACCATTAGGTCACAAAGTAGGTGTCAGACATCCTTGTGCAAGCACAAGGGACCATCTACGTCAGGTCATAACGCCAGATCAGGACGCACCGAGGCGCATTCTTCATCCGGTACTTTTAAGACTAGTGTCTCAAGCTAGTCGCCCCGTGGACACGTATAGTCCACTACCTATTATCCAGATAGGTTACCGGAGCTGTAAGCTCGCTCACTTCTCGTTGCACTAGAGCACAACTCGCAGATTCCACTGCACGGGTCGTCAACTCTAAGTTGACTACCAATTATCCTCTTTGGTGACGGAGTTGTAAGCCCACTCACTTCTCAGTACCCATCCAGGCACCTTGCCGATTTCAACATCCTACGCGGTTGGCTCAACCGGAGGTATTGCATCTAGCGGGCACCTCTACTAGTTATCCAGACTAGTGCCGGAGATGTTGGAGCTCTACTCAGTGAAAACCACCGAGCATGACAACCAACTATGGGCAACTCACGTGCCCCGCAAGTCCTTTCGCCTCGGGCCCCTCGAGACCGCTACTTGGACCCGCTCGCTGTGCACGAAATGGAAGCCTGGCCACATCAACCAGGCAGACGAACATTCCCACTTCTACAGCTAACCACACGCCACCACGAGTCCAACCCATGTCCGGAACCTGTCGGAGACGCCCGCGAAGGCATAACCGACAGGGGGCTTAGGATCCGGAACTCCCGTGGTACCCTTGAAAAGACAGCCGGACCCGTAGTTCCAGCTGCCATACCCTACCTATCAGGGTCAGTACAATCGTGAGCGTTTCTACGGTTAAACGAAGACTGAGGGAGAAGAAGGTAGCGGGTCGTAAGAGCTGCTACGGGTCCAAAATTGACCGCCGCGCTTCAGCGAGTCCGCTTGCAGTTTGCTCGTGATCACGTCAATTGTTCCCTTGACCAATGGAGAGATGTTCTCTTCTCAGACGAGACGAGAGTCTGCCTTTTCTGCAACGATAGATGTAAAAAGGTGTACAGAAGACAGAGTGAACGTTTCACACAAGCCTGCATCCAGGAGACGGTAGAATACGGAGGCGGTTCTTTATGTTCTGGTGTCGGCCAACGGCAAAACCGACCTTGTTTGCGTTTCCCGGGCTCAAGGTGCTCGCGGGCAAGGGTCGCTGACTGCTCACCGGTACATCACAAAGATCCTGGAAGAGCATGTGGTCCCATATGCCGGTTTTGTTGGCGAGAGGTTCACATTATTAATGCACGATTGATTACGCTCGCGCTCACGCTGCAGTAATAGTGCGTGACTACCTTCAAGAGGTTGGGATCTCTGTTATGCAGTGGCCAGCGAGAAGTTTAGACCTGAACCCTCTGGGACCATTTGAAACGCAAGGTTCTCGACTCTCCAAGAACTCAACAAGGCCGTTATTGAAGAATGGGCCAGTACCCCACAAGAAGAGCTCCTGAAATTGGTAAGATCCATGATAGAGCTTATGGAAGCCTTGATCAGGGCAAGGGGGGTAACACTAGATTTTAGATTAGTTTTAAGCAAAGTTTTATATATTTTTTTATAATTATCCTGTTTTTAATAAAATCTTTTAAATAAGGATTTTTATTGTTTTGTAAAGTTTGTTTTCCTTGTATTTTTTAATAACAATAAAAGAATACTGAATTGTTTTTGTGTTCCTCTTTTTAGTACCTTTCAAATGATACCCAACATTACCCTCCACGTTGATTTTAAATAAGGTTTAGAGACGCTAGAAGAACGTTTTTTAAAAGGTAACATCGGTTTAAAGGGACGCCGAGTGTATAATAAAGTATATATAATTTACAAATTGTATGAATAATCTAGATTTCTTTATGTTACGCTAGCGGCCGCCCGCAGTTTCACCCGAGTGGTTATCGGGAATATCGGGATAAAAAATATCCTCTGAGTTAATCCAGAATATAAACTATCTGTATGCCGAATTTCATCCAAATCCATCCATCCGTTGCAGCGTGAAAAAGCAACAAAAATTCACATTTACACACACACTTTCGCATTTATAATCAGTGGTCGGAGTAGGTATATTGATTTTAGATACTTGCGTCATGATATCATAACATGGACATGCATTTCTTCCGGAATGTACCGGAGTTTCCAAAAATTTGGTAAATAGAGTAATAAAATAAAAAACCATATGTAAGCAAACAAAATTGTTTATTGTTAATACAAATAATCATTATTACAGTTTTATTAAAAATAATTATTTTTAATCCTCATCGGTTACAAGTTCTACATTTTGATTTTCTGTCTCTATACAATTAAAATAAATAACTATAATTTTTTCAATATTTTCTAATTTTAAGCTATTTCTTTTAACATCTAAGATCCATTTGTAAGTGGAAAATGATCGTTCAACATCTGTAGATGTCAATGGAGCGAATTTGAAATAAAGTTTCTGATTATTTGCTACGCTTTTTTCAATACTCTCGCTGTATTCTCTAATTGTATCTAAATCTGGATTTCGTTCCATAACTGATTCTATTTTATTTTTTATATTCTCATTATTGCACTCGTTAAGCGTAGCCCTTACTTGATCAAATACTAAAAGTGAATCAGCTAGAGATAAATTTTGTTTTTGTAACTCTTTTAGGGCTAGTAGTATAATAGAGTAATTTTCTTCAATATATTTTAAATCATTTTCTAAATTTTGTTTTTCCAAAATGTTTTTTGCGTTTCGTATGGCTATAGCATCAGAACTGCTCAAGCAGGATAAAACTTCTTTTATTTTATCTAAATGTTGAGCGTAGTAAGATGCTGCCTGTAACCAAGTACCCCATCTGGTAATGACTGGTTGCGGAGGCAACGGTAAGTCAGGATATTTTTCTTTTAAAATGTTTACCCTACTAGGAGCCTTTAAAAATACTTTTTTAACATTTGATATAAGAATATCAACATCGTTGTATTCTGACCTTATCTGCTCACTTACACGATGAAGAGCGTGCGCCAAACATGTCACATGCTTCATTTCAGGTAAGTAATGTTTTAAATTTCGCCCTGCAGATAGCATGTACGCTACACTGTCAGTGCAAAGCATTAAAATATTGTCAACTTTCGCTTCAAAAGTGTTTTGCCATAAATTTTCTAGACATTGCAGTACAAATTGTGTTATTGTTTGTCCATTTACTGCTGTTAGCATTTTACAAGCAATCAAATAAGGCCGGCCTGCACTATTACTAGGATGCAATGGTTTTATTAGGAAATTGACTATGTATCGACCAAAAATGTCTGTTGTCTCATCCAGCGATATCCATAGTTTCTCATTTTTATTAGTTTCATAAATCGAATTGATTTTATTCCTATAAAACTTCTCCAAATAAACTTTTCGTAACTGTGATTCGTCAACCACTTTACGATTGGTACAAACGCAACAACAAGTACTGCACATATATTTCTGAAAAAACTCTTTGAACGCTGGATTTTTCATTTGCGACCAAGGAATATTGCATAGAATCAGGAACTTAATGAGGTCGAAGTAAAATTCCTCTTGCGGTCTCTTAAATTTTCCTTGATGTACAGCGCCTTCAATGTGTTTGGTAATGTTGCCTCTATTCACAGCTTTCAAATGACTTTCACACTTTGTACAGTATATAGTGCCACTAGCGTTATCGTAAAGTAGCTCAGGATAGTGCAATAACCACTTTTGCACTGTTTCAGCCTTGACCTTTGCCATATTTATTTATATCTCACCTAAAACAATGATTTAAATTTACAATATATACATACACAACTGTAAAGTCGATAATGAAATTCTGTTTCATATAAAGTGTTTTTTTTAACTGAAGCGGTGATAGCCCTGCGGTGTGCGTACCGGACTCTCATGCGCTGTGATGATTGCTATAAAGTGATTTTTTTAACTGTTTCCAAGTTCTAAAACCTTCTTAAATAGTGAAAATAATTAAAACTTACCCGTACAAAAACAACTTCAAATGGGCCCAATCCAAGAGTAATAAATCGATGTCCGTAGTTATAAGCCAAATTCGTCGTTTTAAGTAGATTTCAGAAGACAGTAAACAAGCCAGGGTCAAGTCAAGATATTCACAACACATAAAATAAGCGCACTCCACGAACCGAAATAAGTGAGTGAGCCACTTGGTCTGGATGTCGGTGCGAGCGCATTGTTTTCGAACAAACAGTCAATGAGTCATCCTGGATACTTGATTCTAATTGGTCAGATGCGTTGAGCATAGAGATAAGAGGACAAAAGACCCTGTTTGCCGGATGTCGTGTGTTGAAATGAATATTATTATTATATCATTTTATACATGCTTAGGCTTTTACTCCAACACTTTTACTACAACAAGGTTTTTACACACCAGTCATTTTTTACTATTAAATTCTGGTCATCTACGCCACTAGCAGCAAAGCGTTGAGAGTATTGATACATTTTTAACTAGTTTCATGTAATAATTTCGATGTTTCGGTATTTTTATCATAATAATCCGGAAACTCGGAGGAGTATCCATATTAACATATACGTTTGATGTCAGTGACCTTAATTCAATATACCTACTCCGACCACTGTTTATAATATTAGTGTGATTTCAATTCAACAAATAGATAAATGTAAAATGAAACAACTTTTACGTATCTACTCGCGTTTATTTTACACATTAGGTATTTTTAATTAATGTTTATCCTGACATTTCATTTCAATGTGTAGTGTTCGGGTAAACTTTAGAAAACAATAGTGTAATTTCATCATCTCCTATTTGATTGCGACATTTCAATACAAAATGTTCGTTACATATTGCATCCTATGCTCATATAGGTTTAAGATTCCTTTTGTACTGTCAAATATTCATTGTACTACGCGTTATCAATTCGGTTCAGATCATTGACTCACTCGAGGATGAAAGGAAACGCAGATTCTCCAAGTGCCTATTTGCTCGCATTAGAGGTGTGGCGATGTAGGCAAGCACCACTTGTGGCTAACGATGATGTGACGACTGTGATTGTACATAGTGCAATTTGCTGAAGTAACTTGCTGGAAACTCAACTCTATTACCTGGGATTAGGGACATGAACCATAACCTTGCGGTCATGTCTACAACGTAACGGGTTTAGGGTTGCAGTCTCCGTGGTTTTATGTGATTTAACTAACTTTTTTGGCTTAACATTTCTCTCGCATTCGATGGTGATCTTGGTGTCGCGGTAAACGCTATAGTTGGGAAATGGACCAATAGCAAGCTAGTACATCTGGTATGATTATGGTTTATGGTTCAAAAGATAGTGTAATGTAAACTCACTGCTTGAAACGGAACGCACCCGATATAAAATTTGTTGACGGTTGCAAGTTCCAATTTAATTTGAGACTACCAACAACGAATTATATGTAAAATAACAAAATAATATAATGTAAATAAACGCAAGTAGATTAATTTGATTATGGTGTGCAATTACATTATTGAAAATAATTGTTCCCAAACATATATTATACAAATATAAAGACAACGCCCAAGAACTGTTTCGATATTGTAACATCATAAATATTTTTGATAAAATTAAATATTCCATTTTAACTGAATGCAATGATACGAGATACCTGTATGTATACAAAAGACATGACAACTTAAGAAAAATAACAAATCTTAAAAAATATGTTTTGCCTAAATATAATAATGTACATGGAAGTAGAAAATTAAGTTACTTAATACCAGCTTATCTAAATGACTTACCTAATGACCTTCAAAAATTGTATTCGGACACGGTAATTGCCAAGTATAAATCAAAATTTAAAAAATATTTCTTACAAAATTGTCATCTTCATAATCTACCTTACTAGTTTTTTTTTTTTTTTTTCTTTTTGTAAAAAATCATTCCTATTCTTGTTTGCAATTAGCTTAATTTATAAGTATTAAGAGTGGCTCTCCTACACAGATAAACCCTACAAGGTTTCCGTGTTAGGATTATTGTAGTGTAAGTAGGATTTTGCAAAATGATTTGAACAATAAATTAAAAAAAAAAAAAATTATTATAATCATACATTAAAATAATATCGCTTGAATGTTATTGTTTTGAAATAGATGAGGATTATAAATGTACGATTAATGGTACGTTATCTGTTGCACTCAATTACCTAAACTTATAAGCTTTAAATTGTTTGTTAAGAAAATTTCATATTGTTAATTAATCCTACTAATGTTATGAATTCAGAGTTGATTTACACTCTTTGGTTTGTTTTCAAGCACGCCGAAATGGCTGACACATGCAAATTGCCTTATATACTCTTTAACCAGTATTAAGTCCTACCCAGTACGTACGTTTTATTAGCCATTAGAACTGATTTGCTACTTATCTTGTTTGCCACAGAAGGCGCTACTTTAATGCAGTACAAATTCTTATGCTCGTTATCATTATCGAATGCTGAATAAAATTCGTATAGGCACCCAGTAAGTACACACATTCTTTATCCACTAAATTACAGTTGGATCAGTTAAAGTTCCAACAGGTGATTACCAGTAGGTACATTACCGAATGAAGTAAACAGCATCGTGAATCAACATAGTATCTACATAGTGATACTCGCCAACCCTGACTGGGTACAAAGTGCGAAGGCGTGGCGGCGCGTCGCTTCGCGTCGCGTCTCACGCACTCACGCGGCTGCTGCGTCACACAAACGAATCGTAATAAGAATAACCGTACATGAATTTGTCTCTGAACTCCCCCGTAGAAACTTTTGTCTTTTGTTTTCGCTTGAGATGAACATTCTTTAGAGCCCTCGCCCACGTCCGATCATCGTTGACCGGGACTTCTTGGCGGGAAAGTAAAGAGTCATGTCTGCGGTTTTGTTTTATTTTCTAAAATTTGTGTTGTACTCGAGGGGTTGGGGGGTTTATCATTTCTCACTTCTCATTTCTGTTATCATTCATCATCATCTTAAAGGAAAGAAATATTGTTTATTTATGTATTACTTGTTAGAAAAATTACTTTGACACTGGCTAAATGTGCTAATCGCACGAAGCCATCAACAAAAGGAAAAAAAAAAATCGTTGACCGGGGCGGGAAAGTGAAGAGTCATTCATGTCTGCGGTTTTGTAATATTTTCTAAAATTTGTGTTATGTCGAATATTAATGTGAAATAATGGTGGATTATTAACCGTTAAGTAGTCATGAGTGTGCATGAGTGTTGGCAAATGAAACAAAACAGTGCAACGTCTCTTTCCAAATTCTCTTAAGAAGTCCGCCCTAGGACTTAGTAAAGCCCCACATGTTTACTGAGATACTCGAAGGGTTGGGGGGTATATCATTTCTCACTTCTCATTTCTATTATCATTCATCATCATCTTAAAGGAAAGAAATATTGTTTATTTATGTATTACTTGTTAGAAAAATTACTTTGACACTGGCTAAATGTGCTAATCGCACAAAGCCATCAACTAAAAAATAAAAAAAGAAAGAAAAATCGTTGACCGATTTTTTAGTCGGTGAAAATGAAACGTATGGAACTGTTTGTTGCAACGCGCACGTCCTACAAAAAGTCGGTCACAAAACACCTAGGAGATAAAATATCAGGGTGCCTAGTGCGAGTTACATTCGCCATTCGATCACGAGAATTTGTATGGAGACATTTTTAACTCTTCTCGTATGTCGCCAGGAGGCGCTGCTTCAATGCCATAATAATTTTCTAGATAGATAGTAAACAAAACTCACACAAGCACTCTGGACACCAGAAAATATTTCACAAGTATTTACACTTTACCAAACTAGTCTTAAGTTATTAGCGAACAATGTTTTTCATAATCACTTAAGTAAATAACTACTTGACTAATAGACCAATATTTTGGTCGTTCCAATAACGTAGGGTAGTAACGTAACGTAACGTAACGTAACGTAGGGTAGCTAAGTAAGCCGGCTAAAGTAGTTGGCCTATTACATTAAGACATGAAGTTGTTAGACTATGTATGTCGCAGTTTTACTTCACAATAAGTAAGTACCTACTTGACTTTCGGCCTGCCCATATGAAAAGTATCACATACCAATACTTACCTACTTAGATCGGGCCATAATAACCCATCACCAAAGATTTAGAGTTCCTTCGCTTTTAAAAACTGTCTACTCCCCATCTAAAACTAATTGTGTTTGAAAAGAAAATCTCAATATATTTTTTTATAAAATTCTAAAAGAATAATAATAATTCATTGATATAATATATTGATATGATAACGGCTGTCGACTGTTACATTCAAAAATAACCTTGAATAAAGTATAAATAAGAGGAGCTCGATGGCGCAGTGGTGCGTCCGCGAGTGCTGAGGTTAAGCAACTTTCGCAAAGGCCGGTCATCGGAGGGTGACCAAAAGTTTATCATCTCGAGCTCCTCCGTGCTTCGGAAGGCACGTAAAGCCGTTGGTCCCGGCTGCATTAGCAGTCGTTAACAACCACCAATCCGCACTGGGCCCGCGTGGTGGTTTATGGCCCGTTCTCCCTTTCCATCCATAGGGAAGGCTCGTGCCCCAGCAGTGGGGACATAAAAATGAGCTGATGAGGAAAGTATAAATAAGCGTGTCCTTGTAAATCTGCCAGGTTATGGTAAATCCACTTTCAGTTTGACGTGGCGAGAAACCTAAGACTTTCATAATTTAATTTTAATTTCATTTAACTTTTATGTCAGGCGTAGCCCATAAATTGTGTTAGTAACACGGTAACACCATAACGTCAAAACCATGGCTGTTCGATCCCGTAGATTTGCGATTAGTAGGGATCGACAGACTTTGAATTAATGCTTCAAATAATTGATAAAAGTTTTTTTTTATAAAAGTATGCCACTTCTGCGTCGCCTACGCATAAGCGGCAAAGTCTATGAAAAATAGATAGCTATCCCAAGATAGATAGATCATGATTCATGAACCCAAGTTCGCTATGACAATGCAGGAGGCACGCACTTATACTTAAGTATAAAACAATATGATCGTAGGGCTCTTTCAATTTTAGACGTTTGTTGTCGGACTTAACGCTCGTTGACACTGCGTTCCATATTAAAACAATATATAATAACAATAATATGAAAACGCACGGCAGCGAGCGGTCCGACACGAACCGCCTAATTTGAAGAGCCCTTTTGTTATGACTGTTAATGCGTCGTCGTCGTAAGAAATATTTTTTTAATACCTAATGGCGGAAATATAAAACAAGCCAAACTGACTCTTTTATACTGAGTCACATGCCACTGGCCTACTGCCAGTCGTTTTACACACAAAATCCATTTTTTATAAATATACAAGGAGTGTACACACGCCTGCGCATCAGACTACAACAAACTGTCAAATTTTCCTCAATAGACTCTGAACTTTATGTTATAGCATAATAATATGGTTGAACATTTATTGAGAAAAAATTACAGTTTTGGATAGGCCCTGGTGGGTTACTCTTGAAACACAATTACATTAATCAATTTCCAATCACAAATCTAAAAAATTCAAATGGCACTCTTAAAAGCGATAATTAGCGCTATTATCGCTTTTAAGAATGGAATTAAATTGCGTGGAAATTTAGTGAACAAATTATTATCGAGATGAGGCGTTCCGAAATTGCGAATCTTACCCAATATCGATACATACTAATCGCATTGAAATTGTATTGAGATTGAGTTTGCGACAAGAGTAGCCTACCTGGCGTCGTCATAGTGGTGTGGTCCTTGAGTAGTTCCCTTGGTGACATACACTGCATTGAAGCTGAGCTGAGCTGAGTGGAGCCCAGCTGTGTAGAAATGAACCAATACTAGAGCAGAGCTTCAATGGAGTCTCACCCTAAAGGTCTCGCCTCTGGTCAGACCGATTGTCAACCCAACAGCATTGTGTGTGGCTGTGTTCTGAACTGTTATAATAATCGTAATGGAAAGGCGCTAGTTCTAAATGGGTTTAAATAATTATCACAAACTGTAACCTAGCAAATCACTGACCGTCTGAAGAAAACCATTCACAAAGAGAAAAAGCTCTTAAATCTATAAATAACTGAGTCTATTTGCCAATACAATTATGCTGAGGAACCCAGGCAAACTTTTGCCGTATTTATAAGTGTCACCCTATATGTGTTGTCATGTTAGAATCACACTAATATTATAAATGCGAAAGTTTGTGTGTATGTCTGTTTACATTTGTTGCTTCTTCACGCTGCAACGGATGGATGGATTTGGATGAAATTCGGCACACAGATAGTTTATAACCAAGATTAACAAACACATAGGATAGTTTTTATCCCGATATTCCCACGGGAATGAAACTCATACCTTTTCTCTTTTTTTTTCCTTTTTTATTGAAATTTTGATAGTCTTTTGGAACTGTCAAAGCGGTACGATGTCCACCGGGTTCACTATAGTTTTTTTTTCCTTTAGTTGATGATGGCTTCGTACGATCAGCACATTTAGCCAGTGTCAAAGTAATTTTTCTTACAAGTAATACATAAATAAACAATGTTTCCTTCTTGTATGATGATGATGAATGATAATAGAAATGAGAAGTGAGAAATGATAAACCCCCCAACCCCTCGAGTATCTCAGTAAATATGTAGGGCTTTACTAAGTCCTCGGTCGGGCGGACTTCTTGAGAGAAATTGAAAAGTGACGTTGCACTGTTTTGTTTCATTTGCCAACACTCATGCACACTCACTAACTCTTAACGGTTAATAATCCACCATTATTTCACATTAATATTCGACATAATACAAATTTTAGAAAATAAAACAAAACACGCAGACATGACATGACTCTTCACTTTCCCGCCAAGAAGTCCACTCTCCATAAAATTGCAATTCTTATAGGGCTGTTTTTTACTTTTTGTGCTTTTACCGACGAACAAAACTGACGTATATAGCTGACGTATAACTGACGTTCGTCCCTAAACTTGCTCGAGTTATGGTAGCCACATTTCAATTTTCAAGTATGTGCATTGACGTTTCATTGACCCTCTGTTGTACAGAAAGCCACACACTAGACATAACAATTCTAGTATTTATCGGAACACAGTTACCCGACCGAGCACTTAGCGTGGTTCTGGTGCTGTTACGTCTGATGCGTGCTCGACTGTACGTACATAATATATTCGTTTTATGATTCTGATCGAGCCATGCTATGCTACCTATATCGAAAAATTCTACTACTATTCTACTCATGTAGTTATAGCTTGTATCATCCCATTGTTGGGCCAAGCCCTCCCCCATTCTACTCCTTTTTATTTTAAATTAAACTTTTAATCAATACTTTTTTTTGCAGTTATATACTCGAAAAAAATCTTATCAGTGTCCAAATTAAATAGTTTTTGTTCTTTTACAATTACAGCTAAATTAAATAATAATTAATACTCATAATTCTAGCGTCAAAATACCTTGTCCATGTGTGCTTTAGCCACAGTTTAACACAGAATCTGTAAGTAATGGCTAAAGTGTTAATCTCTTGAACACGCACATTTTAGTAAGATCCATATGGGTAGAAACATATTCAACACCGGCTGGACGTTGCCATGCTAAATTAAAAGAGTAGCTAAAGTACCTATACTTTTAGGCATGTACCTACTCTTTTAATTTAGCATCCCACAAATTGTTTAAAAATAGCAATAGACAGACAATAGTTACCGAGAATTGTTCCTCCTATATATATAGCTAAAGCTAGCTACGCGGCCAGCATTTTCCTAGTGGAAACAACTATTATTACGCATTCACGTTTTTATGTGTAGCATTTTGTTACGTTATGTGGGTCGCTTAGTGACGTCCATGCAAATATTTACCGGGGCATGGCAGTGTTTACTCGGGCGGAACGTCTCTATATCTACTGACTTCGATAACAATGATGTCACGTGATGCGTTGTTAATTACTCTGGGTCAGCTCACTGATTCCAATTTATCCTTTATATCACAAAGGGCCTTCATCTTAACCTTTTGACCACAACCGTCGGCTATAATCGACAAGCCCTGGTAGGCTACTCTTGAAGCAAACTCAATCTTAATACAATTCCAATGCGATTAATATGTATCGATATTGGGATAAGTTTCGCAATTTCGGAACGCCCCACCTCGATAATAATTTGTTCACTCAATTTCCACGCAATTTAATTCCAATGTAGCGCTATTATCGCTTTTAAGAGTGCCATTTGAATGTTTTAGATTTGGGATTGGAAATTGATTATTGCAATTGTGTTTCAAGAGTAACCCACCTGCACACCAACGACGGCAATGATCGACAATACCTACATACAGTTTACAAAAACACAAACTAAAGATTTTAGGATAAATTTTGGATCCCTATAGGTCCTGTTGCAAGTTTTTACTCTGAAATTAATGCTTGGCGTACAGGAAACGGCGACGCATTTATACTGTTGCGGTCAAAAGGTTAGTATGTTGCCTAGTGCAACTTTTATTTGTCTGCAGTCACGTCAAAATGTTATTGTGTATGGCAAAATCTCCTCGTTTCAGCAAGAGGAGCTGCTTCAATGTCATGCAAATTCTTGCTATCGGTAACGTGATCGAATGAATTCGAACAATAAATAAACTCATGCAGCTAAAGACTCGAAAGGTATGTGACGATAAAGCCGAAGATGGGACTTCACCCACTGAAGTGCTAGCAATCTTGTCTCGAAACAACAATGCTACTTATACTGATGTTATGGCGATACTTAGATAAGATGATGGTGGCAGACAGGCTGATTGAATATAAGCCCTAAGACTAACCAAACAGAGTACATTAGTATAATATAGCCTCCGCTGAAAATCTAACCTGAGTTCTTTTTGTCTGCATTCTGCAACAGTGATTTATTTTTATAACGACAGTAGGAATAAAATTTAGCAGCTTAGTTCAATCTTAGTTATTTTCTACAGATATAGCTAGTTTGCGGCGTACAAATTTTAAACAAGAGCCTACAGTTGGAGGACATCTATTTAGTTTTTAATTTGATGTTTTTTTCTCGGTTTTTTTTAAGTTCAGTTGAGTTGTTTCTTTTTGTTGTGTATACATATTTTAACATTAAAAGAACAAGAATTAAAATTGATGACATTAGGAATTGAATTATTGCTTATATTTAATTTTAAAAACTGTAAATAATGAATTAATGAACAATGACAGAATATATAAAAGGTAAATAACCGATTTCTAGTGGTTAAGGATTTCGAGTGAGGTACCTACTTTTACATTATCGTATCCTGTATTATTCTGATTCTGAATCGGTATAGGAATCGGTATTCTGAACAGGGTGCGGCGATTCTTTACGCCTGACCAGTTGTGCCTTTTGTACAAGACACAGGTACGGTCTTGCGTGGAGTATTGCTCGCACATCTGGGACGGTTCCGCAAAGTACCTTCTCGATGCTTTGGACAGATTGCAGCGTCGCGCTGTACGCATTATCGGCAACGCAGAAGTCACAAATACTCTTGAAACTCTGCAATTGCGTAGAGATATTGCGTCACTCAGTGTGTTTTACCGCTTATACCATGGCGAGTGCTCTGAAGAACTCTTTGACCTCATCCCTCCTTCTCCCTTCCTCCATAGGAGTACGCGTGCTGCTCTCCGGAGTCACCGCTTCACTGTCTCAAATATTCCATCACGCACTAAGAAATTTGGTGACTCATTTTTTTGTCGCACTTCCAAAACATGGAATAGTTTGCCTGCACACGTTTTCCCTCCTTCCTATGATATGGGGTCCTTCAAACGAGGCGTGAAGAGGCACCTTGTGGGCCGGCAAAGTGAGGGTAACTGATGCTGCGTTATTTTCACGCTGCACCAGTTGTCATCGCATCTGGATTCCATATTCACTTAACATCAGGTGAAATGGAGTCATTTGCCGTGCTATGTATAAAAAAAAAATCATTAAGAAAGGCTAAGTTCTTCCCCGTTGTGGTATGATTCATATAATATCTACTATTTTATTGCAAATATTCAATCGAACAACATCATCATCATCAGCTCATTTTATGTCCCCACTGCACGAGCCTTCCCTATGGATGGATAGGGAGAACAGGCCATAAACTACCACGCGGGCCCAGTGCGGATTGGTGGTTGTTAACGACTGCTAATGCAGCTGGGACCAACGGCTTTACGTGCCTTCCGAAGCATGGAGGAGCTGGAGATGATAAATTTTTGGTCACCCATCCGATGACCGGCCTTTGCGAAAGTTGCTTAACCTCAGCACTCGCAGACCGGGCGCGTTAACCACTGCGCCATCGAGCTCTGTGTATACCTACTTGTATTTCTAAACGTTACACTGTATGATGTTAATGAAACTGACGTAACTTCGTCCCAACGAATAACTCAATAACTTCATTATTCTACAATTTAACCTGTGATTATACATGAACATATTTCGAGGCGTTGAAGCACATGATGTTATGTTATTGATAAGCGAATGACTTAAGATGAGGATGACACATGAGGCCAAGTTCTAGAATAATGCGGGGAATGGCCGTATAGTTATTTTACTTTATCAGTTATACATTTGACCTGCGTCCATGATGATATCTCAACGTCTTCATAGATTGTAATAAAAGGAGACCTTAAAATATAGCATTCATTAATTACCTAGTTACCTATAAATTAATAATATTTAAGATAAAAGAAAGGTAGTTACATAAGCACCTATGTAGTTTATAAAATATCAAGAAGTATGTCAACTATCAATAAAAAATTGTTGAAAATATACTTTTAATTAAACATATTTCCATTAATAACAAACATTATACTAGCGTCCACTCCCGGCTTCGCACGGGTGTACTTTTATTTTTAAACATTTTGAGATATTTTTTTTTTTAATATAGCCTGTGTTACTCAGCGCTAATGTAGCATTCTAATGGTGAAAGAATTTTTTAAATCGGTCCAGTAGTTTTTGAGTTTATTCGTTCCAAACATACATACATACATACATACAAAAATACAAAGATTTCCTCTTTATAATATTAGTATAGATTGAGACGTAACTCATAAACAAGTTAATTGGCTCTCGTGTTTATTGCATCTGTTAACAATTTATAACTTTAATCGTTGTACTTTGATCGTTAGACCGGAATTGTGGGTGTAGCTCCTGCGACCGCTGCTATTGGTCGAGCCGATAAATAATAATAAACTATAGCAGCGATAAGTATGTCAAAGTGAATGACTAGCTTCCGGCCGCGGTTTCTCTCAAGTCCCAATTGATATGAGGGATTGCGGGCTACCGTGAGTCCCCGAAAGAGTAAACACCAAGTCAATACTATTATTTAATCTATATTAATATAAATATACCTGATGTAAATTTGTTAACTTATATTTTTTATTTTGTTTTTTTTTACATGTGGTTGTTTTCTATATTTTTAGTGTTTATTTGTAATGGAAAGTGTCCTGCTATGATAGGGCATTTTCCAATATTTTTGACGCTGTAAGGGAGAAAAGAGCACTGGACACTTGCTGAGTTTCTTGCCGGTTCTTCTCAGTACAAGGTCTCTCGCCCAGAGTAGACTTACGAACCGATGGCATAGCGACATTCACAAGAGCTACTTGTAGCCTAAATAAACTGAATACTTAAATGATTTTGAATTTAGAAACAGTTTTTTCTTTGTTTGAACGCGCTAATATCTAGAACTACCAGTCGGATTTGAAAAAATGATATTGCATGTGATAGCCCCATTTTGTGAAAGGCTAGTTAACATCATGCTATGGCCCTTAAAAATGTCAGAAAAACACTAAGCCAATTCGAAGTACTAGCTTATTTGGGCGACGCGATGCGACGCAGTGGGTCGGGGAACAGCTAGTCTATACTAATATTATAAAGAGGAAACCTTTGTGTTTTTGTATGTACATATGTATGTATGTTTGCAACGAATAAACTCAAAAACTACTGCACCGATTAAATAAATCTTTCCCCATTAGAATACTACATTAGCGCTGAGTAACATAGGCTATATTTAAAAAAATGCGGTGCGGTCCGCCGTGTCAGCTAGTATATTACATAGTGTCAATACATTTAAACTTTTGTACTAGGACACTACTCATTAAAGATCTGTCTGACCTGTGAATACCTGTCTATAGCGTAGGCTACTCTGTTTCTATTAATGTCATACGAATATTTTGTGAATCTTTGGACGTGATTTGGACCGCTGCACTGTCAAAGGCTGGTCGGAAATTGCTGAAGGAACGCCATGTTTCCCAACATAAAAAGTTGTTATAGTCATTCTTACTATGTCTGTGCAAAATTCACGTCTGTTCCTTGCTCTTCTTTTACGTAAAAGACATACAAACATACTTATAACTTCGCGGTTACAAAATCTCTCTTCTGTGGTTATAATATTATTATGTTAAGATTGATTGCATCATTTCAATTCTTTAAAAAAACACGCCATTTTTATCGCTTATCTTAAGTTAATGACGTGTCAATGTTAAGAATTATTTTAGCTACCTCTTCAATATAGCTCATGAAGCTAGATCACATTTTATAAGGGCAAGAAAATTTCGCTTACGATTATTCCACAACAACTTTATCATACAATACGTATGATGGCATATTCTCTTTACATTTTATAGGAATTACACCAACTACGAATTATTTCTATTCCCAAACACGTGAATGTTTACATACGTAGCAGGTTATTATTACCATACGCTTGCAACTAATTTCTCGTATATTCGAATCAATTATAGAAAAACATGTTTAATTTCGCTCCGCACTTTTTCTTCGTTTGTTTAGAACACTGTTCTAGTAACAAATTCTGAATTTCTGATTCATTTCCGTTTTTATACAAATTGGATTGAGAACACTTTTCTTTAACGCTTGCATCGTTTGATTGTGAAGTATGTCTTTTATGACCGCCGTTCAGGGGCACTCCAATCCTGCAGTCCAAGTTTAATCTTATTGGTCCATATTCAAGGATACTGCAC
Organism: Eudonia mercurella; assembly: GCA_963082485.1. Classification (NCBI taxonomy): domain Eukaryota; kingdom Metazoa; phylum Arthropoda; class Insecta; order Lepidoptera; family Crambidae; genus Eudonia; species Eudonia mercurella. The sequence continues at coordinate 25,166,610 of OY720022.1, forward strand.
TGCATAGATTCACTTCATCACTGCAATTTTAATCATATAACTACTTGGATTGCATGGCGTGGCATCGCTCCGAGCGTTGGATTTCGAACTATTCTAAAATCCATTAATTTGGAGTGATTGATTGGGGGCCATATAACTACTTCCAAATTTTCCAAAATCCATCTCTAAGTGATTGAGTGGCGCGAATGGAGTGTCCGTGAATGCAGGTCCTTTATGTTGTGTATCTTTCCTCGAGCAGGATTAAGTAACTAGGAGGTAAAGGAAAAGTTTGCGTGTTCACACTTGCACGTGAACACTCAGTGTGATTGCATGGATCAATGACGTGACACTCTCAGATTGAGTTTACCTACAAGTTGGCATTACTTGGTTGAACAGGTATATTTAGACAGGTATTTTCATCAAATAGACAGATTGCATCCAGTTCAAAGATTTGTTGAGAAGGCTTATGTAAGTACATAGATTTGCATGTGGACACTCAGTGTGATTGCACGGCTGCAGATCAATGGCGAGACGTTCTCAAGTTACGTTTACCTACAACTTAGTATTTTTATATGGTTGGACAGCTACCTTTTCCAAAAAGATATATTGCAAAAGTTTTCAAGAATTGTAGTAAAGAGTTTTCTAAATTCTTCCTTGGGTATGAAGTCTAGCGTGATAGTATTTTTTAATGAAGACTGTGTTTTTTTTATTATGAACAGGAAATTGGATTTGTCTAGTGTTTATTGTCTCCGATCAAAGAAATGTCAATCAGAGACGATAGATAGATTGTGTAAGAGATCAGAAGAATGCTGATAGAGGAGATTGAGTGAAAATTACTTTTATTATATGAGATTAGGGCAGGATAAAGAAGAAGAAGAACGCTGGTAGATAATCAAGTGAACCTGAGACATGCCAGACATACAGAGTGGCAAAGCTCTCGGCTTGTTACCCGAAAGTCCCGGGTTCAATCCTAGGTCGGGCAAAGTGTGTTTCGGTTTTTTCCAATGTAAAAGCACGGTTTTGTGGTCACCAACTTTTTGCAAGCGTGATGTTTATGCCATTCCCCGTACCCATCAATTGTAGTGATGACTTAATTTCAATATTGAAGGCCTTTGCCCAGCCGGGGACAGTCATAGGCTACTAACTTAACTTTTTAAGTTGCTACTGCTCATGCTCACGCTATGTTATCATAACACTATACTAATATTATAAAGAGGAGCTTTGTATTTGAGTATGTATGTTTGCAACGAATAAATTCAAAAACTACTGGATTGATTTAAAAAACTCTTTTTTCTTTTACTATTAGAATGCTACATTAGCGCTGCGCTGAGTTAACATAGGCTACATTTGAAAAAAAATGCGGTACGAAGTCCGCCGGGTCAGCTAGTCCAAAAATAAAAAGGATTTCCATTACAACTTACGTGTAGTAATGATGAAAAGAGAACAATTCAAAACACAGCAACGTAACGAAATGTATGTTTTTCAAAGAACTGCGTCATTGCTGACTTCATTTGTTTATTCAATTGTTAATTGAAACTTTGTCTCTACCCAAATGTCATTTAAATAGTGCTGTGTGGTTGAAATGATCCGTGAAATCGAACTTTTTGTTAATGCTTATCAATGTCGTACTTCTTAGAATTAGCAATTGTTGAAAATAATTGGTTTGTTAACTTGTTGTTCCTTCTATCGAACGTAATGCTAACATTGTAATTACCGGTTTTTTGAGTTAAGCCAGAACCGGGTAATCTGTAGTAAATCTATCGTTTGTTGAGCAATGGCATAAATGCCTTTTAAGATCACTAACAAAAAAAGTATGTTTTCTTTACTCTTTAGAAATTGGTATATTTCTTTAAAAATATGAAGCCCTGTTTCCCTTAACATAGGAAATTATTGGTTCTCGATTAGAACACATAAATAGCAATAGCAAAAAAAAAGCTGAAATAAAACCACTTCTACGGACTCGCGTTTCTTAAATGTTTATCCTGACATTTCGAACCCTTTCCAGGGTCCATGATCATAGGAAGACTGAGGTGTTGGTCGTCTCATAAATAATTGGTAACTTGCATACCCTCATTTTGTTTTAATCAGGTGCGTTCCGTTTTATTCGCAAAAGCTTGTCCTATTTTTTTCTTAAAAGGTACTTGGGTACTTATGCTCAATATAGTGATTGTTCTATTCAATAGACTAACCACAAAGAAAACTCATATTCCGCTTTCAAAATCATATTATACGCGTAAAGCACTAGCTTTACGCGTTTTCCTACCCACACTTGCTCCAATTGATAAGCAAGTTGTGAAGACAATGTCAATTTGGGCACACCGGCTCTAACCGGTTCTTGGTACCCGGCACTTGGCGTTGTGCCGCGTGACGTCACTCGATTCATACTCGACGCGTATATGCAAATGCGTCCCGTGACTTTGCCCAACCTCAATGTTAATGACGGCTGAACGTCCGCGTCTGAATTAGAAAGTTTGCGAAACACGTGTGGTTAAGCAACTTTGGTTTATTTTTAATCTGTTTAGCTATGTAATCGCTGCCATCCATGGTAGTATGTAAATAATTGATGTTTATCATATTTTTCTTTGAATTTCATACCGGTATATACCGGTCAATTGAAAGCTTTGCTAGAATTCAGTATTTTGAATCTAATTACCCCAATACTTTCTTAATCGTGTCGATTAACTAACCAACCCCTTCTAGACAAGTGGCAAAACGCTAATAGAATAGAAATTAAATAAAATGATTATTGTATGGGATTGACATAAACGTCATTTGTACGTATCGTTTATAACCGTTATCGTTATTTCTTTCTTTCTTTCTTTATAAATAAAATAAATAAATAAATAAACTTTCCTACACTCACACCAATTATCTAGCCCAAGATAAGCTTCATTATGAAACTCGTTAAATGGCTAATTGACCGTAATTTTATTAAGGCTGCACGGATTGTATCCTAAGCTCAGAGAATCCTAAGCAATGAAAAATTAAAAAAGATGTGAGTTTGGATTGGCATTGACAGATTTCGGCCGCTCCTCTTCCATTTTCGAAATTTTTAAAAAGAGTATAATATGCGTGTGTGTCAAATACATGGTAGTGTGTGTAATGTTTGTTTTATTGATTTTATTTATTTTTTATGCATAATTAAAAAAAATATTAACGTTCTGCAATCTTCTCAATATATACTATAAGTGTGCGAAATTTCATACTCCTCCGTCCGCGTAATTTTCGTAAAAAGGGGTACAAAGTTTTTGCGTCACGTATTAATATAGATACTATCGTCCCATTTTTATTATTAAGTGGAAACCATATTTTATTCGCATCAGATGTTTGTTCTGTAACATTATTTAAATAGTTACGTGATTATTTATGTAGTTTAATTTTTATCTTTCAAAGTCGCAGATCGGAGATATTCCAATTTTTGCATAGGAATTTGGGTTAATGGGACTTGGCGCTAGAAATTGGTAACTCATGAGTCTCATGACGCTTTGGCAACCAAAACCCACTGTTAACGACACATCTTTCAGAAATCCTATGTTTGAAGCTGTAAATACCTAATGGAATAACCAGTACATACTGGAATTAATTATCTTTGTTTTTGCTGTTTTGTAGTTGTTGTTTAATTGTCAACAAGTTTCTGAATTAATCTGCTGTTTTGTATCACATGCTCTGTGACATTCTTATCGGGTATAGGATGATGTGTTTTTAATGATCATATGGATAATTTTGGTGTATTTTAACCCGTTAGTGTTCTTAGAAAAGTTCACGAGATATATTCGCGTAAACTGTTTGACTTGTATTGTATGCATTACGAGTAATTGCTTAAGTCTTCATTGTGTAACAACGTCTTGCTAAATGTCTTTGCATATTCATGTACCATTTTATAAACAATAGGTTACAAAATTTTCTTGCTAAATAAATTATTTAACGTCAAATTCGTGTTATTATATTCAGTGACGTAAGCTCATATACGCTAGTTTAATCTTATATATAGGAACAAATAGACCTAAGTTAGGGGCAACCACGAGACACCGGGATACCTTTCGTTGACATAATTTATTTATTCCTAAAATAGTTTGGCATAACGTATTTGGCATATTTTTTTTTTTGCATAATATAACTGGCATACGTAATTGATTTTTTGCAGCATATTGGTTGTGGCATATTTATACTTAAGACTAATATATTTATGCATAATGTTTTTAGGCATAGTGTATAATCTCATAAAAGTATTTCGTCATGAAGGTTAGGTTAGGTTATTTTAATTTTAAGAATAATTACTTATCGCAGAATAATTAATTATTCTGCGTAAGATGATTATACTTAAGTATATTAATTATGGTTTGACCCCATTATGCCTTTTTAAAATTATGGTTTTGAATTTTTTGCTTAAACATGATTATGGTGATTGTATTTATGATTAAAACAATTATACTAAATTTGTTATGGCTAATAATATTATGCGTAATTATCATTAGTAGGTATAAATTACCATATCCCAAGATTTTTTATGGTTTAAATTTTTATGCAAATGGATAGTGAACCCGACACCGGGTAGGCATTGGATCGCCGCAACGCACGCTTTGGCTATGAAAAACCCCCATCCCACTTCTATTCAAAGTCAATGGTGGCTAATTTTACACTAAAAAGATCTAAAATTGAATATATTTAAATGATAGAAAAAATATTAGAAAAAAATGCATTTTTCTAATTCATTGTACCTACTTTGAGAGGGAGTTCAAAGATACAAAAATTTGCACGCCTGGTATTTCATTGAAATGTGCAATAAATGTATTGTATTGTATTGTATTAGGAAATTGATCAAAATTATAGCTTTGACACGTCTTAAGTTAAAAAGTTTAATAGCTCGGTATTTTTATCACCTGAGATTAGTTTGTCAGAAGATCATTGTAAGCTATACAGGGTGGCTCATTCAAATCGGTCAGTATGGGAATGTCTGAAACTATAAGACATACTTACGAAGATTTGTTCTTAGGAACCATGTCACCGATTTTGATAAAAAGAAAAACTGCATTCATACATTTGAAAAAAAACTGTACCAGCTCATTTTATGTCCCAACTGTTGGGGCACGAGCCTTCCCTATGGATGGATAAGGAGAACGGGCCATAAATCACCACTCGGGCCCATTGCGGATTGGTGTTGGTTAACGACTGCTAATGCAGCCGGGACCAGCGGCTTTACGTGCCTTCCGAAGCACGGAGGGTCACGGAGGAGCTAGAGATGTCATTGGTCACCCATACGATGACAGATCATTGCAAAAGTTGCAGACGCTCGAGCATTGCGCCATCGAGCTCATCGGTATGCCTTCATAAAATAAATTCGTTAATCGATAATTGTCTTCTTTGTAGTAAATTGCTAAGCACGATGTTACTTCTCCGTTAATGACATAATTATGCACGTGTTGTCATACTTATAAGGTTGGTAATAAATATCTTTAGAAGATTAGGCAGTGACGAAGAAGATAAAAATATGTATGTGAGCAAGACTGTGTATTTCCTACTCTATTATATACGAGTATAATGTTGTAGCTCTTGCTGTAATTACGAGGAAAAAGATTATGTTAATATTTGAGAAATATCCCAATGACGTGGACCTAATATAACAAACAATCGATCGTTTATTTCGGTAGTGTTTATGGAAATCTTGTCTCATCTACGGTATTGACGTATCGTAAAACGCTATTGACTTTTAAATTATATACAGTTATTCAACAAAGTGAAAGCGTCATTAGAATTTTACGCTAAATTTGTAATACTCCTAAGCTTTTCTAATTCAGAAAAAACTGAACCTTAATAACATTTATTTTATTTTACTAGAGACTAAAATCATTAATTCAAGCTATCATCATCATCATCATCATCTCAGCCAAAAGACGTCCACTGCTGGACAAAGGCCTCCCCCAAGGATCTCCACAACGACCGGTTTTGTGCTGCTCGCATCCAACGGCTTCCCGCGAACTTCACCAGATCGTCGGTCAAAAAAAAAAATTCAAGCTATGCAAAAAAATAATTGAGGACTAAATAATAATAATAAATCATATAAGACGCCCTCAAATAGGTGGAGCGACGATCTTCGTAAAGTGGCTGGCAAGAGCTGGATGAGAGAAGCCGCGGATCGTGCTCGGTGGCGTGCACTTGGAGAGGCCTATGTCCAGCAGTGGACTAGTATAAGCTGATAGTGATAATGATGATGATGATGATTTAAAAAAATATGATGAATATCTAAATACAGGTTATTGCTACGTTATAGATCACGCAGAATGTGTAACTATCTATAATATGTAGATGAGCCGTTAGATGCTAAACTATGAGCAAATAAATATTGATAAACGACGTCAGTACCATATGACACCCCGTCATCTACCGTACCGATAAGGTGGCCCTTATCGGTACAACGCACTAGCTATTGTTAGACTCGTAGGTCGTCGAAATAAGTCGAAATTCTTATAAATGTGTTACTTATCTGTTATTTAACAATAAATAATATATTTAAACTCAAAAATTTTGTGGTATTAATTATACGATTCTATTAGATTGAGCTTGATTAGATTAAATCCTGTCTCTTGGTGAAACTTGTTAGAGTAACTTGCGTGGGATCTCAACTGTTCCGCTCCACATTTTATAGATTCATGTGACGCGCTTGCTTTCACCTTCGTTCACAGTCACATTGCCTGTAATTTAAATGCGTTGCTAAGTAACCACCGACCGCTCTATCACGCATCGTAACGTGTGCCGAGCCCCCAGTGAACTTGTGTTTTTACGTACTTTATCAGCTGTTGATACACCTCTACCAAGAAATCTACATTTTTTTAACGATCTGCATGTCGACTTTGACTGAGAATTGTGTTTTGGATTGAAGAAGCCATTGCTTCAAACTTCACTAGTTATTGTAGGAAACTATGAAATCCTGTACAAAAATGATATGCATAATAAACTGCATTGTTTTTAATCAGGAACGGGAAGCTCAGCGTGGTGGTATATAGGACGTTGGTCCCCCCTTTTCCTTGTGGCCGACAGTCGGCGGCTAATTGATTAAGTAGCGTAACAGTTTTTAAAAACGTAGGATTTATCAGGACTAACCCTATGGTCAAAATGTATTTTTTGTTTATATATTTTCGGATTTGACACTCCACGCACCATTGAAAATTCAAATACTTAGAGACGTTATTCGCCTCCCACCGCTCTTTTCAATCGCGAGCCGCGACCGCCACTTTTTCGAAACCAGATTAAAACTCAGTACGGGAAATCATTCGTAGCCGGCTACATTGAACCGGAGTTGCGCGGTTTTTCGAACGCGTTATCATCATGACGAAATAGTGTGGCCCAGTCGAGTCATTCGACCAGTCAGTGTGAGAATGCTCCTCGACGCGTCGGGACGTGTTTAAAATAGCGCCTCGCCACGCGCACACTCGATTTAGTTCAAGTATTACCTGATCTGATAGTTTTTAAGTTCCAAAGAATTTTATTTATCTGTGATCCTACCGTTTAGTGTAGTTTATTTTATCATATACGCATTAGTGAATTTTAAAAGATGTCTCTTGAATTGGAAGATGTCGCGGGAGCGACCGGCGACGTATTCGAGGATTTCCTGATCGTGTTTCGGCGATGTTTGGCAAAGGTAAATGCATTCTAAATTAGCGTCAGCTAGGACAGCTGCTCTAGTCTCTGCCAGTGATTAAATATCTTGCATCTGAAACGGATCTAGTGAATTGTCGAACTGTTTCGTACGTCAAACATGGATATGGACTCGTACGTAGACGTTTGGGGATGGCTACTGAAGGTATTTATAAGATAAAACAATTGAAGCACGCAAGCACGCAATCAGTTTTATAAATGTCAATCGGCTTCTGTCTTAACTCAACTTTTTGCAAGCCACTCTTGAGCATATTTTACTTTCACACATAGTTGGAACGTATTCAAGGTGTAGCAAAAAATTTAATTATAGTTATCAGCTGCATTACGCCGGACGCTTGTAAAACTATTTTGTATATCCCGCCATTTTTCACTCTGACAGTTGTTAAAATTCGCACTGTTTCTCTCTCTTTCTATCGCACGGGATAAGCATGAACGACAGGAATGCGTCTGACGGAATGCCGCGGACAATCGCCACGTGCTTACTGTTACCAAATGAACTGACTTGCGGATATTTGAACTTTTGAATGATTAAACGGTTGTATAATAGACTTTATTGAGGTATGAGTTGGTGCCTTTTACATTGAATCTAAATTTGTTATTTGTTACATTCGGTTGCTATAGTTGCTAAGGCGATCGATCAGCTATAGAAAAATGAAAGTTCGATATAAGAGAAGAACTATAAATAAATTCGATTACGTTGTATAAGTGCCATTCATTGTACTTATTGTTAATTGTTAAAACGTCGATCGAACAAAGACTATTTTTACTTACTTCTTACTGAATGACTAGCAACTTATAACTACAAAAGTCACCGCTTTACCAACTAATAAGGTTTAAGTTTAAACCTAAATAGGAGGATAACTTTTAAAATTAAATGTTTTGGTACCATGTGAAATTCTGAATTAGTGTAGGTATTTGAGAGTCATATGTTTCAGAGTTGTAATTTTTTGAAAAGATATTTTCATCTTGTGTCCTTTACTTTTCCTTATTTATTATTCATCAACTGCTGAGCTGTGTCATCTAGGTGCGCCCGCGCATTTTGCTATGCGAATACATATACTTGAGCGAACTTTGATCAGCTTTCGTTTGTTTTGTCACCTTCGGATTTCCTCTTTCTTTTTACATAACATGAAAGTTTAATCCACAAACCCGCAATGGGCCCGCGGACTATGACCCGATCTCACCACGTGCTACTGTTTAGATGCTAGTTCAGAAGGCCACACGTCCAGCTGTGAGATATTAAGAAACCTGATAGTGTTTAACACACTGGGAATTTATTCCATGCTGCATCTATGTGGTTGTTAGAGAAACAGATTGTGACTGTAGTCATATACTGTCCATACACAAACCGTAGTGTCCCAAGACGAAAGTCTTTGACCAGTGTGTGTTGCCAGTGATGACATACGGGACTGAGACGTGGTCGCTCAGTATGGGCCTTATCAGAAGGCTCAAGGTCACTCAAAGAGCAATGGAGAGGGCTATGCTCGGGGTTTGCAGTCCTCGAGTGACGACCGCATACTGGAAAGCACAGTGTGGGCAGGCCTCCAACAAGGTGGACCGACGATCTGGTGAAGGTCGCGGGAAGCCGCTGGATGCGAGCAGCACAAAACCGGTCGTTGTGGAGATCCTTGGGGGAGGCCTTTGTCCATCAGTGGACGTCTTTTGGCTGAGATGATGATGATGATGATGATGATGATGATGATGATGATGATGATGATGATGATGATGATGATGATGATGATGATGATGATGATGATGATGATGATGATGATGATGATGATGATGATGATGATGATGATGATGATGATGATGATGGTGGTGATGATGATGATGATGACACAAACTCACCAGAAATGTCTAAAATTTACGACTTAAGTCCAGTCCTATTATGATAAGATGGATTGTGTTCAGGTACAAAAATAAAACTTACTGGAAATCCCACGGTGACTGAACAGCAAACTGTGCACATGTATTCCATAAAATGTTATACAGTACTGTGCACAACCGATAACCGCTGCTATCATTCGATTGATAAAGCTTCGTCAACCGATTTTCCTGCAAAGCTGGCCTTTCCTGCACATGCGAATATTTGTTTCGATTGGTCCCTAATATATCTGGCCTCTAGTCTGCTAATCCAGTAACGTCTCAAAAGTGTGTCGGTACCCTGATTTTTAAGGAAAATTTACTAAATCAGGCCACCGACTTACGACTACGATGTTTCAAAATAGCAGAATCGCGGTCCAGGTCTGTCGCGGACGAACGGCTTGATGTGTTTACCTGCCTTGTTGACTCACTTTTCTTAGAAGGACATATGTTGTTGATACTTAATAAACTGAACAATTTGAATATATTCTAAGATTTCTAAGTAATGTTGGACTACTGATCCGATCCGTTTGCACTTGAGTTGAGGACAAACAAACAAACAATCGCCACTTTCGCAGCTATCTGCGAAAGTGGTGATTGTTTGTTTGTTGATCCGTTGTCAGTAGTCCCGAGGCTGTCATAGGCTAATATTTACCAAATAAATTGAACATTTTAATCATTGATTGTTGTTTTCAACATGCTGATGTAATAACATATTAGGCGAGCTTTCCAGTAAACTACCAAAACTATCGATGATTAAATTTTCTATTTATGATATAAAGCCCCGTAGACTGATAAGACTGATTTGATCATCATCGTCATCATCAGCTCATTTATGTCCCCACTGCTAGGGCACGAACCTTCCCTATGGATGGATAGGGAGAACGGGCCATCCGCACTGGGCCCGCGTGGTGGTTGTTAACGACTGCTAATGCAGCCGGGACCAACGGCTTAACGTGCCTTTCGAACTTCGAATTGTTGATCGAAGCTTCCGAAGCACGGAGGAGCTCGAGATGATAAATTTTTGGTCACCCATCCGATGACCGGCCTTTGCGAAAGTTGCTTAACCTCAGCACTCGCAGACCGGGCGCGTTAACCACTGCGCCATCGAGCTCCTCCTGATTTCATCACATATCTACTATTTAGGTATTGTTACTTATTGTTAATAAAGAGTGAGATGAAAATGTTTCTTTTAGAACTTCTAAGTATAGTAATCATTTCACATGGTACTAAAACATTCAATATGACTTTACTAAGTTTATTATTAACTTTATTACTATAACATAGTTATTAAATATTAGTTCAACTAATTTATCGTGAATGAACGCTTGAATTTAGATCATTGCTTGAATGGGTCACGTGAATGAAATAAACGTCTGTTTATTCATAAATGTTGTTAATAGTGTATCAATATCGTCATATAACATAATATCACTGTTCCGTGGAATAAATGTTTACTGACGTTGACTGTAAAAATTAACTTTTTATTACAATTTCAACTTTTTACTTAAAATTGTCATTTTTCATTGGGGATTGTATATAATCACATGGTATATATAGTACAGACGCCTACTCATCAACCTAACCAAAACTGTAAAAATTCTTCAATAAATGTTCAACCATATTCCTTATGCATAAAGTTCAAAGTATATTGAAGAAATTTAAGAGTTGTAATCCAATGTGTGTGTGTGTGTACCACGGATAGAACGGCCTAAGGCCCCTTTTTGAAATGGGCGATTCGAACCACTGTATTGACGGATAGAAAACGGTTATTAAACATATCTGCTAATTCTGGATTACGCTAATTCCTGCTGAAGATTTATTACGTTTTCGCAATTGTTTTTACGTATTCTATTACTTAATTGCAAAGTAGGTAGCTAAATTACAACATGTTAATAATGGCTGCCGATAATTGCAACTTTATGAATGAACCAAATTTACCTGTTTAGCCAACGATAGTACAATTAGGTTAGCCTAATTGTTCGCTTTGGTGCAGCTGATAATTGCTGTCAAAACACGTTTTATCTTATACATAGGTATAGTTCTACAGTTATTTCTGTTGCCATGAAACAATTATCAAAATGTGACATACTATAGACATTGTGAATTTGATAACAACATTGTAGTGATTTATAGTTCTTTGCACGTTTCTTTACTGTAGTTTTGAATTATTTATTTTTACAGACATGTTCGCTGTACTTGATTTTTTCTTATACCATGGGTTACTTTTAGATAGGTCACAGCTAAAGACTGTAGGTGCAACAATAAGTATCCCTTACTGTCTGTCTCCCTAACTGTCTCAGTGTGACTACCTCCAAAACCATGTGGAAGACATACCTATCAGGACCTGTGTCCAATGTTACACCACAGAATAACCTGCACTTGATTCAAAAGTTAGACGCCATCGATCGTCGTCCAATGATAATGGCGGCGGCGGCGTTCGCGTAGCCAACCAATCGTTAGTTATTTTACCCAAATATCTATCACAGCATTCACAGCCTTCAATCTTACATGATCTGTATAAGGTTTGTCTACCTTCCTTGTCTGTAGCGACTACGCTGATGCTACTACGAGTTATAACCTTCTGCCTTACGTTTAGGAGAGGAAAGAAGAAGTTGCACTCCGAATGACATTGTCAGACTGTACTCGCATTGACTATGATTTAATAAAGTTATTTTATGCCTCGTCTTCAGTCTACAGTAACACTAACTCAATATCTAGTGTGGACATATCTGCAAGGTCCGTGCATCCGGCTCCTCTGCCGGCGACCCACATTCGTAGGGAGCGGTCCATATAAGGCTGAACGTTATAGCTCAATTGTCTCTTATAGCAGTCAATCTTGTTAGAATTTCTGTGGCGAAACTGAAACTCACCTAATTTGAGACCGATATTCTCGTTTTCGTCAACGTTATCGAATGGTAAATAAAGATGTATCGTAATTGTCGTATTAGTTGAAGCTTGCAATGTTTTTAGTAGATATTGTTGGTCTGTAAATAAACCTAACAATGCTAAACAAACTCTAACCCCCTTATTCATAAAAACTATTAAAGCATTATTTAGTTAATCATTGTTTTGTCTCTTTTTTTCAAATTTAAAATGACGTTTGTGTGACGTTGACAAAACAATATTTAACTAAATAATGCTTAAATAGTTTTTATGAATAAGGGGGTAAATGTACCTAAGTCAATCAAACAAATAAAGTTGATAAATAAATTGTCTTTGTCATACATAGGAAATCCCTAACAGTTCCACGAAACGAAGTAACAATGTTACACAGTTATATCCTCTCCTGCCTTCAAATGGATACAATTAACTTTACTATAATACAAATAAAGTTTAGAACAGTTTGACAGCGCGTGATAGGTATCGTCGTCGACGACGGGCCGATGACGCGGTCCGCGCTTGCGCATCATTTTGCGTCATGTTGTTGTTATCATTCCACGGAATTTTAAATTATTTGTAGGTGTCAACATTGTCATACACAATCCTAATATTGACTATGATGAACCTACTGTTATTAGCTAATCTATTAGAAAAGATAGATAAACTTGGGTATTCACAGATCTGACCCGCATTTATATGTCAATCAATAAGTCAAAGGGTTATTATTTGTTGATCCAATACATGTATTTAATCATTAGCTTTAGTTGTTTGTCATTGCCACCATTATTAGTAGCTGCAGTCTATATGTAAACAAATGAAGTAAGTTTGCGACCGTTATTGCTGAAATGATGGTACTACTATAATGGTAATACTTACTAGAACTAACATTACAAACCAGCTTGTGATTTATTGCGTCCTGTTCGTCGGACTGTCATCGAAATGTTAGTGCTGTGACATTCTAGATAATAATTACAGTTTGTAACTACATAGGTATGTAGTTAATTTTTGTAGCGTCGTGTATAAGAGTCATAAACTGTAAAATATACACAGTAATGTGACTGTATATAGTTTTACGATATCATAATCGTGTACATGGAAACAACTACTTCTTTATAAAATAACCAAATAACCTCGTTTGTACCCAGACGCGAAATGAAAACGTCTTGTGCGATTATAGTCTCATTGAGAAAATTGATTATGTCTAATCAAAAGCCAGACTAGTACTTATAGTGCTTCTGATAAAGCTGGCTGATTCCACTGCGAAAATGATATGGCGGCGGGGTTTATTCCACAATCTAACCGGCCAGACAGATGAAGTCCAATTATAGGGTTGTCAAGAGTTTTTATTAAAATAAAAAAAATATTGATTCTCTTCCGTAAAAGTTACGTACATTATTGTCTTTTTTATAGTTTCATCTTAGGCGAAATCCCCTTTTTTACAGATTGGTCATACAATGATGACTAATCCAATTTAATCGTTTAAAGTCAAGTCATTATAAGCATTCACTGGCACTTATTGAAATCAAAAACTATTAACGTTTTCAAATAATAATAATAATAAACTAAATTAAACTAGTTAATCTACGACAAGTTCGGAAGAGACTCAAAGGAATGCTGGCCAGCAAAGAGGTTTTCTCTCTCCACCTTTTCATCAACAATCAACAAAATAATTCACAGAACATAATGTACTAAATAGTCGTCGAAATCAGTTTAAACTAAGACTGTGACAATCTTTGACAATGTTACCTTAATGTAGCATCTTTTTGTTTTCTAAACTTTACGTTAGCAATATACCTTTAAGTACACGTGTAAATGAAACAATAAAAATCATGACTACTCTAACCTGACGCCTCAATTTTTTTTAAACTTGCATAATATCATAGTGAAGTTTGATATATAATGGTGAATCCCGCTTGATTGTGCCGCATCGCCGTCATCACCTTGCCGACCCTCATGTTAATTCTTCACTCCTTGTAAAGGACCCCCATCTTGTAAGAATGAGGAAATATGTGAGCTTGGAGAATCAGAAACTGCGGATTCGTCATTGTTTTGAGGGAGACTCATATTTTAAGTTTCATTACAAATTGCTTACAAATAAAAATAATAAACAAATAATGACGAAATCGCTATCTGTGACAATATAGATAGTATAGAGCTAGATAAATAGTGCACTAATAATACTCGTAGTATCTTCATGCAACACGTGCCGATAAATAAATGCGTATTTCAGTCGCAATTAAAGTGCAAAAGTCAATAATGCGATACTGCACATGGATAGGTGCAATTTATTTGATGAACAATACAGCACTAGTCATTGTCTTACCGGCATCATCAGCGATTTTCTTTTTAAGAAGCAATTTCTGTGGTTTTGCTTGGATGACAGCATTATAAACCGGGTTGTAGAACCACGACTATATACAATGCTTCTGATCTGAAAGAGCTTATTAAGTAAGTAATAGTAAAAATATTATTTTATTATTACTCTACTATTTTTCAATATTTAGATTTAATTGTAGTGTTGTAGACCTTTTAGCTGTCGGCTTTTGTGATTTTACAATACTTACTTTAGTTATTACATTTTCATAAAATACACCTTAATAAAATCAAAGTAATTCCATGACAGTACCCTAAAAGTTACAGTACCTAACTACTACTTACTTCTATTGTATACAGCAATTTGAACACTTATATTTTATCACTCATACAATAGTTGATCGTATCAGTGTTCTTAACTGTAATCTAGAATTTGTACCAATCGATTATCGCTCGATGAAGGTATGATGATTATTCATAATATTCTTAATACAACATCCTAGGTCACCGGTTCATATCCGGCTCGAAGGACAAAAATGTTGTGGACTGTATTAAAATAAAGGTTTCAAAAGGAAACGCAGTATTAAGTGCAATTTAAGAAGAAAAAACATACCTATATTAAAATAAAAGCAAATGTCAAAAGGAAAAAGTATAAAAGCTACCAAATAGTTTCTATTCCCAACACTACTTAAAATGTTTTATGTTTAAATTACATATAATAATAGGTTCTAAGATTATTCGGCTGATTTGAATGTTCTTACAATGTAGGTATGTTATACTCGTAGTATGTCAATGTGATATACTTAGCAACAATTTAGAACCACAAATGGAACCAACCGCCCAAAGTCGCTTGGTTTTTAGTAAGTAGGTCATTAGATAGTGTTTCATACGTTATCACTAGGTACAGACCCGATTTCAATTTAAGAAACATGTGTTTTGGTTAACATAGCCTCTAGTATAACATAGCGCTGGCTATGTAGGTATATTTGTAGGTATATATTATTTTACAAGCATGCTTCTACTGTTGTTAGATTGAATTTTGCATCCTCTTCATAGTTGATAACTATCATTATTATTATGCAAAGGGAGTGGCTATTCTAGTTGATACGGTCTATTTTCTATGATAACGTTCGCTATGTAATTATTATAGTTTGTAATCGAGGTTCGAGGACAGACCTTATTCCACCGCCTGGGCCATCGCCATAGTAAAATAGAAGAGCGTTATTGTGTCCTGAAGTTAACGCGAATAGTACATTATAATGAGACAGCCTACATACCTACTTGCGTATTGTTTTTTAATGTAAGCTTAAATGTACTAAATGGAAAATATATTACTATTATATAGTCACAACATACATTTTTTATTGTGTTATACATAAGTTTAAAAATCTTAAATAGGCGATATTCGCCTAGTTTTGCTAACCTTTTGCAGGGTCCGCCGATGTCATGTAATTGTAAACTGTAAAGACATATATGTTATTTTTATATCGTTAGTATTACAGGTATAAACGCGATTCGGCTCCCGCCCAAGACCGACTTTTTATGGGACCGATAATCGGACCGACATTTTGTAGGACGTGTGCGTTGCATAAATAATATATTTCATTTTCACCGACTAAAAAGTCTGTCACCAATTATCGGACGTGGGCAAGGCCTCTAAGTCAGTATTATCGCAAACTATAAATAAAGTCTCATGTCGACCTTCGTAGGTACATTGTATCACCAAAAATGTATAAGTAAATGTTCTTCATCAATAAAATTCAATAAGTTTACATGAATATTTGCCTTATCATTATGAATATGACTTTGATACGTACCTTATATCGATTCAAATACGTTGGTCATATGAATGGGTACACGCTATTTTGGACTTTGATTACAACATAATAGTCATAAGATGTTTGCCAACATCTAAATATATTGTGCTGCTGAATAAAATGAAACTCGAATATCGAAATATCGGAGCAAAATGGTTTCATTTAAATATCGTTATAAAATTTATGGAGGCCGGGATTTAAAAGTTCTCATAAATACATTTTTTTAAATAATTCAACTCGATAAATGTATAAAAAATTATGTTAAAACAATACCATGATTCTATCTCGATTTTTGTGGTCAGAGATTTATTGAAATTTCCCTGTATTTTGATCGATAATATTAATATGTGCTGTGATTCTGCGATCATTGCTGTTGAATTTCTATACGTTTTTAATGACCTTTGAAATAGTCGGATTAAAAACTGACCTAACAATTCTTAAGTAAAAGATGGTAAAAGCGATCACATAAATTGTGACGTAATGAATAATCAGCCCGCTCCTTGTCCAATGAATGTCAAATGTTGTAATGATATAATCATGCATGTCTGTACACACGGCTGCACATCAGAGTACCACAAGCTGTCAAATTTCCTTAAAGTCTTTGAACTTAATGTTTAAAAAATATAATCTTATCTATTAATATTATAAAGCTGAAGAGTTTGTTTGTTTGAACGCTCTAATCTCAGGAACTACTGGTTCGAATTAAAAAATTGTTTTTGTGTTGAATAGTCCATTTATTGAGGAAGGATATAGGCTAATAAAAGTAGGTACACCACCCGTGCGAAGCCGGGGCTGGCCGCTAGTATGGAATATGGTTGAACATCTATTAAAGAAATTTGTCAGTTTTGGTTGGATTTATGTGCGATGTCTGCACACACATGTTTGTTACACATGTTTGTTACACATATATGAAGAATTCACTCAGACATCGAACTGGTGATCTGCTGTCAAACTGGGTCTACAAAACTTTGAACGTGCCCGTCTTGAAGATCTTGACGCCAAACGCCAGATTCGAAAAACTCGACCCAAGCCCTCTTACAACTATACATATGATGCAAGTGGGTCTCTTTATTGTGCTTCCTGTGACAGGATTTTCAAAACCAAATTTGGTTTTGCAAGTCACGCTCGCGCCCATGCAAGGGCCCAGGCTAACGCTAACACTAGCTAAGGGTGTCGCCGTCGACGGATACGTCTGGGAGGACATCATCATGAAGAAAGTTTTTCTACAGACACATTATGAAAGTACTTACTACTTACGAGTAAGACTCGCATAGTTAAAAGTCCCGTAGTACGTTTATGACAGTACATTTCTTAGTAGGTATTCCATGTTTAATTATCATATTTAAAGATGCTGATGCTGTTCACAACTAAATTAGGATTTAAAACAACAATACTGTAAATCTATAAATATTGAAATGAGAAGTGTATATACCTAGATATTTAAATTGGCAAGTTTTTATGTGTCTATTACCTTGTAACGACGACGTTGCGTGCATAAATATAAAGAAATAGACTTCATTTAGTTAGGCTTATTTATATCCTTCCTGTACGGTTCGGCTTAAAACCAAACCTAAAAAACGATGTAGTCATAATTTATGCAGCTTTATTCCTTTTAGAGAAATACATAAGTAGACCGTGACTGAATGCTGGTGTACCTCCTTTTAAAAAACCTCCGAATTTATATTTTAATCAAAACCAGACTCACAAGCCGATGTCAAATTTCCAATTTGAAACATCATCATCATCATCAGCTTATGTGTGTTTTATGTCCCCGCTGCTGGGGCACGAGCCTTCCTTATGGATGGAAAGGGAACAGGCTGTAAACCACCACGTATTGTATTTGAAACATACCTCATAATATCCACCGACGTAAGAATAGTAATGTTTCTAAGAATATTTCTTATGCAGTCAGACCTTATCCATTTCGTTGATTCAATATATTGGTCGATGATAGTCTGTCACCGAAGACAGTTCGTAAGATCGTGTCATCTGGGTGTATATTGCTAATTTTATTCGCCATTCGATCACGTTAACCGCAACGTTATTACGTTATGAATGAATTAATGAATGAAATATCTTATTGAACTTTAAGATAAACAATATTTACAAGTTACTTTGTATTGCATGAAGCAGCGCCTTCCAGTGACAAAGTTCAAATTTTGCCATATAAATTTGCCATTTCTCTCAGTGCCGTGATCGAAAGAATTCCAATAGTAAATAAAACTTGCGATATGCGCTCAGAAGCATAGATGAGGTTAAGGTTCCATAAGATTGGTTTAGAGACAAGCGTAAGGTTCGGCTAGTGCGATCGATCTTTAATAAAGTCAATACAATTAAAGCAATGTTATAGTAGGTCGCCTAAGCATCGTCGCCATTGACCTCATTACCCAAAAACCTTGATTATAATTGAGTGCGCTTCGAAGGTCACTTTTCGTTGAGGCCGTTGATCACACAGCTTTGTAGTGCTGCTCAGCTGACCCAGACGTAACGTTAGGTCGTGCTTAGATTAATTGTAATAAATAAATAACGTATCATACAAATTCGAGTTAAATATTACACAATATTCCTGAGTCAGATTCCTGCCCCCCAACCGCCTAACTCTTTCGCTTTCGATCGCTTTGAAGGCGCCTCGTGGACGCCTCTTCCTCGCCTCGCCTTCAAAGCGATCGAAAGCGAAAGAGTTAGGCGGTCGACCCCCTGGTTGTATAATGTTTCTAGCGCTCGCAGCTTCGTTGTCATCATAATCAGTCCGTATCAGTTGACTGCTAGAAAAAGCTTCTCCCAACATGCTAGCCCTTACTCCGGCTCTTCTTTTCCAAACTGCTACCAGCCATTATTGCGTATATCGCCGTTCCACCTCACCCTCTCAGCTCACCATATATACAAAGTAGGTACATAGAATTTCTAGCTGTTTTCGTTCGGATGTAGATCAGAGATCAACTAATGAACATCTTAAGGTGTTAGTGGTGTACCACCACTGAACGGTGCGGCGAGTCTCGCAAAATTTTCCTTAATCGAATGACTACAAAAAACTCACCGTGACATAGGTATTTCCAATTGAAAATAATTAAGCATTGCTATCCAACGTGGCAATACTGACAATGCTGCTAGCTTACTGGGCACTGCCTGATGGGGATGATTGGGGGCGATTTTTTTATTTATAGTTAGTAAGTAGTAGTTCTATCTTATTATTTTTTTGAATTTAATATTAAGTAGTTTAATTTACTTGTGGTTTTCTTTGTTAGCAAACAATAAAATTATACCATTAATAAATTGGCGTAATAGACTGTCACAAACACAATAATAATTGAAGTGTTAAAGGGCCATGAATCTGTTGACGTTTCATACACCAGGCCACCGCCGGGTTCAAACAAAGCCGTTCCGTTGACATTCCTCGCCGCACTCAATCAGATAGTCTTCAAGGCGCGCCTACCATCTGAGGTCAAAGCCTTTCAATTTAGTTTTAGATGTTGAACTGGCTTACAAAGTTAGACGCCCCGCACAGCTGTTTCAAAGGTCGCATTCAAACCTTGTGGCGTACTTACGAAGTCGAAATAGTAGTTAGTACCTTGTTACTTGTTAGTTTACGCAATCGTCCACGTTTTCTGAATTTCGAGATTCCCAATTCGTCATCGCCGGGTCGCACATTACAATTTCCTTTCGTTCTTCAAATACAGTTAAACCTTACCTACCCATCCATAGTTCTCGCTATTTGAGATCATCGGAGAAGGTTTTAGATTCCAATGCCTTAATTCTGCGACCAATTATTTACGGTTTGGAGAAATGTCTTAAACGGTATTAATAGACACACTCGACAATTAGGTTTATCCACCAGTGCACTGACTGCCCTACTGTCCGCAATAAATAGACTCTTACCCCCTTACAAATAAACAGAGAATAAGCTCCGAATAGTTATTCCTTGTTTTGTCTCTTTTACTCGAATTTGAAATGACGTTTACATGACGAGAACAAAACACGGAATAACTATTCCGACCTTATTCTCTGTTTATTTGTAAGGCACTTAATGTTGGAAGCTCACGATTACAAAATTACAATTATGTATTGTTATCACAATCGTACAATATAATAGGTCTAGCCGGAAATAATAGATTTGTTACTAGAAAAATTACGGTTAAAGACATTTCTTTCTCTTTGGAATTTACATAATCGATCTACAAAGAAAATACAATATTTTAAAAATAATAACCAAACCATAAGTATTATGATGAGTGATGAACAACTGATGACACAAGTATTTGTTACTGTTACGATTCCATCATTCATTGCCTTTTTCTTTAATTTAACGACAACAACAACAAGCAAAGGATACAACAGACGGCGAATCGGTTACGGTTATGTATTGGCACAGAATACTTAATAGTATAGGTACTTATTGGTTCAATTCCCACAGGTCCGTTAACCTTTTCACCGCCAACAACTTCTATAGAAGTTCGAGATTTTCGTGCCCTCCACGCCAGAACTTCTATAGAAGTTCTTCATTGTACCTACTTTAATAAAATACATTTACGATACGTAAAACATTTGTTTCTTTTGTAATTTTGTAAGATGGACACAATTGAAGCCCTATTTTTTTATTTTCCCAGGCAAAACAGGCTTTTTTGTGTTTTAAAATGGATAAAAACCAAAACGCCTCAAATATTTTTATGTCCCGCACGCCAACGACTTCATATCAAGTAGGCCAGTGATGTGACGCGAAAGTTGCATTCATTACAATCCTCTATATTTACTTTGTTTTCTATCTATGATTGAAAGTAAATTCTAGTTTAGTAAATAACGTATTTCATAATAAATTTTAAAATTAATGTACGTATCAAATCACTTGATTAACATTAATTAAGTTTACTGAGGACTTTCGATATAGCAACACCCATCTCTACGTAATGGCAAGATGTAAGTGCTACCAGCGCCATCGACTTTATTTCAAGTTTCCCCGTGACGTTATAAGCGCACAGGTGTCAATGTCATCGTGTCATATTTGTGTTTCTTTACCGGTTCGGGTAATACCTAAACAGTGCAAAATTAGTGAATGTTATTCTGATGAGTTGTTGCGGATTTCAGAAGGTGTGGAACCTGATTTAGAATTGGATTACTTTATTATATTATTTTAGTAGGTACATATATTTATTTATGACGTACAAAGGGAAGGTACTTACTGTCCATTCTCGTTCGTGCGTTTATAAACAAGAAAGTGGCTACTAACACACTATTCAAATGTTTATTTTAAAACAAAACGTACTCAAACGTACACCGAGAACGTATACTCGGTAACTCAGCGATAGTTAAGTCTGTAAGCCAGGCACTTAACCAAAATACGCTGTATACCTATAAACATTAAAACTGAACGTGAACACAATATGTACATGATACGTCGATAGGTTATTTTAAGTATAGACCACCAAAACTCTGTAATGCAAAAGGCATAGACATCCCTTTTCCTTAAGAAATTTATCGTGCTACGAGCGCCAAAGACTTGATATGAAGTCAACGGGCTACGTTATGAAATGAATAGTGAAGTGCCTATTATAATTATCTCTAGCAAGTATATGCATGACTTTTTGTCTCTAATAATGGATACTCATTTTTCTTACTAAAAATGTTCATAAAATAAAACAAACTACCATTATCCATCTATCAGTGTTTATTTATATTGTAAATTTAAATACAAATTTAAATTTACACATCTATTTTTCTATTATCGATATGACGTTACCGCCATCCTTGCTTTCGTACTATAGAATCTGTTATACATTTATATGTTGGCGTACAGCGGGACATCGCGTTTAGGATAGTTGGGCGGTGAAAAGGTTAACTTACCGAAGTGGACCCGTACCTTACACAGCGTATTAGCATTCCAGATACGTTAACACTTAACAGGGCTATTAATAACAATCTTATTAAAAAAACGAAAAACAAATAGATTAAACATCTTTCGTTATCTATTCATATAATAGTCGAAAGTCTGTACATGGAAGATATTCGAAAAAAAATTTGGCTGGGGATACTTAGAATCGATAACAGAACACGTTCCAAGTTTTTAGAATTATTGTCTGTTTGTCTGTTTCTCTGTTTCTCTGTTTATTTGACCGCGCATCCCGTGAAAATGGCTGAACGGGTTTAGATGAAACTTTGCACATATACAGACCATGACCCAGACTAGGATATAAGATACATTTTACCCCGGTAACAGGTTCCTGTGGGATAGTGTAGTCTTCGCGAACGAAGTCGCAGGCGACAACTAGTTAACTATAAAATCATTGCTCAACTGATCTTTTTGGGTAATTATTTGTATTTATTTTTTGTTTGTTGTTTCAAAATTGGTGACAGATAAACAATTTTGAAGGCAAACCTTAAAATTAATTTCACAGCTGAAATCTCTCGAATGAAATTTCAGTACAAATCAGCTACGCAACATGTGATTGATTACATTGCATCGCCATTGTTTGAAACACGTGCCATCAGAGCTGATAGTTGATACTACCATTGTCTTACACGCAAGCATGCAATAAACCCGCTTAGCGACAGACGGCCAAGGAGTACGCAATCATTTTATAGACAACCTTTGTGCTCCGTTGATAACGCAAACTGAAAAATAAACTCACTTGACGTTCTGTAGACGTGACTGTTATGTGCCTGTCGAAAGCGACGCATTGTCGTTGCGACCAAAGTTTTAATTATGTGCCGCTTTCAATCGTTATATTATTGCAATAGATATTAAAATGATTAGAGCGGCACAGTTCATGCTCAAATTTCTCGTTTACGCAGGCCTGTTTAAAGAAAACACGATGGTTTGGAAATTGTATGTCGCCTTCTTAGCTCTGGGTTTGGACTGGAGCGACAAGATTCTATGCCATTTCAAGGACACCTCGGTAATTTTATTTTTATTTTATTAAAAGAATCGAACTGTAATATTTTCTAAAAACAAACATAGTTTAAATTGATTAGAACAATTACAATAAATCTTATTTGCCAGAACTATTAGTAGTTTATTTTTTTTCTAATTGAAGTTCCTTTCGAATTCTGCTGATGCTTTTTTATTATTGTCGTGTTTTAATAGTTTTATAAATTAAGATTTATTTTTCGAATAGCAGGCTGACCATCTAACATATAAAACAAAAATATGGGCGTCGAAGATAAAAAAAAAGAAAAAAATTACCATCAGCGAAGACGAAGACTTGGTCGGAACTGTGTAATACCGACTCTTTACTTATTTTTTCATACATACATCATGGTACTTTTACTTCATCATCATCATCGTCATCATCATCATCATCATCATCATAATCATAAGTGCACTGCTAGACATAGTTAGACAGACATAACGCATGCCACTTAGCGCGAAAACTGAAACTTGCTTCTCTACCTATTTAAAATGGGCTGCATTAAATTCGTTTCTTAATTTAACTTGGTTGAACTTGGTTGAGATGAAAGCTCTTCAATTCTCGTATATTAATATATAAATTGATTATGCGTCCATGATTTACACTCAATACGATTTATTTCTGAGAAGTTAGAGGAAAGTAAATTTCAGCTATCCATGAAGTAAGTACAAATTATAGTTTAGTTATAACATACTACCTGTATTAGTTTATTATGTTGTGAAGTTTACGTGTTGCAGTGAAACACTTTACACAGACCTACTGGTGTTACCTTTGATGCTCATTACTTAATCCGTCGTCTGCCGTGGATGCAGACAATATAGATTTTTAATTGTTTAGCGTAACCAGCGCTCGCGCAGATCAAAAGCTATAAACATGTCTTCCAAAGCTTTACAGGGTGTAAGGGATTCTATCTCTCTCCTCTCTCTTTTTTAGACTCACGTTAATTAACTATCACATGTTTTTTTTATTTTTTTAATATTGTTTTAATCTTACACGTTATTGTCTTTTTTCTAATTTTTATACAGTATTACTTTGCTGTTTGTCATACAAACGTTTTATCTCGTTGCCGTACTTATACTAAACAAAAAGCACTTACGTGCAACGTTTCTTGTAAGCTAGCTCAAAGCAAAATGATTACTTTTCAAATTGTATTGTATTTAAATACATGATAACACAAAGTCATTCATAGGGTATTTGACTACAATGAAATTATAGATCAAACTGTTGTTAACTTAACAGTAAACATTTTTTAAACCAATTTATCCAGCAAATAATTTTAAAATAAGTATAATCTTTATAACAAATAATTTATAAAATAATTAAATTTTTATGATTGACCACGTGATCGAAAACGCACGGAATTGGTCACGTGTTGTCGTGACGTCATTTGCAAGCAAATCAAAGATGTCACTCGAAGTTTTGTACGGTGTGATTTGACAGCTAACAGTTTGTTTACGTACAACTGACGTCACGACATCACGTGACCTGCAAGCATCGTTTTGGCGGCAATTTTATTCATTTGAATTTTAATAGCGATTGTCATAAAAAATAAAGATATTCACAACGAAATAATCAAATTGCAAATATATTAAAAAATAAATAAATTTGCATTTTATGTTTTATTATCTATAATGAACCATTAGACATATTTTTCTAAAACCTGTCAAATACCCTATTTCTATGTAAAGTTTGCCAAAATTGCAAATTTAACTGTGCATTGGATATCTGTAAAACGCTTCATTATAATTCCTATTGCTTCATAATAATAAATACTGCTAATTTAGGTAGCTTCTTGCATCTGCTCGTAACATGTCTCTAAGCTGTCAGGGGGCGAATGACCGTAGTCCAGAAAAATGTAACTTATATGGAGGGTACATAATCCAATCCTGATGGTTACTTTTGTTTTGTACCATTATTAATTGCTTTGTATTTAGTTAAATACTTGTTAAGAACCATATACTTTGAGGAAATAAAGGTATCGATCGATTGATCTGTATCGTACACCAACATTACATAACACTAACATTTTCATCTACAGCTAGTATTGAAGTTAACATGAATTGTCATCTTATATGTTGTAAAAAGTACCTGTGTAGATACATATTTATTATTAAGCCATATCTATAGTCTGTTTTAATTTAATAATACACAGAGTTGATCATCCTTTTCATTTCTTTAATGCTACAACACGTTGCTTTATTTTGTTCGGGTTCCAATACAGTTCCCTGAGGTACCCCTATAATTATAAACTGTGCGTTAACGCCAACTACCCATGTGACAGCATTCTATCAGCCTGGTTGCCTGCTTTCATCAATTGTTTTCAAAGACTTTTTGTTTCTAAATAACAACGAAACTGTCCTTCTGTGACACTTTCCAATATTTGACGGAATTTGGAAGAAAAGAAATGCTCTTGCAAAATTTTTGGGGGTCCTTCTCAGTACAAGTCGCCAGCTCTGTAGACTTACGAACCGATGGCGTAGTGACTTTCCTAAGAGCTCCTAAACTCCCTAAACTGAAGAAAATAATTTGAATTTAGAATTTTCTTTGACCACGTTCTGTGTCCTTGTTTCCAGTACCTGGACATCGGTGAGGATATGAACGTGCCGGATGACTTCACCCAGAGCGAGTTACAGACCGGCAAGTGGTGGCGGCATCTCCTCGCCGGCGGCATCGCGGGCGCCTTCAGCCGCACCTGCACAGCACCCCTCGACAGGCTCAAAGTGTTCCTACAGGTAAACTTTTACCAAATATTGTTCAAGTAGTACGTACGGCTGCACACATACATCTACCAGGTATTTAGGAACAGCTCGGAACAGTCCGAGCGCAGCTGTTGCGAGATTCTGTCTGTGAGAGGTTGCCTATGTGTGCGTTGCTCGAGCGCGTTTGTATGAAGCTTACCTTCTGTGGGTCTCCTTATTCTGTGCTACCACACTCAAATAAATCAAATTTTCTGAATAGACTTCGAACTTTATATCTACAACACTAGTTTGAAAATTTATCATCTCTCGCTCCTCCGTGCTTCGGAAGGCACGTATAGCTGTTGGTCCCGGCTGCATTAGCAGTCGTCAACGACCACTACTCTGCACTGCTGCGTTCGCGTTGTGGTTTATGGCCTGTTCTCATTGCTTATGTTTGGTATCTTCATTACTATTCATGTATTATGTGTTGTGTTAACAACTCGATCTCTGAGTGTTATCCTAATGCTAACGGAGAACCTCAAAATACCTCTTCTTTTTAACAGAAAACAAGTGAAGGCCCTTTACACGCACAGCAAAATAGGCATTTCAACGTTTCCAAATACCCACAAGTAGCTGAATCACAAATTCTCGTTTCCAGGTTAATCCAACCAGAGAGAACATGAGCAAATGCTTAGCGAAAATGATAAGCGAAGGCGGTATAGCCGGACTGTGGAGAGGGAACGGTATAAACGTGATAAAAATTGCGCCTGAGTCGGCGTTAAAATTCGCCGCGTACGAACAAGTCAAGAGGCTGATCAAGGGCGAGAAGAGAAACTTGCCATTAGAAATTCATGAGCGTTTTATCGCGGGCGCAACCGCCGGCGCCATGAGCCAGACCGTGATCTATCCACTGGAGGTGCTAAAGACAAGATTAGCTTTAAGGAAAACGGGACAGTACAGCGGAATATTGGACGCGGCTAAGAAGATATACGTGAGGGAGGGTCTCAAATGCTTCTACAAGGGATACATTCCAAATATATTGGGGATTGTGCCGTACGCGGGCATCGATCTGGCGGTGTACGAAACGCTGAAGAAGAAGTACATTAGTAAATACCAGGCGAATAATGAGGCGCCGGGGATCCTGCTGCTGCTGGCTTGCGGCAGTGCGTCCTGCACGCTGGGGCAGGTGTGCTCGTACCCGCTCGCGCTGGTGCGGACGAGACTGCAGGCGCAAGGTGATTATTACTAAGCATCGTTATCAACTTACAACATCCACACATACACACACGAAAACACACACTCTGGCACAGTTATATATATTTCTTCATGCGCCTCATTACATGTCCTGTTTCATCAACATCATCACATGCAGAGTCATGCGCTATTTACTTTTTCTGGCATTAGTGCATGCAAATGTTTCTGACAAATGTCATTGTATCCTTTTCTAAAGCTTTTATGACCACTATACATTGAAATGAAACTCTTGTTTGCACATTAAGCCAATGTCTAAGTTAAAGAAGTATTGTTAATTTTTTTCTTTGTTTAATGATGATAGATTATCATCTAGATCTATCGTCTATAAGTGGTAGAAATCTTTGATTATTCATAAATTACTGATACTTGAGAAATCTCTTGAGTAAGTCTCTGTTGAGATCTCACGTTCTCGCACTCATCCACCATTAATTATTTCACGAAACACAATTTTCGAATTCAATTAAACAAAACTATCCTTCACTTTGAGAAACTCGATGGCGCAGTGAATGTTAACGCGCCCGGTCAGCGAGTGCTAAGGTTAAGCAACATCCCCAAAGGTAGGTCATCGTATCATCATCATCATCAGTCTATACTAGTCCACTGCTGGACATAGGCCTCTCCAAGTGCACGCCACCGAGCACAATCCGCGGCTACTCTCATCCAGCTCTTGTCAGCCACCTTGCGAAGATCGTCGCTCCACCTAGTCTGAGGGCGTCCCACAGTTTGCCGATACGCGGTCTCCACTCGAGAACTCGTTTACCCCAACGGTTGTCGGTTCTGCGGCTAATATGACCGGACCACTGCTATCATCAATCATCATCATCATCATCATTTTTGTCATCGTATAAGTGACCAAAAATGTATTATCTCGGCCTCCTCCGTGCTTTGGAAAGAACGTAAAGCTGTTGATCCCGGCTGCGTTAAGTCGTTAACAACCACCAATTCGCACTGGGCCCGCGCGGTGGTTTATAGCCCGTTCTCTCTAACCGTCCATATTAGGCTCGTGCCTCAGCAGTGGTGACCTAAAAATGTGCTGATACTGGTAATGATGATCCTTCACTTTCCCGTCAAGAAGGCTAACGTTGAAACCTTTGCCCTTACAGAGAAAGCAGCCAAAGTGGCGGAAGGCACGATGCGCGGCGTATTCCGCGACATCGTGCAGCGCGAAGGCATGCGCGGGCTGTACCGCGGCATCACGCCCAACTTCATCAAGGTGATCCCGGCCGTGTCCATATCCTACGTCGTGTACGAGTACGCCAGCCGCTCGCTCGGCGTCAACATGACGTGATCCCCGCCCCACGACACCCCGACGTCACATTCTATCTTAAGCATATTAGCAAATTTTGCATTTGATTGTACATAGCTCTCGTGTTAAGCGCTATCTATTATTTATTCGTGAATTATTCCAATTTCTTTTATAGAAAAAAAACGACATTAACCCCGCGTCCGTAAGTGCGTCGGTAGTCGCACTATTGCGGCTACAGTTGTTTTGGTGACGTGTACTGGTTGCATTTTGTTGGAAATTTTTTAATTCTTGATCAACTGATTGATGAAGGTGGTCCGATTATGTGTGACAGGCCGGCAACGCGCGCGGCATGCATCTGTGATTAAAATAAATTATGTAATTTTTTTTAGTTTTTTCTTTTTATTTTAATTATTTTTCCTTTTCTTTATGTTTTTAGATTTCTCCTGTTCTATGTGGACCATAGGGTTGTTAGGAATCTTTTTATTTCTTTTTGATTGTGGTTTGACTTCAACATTCGTTCTTGTGGTTCATAACTTGTTTCAAATGATAGCTAAAATGTGTAGAAATGCTTGAGAACTGTGATAAGCTAAAATGGTTGAACTGAATGTTTAGTATAGATGGATATGAGAAGACATCCCATCGGAATGGAACGGATACGTTGAGAACTATTTCTAAAGGAGCACTGACCTGCTATCTCACTAAAGCCATTGTTATACTTATCCACTTATGACGTTACACGTAGTTAATATATTGCAAAACTTTGATAAGCGGAAAGATAATATTGTATTTGTAAAGCAGGAATAATAGAGGCCTCAGGTCTACTCCTTGAGCAACCACATTTAAAAAGAATCAAGTATCCGTAGGATGAGATTGTTTCACAGTCGCCGAGAGAATGCCTCAGTAAAGAGAGATTATGAAAGGATTGATATGGCTGACCTGTAAATGTTCTGTATAGTTTTGTTTTAATGACGTAGCTTATGTGACACATGTATAATAAATAATCACAAATTTTAACAAGGATTTGAATATACGAGGAGTTTGTAATATTTTGAACGCTTCCGATCCGCTCAACGGTATATTAACATATATTTGTATATTGTTTTTCTCCACGCATGCGCTTCGGATATATGAGCATACTGTGTGCGTTAGCTGGTCCATTAATTACTCGTTATTGTTTATTATAAATTATTAAAATATATTAGAATAATACGCTTAATAGCTAAGTTTGTTGTGAATGTAATTAAATTCTTCCGTATTGACATGTCTGAAAACATGTACGCGTTTGATACTTTGCGACATATTGCGAAGACAATATCACAAAATAATGAGACTGCAGAAGGTGAGCTTGGGCAATCACGAACACGGAATCTCGCAACATCTGCGCTCTTACTGTTCCGGGTGCCTAGTGTGAGTTTTATTTGGCATTCGATCACGTTAACGAATACGAAAATTATTATGGCATTGAAGTAGCGCCTCCTGGCGACATACGAGAAGAGTTAAAATTTTGCCATACAAATTCTCGTTTTCGTTGTCGTAAGTGAATGGCGAATGAAACTCGCGCTAGGCACCCTGTTCGGAGATACGCGTCCCTGAGAGTGTGTGTGTGTGCGTTGCGCGAGCGCGGTATATATTAGGCTTACATTCTGGAATCTCCTTATTTTGTGACAATATGGCGAAATTGGTGAGTCAAAATCGTATAAATATTTTTAGATGTGACCATAAAATAATAATTGTATTTAAATCAATATCCATGTTATTTAACTGAGGCTTTAATAATTGTTATCTTGCCTTTATCATTGTTTATAGGGTAGGTCAATTTTAAATTTCTCTCCAATAAATAGGTAGATAGACGTGTTTTGAAATTCTCAACTTATCCTATTTAAAGTATTGTGAAATCGATAGGTTAGCCAATAATTGTAATGTAAGTTTACTTCTGCCAGCCTTCCTAAAAGTTCATAATAAAATGTAGCAAATAGGGTACTTGAAATTGAGAACATATTTACATACACCATTAAATTATGAACATTAATCTTTGCCGCGTTATATAAACACTTATGATGTTATGACGTTACATAGGAGCCGATATGACGGTTGTAGGTTACTGCTTAGGAACACCGCAACCGCCATTGGTCACAACGTCGCATGCGCATGGTGATGTGACAACACTTGTGACGAATGGATTTCTCGTAGTTTTCGTGCGAATGCAACATGTAAGTACGTTGTAATTGTTTTATATACCTAACTTTCACCACTTGATGAAAGACACATGACAAATATTTTACAACGATTTGGATCTGGTAGACTAGTCCTAGGGAGCGATTTTTTAACCGATGACTAATTCTCGCGCTATGATATCTATTACGAGTGCTTCTTTTCACTCAAACTCATTCCTTTTCATTCAAACTCACTTATAATGGGTAACTATTTTTGACACCGAGAATTCTCGAACGGTATGTATCTTGGTAATTAAATTGAAAATGCAAAAATTATTAGTACATTTAATAGTTTATTTCTTGTCACTTTTAATTGCGAGTTCACCGTTAAGATTTAAAAATCGTCCCCTGACTGAGTCTGGTTTATTATTGGGTCCTTACCTATGAAATTGACATTTTTTTCTCACTTATTAATAGGTCTATTACTTCTAAAACTCAATACCGATTGTTAATATTATTATACACCTTTAATTATGTTACTTAAGCTTCAGTAATAACAATGATTATTCATGTTGTGTCTTTATTGTCCAATTTTTTTTTTATTTACTTCTTTATTTGTTCGCGGAATTGACCATTTGTTTCATTGTAGCTTTAAAGGAACTTGATTTTTTTTTTTTAATGTCTGCTATAGCTAGTGAAACAAACGCACTACTCTACAATTTTTATAGTGTTAACATAAATAGATGCTAAGAAAATTAAAAAACGTTAGTATGAAAAATATTTTTTTTTAAATCTTCATATTCGTTCGTCAATTTCATAGGTAAGGACCTAATAGTAGGTCTCGACTCTCAACTCTGGTTGACTGCTACATCAAGAATCAAGATCGCAATCAAGAAGTAGCATAAGAAAAATCGCCTGTTGAGCAAATACTTAGGATGACTGGAATTACCTACCACTCTTTGATGAACTTCGTAATCCATTTGTAAATTGTGCGTGCCTACTTGGTAAGCTTCTCAAATAAGTCTGAAGTTGTCACGCAATAGATGGATTCGTAAGACACAATAACTTCAATGAACGTGACGTCGTCCGAAAGATGGGTTAGAAATCCAAAACGATTCAATTGTAAAATTTTGATGCATCGTAACGATCGGTCGTTACGATGCATGACGATTGTAATGGCGAGTTTAATAATTAATTATCAGCAATTTGATACCTATCACTTTGAACACATTATAGTTTCATGACAATCTACTATGGGCCTCTTTGTATTTTACCATCTTGTATTGTTTTGTGTATCTGTTTTGTTGCCTGAAATAAATAAATATATTCTATTCTATTCTTTAACGTAAAGTGACTAGGTATTAAATTGAAAAGATATTATTTAACTCGATCGCTTTACCTCGGGCGTACTAGGATTTTCTAGTCGGATCCAGTCGCTAAATGAGCCGGGTCATATCGTCAAGTATAATCAATCACGCTATGCGGTTTGCCTTACTCTTCAAATAAAGTACTGTTTCAGACACTTTATCGATATAAATCAAACGATTAACGGGGTTTAATTTAACGCAAACTCCCTAGTAAAAGTATAGTATAGGGACACTGTTAGTGTTGTATGTGACTGCAGTTGAGTCAAGATTCACAAGCTGGTATTCAAATTTCAATAATTTCAATGAGTCATTTATTTGCGGTACTCGGCATAGGCTTATTAGCGGAGTTTGGCATTTAAGGAAGTACTCTTGAGAATCTGAATGCGAATATGATGTCCTGAGGATCTAGTGTTTTGCGATCATACTTGAAGATTGTTAAGGTAAAGATGAGCATAGCAAGAGCGTAACACCGTGACAACAGTCTGCTTATGACCACGGTCGGTGCAACTAGCCTGACTACTTGGAACCTTATGCCTGGTATGTCTAACTCTACTAGTTTCCTTAATCGTAAACCATTCTCAATATTTAAACTGTGTAAGTAGTTTCTGTTTTTTCCAGTATCTTACTTACTTACAGTATAAAGCATTGCATTATCACAAAATCTCAGGAACAGTTAACCGTACAAACCTGTAGTTAACTGGTGTTCAATGAAATTCTTTAGGATCCCGAGATATGGGTGTTCACGAAGACGAAATCGCAGATGGTCGCTAATATTATAAGGTCAGATAAATAAACTTTAGCAATTTCAAATATCCAATTGAACAAGTCCTAATAACTACTTATGAAACAAGCAATATTTACCAATTAATTGTGCCTAATATTAGCAATTAATAACAGGCAAACAAAACGTTTCAGTATAGGTATATTATAACTATAGTTTAAATAGCGTATATCCAATTAAAATCTTAGATATATTAAATTCCATATGTACCTTATTATATAGTACAATCAATTTTAATTTATTTAAGAATCGTATGAAGTGACTAGCCAGATCGCTGATAATGAGCAGAGGTAGGTTCCTCTCACGCAGAGCAGAGGCTCGATGTTACTATTTTAAGCCATCCACAATCTTTTCTCAGCTGCATTATTTTAACATTTGTTTTATAGGAGAAATCTGGTCGCTGACACGATTGTAGACGTTTTAAAATAGCAAGATATGGCCTTAAACCTGTACATGGCTATTTGAGGTAAGCATGGAGCTGATATCGAATCAACGTAAAACTGCGAAGCCTACTGGGTAAACAGGGTATTTTGAATAACACTAACAGCCTGTCTCGTACGAACAACCTTCCCAAGAGTAATGTAACCTACCTAAATATCGATAAAGCGTCTTAGGATGACACTCCATTAACACAGCTGAGCTGGGCCACAAAATAAGGAGACGAATGCAGAAGGTAAGCTTTATGCACACCGCGCTCGAGCAACGCACATAAGTCACACCGAACCGACGCTCCACCCTCGCAATATCGACCTTACTACCCCCTCATAAAACCTACTCTGCATCAGCAAGAGTTACGATTGAATTCCGAATGCGTTATAAACCGCTCTAAGTTTGGAGGTGGCGACTCTCACATGAAACTCGGAACAGTCTGTGGTCTGAGCGCACCTGTTGCGAGATTCCGTGTTTTTGAAAGTTTGTTTAAGTATGTGTGCGATGGCTCGAACATGTCTGTATGAAGGTTTTGTGGCTGGGCGGCGCGTAACATTGCGATGCAGAACTGAGCTGAACGGAGAGGAGCAGTTAAAATGAAGGGACTCTGTTGGTGGATTTCCACACAGCTCTGCACCGTTCAGTTCAGCTCCGCACCGTACTGCTCCGAGCCGCTCGACTCTGCCCAGCTCGTGGGACGTGACGGTTTTCCTTAGAAATACGACGCCGGCGCCGCTCATGTCTGCTCCGCTAACCAACGTCCACCACCACTGGAGAAAATAAAGAGATTCTATTAGTTGATTACCACACAGCTCGGCTCAGCTTAGCTCAGCTCAGCTTCAATGGAGCATCATCCTTAGCGCACGGTTTTCTATGAACGGCTAGTATATTTTGTATAACTTTGAGCATATGTTTCTTGGGAAAAGTAGTTTCGTGTCACCTGGTCCGAACAATAAGGTTATTAGTGTTTTTCAAATGATAACCTGTGGGCTATTCATTCATGTTTCGAATCAGGTCAGGTCAGACAGATTGCCTAGTACTGACTGGAACTACTTAAGGCGAAGGGTAAGGCACACTAGCGCCACCAATTGATAATTTGACAATTACTAACGGACCGGATCTTTTTTTAAACATTGCGTACCGTCCGATAACAGGAAAGCATCCATAGTATTTATTTAATAATTGTGCACTACTTTTGTTGCGTGGTTTATTCACAAAACGGGCTATCGCATTTATTCACAAACAATGGTCACTTTTGGTGTTAGCGAATGAATACAAAAACAAACCTAAAAGTAGTGGACAATTATTAAATAATAGATAGCCTAGTGTGGGAAGGTCTGCAATGTTTGAAAAAAAATCCAGTATAGCAGTTATCAAATTAAATCCATTAGCGGCGCTAATGTGCCTTACCCTTCGTCTTTATTGCTTACTAAACGCAATTTAGATCCTATACATTAACTGATCGTCTCTTTCTATGCGAATCAATAACTAGCGTAGTTGTCGTTTATTTATATCCATAGTTTGACTGCATTATGTGCAAACAAGACTAGTAGGTAGATATGTAGTTGCAATAACAATTGTCTTACAACTCTGCTGTGCTGTGTATGTAAGGTTGCCACCCGTACTCTAAAATAGAGTATTGTCCTCTTTTTCATGTAGGCGTACTTTATAATCTACGACACCAATAAAGTACGCTAAAATACTCTTTTTACGTAAAACTGTTGTTACTGGCGCGTTACTGGTTATGAGTATTTTTGAGACTACATAAACTGGTATCCACAACCACAAAATATTTGTTAAATGTCGCAAAGAGCAACAAAAAATACGTTTTTAAGAACAAATAAATAAATACTCTTTTTTTATGCTTGTACTCTATTTTTGTTCTAACAAAATGAAAAAATACTTTAACAAAACTGAAAAAAGATGGCAACTAGGGTTGCCACCTTTTATTTATTGGTGTGTTTTATTGGTACCTTTTTTGTTTTATTGGTGTCGTAGATTATAAAGTACGCCTACATGAAAGAGGACAATACTCTATTTTAGAGTAAGGGTGGCAACCCTATGTGTATGCATCCCGTCTCGCAATAAAACTTAGAACACGAAAACCTCGTAGCACTATACAGAAAGTGTGGAATTGTCACAATGTAACAATGTTAACCTAATGCCTTACAAAGAATTTTATTAGGAGTCATACATAATTTTATGTACACTTTAGGCTTATGCTGTTATAACTATAAATGAATTGTAAAGTCTTATTTTGTTGATATATTTCACTATAATGTCAGATATTTTGTCCGTTGATGATTAAATAAAGTTATTCCAACTAAGGTTTTGGTATAATTCACTTCCTTTAGGTACCACACAAACGATCAACTTCGATAAGGCGCTGTTCAAACACCTGCAATGTGTAATTTTTATTTTATTTTTATTGCTGTATCAGCCGTTAAGAATACAGTGAAAATGCAATTAGACATCAGTAAGCCATGTTGAGGAGCTCGATGGTGCAGTGGTTAACGCGCCCTGTCTGCGAGTGCTGAGGTTAAGCAACATTGGCAAAGGCCGGTCATCGGATGGGTGACCTAAAATTTATCATCTCGAGCTCCTCCGTGCTTCGGAAGGCACGTAAAGCCGTTGGTCCCGGCTGCATTAGCAGCCGTTAACAACCACCGCACCGCACTAGACCCGCGTGGTTTTTGGCCCGTTCTCCCTATCCATCCATAGGGAAGGCTCGTGCCCCAGCATGATAATGATGATGAAGCCATGTTAATCAGTAATATGTACCGTAACTTATATTCGTGTGCATGCCCGTGTATATGTCATCATTATATTATTACCGTGCTGATACGGTTCTGAGTGCCTGTGCGAGATTTAGGCAATAATTGCAGAACATTACCATTTTACCTGAAAGAAACACTAATTGCTGCAATTTATTTCATTTGAACGGTGAATTTGGTGATAAACTATTCGATCGTGTTATAAAATTATTGTATGTACAGTGAAGCGCTGCCTGGTACCAAACAAGGTTTTTTTTGGAGTTTGCCGATTGCGTCGAATCGGGAGCGGGGCAACCCGAGGGCGTCTTCGCTACACAATTTCTCGTTTTCATTAACGTGATCGAATGGTGAGTAAGAGCTCTGCCTCATTAAGACGCCCGCCATGGCGACGTCGCCGGCTACGTATCCAAGCAGCTAATATTGAAATGTTAGGTACCTAACTCACTTGGCGACTGTTTGGCAACGTCGCCAATTTGGAGGCGTGGCCACGAGCTACAGCTCCCTACATGGCTTCTGGATGGATACTCTGGCGCAGTGTTGCCAGTTTAGCGACTTTGTCGCTAGATCTAGCGACATTTCTTTTTCTACAGCGGCTTAAATTATGTGTCTAGCGACAAAAAAATCTAGCGACTATTCTAACGACTTCTAGAGTTTAAATAAAAAAATAAATAAGTATTTTAACTATCTTCATAAATGATGAATAAAGAAACTTTTTCATCATTTTTAATATTAAGTTTTTAAGTTTTGATTTCGTGACTTTTAGTTTATTAAATAAATGTTTTTTTTATAATTTTCAATTATTTTATACCGATTACAAATATTATTCTGTGTAAGTAAATCAGATTATTTTCTTTTATTCCAATAGACCAAAAAACTGTGCCCCATTCTACCGTGCGTAAAACAATATAGAATTAGAGAGTACGGGAAAGAATTGCGCTCAGTTTCCATTCCTAATCGATCAGTCTACTGGGATCATTTAGCGACTTCTAGCGACTTTTGATTTTTATCCATAGCTAGCGACATCTAGCGACTTTTCAAGCGTACGTTAACGACTTTTTGACATGTAGAGTTGGCAACACTGCTCTGGCGGCCTGGCGACCTTGTCACTATAATCACAGATTAGGTAATAGTTACTTCGTATCAGATAAATCACTCCCTACAAAAATTTGTATACCTACTGCGTATAGCCTACTTCAGGGGTCGGCAACCTTATGCTATAGCCGGGCCACATATGTTGCCAGAGTATCAGTGCGGGCTGCACTTATATTTATATGTTCGGGCATGTATTTTTAATATTTGAAATAAAACGCATATATATTCATACAATTATGTATTTTTTAATTGAACTACTATACTAACATAAAAGTAAGAACTAATGAGATTTTTGAGGCTGCATTTGACTTGCAAGTTTTTTAACGTCTGCTTTCATTTTAGTAGTAGACACGCGCAGTATCGCGTCTAAATGTTCATCCGTTAACCGCGAACAATTCTTATTTTTGCGGTAGTTGAGAATTGAAAAAGTCTGCTCACACAAATATGTACTACCAGACATAGTTATTATCTGCTGAGCAAAATTTTTCAATTCTTTGAAGTTTCCAGAACTCAACCCTCCGTAGAACTGTATCAAGTCAGTGCTTTCCTTAAATGCCGTTTTAAGTGTGCTATTACTTTGCAAATCTACTATGTTCATTTGCAAATTGCTTGGTACCTCACTAATATCAATTGCAAAAGGGTTTTGGAATATTTCCATGTTAAGGGAGCTCTTTTTAAAGTCGGTGAATCGGTTTACAAACTCAGTTTGTAGTTGTGTTAACACGTTTCTCATTGTAATATTTTGCCACACAAAATTATCTCCAGCTTCTTCCACGGCTTTCTTGCAATTAGGAAAATGGTCAAGCTTTTTTTCATCAATATGCTTGATAAACAGTTTCAGTTTCATTTCAAATGACTTTACATCTGTATACATATCGCAAATCAATTTATTTTTTCCCTGCAAGCGTTTGTTGAGCTGATTCAGTTCCTTAGTCAAATCAGTCAAAAAACCAAGATCGATAATCCACTGTTTGTTAGTAAGCTCTTCTACTGGCTTTCCTTTCATCTCCATGAAGTTGCCAATTTCTTTCCTCAAATCAAAAAACCGTTCCAAAACGGCACCTCGACTGAGCCACCTCACTTCACAGTAGTAAACCACGTCACCATGTTCAGCTTCCAGATCTTCCAAAAACTTTTGGAACTGACGGTGTGTGAGTCCATTTCTTCTTATAAAATTAACAGTGGATGTTACAGTATCCATTATTTCTTTCCAGGATATAACTTTGGAGCACAATGCCTCTTGATGGACAATACAGTGAAAAATCAATGGCACAGTAGATCCAGAATCTTTCACTTTGCTGATGATTCTCCCAACAACACCTTTGTTTTGACCGCTCATGTTCTTGCCTCCATCGGTAGTGACACTTGTTAACTTTTCCCAGCTTAATTGCAATGAATCCAGAGCTTGTTCCACATGGTGAAATAAATCTTCTCCCGTAGTTGTACCTTTCAAACTGCACATTTTCACAAGCTCTTCGTAAACAGTAAAGTTTTCGTCAATGCCGCGTACAAATATGAGTAGCTGTGCTGTATCCGACACGTCCGTACTTTCATCCATCGCTAAAGAGAAGCAGTCGAAAGACTGCGCCTTATCCCTGAGGCTCCTGAAATGTCGCAGCCATGCGCTGTATACGCTCTTGCGTCATAATGGGTGGCCACGGCACTCGTCGCCTTGTCTCCAAGGCCCCTTCACAGTCATATCGTCGAGTCCATCGCCGAACGATATTTCTCTGTGAAAGTAGAAATTAGATAATGTTACTTCTTACGAGTATGTTGTAATTACATAAATTTACTCTTTTTTTAGTTATTTATTTAAACTATTTACAAAAGTAAATATTAGAAAAATTTAATTTAAAAATTTACCGCCTCTGTGATCTAGTGGATAAGACCACCGGTCTTAGACCCAGAGGTCCCGGGTTCGATTCCCAGTGGGCATGTTTGTGCGATTTGCTACATCACATTATTTATCGAAGGTGGTAGGGCTTGTTAGTTCGCCTGGCTGCTACAACCATCTTATCTAAATGTGTCGCCTTAACATCAATGTTTGTAGCATTGTTGTGTTTCGGCAGCTAGAGATAAGATAGCCAGCACCTCAATAGTTGAGAATTCCGCGTGAAGTGGTCTTCCACCTTCGGCCTTATCATCACTTAACATCAGGTGTAATGAAGGCCAAGTGCTCACAACTATTTAAAAAAAATCTTACATAAAGACTCGTAACTAGTTCGTTAATAAATTTTGACTATTAGTTTCTACTAATAGTAAAAAATAAAATTTTACTAGAAAATATCAACCAGTCTCAGGAAGCTCGAGTGGGAATCTAACCAACGACCTTTGGATAACCGCTCCATTTTATCTTGTAACTATAATAGCATTGTGAATGCAAAATTCAAAATAATAAAAATATTAGTAGATACTTTTCTTACAGACATATTTAATTCTTCCGCTATCTGGCTAATATTGTAGCCGCAATCTCTCAAATGAATAATGTTGCTTCGCTCGTGCACAGACCGATTCCTATTTGCGCTCATTTTTTATATTTTTTAGTAGGGTTTTACTAAATGTTAACATTTTGTACAACCCTACTTTGTTATTGATTGACAAGCGCAAGCGCAGTAAAAATGGAATCATCGATTTGCTACTTTTGTGTTATTAATC
This sequence comes from Eudonia mercurella, assembly GCA_963082485.1. Lineage (NCBI taxonomy): Eukaryota > Metazoa > Arthropoda > Insecta > Lepidoptera > Crambidae > Eudonia > Eudonia mercurella. The sequence continues at coordinate 25,206,446 of OY720022.1, forward strand.
ATTGAAATAGAGATTATTGCCCCCTTTAAACAAAAACATGAGCTTTTTTTTGTCTAAAAAATATAAATTTCTCAGTTACCTACTACTTGTGAAAAAAGCAGTTATCACCAAACATGTAGGCTGCTCAAATTTTATTGCTTATTTTTTTTACAAGTTGTATAAAGTCAAATTTTATCAACTGCAAATATTTTGACAAAACATCAAATACATAATACTCAATACTCAATACTTTATTGCATTCCATCTGGGGGCACGGCCGTGCCCCCACCAAGTCGAGCAAAAAAGCGTCACGGCCGTACCATCCTTTTCTCGAAGCAATTCAGACCATTTTCGACCCCCTGTAACTTCGTTGTGGATAAAACTAGAAGACTGAAATTTTCAGTAACCATGCAAGCATTGTAAAGACACGTGTATTTCAAATTTCATTCAATTTGAACCAGTATTTTAAGAATTATAACGGGTCAAATTTCTTAATTTTGTCACTCACTGACTCACCGATCATCAAAACTCTAAGGCACTTTTAGCAGACATAGAAGCTTCAAATTTAGAATACAATGAGTGTTTAGTGTATAAACCAAGGAAAAACTAAAATATTTTGCAATTTCGGTCCAGTTTTCTAGATACACCAACTGCATAACTAATATAGCTTTGTAATCCCATATAAATGTATAGGATTACAAAGTTACATGTGCAGTTAATGAATCCAATGATTCACGTATAATATAATGGAATAATAGGTTCAGTAAAATTTTTCAATATTGGCTTTATTCGTAACGATGTTTTATTTTATTTATTTTACGGCAATTATTATTATTGCGTGCGAAGCCGCGGGTTTAAGCTAGTCCCATATAAATATAGGCGCATGGTAGTGCCCCTGCCAAATCGAAAGGAAATAAGTAGAACTGTCTCTACAAAATACAAAAAGAAATGAGATCCCATCAAAAACAATACTTGTCAAAAAAACCAAGTCTCGCAACTCAGTTGTTCTGCGGTAAAAAGTTGTGAGATCCATGTAATACCAAGTCGGTTATTAATTTATTCAGTCTCTACTTAAGCGACTTTCTGTCTTAATACGTCCAGTCTCTAAGACCACGATCGTGGTCCATAACATTCTTTAATGTTTTATATAAATATATTGAGACTTGGCCATCGCCTGAAAACACGTGTAAATTCAATCGCCTAAAAACACATGTAAATTCAATTATTTAGTGCGAGAGAAAGAAAGAAAAGGAAGAGAGATCATTCTTATTTTAATTATAATTATATCATATTTATTTGTATTATAATTTATCATTGATTAAAAATTAATTTATAATGTTATATTGGAATATTATAACTATGTACTTATATATTTTTATATATGCTCAGCGCAGCGGTAAGTACCTACATAGAATATTTACTTACATTATTTGTAATTTATTATCTGTTAAAAAAATATATAAATATATTTAAATTTGTCTGAAGGAAATACCAGAATCTATAATGATTTTAGGCAGCTAATACACATTAATGGGCGCTATGAAATTCATTCCCGGAGTTAGTATATCTGGCATGGGTCACTATAAATGTCATATCCTAGCAAAGGATGAGATGTTGTGCTACGATGACTATGAATCCAGAATTCGTAAGAGCACAGAAGACCCAATAGTCATCCGTTATCGTCATTCGTTAACCTATATTTTGTAAAAACAAATTATTAAATTTGATAAATTACTTATCCTAGTTTCATTCACATATTATGGTCACCCCTCGCAACGAATCCTTATGCAATATCAAAAAGCTTTTTTTTTTTCAGCAATTAAAACGAATACAGCAATGAATTGTATGTAGCCATTTAGTAGGCATGCCTACTATATGTTAGTATCTCTGGCTTTTGATTTCGTTGTGATATCAGGTAAATATAGTAAATTATTGGTTTGCTAAACGTCAGGATTGAGGAGCCAAGTAATATGCGTTTGTTTACGGAAATCACTATGTTTTAGTATTTCATTCATATTGTAGGCAATAGGATTTACTTCCTTCTAAATTATCATTATGTCGAATATATGAATTGACCGAAAATATTCCTAAAAATGTACTCTATTGTATATGGATTGAGGAGCCACAACAAAAGTGTTGTAGTTTCTTGAATTTTAGAACTAATGTGCTCAAAATTTTAGTAGATATCCTACGTAATAGATACAAAATTATATATAATTTTCAGTAATCTACATTCAATACATTACCAGTTCTAGGTTGCTCCTCAATCTAGATGTTTAGATTGAGGAGCCACCATTGCAGTGATATAACTTTTGATTTATTTTACTACAAATTCCAGAATTTACCCTACAAAATTATCTGCATGGCTACTAAATAAGGGTGATAGCTGCCCTTAAAAATCTGGAGTGGCTCCTCAATCCAAACGGACATAACAAAATTTGGATAGCTTAGCACGCACCTTTTTAATATGAGGTTTCCAGTTAATATGTGTGTCGATAGTTAAACCTAAGTTAAGGAGTAGCATTTAAAAAAAATTCAGCCTAGTTTTTTTTACTTTTCCTGACACAAAAATTGTAATATTTTTAAAAGCAGCCTCTCTGTCGGCTCCCTTGAATGAAACTACGGGCACGTGCAAGCGGTGAAGGCATTGCGGTTTCTCAGTTTCGGTTCCTTTGAATTGAAACTACCGAAAGTGCTTTATTTTACTTTTTAATCGAAACGTCTTTTGGCGTTTTTCTTGAAAAGTAGCGTATAAAAATGTAAGATTCTTTCATAAAAATAGTTTATTTATGTTGTTGAATTTATCCTCAAAATATTTGCAGTTGATAAAATGTGACCTTAGATACTTGTATATCTACATGTGCTGTGATATGAAAAGGTCCAAAAAAATATTTAAAGATTAAGAATAAAGACAACTTTATATACAATTACTTATGTGTTTTATTGACTCTTCCTTTAATTTTAAACTACATGATGAACTTCTAAAAGTACGTATACTTACCGTTTGGATGTGGCGTTGCTTGCTCTATTGTAAAGATCCGATAACTCGACGGGCTAGCGCAGTGACTATTTCTAGTAAGGTTAATTTATAATACGAGTTTTTCTAAATTAATCAACCTAAATCTGGTCGCTCAGATCAGATCCAGATGATGCCCATGGAGGAAATAGCTATTATCTGGTACCATGTAACGCTAAGATGAAAAGACCTAATTTTGGGATCATGATAAAAAATGTATTTTCTCCCGCATATATTTTAAAGGAGGGACTTATCCTTAAATTATTAAAATTATGGTCACCCTTTACAGTCGTTGTCCATTGTAATAAAATCTTCAATGTTCTCTAAAACTATTGAAGTACTGGTGTTAATTGGTAAATGAGGCATTTGGCATGACTAAATAACTTAGAATCTCTGTTTAATTTATATTTTCATGCAAGATTCACGATGATTTTAGAAGTTTAGATCGTGGTCCCCCTCAGTTCACCCATTGTCAAATAAATAATTGCTTATATCTTCGTCCCAATTATCATTTTTAGTTGTTTTATGTATTTGTAGCGGTCACATATGTTGTCACATTGCTTTGGAATGGTCATCTTTTCGGTACATTCATGCGATTACGCAGAAAAGATGATTTTTGACATTTTAACCTCAAAATCCATGTAGACTGAGGGCCCACCGAAATTTATCCATCCTTCTTCCAGGAATCCGGTATGATGAATTTAAAGGTTAAAATAAGGTTTCGTATCTCCGTCACAATAGCTCCAGGTAGGCAAATCAGCAATCTGTGGAATCCTTATCAGGATATAATACGTACGTCAAATAATCAATAATTTTACCGCCGAGTCTTAGTGGGGCCTGCTGAAGTTTTCCCTTACCAGTAGCATTATAGTAAATATAATAATAACACAGCAACTATGATTTTTCGTTGGGATTTCATTATTGTAATATATTTCATTGCTCTTTTTACTTACCTATTGCAATTTATTTGATTATATTACTATGAAGCGACTTAACAAAATGAAACTCATGAAAATATTTAAGCTCCATACACTAGTTTCCTTACTCAAAGATGTACGCATTTGAATAAAAACAAAAATCTTGTCTATGGACATATTTTGTCTCTTTCCTTTTACATTAGCGAAACGAAATGAATGTCTTTCTTTTCAAAGCAGCACGTGTAGACGCGGACGACGTGCTAAGCATCGAATAAAAGTATTTAGGTAAAACTAATTAATTTTGTTAAATTTTAGCACGAAACCACGGCCACAGATTACTGGAGACTATAATTTTCGAAGTAAGTGCTAAAACCCTAAGTGCGGCTAGTGTCTGTTCATTAAAATGCATTGAGTGCATTGGATTGTAGTGCATCGATTTTTTAAGTTTTCGGATGGTTGATACAGTATGCAATTTATTGTAAATGCTACAGTGTAGTGATTTTGTTGCAGCTTAGTTAGTCAATAATGCCGTCAGACGCGAAAAAGAGGGCGCAGCAGAAGAAAAAAGAACAGGCTACAAATCGGAATAAAAAACCCGTGGCAAGGGTGACGAATGACGAGAATGGATCTGCGACTAACGGATCGGACAAGGAGGAAAGAGAGCTCACGGCCGAAGGCAAGTCACATATATCTTGGATGTAGATATCATTTATAAAGTAAATAATCATTAATTGAACTGCTTCTAACCTAGCACACAGTCACTGGTAACATATTCTTTTGAAGACTTCTTGTTTTTAACGCATATTTGAAATATTTTATTTAAATAAACACATTTTTTAATTGTTAGCTTTCTTGGTAATAAAGTTCTGATTAGTTTGCATTGAATGTAACTCTGTCTAACAATAATTATTAATTTAAAAGTCTTTGAGACAACAGTTTTCTTGTGTGCTTTGGTAAATTTATATTTTATCCCAGGAATGTATGTTATGTTAGTGAAGTATTTCAATTAATCTACATCAGACCTAATTTCATGCAGGTCAAGCTGCTGGTATTTATCTTATGTAATATAAACCTTTATTTGAATGAGTTGGTTTAAAAATTATGTGGTGTAAAGACGGCTGCATATCGAAAAACTGTCAAATTTGAAACATAAGTCAGTTCAGTCTTTTGAAGAACTGTGATAGCTTGTGGTAGTCCTATGTGCAGCTGTGTGCATCCTGCATTAATGTATTTACAGAGACAGGGTTTCATTATCACCGCAAAGTACTCTTTTCAGAAAACATGTTTAAATTTTTTGCTAGTATTTTTGTCTTGTCTTTAAATTCGCTAAACTTAGTTATTGTCTTTTTGCTTCAGAGTCATTATGCCTTAAATTAGAAGAAGAGGCCAAGATGAACTCTGAGGCCAGGTCGTGCACTGGCTCCCTGGCTGTGCACCCTCGTTCCCGTGACATCAAGATTGCAAACTTCTCCATAACATTCTACGGCAGTGAACTGTTGCAAGATACTTTGCTCGAGCTTAATTGCGGACGTCGATACGGTCTTGTTGGACTAAATGGATGTGGTATGTAATAAAGTATTTACTTCCTGACATTATACAGTTTTACTTCGCTGTCTGTGATTATTATTTTCAAACAAACTAACAGTTGAGATAACTATTACCCACAATCTGCAATTTCAATGGTATCATACACATCCTTTGTTCTTTCATACATATTTTATTGTTATGATAAAATCAAAAGAACAATGGACAATTTCGTATAGAATTTGGACTGAACCTTTCTTAGAATTGAGGCCTACATAATTTAAACAAATGTATATGCTTAATTTGTTTTGATAAAATGTTATGATGCTTTCTTTCTAAACTTTAGAGGTGTTCAAATACATCTGTGTTGTGATATTTAAATGCACATGCAAAAGCGACAATACTAGTCTGGATTACTATTCTGATGAATTATGTATTACTGCTGTCAAGGAGAACTGTCTTATTAAGATGTAAGTTTATTTGAAAAGGGTATGATGTCGACAATGCATGTTACAATGCATGTTACACTTCCTGTGATATTCAGCTTTGGTGACCACTTACCAATCGGTGGGTTCCATGCTTGTATCATACTGGGTAATCCAGCACTGAATTGCGAGTTTATATTTTTAATAAAATTGAAATTTTAAGCCGCACCTCTGTTGTCTGCTGCTCCTATCTGGGCCCCGAATATGTTAACAAACCATTCTCAATAATGTCAACATTAAAAGGTTGATCACTCACGTTGGCTGGGGCTCTAGGCCGGATGCTGGACGACCGTACCGTATCATGTTTACAAGTTGGCGTACTGATTATTTAGCATCGGCGTTTTGGATAGAGATGGACGCGGAAGCGCTCTTAGGAGCGTACTCAATAACTAGTGTTGCCACTTAAAGTAAATAGAGTATATTTTAATTCTATTGTAAAAAGTATTATTTTAAATTAAAGAGTTTATGATTCTAGTAGCCACGGATCGTGCTCGGTGACGTGCACTTGGAGAGGGCTATGTCCATCAGTGGACTAGTATAGGCTGATGATGATGATGATTCTATTCTACCTAATGTAAGCTGAAGCAGAGTCCAGATTCGAAGTCAGCGTGTAGAGTAGGATGGTGTCTTACTAGCCTTATTTGCCGACCAGAAATTGATTTGACCTATTTGCTTTTCATCCTGCCACTTAGCATTCATCAGAGAAAAACTCTTTAAATGCAAAAGTGGCGGGAATAGTTAGTAGCTATGACACAATTTTGAATATGTATACCCAATCCATTTGATTTACCTTATTGTTTCTTTTAGTAAACAATTACATAAAGCTTTAAATAGACATCCTGACGCACTAATCTGTACACATATAAAAATCTTTGTTTAATGCTAGTTTTGATGTAGATCAAACAAAATGTCCTGATGGTTGTCACATGTAGTATCTTTTTTTTAAACTTTCAGTTCTCGATATTTCTATAGGCATACCAGTTTTATTCAAATAGGCTTACTAGTTTGAATAATTTTGAACTTTAAAGTATGTATGGGATACCGAAATCACCAAAAGCTCTTAATATTGATGACATCACTTTTACTGGCCGCAACACTGCCTGAAACACTGCCCGCTACCAAAAAGTTACCCAATTCGATAGCTACTTTTCCTATTACGCTGTGCGATTGCTTGATAGCGTCTATTGTTGTTTTTTATGCGACTGGATTTGCAAGGCACTGAGTGAATGTGCAATATTAAAATGAGTGTTTTTTGTTATTTTTACGTCATTGTCAGCTTGAAAGTGAAACTTTTGTTTTTATTTATTTCATCATTCAACATGGTAGTGGCGCACCGAATAGCGCTTGTGAAATGAAGCAACTATCGCAATGAGGGGTCTCCGGATGGGTTACCAAATAAAAATTGTTTGGTCATTTGATCATCTCTAAACAACAAGGAAAAGTTTGTTATGTGAGGATCTCTGATGTATGATATTAATTACTCATGCATAAACACCACAAATTTTGCGAAGTTTTGCTAAGGTTTTGCGCAAAAGCTAATGACGAATTGATTTTTTTGAAATGATTAATAATGTGTAATAAAGTAAAATATGTAATCATTGTTATTTTTACTATAAATTATTTGGATGTTCACATAACTGTTATTGCTTAGTGTTATTATGTATTCTCATTATTATTTTTAAGTGAAGTCAATCGATGCAATTCTTTATGAGAATAAATTTTTTAACCATAACTGACAGACTTAATAATAATAATAAAATTTCTTTATTTATTATCACGGTTTTACAAATCACATGTTGGTAAACTCCTTTTGAACACTGAAAGCGCCCGTGCCAGAAGTAGGTCACTCTTCTTTAGCTTAGTATAGGTACATACAAAAACCGCATTACATTATTAATTTACATTTACTAATTTACAAAAACATAAAACAATACAGGTACTTACTTTTGATTTTGTGTGTGTAAAAGAGTGTGTGTGTGTGTGTGAGTGCATACGTGTATAGCTGTGTATGTGTGTGTGTGTGTATGGGAGTGCGCGTGTGTGTGTAAAAAAACTCATTAAACATCAATTTTCAATAGGTTTCTACTTCAGAATATTCTAAGGGCAAAAGCTATTCTTGTTGACTTACCGCAACTGTAGTAGTAACACCATTTGCAATGTCTTCTCAGTAGATGGGTTTTGAGATCTTCCATGCTTTGGAAGGCACACTAAGCCGTTGGTCCAACTTGTTATCTTGGCTTATGGCAGTCGTCAAAACCCACTAATAGGCTTTGTGCCAGCGTAGTTAGCTATGTCTTAATCTGCTCATGTACTCGGGTTATAAAACAACAGTCTGCAATAATGTTTATGTTAACAATTTTAAATTATTAAGCTTTTGTGCGCAACGGACATGTATAATAGAAGACAAACAATTTCGTGCTCCACACGCCATATCTTTTATAGAAAACAATGTCCAATTAGAAAGTTTATTAATAGATATACATAAACAATTGGTTTGTTTTTCTTTGTTTGTAATACCTAAAACCCTAAACTAACATTTTTATTTCAATAGAGGTCTTTGTTTATTTTAAAAACAGTAAAATTATTCTGGCCACAAATTTTTACGAGCCCCAGACGCCGTAGTCTTTATAACAAGACGCCTAGTGATGTGATTCGATATTGTTTTTAATGAATTAATAGACTAATGTCTAAATAACGTTTAAATAAAACAATAAAAAAAAATTATTGTTTATATGTTACAAAAAACTATCTTATTTTGCTCTACACAAAGTAGAGTAATAAAAATAATATTTGATGTCATAACTATAATATGATACTACAGTGCCGATGTGTTGATGTGAGTTACCTTATATGAACAAATTATAAATATATATTTTTGAACAAAACTTTATTTATAATACTTTTTAATATGAAAAAAGTTTTTTTTCTAAGTAAGTAAGTAAGTATACTTATCTTTATTTCACCGTAAACAAATGTCAAAAATTACAAATTTCCATAAAATGTTATAAACTTTGAGCTGAGGTAGAGGGCTAAAAAATATATCCAAAAAAAGTTAATAAAAATATTTTTGTCAATATAATACCTACATGCGACCTTTTTTAGGTATTCGAGATTGTTATGATAAGATTTACTTTTCTCATACATTTAACGCTCCAATCTAATGAACATCCCTAATAAAAACAGAATTTAACGTGCTATGGGCGCCACGGTCTTGTTAGGAAGACGTCATTGATGACGTCATATGATGATAGGGATGTATCTACCCAATTTATTATGGCTGATCCTAGTTATGTATCTGTTTTGTTTTTATTTGCATTGCATACTGTATTTCCTTATTACCGGGATTGTAAAATAAAACGGAGATTTCGAAGATTTCATTATTTTAATTTATCTGAAACCTTTTAACGTAAAAAAACACGTAAATATAATTTATCGATGAAACAATTGCCCACATGGCAACGTTATAGATTTGTAGCGTGTGGCGCTGGCTGGGGGCACATCGCGGTCGAAATTGCTCGGCGCTCAAAAAGTTAAGATATGTCATTGTGACTATAGATGCGAAGCCAGTTATTAACGATTTTAACCAAGCGGTTAAAAATGCATTTTTCGTTATTAACGGTTAATTAACCGCATTTTATGCTTTTTACGGTTAAATACCCCCGCTAGCTCAAAAATTTAAGATATGTCATTGTGAGTTATGACACCCACATCATTAACCACAACAGTATTTTAACAAATATGTTATGACTAAACATAATGAGAAAATAGTATTCCAAAATTACGTTAAATTAAAAAAAACAAACACTACTACTAATTTATTAAGTTACATTTTAAGTTATTACTTTACTATTATTCATTTGAGAAAACCTTGGCCTAGCAGTAGGATGATTATAAATGTATTATTAGATGATTATAATTATAAGGATTTAGTTAACCTGATCATTTGTAGATAGCACTATAGGAAAGTTTTTGATGCCACTATCAAGATAAATTTAATATCACGATAAGCCAGATATTCTCCATTATAAAAATTATGGACTTATTTTCTTTAGTGCCCTTGAAAATTCAGCCACATTATGTTCGATATTTGTTCTCCAACCTACAGGCAAATCGTCTCTGCTGTCAGTGCTGGGGCGTCGTGAGGTCCCCATACCCGAACACATCGACATCTTCCATCTGACGCGCGAAATGCCGGCCTCCGACAAAACTGCGCTGCAGTGCGTCATGGAAGTGGATGAGGAGAGGATCAAGCTGGAGAAGCTGGCTGAGGAGTTGGCGCATTGTGATGATGATGGTGAGATAAGATGAGATACATTTTATTGCCATAAAATTGTGTAAATACGTATTATTATAAAGGATCAAAATCATTATTTTTATTTCTTGTATGTACATAAAAGGGATGCATTGCTGAGTTAATTGCTGGTTCTTCTCAGTACAAAGTCTCCTGCCCTGTGTAGACTTACGAACCGATGGCATGTGACATTCATAAGAGCTAATTTGTAGCCTGTAACATATAATATGATTTTGAATTTTTGAATTACAAAATTAATTCTACAAGTGAATGTAATACACAAGGGCGCTTATTTCAGTTATGAAATATCATCCAGCAGGTCCACAAAATAAAACATAAATAAAGGTAAAATTAATCCTCCTGTACTAACTAAAATAAATTTACTTAAATTATTTTATTATACGTATATACTATTATTTGCATAAAAAAAGGAAATTCAATATATAAAACAAAAAAAATAACAATTTTCAAAATACATAGGACGACAGAATCAACTGGAAAAGATAGTGTTTCTATTTACCCATCTTTTTTTTCTAAACATTTTGTATTTTTGAATTTAGAATAATAAAGTCGTTTTCCACAGATGCGCAGGAGCAGCTGATGGATGTGTACGACCGCCTGGATGACCTGAGCGCGGATACCGCGGAGGCGCGCGCCGCACACATCCTGCACGGTCTCGGCTTCACAAAGGCCATGCAACTGCAGGCTACTAAAGACTTCTCCGGAGGTGAGACGCGTCACACTTAAAACCGGCCGCACTTTGAACGCGTTTCCAATCGAATTTTACTCGTACTACTACTGCCACAAACTGTCAAATTTAATTAATAGATTTTGAACTTTATGTCGATAGCATACGGTTGAACATTTATTGTAGAAATTTGATAGTTTTGGATAGTCTTGATGAGCAGGCGTCTGAACATAAACATAATTCGTAAAATACGATATTGAACGTACAAGTTGGACTCGCACACTGATTGCGTTTTCCTCAGTTGAAATGCCAGTAGTGACACTGACGTTTGACTGGTCACATATTTTTTTCTATATCGAAGACGTTTATTTGTATGGATGTTTAAAAAAACCAGACAACGAACTATACGCGCGTACACGTACACGCATGATTAGTTCGCACCCAGTGTGCGAGATACCATAATAGTAGTCGGAGGATCGGGAAATATCGTGCAGCCGGCCTAAGGCTGACTTTTATACGCCTTTAGTATCACTATGCTGTAAGGTTTTGGTTTTTCTCATTGTTTATAGGTAAGCACTTGGCCTCCAACTCACCTTGCTGTAGGTGACTGTCTTATTTCTAACTGTCGGACCACAGCAACGCTACTAACAATCATGTTATGGCGACATATCTAAATAAGATGATGGCGTCTGGCGTCTGGCTGGCAGGACTGCTATCCACGGGATCTTTCTCTATAATTAACTCCTGAACATTAAACATAAAATGAAATCAATCAACAGTTCTTAAAAATTTTACCCTATTTTTAATTTGCCTTAATTAATTTCTGCAAACTAAAAAGTTATTAATGAATTGACGGAACAAAATAGTGACGTCATAGTTTGCCATTTCTATACAATTTCCTCAGACCAAATAAAAAGTTTTTATTTGGTCTGAGATCTATTAAAAAAAAGTTCATCTGACAGTTGCTAAAAAGTTTCTCTATTGACTAACCAGCAGTCCTATCCAATTGAGTATGAAGTATAGCTTCTGTTCTGTGGCACAGGTTGGCGCATGCGTATAGCTCTCGCGCGCGCGCTTTACGTGAAGCCGCATCTGTTGCTGCTGGACGAGCCGACTAACCACCTGGATCTGGACGCCTGCGTGTGGCTCGAAGAGGAGCTGAAGCAGTGAGTTCTGACTTACTTTTACATACCTTTTTTTTTTTTGATATCTTCATTTATTCTATAAAATCTGTGCAGCCCCCCTAGACAAGTGGCAAAACGCTAATAGAATAGAATCAAATAGAATGATTATTGTACGGGATTGACATAAGTCAACGATAAGTATGGATGACGTTTATGTCAATCCCATACAATAATAATTCTATTTAATTTCTACTCTATTAGCGTTACCTATGCCACTTGTCTAGGGGGGGGCATTTTGTTACGCCCATTCTTATCCGCAGCTTAAAAAAAGCCGTCCTGAATGATTAGTACGTAAAAAAATGTTTGGACGATTCAAAAGTAGGTACTTATTTTACCTTTGTGCAAAATTTCATTCAAATTCGTTCAGCCGTTCCAAAATGATGCGCTAACTCATCATCAGCTCATTTTTATGTCCCCACCTGGGACGACGACGACGACGGGAGGGGACTTTCCCCTATGGTTGGATAGGGAAAATGGACCATAAACCAACACGCGGATCCAGTGCCAATTGGTGGTTGTTAACGACTGCTAATGCAGCTGGGAAAAACGGATTTACGTGACTTCCGAAGCAGGTCAAGTAGATAATATTTTAGTCAACCATCCGATGATGTCTTTGCATAAGAATTGGATGGGCATATCTTTTCGTCTTAAGCAAATAATATTATTTTTACCATCTTCTGTGTTATCTATTTTGTTTATACAAACAAACAGCTAACAATTATGTATTAGAATTTTTTTTTTAATATATATTTTTCCGGTTTCTAGTTACAAACGCATCCTGGTGCTGATCTCCCACTCACAGGACTTCCTGAACGGCGTGTGCACGAACATAGTGCACATGAGCAAGCGCCGCCTCAAGTATTTCACAGGCAACTACGAGGCGTTCGTGCGCACGCGCATGGAGCTGCTCGAGAACCAGATGAAGCAGTACAACTGGGAGCAGGACCAGATCGCGCACATGAAGGTAACTCATAATTTTATAGAATAGCATACTTTAAGAAGAAATGCTTATTTTAAGTATGCCGATCTTCAGTAATTGTAAACTTGTTTAAGTTTCATAATTTAGTAACGGCATATAATTTCGTAAATGTCGCTACGTCTGTGGTAAACCTGTGCAGTTTCTTGCGCCCATTCTTCGTGTTCTTTGCACGAAAGCAAATTGGAACAGCTAATTGTCGCAGTTAATACAAAAATATATGTTAAGAACTATAAAAGCGTCCACAACATTGCGCACTCATTTTTAATAGTTATAGTCTGTTCAATATAGCTTGATACTCATGACAGATGTCAAATTAGCATGCCTAAGGTTGAGACAAACTGAGGTAATTGCATCAAATGGTAATTGAAGTTATCAATTGAATATCATTATCTTAATGAGGTGCCTACTTTTCCTATTTTTTTTTAAATATTGCCTTTTTTATCTATCTAATGTGCCAATTGGTTTTCTTTTCAAATTTTTAGAAGTTCTGTAAAATGTCATATACTCAAGAAAAATAAATAAAAACTAACAAATTAATGAATATACAGCTAGGATGAAAAATATGAATCTAAATTTAATCGATTGGAATCGATTGGTATCAATTGAACTTCACTTGGTGTACTGTAACACCCCGCTGGGTCGTTACTTAAGGTACCGGGGGTTTATTGAATAATAACGCTTTATTTATATTGCTTTCAACATGAAATAATAACAATCAAATCGCGTCGCGGCCCGTCACCGAGTCTGCGATGTTCTTTTTTCTCTTCTACTATATTTCATGGCGGGCCACGGCGGCTGCCAGTAAGTATGCCCGAGCATCGTCTCGGTTGCTACATACAGTACTATCCCAACACTAGTATTTATTTGTAATGAAATGACCTTGTAAAGGAGTGTGTTTGTAAATTATGATAAATGTGTGTTATGCGAGAGTTTATTGGGATAAATCTGATCTAACTTAAAATTGAATCGAAATAGTAATTGTAATTAAGTGATGGACTATAAATAATAATGTTATTTTAATATAGTCAAATAATTTCATACGCTTTTACAAAGTCACATCTTCAATTTTGATGACTTCTGTCACAGGTATCAAGCAATAATGAACAAACAGACTATAATCTAAAACACATTGTTTTGCTACACAGAACTATATAGCCCGGTTCGGCCACGGTTCCGCCAAGCTCGCCCGCCAAGCGCAGTCCAAGGAGAAGACGCTCGCCAAGATGGTGGCGCAGGGTCTCACCGAGAAGGTGGTGGACGACAAGACGCTCAACTTCTACTTCCCCTCGTGCGGGAAGGTGCCGCCGCCCGTTATTATGGTCCAGGTAAGCATGGGACTGATCAGTTTCCTAGTTCATTGTCTATTTTGGGTAATAGGGTATTTGACTACAATGAAAATATAGATCAAACTGTTGTTAACTTAACAGTAAACATTTTTTAAACCAATTTATCCAGCACATAATTTTAAAAGAAGTATAATTTTTATAAAAAATCATTTATTTATTTAGTTAAATTTTTATGATTGACCACGTGATTGAAAACGCACGGGATTGGTCACGTGATGTCGTGACGTCATTTTCAAGCAAATCAAAGTTGTCACCCAAAGTTTTGTATGGTGTGATTTGACAGCTAACAGTTTGTTTACATGCAACTGACGTCACGACATCACGTTACCTGCATACATCGTTATGGCGGCTATTTTATTCATTTGAATTTTAATGGCGATTGTCATAAAAACTAAAGAAATTCACAACGAATTAATCAAATTGCAAATATATTATGCTATAATAAACCATTAGACATATTTTTTTCTAAAACCTGTCAAGTCATAAGATAAAGATAAAAAGCCTTTACTAATCCCATATCCTACCAATATAATGTTTTTAATTTACAAATTGTGTTAGCGTTGGTTAGTTATAACTTATTTACAGTTGTTAGTATGATTAGTATAAAAAAAAACTCGGATATTTATTTTCCTTGGGTGAAGGCCTCCTCCAGCAATATCCATTTCTTTAGATCTTTCCCAACAGCCATCCATTCCCTGCCTGCCACTTGGGTGATATCATCGGCCCACCTTTTATTGTGTCTATCAACTTTTCTAATACCGCCTCATAACGCTATTTATTTGAATAAAAGTCTACAATGAAAAAGTCTGATATTGTATTTTTTAAAGTTTATTATTATTATAAACTTCAGACCCACCAGTATCCTGTCGAAAACTTTTTTTTACAAACTTTGTCCTGACAGTTAAACAACAAAAAACAAATCAGCCAAATCGGTCGAGCCGTTCTAAAGCTTTTTTTATTAATATAAATGTATATTGACACATTAATTAATAAAAGTCCTGTTAACCCATCCAAAATGCTTATACACTGATTATTGACATATGATATTACGCAAATATTGTTGCGAACAAATTACAATTAAAAAAAAGACAGTTTGTAAAAAAATAAAGATCGGATGTTGACGACGTAGTTGTCGACATTGAATAGGGCTCCTTTGACTTACAGAGTAAGAGTAGATAGTGTTGATTAATTTCGGCGAGTTGGATTGAGCCACGATAGCATAGTTGGTAGTGCACCTGACCCGGCATGTCATGGGGTGCGGGTTCGAATCCCGCTCGTGGAATTTTTTCAACACTTTGTCTTTTTTGAAATTGCGTTTTATTTCACACATTAATGTGATTTAATGTTAATCCCGAGTTACATATCGTTCGATTTGTTGATGCCAACCTCCTTCCGCAGAACGTGTCGTTCCGTTACACGGACAGCGGGCCCTGGATCTACAAGAACCTGGAGTTTGGCATCGACCTCGACACGCGGCTCGCGCTCGTCGGCCCCAACGGCGCGGGCAAGTCCACGCTACTCAAACTGCTCTACGGCGACGTGAGTATACGATACAAATGTTCAGTGGTCATCATCATCATCATCATCATCATCATCATCATCATCATCATCATCATCAGCATCATCATCATCATCATCAGCATCATCATCATCATCAGCTCATTTTATGTCCCCATTGCTGGGGCACGAGCCTTCCCTATGGATGGATAGGGAGGACGGGCCATAAACCACCACGTGGGCCCACTGCGGATTGGTGGTTGTTAACGACTGCTAATGCAGCCGGGACCAACGGCTTTACGTGCCTTCCGAAGCACGGAGGAGAGTTCGAGATAATACATTTTTGGTCACCCATCCGATGACCGGCCTTTGCGAAAGTTGCTTTAGAGCGTTTACGCCGAACACTAGCGCCGCCAATGAAAAAAAAACATATCTAGTAATTAGAGATAGAAAATCAAATTATGCTCAACAAACTATTTGAATGAAGTAATTTACCATTTTTACGTCACCTAATGAACATCTGACATGTTATGGTTTAGTTAAATACGGCGTTATAGTTGAAAGTGGCCATTTTTAGCTGTCACGTCTTATTTATGTTGAGCATAATTTGATTTTCTATCTCTAATTACTAGATATGTCTTTTTTTTCATTAGCGGCGCTAGTGGGCGGCCTAAACGCTCTTAACCTCAGAACTCGCAGACCGAGCGCGTTATCCACTGCGCCAGCGAGCTCCATAGTAGTCACAACTATAGTTAGACCGCTTAACCTAGTCCTCGCCTGTGGTAGGTACGCGGGGCGGGAGGTACGTAGGGTCTCTGCACGGAGTACGAGCGTTTTGGGATGCGGCGAACGGATTTCCTTACCTAAACGCAGCGTCACCGGACGTTTTTGGGGGCGGCGAGAAACTTAAAGGGCTCCTCAAGCTACACTGATCTCAAGCCACTTGATCACGATCAAAACAACGTCAGAAGGTTACTAGAGGGAATGGCATCACGCAAGCGTGCTCCCGCACTCTACTAGATTCTCCGAGTAGTTTGGATAGGAATGGGATGGCCTTTACAGGGTTACAATAGTGGTGTACGTTGTAAGCAGATGTGTGTCTAAATCAGAGTTTATACCCTAACTGTCCTAACTAATAGTAACCTAACTTAATATGCGAAAGTGGGTTTGTTCGTTTGTTTGTTTGTTATTTGTTACGCTTTCACGCGTAGGTATTCTATTCAACCGATCATCATGGAATTTTGTACATATATTCCCAAAAGTATAATTAAAGACGTATTATTAAAAAAGTGAGTTTGTTTGTTTGTTTCTCTGTTTGTTTGTGTGATACTCTTACACGCGTAAACTATGAAGCGATTTGTTTGTTTTGTTGTTATAGAAATTGTCAAAGCGGAATGAAGTCCGCCGGGTCAGCTAGTATATATATTATATATATCTTCTGTGCGTGTGAATGTTATTGAACTCCTTCTAAACGGCTGGACTCATTTGGATGAAATTTGTGTGTTCTAGAGCGGACGAATGATTTGTTGGATGATGGAAACTGTCAACGTTTTTTTTGTTTTGTCATGGAAACTGTCAAAGCGGTACAGTCAGCTTTAAAATAATCTGAGCTTTCAAACCTACCAAAAATATCTGAACGTTTGACAAAAATCTCTCTTAGCCCAATACGTGAAAGATGTACTTTCATTCAATGTCATTTGTTCTCAAACAAGGTTGATTTTTGTCAAATGTTCAGATACTATTGGTGTGTTTGAACGCTCAGATAATTTTGAAGCTGACTGTGCGAAGTCCGCCGGTCAGGTAAACTATATCTCAATTACCGTTCCCCAACTCCAGTTGGTCCCCTCAACCGGCATGATCCGCAAGAACTCTCACCTGCGCATCGGACGCTACCACCAGCATCTGCACGAGCTCTTGGACCTGGACTTATCGCCGCTCGACTACATGATGAAGATGTTCCCGGAGGTGCGCGAGCGCGAGGAGATGCGCAAGATTATAGGCCGTTATGGGCTCACGGGCCGGCAGCAGGTTAGTGTGAATTTTTTTACATGTAATGTAGATAGGGAACGTCTTATAGACGCGATATATCCCAATACATATATCGTTAGAGGGCGAGTATCATGCAGATGTCTTGTGGGTTCAGTTCCCAAGTCGGCAATGTGTGTTTAAGGGGGTGCCGCGCGGAATTTCGAAAATTTACGTGTTTTTAAGTCACTGGTGCTAGGCGCTGAATAGGTCTTATACATTAAAAGGACTAGTGTAGGTTAGCTTGATCCTTTCACAAGGCCATGGTTGTCTTGGAATTTGAAACTGCATAAACAATACGTAAAAGTAATGATATCTAAAAACTTATTTCTTCAGAAACTTTCTAAATATAGCACAAATGAAACAATGATTGTTGTTGGCACGACTGTCGCTAAAAAGCAGTCAAAAATTAAAGTAGTAAAAAAATTCAGTGCTTACGTCAGCCTTTCCGGTAGCATAATGGTCAGTGCAGCCGCCCGGATTGCGGAAGACCCAGGTTCGATTCCTGGCTGTGTCGGGTAGGCATATAATTTTTTCACAACATTTTCTGATGATAGGTATGCCTAAATTTTTTTGTTTTTCGTTTTGTTACTAACATAGGATTAGCATTACCATTACAAAACCTTAGTTTTTGTGTACTAACAATTTATGGACTCTGGCCTGGAAATAAACCAATTTTATTTTATTTTATTTTAAATGAATCGTATGATTTTAAAACAACACAAACGCCACTTTTTTAGAAATCGAGTTTTTGATCGCAACTTTTTCTTTAGTCCTATTTATATATTTGCCATAAAGACGACATGTCTTCTGACGTTTTATACTTTAAACGAGGTATCGATTTTTTTATATTGTCGCATGTTTAAAATAATAGTTTTCTTTGTATCTACTGAAATATTATAGCTCCTTGACATATGTTGTTATAAAATCACACGATTCAAATATAACCTAACCTCTCGTAGGTATGCCCAATGCGCCAGCTATCCGACGGGCAGCGGTGCCGCGTGGTGTTCGCGTGGCTCGCGTGGCAGACGCCGCACCTGCTGCTGCTCGACGAGCCGACCAACCACTTGGACATGGAGACGATCGACGCGCTCGCCGACGCGGTCAACGAGTTCGACGGCGGCATGGTGCTCGTCAGCCACGACTTCAGGCTTATCAACCAGGTCGGTCATGTGAACTTAGCTAACTAGACCTTAAAGTTTATTGTTTTGTTTTTTTTTTTTACTTTATTGTTTGGTTTGAGTCTCGATATATACTAATATTATAAAGAGGAAAGTTTTGCATTGTTGTATGTATGTATGTAATGTATGTTTGCAACGAATAATTTCAAATACTACTGGATTGATTTTAAAAAATCTTTCACTATGCTATTGTGGCTCTGTCCTACCAGCTGGAATTTATCAACACTATCGACTTTTATAACGAGTTTCTTAAGGAAGCTTTTCTTGGGGCTAGATAATTGGTGTGAGTGTGGGAAACATTTGTTTATTTATTTATTTACTTTTAAAACCAAAGGAGCCTTATCCAATGTCGACAACTACGTCAATGTATTTCCTGTAGTTTCAGATTTTCCCATACTGTCTCAGTTACAAAAAAACACAGTGTAGTTTCCCACCGCTGGGCAAAGATTTGTATTGACATTGGCTTGAATATCGGTCCGTTTTTTAATACCGGAATTGGGTTTCGATATTAAGCAATTCAGTTCCGGAATTCCAGAATTCCTTTAAACGTTGTATACAAAATACTTTGCATACTATTTAGTGAAGAGCTAGTATTTTATATGGGAAAAAATTAAACCATTGAAATAGCTATTTAGAACTTTAATAATAATGAAGTGTTGATTTTACGACTTACATTTTAACAATTTTTGTTACGCTTTGGCGTCGTCTCGTTCTCGGGGCTCGCACTGAGCGCTCGACTGTGACGCGAACTGCGTGCGGTGGGCGTGAGCGTCCGGGAGCAAATGAGCGAACGAATAGCGCGAAGCCCCGAACGCCTGAGGTTGGCGGGGTGGGGAAGAGGGCGGCGCGGGCGTTTCGCGGCTGGCGAACGGGCCACGCTTTGAGGACGCGCCGCGCCTCATGCTGTCATAAAATATATGTTTTCGATATGGAAATTCACACACCAATCCCGGTATTACAAACGATACTGAAATATTTCGGAATTCCGGTATTTTGTTAAAACCGGAATTGCGGAGCTCAACCTCTTATTGACACTAAACACACTAGTCACCATACTTAACGTAAAAACTATAACAAAAATAGCTCAACATAGAGTATTTCCTCTTGTGCTTGTGCAAGGAGGACAAATATACCCTAGTCAAACGTATTATTATGAATATTTAAACATAAGTTTATTATTTTAAATAATCTGCCATGTTTAACGTTGTCTTTATCAAAACAGGTAGCAGAGGAGATATGGATCTGCGAGAACGGCACCGTCACAAAATGGGAGGGCGGCATCCTCAAATACAAGGATCACCTCAAGTCCAAGATTCTCAAGGAGAACGCCGACAACGCCGCCAAGATACGCAAATAGTTAGACGCCACTCGACCCTTCAGCATTAGCTTCAACGCTGTGGGGCCGACGGTAGCCATTGCGCCGACAATTGGCACCTTTGACATGGGTATTAGGCTATTTCTCTTATGCGGGTGCAAAGAGATTGCTTCAAAAGCGTACATCTGCAGATTGAATAAACCACGACGGCGTTTACCCGCGCACGCAAACGCTACACTTTGAATTGAACTTGGACACGCGCTTTCGTATTGTTAAAAGTTGGTCATAAAATGATATTGTAAAATAAACGCTATTAAATCAGTAAAAAGTGTGTTTTCCAATAACATAGACTTTTTTAGTCGATCGTAGTGGAAGCGAGTTATGCCAAAGCCTGCCTACTGTTTTACAGGACTAAGTCCAATTTAAACTGTAGATTCCAATCGCAGTTGTAAAAGTCTGCGTGTAAATTAAATTGATGTGTATTATAGAACGTGGCTTCGCTACTAAGTGGCCTAGTTGTTTAGTTCGACTTTGGAGTTATCTTTAAAAGAAATTCGTCTCACTTCTATACTCATAGGGCCTTGCAAATAAACAAAGAATAAGCTACCAATAGTTATTCCGTGTTTTGTCTCTTTTACTCTAATTCGAAATGAAGTTAGCAAATACAAATACAAATACAAATCTCTTTATTGTGAAATGTAGGTTAGTATACATATTGCTGTTGTTTTAGGTGTTTCACTACATTTCCACCTTTAACAAGGTATACAATAATTTGATATAGGTTTGGAAAATCAATATTAACATTTAAAATTATTAGAAAAAGTAATATTAAGTTAATATGACATGATTGATTACTTATATTAAGTTACAGTATTAAATTGTGTTAAGTATAAAAATGTCAAATTATATGCGATGTCATCATTATGTTAAAAATTTAATTAATACTAAATTGTGCTATAATGTCAAAAGTAAGTAAGTAAAAAAATACATTCATGTTGCTTTGGATTTGCTGTTCGCGAACGATTTGTAGTATGATGGTTTAGTGCTTGTTATGTTTTGTGTGGTAATTTTTTTCTAAAATAGGCCAACAAAATGTTTTATGTGTTCTGTTTCTAAAGAAAATAAATATCTTTAAACCTTAAACCTTAAACCTTTCTTAGGGAAAAGTCAGTAAGAAAGTCTTCGGTTTTGTAATAGACTTTGTTAATTAGTAGAATTAATAGTCTTTTCTTGAACAGATTAGTTGGTGACATTTTAATGTCATTAGGGATATTATTAAATATTTTACTAGCCATACCAAAGAAACTATTTGGAAATAATGTAGTTTTATGTTTAAAAGCGCACAATTTGCTCCCACGTCTTAGTCTATGGTTTCTATGAGCATTTATTTCTGAAAAAGTGGAAAAAGCGTGTTGATTTATCTTGACTGACGGAAACAAAACACGGAATAACGGAAGCTCTCTGTTAATTTGTAAGCCCCTTAATCATTCAAAGTTGTGTACATATATTCCAGTAAATTGTCGTTTGCGATGTTTCTAGTAGGCAGTGAAGACGTAATATTGAGAACGACTCGACTGCAGTACGAAAGATGCCAAAAGACATAGCCGTGTTGAACAGCGTGTGATGGACGACTAATGTGATTGTTAAGGCATGTGTGATTATGCAGTGTTTATGATACTCTAACGTCATTTGCGGGCAGTCTTATAGGGAGCTTGTGAAAAACTGATAATTTAGTTGTAAAATGATGATGAATTATACCGACTCCTCTGTAGTTGACTTTTTTGGAGAAATTTAAATGTTTTGCTAGCTAATAATGTATTAAGTTACCAACACTCGAACTTATACTTTTACTTCTTGTTACGTAAAGTTTATACGACGACGTGAAGATTAGCTTTTCAGATTACTGTCCATTTTGTCTTTTACGATAACAATGAATTAAAGACTGTTTAATTTCTATTTGGAGAAGAATTAACGTTTGCCTTGATTGATATAAGGTGTTGTAATAAAATCGTTTGACTACTATTCAGTATGTACCAATTTTGTAAGGCGTCGTACTTTATGAGGAAGTGTTTGTTAAAGAACTGAGAGGAAGTGACATTCATTTCGAATGGGTACTTTGTTTAATGTAGCTAAGTTATGGATATCAGCAAGCTGATTTAAGTAGTCGTAAGATGCATCCAAGTAATGGAGGCAGAGCAACCACCCTAAGCTGAACCCTGTGAGAGTATTTCAAGGTACGTGTTTAACTTAAGCAACTAGTATCTACTGATTAGCAGTTTAAAAAAAAGTCGTGTACGCAGCGCTTCACCGCTTAGAATATGAAACTCTTTGAATTTGATGATTCTGAACTGACACACACAGCAACACTTGGTTAGATCCAACATTTTACGACCCCGGCAGCCATCAATCATATTTCAATATAAAACAATCTGTTTAAAAGCTATTGCTAATATTTTAATGCCGGAATTAATCGATCGAAATGGATATTTTTTTACATAATTATTCGTTTGATAAGTTTTGTCATTTATTAATGACAGTGATATACGTTTGTTGGTCTCGTGATCTGATATGACGCTCACATTTTGATTTTGTTAATCTGTCACCAAAATGATGTATCCATTGATTGCTTTTTAGTTTACCTTTAGTTTTTTTACCATTTGTATTAGCATAGCAGACTTTCCATGCGTGCTCTCTAATGTTACGTTAAGAATTTCCTTCATTTAAATAAGTAGCTGGATGACCGAGCTTTGCTCGGTATTTTTTTACGGATAAAACGACGTTTATCTAAAAATGAAACATAGCTAGATCGATTTATCGCCCCCGAAACCCCCTGCATACCAAAATTCATGAAAATCGTTGGAGCGGTTTCCGAGATTCAGATTAAATAAAGGTATTAGATATGCGGCTCGCTGGCGGGTGTGCTTATGTCTTTACATCGTTAGTTCAACCAGCCCAGTGTGAACTCCCTTCGCTTAGCTTGCATAGCTTCGCTGAGCTCTTATAGTTGAGTGACATGAGCGAAGCAAAACGAAATTCTCCGTTTCGCTTCGCTCCCAGTGTGGCCTGTGCTTTGCACGCAGTCGTGTAGATTCCCTCTGAAAGGAGCATAGGGCCACAAGCTGGATATGTTAACAATCACGATCATTACTTCAACGAAACTGAAAATCTGTAACCATTCGTATTACAATAAAACTAAAATAAAACAGTACTAATACCAAACCTATGTATTGGTGCGTGTAAATTTTACATTATACTAGCTGACCGGCGGACTTCGTACCGCTTTGACAGTTTCCTAGGCAATAAAACAAACAAAACATTGACAGTTTCCATGACAACAAAACAAATAAATCATTCGTCCGCTTAAGAACACCCGTATACCATGATGAACCCCTATAGCAGCGCCACCTACCGGGTCTAATTGTAAATCTAAACCATTCTCGAATCCACTTGAACACATACAGAAAATTTCATCCAAATCGGTCCAGCCGTTTAGAAGGAGTTCAATAACATACACACGCACAAAAAATTTATATGTATACAACGTGTAACAGAAAGGTGTGGTCACAATGAAAAGATCCAAAGTATATCCGATCTAGATCTTGTATGCAGAGTTACTAAGTCATGATTATTAACTTTAATGTGTTAAGCAATTTTTAATTTAATATTTTTATTCACATGTCATGTCACATCTAAATCAACAAGTCGGCCATATTGGTTTAGTAACCTCTGTGTACTAACATTCATGATCACTGCTGCTTGCTTATGTGCGCCTGACGCACATAACTTCTTTAATATAAATATTTCATTAACCATTGCATGACAAATTAAAGTTAATAATTATGTCTTAATAACAACACATACAAGTTCTAGATGGGATTCACTTTGGATCTTTTCATTTTGACCACACCTTTATGTTACAAATTGTACCTATATAAATATTTATAATAACTATAATAATATATTTAAATGCAACAACTTTTACGGATCGCATTTATTTTAATATGTAAAATAAACGCGAGTAGATCCGTGAAAGTGGTTTCTTTTCAATGTGTAGGGTTAGCGTAAACTTAGAAAACAATATAGTAATATAACTTTATAGTATTACATTACCAAATGAGCTGGTTACGTGATATAATAGTATGTTAATTTGAAAAGAAACTCGTAAATTAATATCTATACATAAATATATGCTAAACCATCTAAAAGTTTGCCGACAGACGTCGCCCCTGTAGCCAGTTCCTATAAGTGTACTCCATAAAGCGCCATATATATATATGTAAACATACATAATGTAGAGCGGCGGTCTAAAGTAAGAAATTATAATAATTATTAATAATTTATGGTTTCACATGGTTTTTAGATTTCATATTATTTCTGTTGTGTACCACATTGCCTTTATATTTATTAAAACGGTATGCGTATTAAATGATACTTTTATATATAACTTTCAATGTTTAGATCACAAATGCAAAAAAAGGTTTGGAACATTGCGGTTGTTACGTGTTAGATAACTAGCAACACTAATGTTATAATTGTATTTTTAACACGATAACGGTATTTTACTTCATACACAACCGCGCTTAAAAAAGTTAAAAGTATATTGCTATTTAGCAAATTTAGCTTAGTCTAATGGTACCAAGTATTACTTGACCAATACCACAATGCTTGTATGTTAGTATGTAACTAGACGTTAAGAAGTTTAAATTAGATAATCGTATATCGAAATTGCTGATCAATCGTGTGATCGCATGAAGATGCAGACATGATGTAACAACGGTTTAGTAGGTCTGTAGCGTGTGGTAGTATGTCAGTGTAATTTTTATGCAATAGCATCAAATTTTAGAGACCGACCTTTGATTAGACCGACATACAATATTTGTTGTGATTATATTGCCTTAATGATGTATTGTCCTTTTAAAGTAGGCGTTTAATGTACTGGCATAGGTTTCCTAGTGACTTACATTTGAATTTGAAAATGTGCATGAAGTGTAATTATTTAAGGCTATAAAAAGTACTCGACTATTACCAGTTTTAATAATGTCAATAATATTTATATACATTTTAGTCGATGCGTCACTTGAAACGTTTAGCTGTAAAGTGTTAAATTTATTAAACATATTGAATTAAATATCGACAATTCCAGTCTCCATTGTAAGGTTGGAGCAAGCGTTTATGGGTGGCAATTTGTCAACATCTGCCCATAGTCCAATAACATAATCAGATAACTTTTATTAGACAGACACTCAAGAAATAATAATATCATCATAATATACGAAAAAAAGAAAATCACTGACCTACTTAACCCAACCAGTGTCTTAACCAAAAGAAGGTCGAATCACACCAACAATCAGAAAATATACAATATACGGTCAACGATTATAAACTCCAAAATAGTCTAAGTCGTAAGTTATACACTAAAAAACCCAGTACCATCCCTTCTCTGGCACAGGGATAGCTCGGGACCACAAACGGCAAGCACCGAGTCATTGAAATTATGCCATTGCTAAAGAAAACTTTGTATGTTGATGAAATTCTACTACTGTTAGTAGGTATTTCATTTCCTCAATTTCTCCAGCACAATCATTTTTTATACATAAGTAGTACCATATTCATAAAATGCTTACGTGTTATAAATTGTGCCCCATCATAAATAATCCATAGGTTGTAACGATAGCTGATATTTTATATGGTAATTTGCTAATTATATGTGGTGTAGCTTAATATGCTGTGAATTTTATTTTGTAGTACCTATACTCGTATTGGCGTACCTACACTGTTATATAAAACCTTTTCACAGTTCGCATTAGTTTTCAGTGAATTGTCATATTAATATCTAACTGTGTGCTACAATGTTTTAGACTCGTCGATCCATTTCTCCAGTAAACTTTGATTTACACAAGAATGCAATTCTTTGATTTCTCAAGTCACATTTTTATTTAGTATCGCAAATCATTATCATCATTTATAGGAATAGTTGCTTCGGATCCAGAGGTCAGTTTAGGTTTGATTCCCAGTGGGGTATGTATTAGTGCTCGGTTTGGTTGGTGTAAGGCTTGTTCTACTACCTTATTTACTTGGGAAAATGGTTATGCATCCCATTGAGCAGCGGAAGGGTAATGTAATTAAGTCTTGTGTCTTAGACCCAGAGGTCCCGGGTTCGATTCCCAGCGTGGTATCACATTAACGAAAATGTATCAGTGCCTCCTGGTGACAAACGAAGAGAGTTAAATTTATCCATACAAATTCTTAATTATTAATTCTTGTTTTCATTACCGTTATAGAATGTCAAATGAGAATCTCACATGCACCCTGCTGCTATCTACTTCCTCCAGCTCCAAAACCATCCCCGCTGTAGTGTGATGTTTTCTGGAGCGGAAACTGCGGTTCTGTATAAACTTAACTTTGTATAAGAACACCCTCCGGCTATGTAACACGACGTTGTACGGAAAGTGGCTGGCAGCAGTTGGATGACAAGAGCCGAAAATTAGACTGTTTCAACCCACCTTAACGAACCGATCAACCCGAGTCGAGGTTTAGAGGCGCCCTTTGGTGGTTCCACTTTGGACCCGATCCGAATCTAGTAAGAAACGGCAACCATTTTTCATGGTACCAACCCCTCTAGAAACCCTTTGAAAAAAGTTCCATCACAACTATTGAGGAACCTTTAGTTTCTGCCGCTGCCCACAAAATTCAAGCTGTAATGGCCTGTATGGCTTTAGTGGCTATGAGCGGCCAACGGCATTCGCTTAAAAAACTGATACGCCGTAGAAGAGGCTTATGTCACAGTATATAGAAGCTAAAGCAGTAAAGAAACTAAGTACAAACGTTCGAAATGACGCATGCCCACAGACGCACGTCTAAACACGGCCCCTAAGCGGACATCGCAGTGCTGTAAGTCGCGAGTATTACTAGTTGTACCATCATCGGATGATTTTGTTCAATAAGTATGTCGAGAAAATGGATGAAAGTTTTCGCTGTTGTTTCCAAAGAGAACACATTCATTGTAAAGTAGCTGTATTAGTGTACAAAGAAGTAGACAAAATCAATTTTTTAGTGCCGTGTCTATGTTTTTTGATAATTTATTTATAAAAGCTATTTATTAGAATGAATATTTTTACACTATTATATTTAATAATAAAGCTTTTCGAACGTGTCGTAGCAGGCGAAAGTATTTTTCAGTGAGTTATTTATAATACCTACCGAATAATAAAGACTTCATAAAATGTTTAAGATTTTTTGATTACACAATACTGTTTGTAAACTAATCAATTCATTCGATCGTTTGATCATTATAGAACCCAAATAAACATTTTAATGAATAATAAAAAAAATATCTTTTAATTTTATGAAAACCCTAGCGCGTAGGTATTTATCTCAACAAAAAGGTCTAGTTTCGGTACTACTTTCGCTTAAATGTATACTGTGCATATGTCCAGCTGTGGACTTACCAGTGTGATAAATTCTAATAGAGGCGATAAGCCAGTGTTGCTAGTTGTTACAGACCTACCGCTTAACTGAGACTGTTCCTGAGGTAGCTGCGCAGTGGGGGAGAGGTGACCAGTTTACGTAAGACTACTGGGTGCTTAGTGTAAGTTTCATTCGCCATTCAAAAACGAGAATTTGTATGGCAAAATGTTAACTCTTCTCGTATGCCGCCAGGAGGCGCTGCTTCAATGCCATACTAATTTTCGTTTTCGTAAACTTAATCGAATGAATACGGTTAGCAAACAAAACTCACACTAGGCACCCTAAAGTCTTGTGATGCGGTGAACGATTCATAGCGTTTTTTCTATCATCCTCATAGCCAACGATGACTGCCGTAGTATTAACGTTAGGCCTTACCGATCTAAACCGAACCCCTCGGAGATCTAATAGGGAACGGGGACACGCACTATAGCGCGTAATACCCTTCCCTCTAGATATCTTCTGACGGTGTTTCTTTTCACTTTGCTTGAGGAACCCTTTAAGGTTTTCGCCGCCCAAAGTCCAGTGACGCTGAAAATGCCGTTTTGAGACAATCAGGAAAACTATAAAAAAGTGTAGACCTTTTTGTCTGCTACGAAGCTACGAAGGAATAATACGAGTAATGCTACGGCTACACCATCGCGGTATCGCCAACATTTTCCGTTTTCACGACAAGTCGGGCCAAGCAATAGTCACATTTCAGAACACGGTCAAAAATGTCATTATTGCTTGTCGTGAAAACGGCAAATGTACGCGATAACGCGATAGTGTGGCCGTAGCGTAAGTAAGTACTTAATTTGTTTTATTTTATTTTATTCTATTGTTTGTTGTAATATTTCGTAGGTATGTACCTAGTCGGTAGGTAAAATTATCTACGTCTAATGGACTGGTTAGCTAGCTCCAAATAATATCATTTGAGGGGGTGCCGCGCGGAATTTTGAAAATTTACGTGTTTTTAAGTCACTAGTGCTAGGCGCTGAATAGGTCATATACATTAAAAGGACTAGTGTAGGTTAGCTTGATCCTTTCACAAGGCCGTGGTTGTTTTTGAATTTGAAACAAATACCCAGAAACTGCAAAAACAATACGTAAAAGACTAATGATATCTAAAAACTCATTTCTTCAGAAACTTACTTTTACGTTTACTTACTTATAAACGTAAATATAGCACAAATGAAACAATGATAAGATATCAAAATGTTTGTATTGATATTCCGCAGGCCACTGTTGTCTTATTTTTCAATCAAAAAATATGAATATGAAAATATTAAGACTTATAATTTTTTACCCAAACGCCTATGATTT
Organism: Eudonia mercurella; assembly: GCA_963082485.1. Taxonomy (NCBI): domain Eukaryota; kingdom Metazoa; phylum Arthropoda; class Insecta; order Lepidoptera; family Crambidae; genus Eudonia; species Eudonia mercurella. The sequence goes on from OY720022.1 coordinate 25,235,645, forward strand.
TACGAAAGTAAACATTGCTCTAATTAAATCACCAGCCTACTCTGTACAGATATTAGTGTGCGTGTGTATTCGTAGTCGTGCGCCGTTGTCACACCACTGCACAATTGGACCCGCTCCATACAAGGACGGTCATAAATAGTTTAAGTCCTATTTCTACCCATTTATTTTATTATATTAGTTGTTTAAATTTGTAGAAGTAAGATAGGAATCTATAAATGAAAAAAAACATGTATTTAGTAAATTAAAAAATATGTTAGAAAAAAATTACGTATAATATACAACATATTTTTTTCTACATTAATCATAATTATAGAAAACACAATAATAACAATTTTTGTGTAATTTTTAAAATAAAATAAAAAATATTAATTAGAAACAAGCTATAATTACAATAAATGTGAACATAAATTAAATAATAAAGTTAAACATGTAACAATTCTATTACACTTTGTGACAGAGTTTTTTTTTTCTAGGAGGAAGTTTCCGAAGACTAGTAATATAAAGATCTGAATGTAATAACAGTCGTTGTATTAAATCTAAATCTAAAGACAGTGTGATCAAAAAGGCTTTGTAATTCAGCTTCTGCTGAAGACTCAGTGACGGTTATGTTGGCAGGGTAACATCTTTTTTTTGCTTCAGTAATCTGCTGGTAACATGGTAATACATTAGGAGAAATTTTAGTATTTACAAAGTTTTTAATTAATAAATATTGATGTTTTGTCAGCTTAGCCTCCGTTACAAGTGACAATACATCATCAGTGCTTACTCTAGATATATATGAATCAGAAGAGATAGAAACATCAAGCAATGCATTCACAGTAGAATTATCGGACTTCGACAAATCAGTTACTCTTCTACGTTTACTTATTTTACTAAGTTGCGTAAAAGGTTTTCGAGGACGACCACGCGAATGACTAGGAGATTGGTTTCAGTCGGAATACATTGCTCTTTGTTTTTAAAAGTTCAACTCTTTCAATAACATTAAACCAGTCGGAATTCTTATTTAAAAGCTTAGTTTTATCCTTATTACATTTTTTCCAGTACCGAGCAATAGCTTTACATATGTTATTTATAGTATACTCTAAATTATGAATAACAATGTTTTCAGCATCGTTCAGAGAGGTCAACAAAGTTTGTAAGCCGTGACGATACTTTTCAGTGTCATTGCTTGTATTGACAGATAGCCAAATTTCTAGAATATGCATTCTTAAAAACGAGCATATATATAAATTACCTTAAACAAAAAAAAAACAGTTAATATTCAGTCAGAAAATCAGAAACTAATTTCGTAGCAAATGCTACGAGAAAATCTATCAACCGTAGCAGCCTTGTCGTCGGCGCAGGGGCAGATAGGGGCAGACAATTTTAACTTTCCCGAGTTCTAGAAAGTCTAAAGATTTTATTTCAGTATACCTCAATTGTGGGAACGCGTGGGAACTTATTTAAAAGTTAACTCAAACTTTAGAAATATAAAACGACCTCCTTGGTCGAGTGGCTTGCACACCGGTTTTCATGGTGTCGCTATCTCTGAGGTCCCGGGTTCGATCCCCGGTCGGATCAATTTAGAAATACCTGTTTTTCTATATTGTTTCGGGTCTGGGTGTTTCCTATGTATAATAAGTATGTATTTAAGTATATTAAGTATGTTTATCCGTTGTCTAGTTAACCATATAACGAGTTTCTTAAGGAAGCTTTTCTTGGGGCTAGATAATTAGTGTGAGTGTGGGAAACATTTATTTATTTATTTATTTATTTATAAAAAAAAATACTTAAATAAAAGTCGCCTCGTAGCACGTGCTTAGTACATAGAATATTCATTATTATATAACGAAAATTATAAGAATAATTAGTACATACCCTGTTCCTGAATATCCATTGCAAAAAAATACTCGCAGCACAAAATGGCCTAGAAATGATTATAGAGGAGGTCACGCTTTTTAGTAACTCATTGATAACAATGTTTACGTCGTATTGCGATGCGCTCACTTTGAATGCACAAAAGATAATGAAAACGCATTCTAATTACTGACCTATTTATGGTTTTAGCTCACTGCTTAAACCTTCCCTAAACTTCCACTAATATTTTAAAATCAAAATTAGCCAAATCGCTCCAGTCATTCTCGAATTTTTAGTGAGATTAACGAACAGCAATTGATTTTTATATATATAGATTTTAATATATATAGATAAAATATAAAGGTACCTACTGGGAATCCAACGTGGGATATGTGTCTAAACCGGTGGTCTTAACCACTAGACCACAGAGGCGGTTTAAAGTTCCGTTTGTCGGAAGCTTTAAATCACCAACCCGCATTTCGAAAGCTTTGTGATTAAGCCAATACCTATCAGTTGCAGCGATGTTTTGATTTCAATAATGGAGGCCTTAGCCAAGCAGCATATAGGGACAGCATATAGTGCTACTTATATGTATCTGTAGGTAATGGTACAAAACTATTCATCATCATCATCATCAGCTCATTTTATGTCCCCACTGCTGGGGCACGAGCCTTCCCTATGGATGGATAGGGAGAACGGGCCATAAACCACCACGCGGGCCCAGTGCGGATTGGTGGTTGTTAACGACTACTAATGCAGCCGGGACCAACGGCTTTACGTGCCTTCCGAAGCACGGAGGAGCTCGAGATGATAAATTTTTGGTCACCCATCCGATGACCGGCCTTTGCGAAAGTTGCTTAACCTCAGCACTCGCAGACCGGGCGCGTTAACCACTGCGCCATCGAGCTCCTAACAAAACTATTAAAAATGTTATATTGCGAGACAATTTAATCGTAGTGATCATTCTTACCTTAGCAGAAGCTGGTCAACGCATATACATCTTATTTTTTAATTTAAAATCTCACGGGCAAACATTTGCAATGGTGGTTAACGAATTGAGAAAAGGGTGCATTTCTCATGAACAACTATTTTGGCATAAGCCGAGTACTATTATAATTTTTCTACCAAAACAAGAAACAAAAAACATTGTTAATAGAGAAACTTTGTATCATAGATTATTGAAGTAAAATAAAAACCTAAAATATGTGGAAAATGTAAGTAGATACTAATATAGGATTGGAAGCAGTGCGGCCTTAACTCCTGGACTAAGCGCAGACATGGAGCGCTAACATTTCGTCTGGTGCAGGTACTGTCAGGACACGGATGTTTTGAAGTACCTGCATTAAATCGTATAAAGAGAGGCTAGCCCATGGTGCCACCATTATACCGGAAGATACTTCCACAGATACTGTTCAGCGTGTTCAGCATTGCCTCCAGAGTGCTCGATTGGAAACAGAAACGCCGCACCCTAACGGCGCTGATTGGCTACTATGTCTCGCAGGCCGACGTAGTAAAGTTCATAACTGAGCATCGTTCTGTGATGGGTAGTTTTGATAAGAGTTAAAGCATATCTGGGGGCACGGCCGTGCCCCCACCAAGTCGAGCAAAAAAGCGTCACGGCCGTACCATCCTTTTCTCGAAGCAATTCAGACCATTTTCGACCCCCTGTAACTTCGTTGTGGATAAAACTAGAAGACTGAAATTTTCAGTAACCATGCAGGCATTGTAAAGACACGTATATTTCAAATTTCATTCAATTTGAACCAGTATTTTAAGAATTATAACGGGTCAAATTTCTTAATTTTGTCACTCACTGACTGACTCACCGATCATCAAAATTCTAAGGCACTTCTAGCAGACCTAGAAGCTTCAAATTTGGAATATAAGTAGTGTTTGGTGTATGAATCAAGGAAAAACTAAAATATTTTGCAATTTCGGTCCAGTTTTCTAGATACACCAACTGCATAAATAGCTTTGTAATCCCATATAAATGTATAGGATTACAAAGTTACATGTGCAGTTAATGAATCCACTGATTCATGTATAATATAATGGAATAATAGGTTCAGTTAAATTTTTCAATATTGGCTTTATTCGTAACGATGTTTTATTTTATTTATTTTACGGCAATTATTATTATTGCGTGCGAAGCCGCGGGTTTAAGCTAGTCCCATATAAATATAGGCGCATGGTAGTGCCCCTGCCAAATCGAAAGGAAAAAAGTAGAACTGTCTCTACAAAATACAAAAAGAAATGAGATCCCATCAAAAACAATACTTGTCAAAAAAAAACCAAGTCTCGCAACTCAGTTGTTCTGCGGTAAAAAGTTGTGAGATCCATGTAATACCAAGTCGGTTATTAATTTATTCAGTCTCTACTTAAGCGACTTTCTGTCTTAATACGTCCAGTCTCTAAGACCACGATCGTGGTCCATAACATTCTTTAATGTTTTATATAAATATATTGAGACTTGGCCATCGCCTGAAAACACGTGTAAATTCAATCGCCTGAAAACACATGTAAATTCAATTATTTAGTGCGATGGCCAAGTCTCAATATATTTATATAAAACATTAAAGAATGTTATGGACCACGATCGTGGTCTTAGAGACTGGACGTATTAAGACAGAAAGTCGCTTAAGTAGAGACTGAATAAATTAATAACCGACTTGGTATTACATGGATCTCACAACTTTTTACCGCAGAACAACTGAGTTGCGAGACTTGGTTTTTTTTGACAAGTATTGTTTTTGATGGGATTGGATTTGATCCATCCTGAGTTTTGGGTAAACCCCGAACCTTCTTGGGAGTCTCACATAACCGCCGTTTTTTCCGTTTGCGGTATGCGGAATGCATGCAAAAGAAACAGTTTCTATAATTATTAAATTTTTTGATCTGGGAAACGTAGTATTTATTATTTAAAAACGAAAAAATATGAAATCCACGTGGACCAAGTCGCGGGCCAACTGTTAGTCTATAAATATTTTATATATTTGTTTACTTACGTATGGCATGTATTTGTTTACAAACGAGTAATAAATTATCTATAGACCACAACACCCAAGGTATGCAAAACTTTTTTTACATTTACGAGCTGATCCGTTACATTATTCTAAATTCGAATTTGCGTACCTAGTTCTTTTTTATTTATCATGAGTCAAACGTCAAGTCCAACGTAGACAGAAAATTGTTGTGCAATATCAATTTAATTCGTTTATGCTCGAGTGAAATTTTTGTTAGAAAGTGTCATGGGATTTGCCGTCGTGGGTGTAATTGGTTGCAATTAAACAGCCATGTAAGTACTAAATCATCTTCAGTCACAAGACGAAGTGTTCGATTAATAAGGCTATTGTCACAGGTCAAGGTGCAGTTGAAATCCCGTTCGTGGCTTTGATACACTTGTTTGAAATATTAGATAGGGCAGTGCCATTAATGTTTGACATCTTTTCCCTTTAATCATTTAAAATAGGGGTCAGCAGATTTTAGTTGCCACCTGCTTTCTTGCTGTCATCCCACGAAATTATAATGAAAATTATGTTCTTTTTTAACGAAGAAAATTCTATCTAACACTGGGCTTAGTGTCGAATACTGTACCCTAACCCTATCTACTGATATCTGAACCTTTATTTGTAAAAACTTTTAAATTTGATGTTCATAGGAACGTACAAAGGTAGGTAGGTACTACTCAATTTGAAAATGAAAATGAAAAATGATTTATTCGTTAACATATTAACAATTAAACAAAAATCAGGGCAGACTACTTCTATTGAACGCGAAATGCATCCGTACCAGAAGTAGCCAATAGCTTACAATTTAAAACAAAATAAAAAAAATTAACAATTTCTTTTTTTTTACTTCAAATTAAAATACACAAGTATGTGTGTGTGTGTGTGTGATGTGTGTGTGTGTGAGGGTGTGTATGTGTGTGTGTGAATGTGTAAATGTGTGTGTGTATGCATGTGTGTTTGTGTGTAATAAAAACATAAATATCCACACACTAAAGTCCAAATTGCATTAGGTTTTCTACCTCAAAGTAATTTAGTGTTTTCAGCCATTCAGTCAATTCCCGCTTACAATTACGATAAGTCATTGGATAAATGTCTAACATCTTATTAATTTTATTATATAAATGACTAGAGACGTTTTTGTATTGAGTGCGAGCAAATTTGGTTTTAGTAGTATTTACTGCAACGGCTTTATCTTTTCTTCTTTTAGATAAAATATTATGATCGAAATTTATAGACGTATGTTTTTTCAAAATCACGTGTAATATATAAAGTTTACGGACGGTCAGTAAATCGGCAATATAATATAATGAATTTGTTGAGAAAAGGCGTGGTTTAAAATACATAATTTTTAGTAATCCTCTTTGAGCTCGTTCCACTTGTATAAAATGAGTTTTTACAGCACCTCCCCATATCGATATGCAATATATCAAAATAGATTGTGCCAGTGCAACATAGATCTGATTTAGTAAAATTTTATTTGCAACATATCTTAAAGTTTTGAAAATCCACATTAACTTACGCAGTCTGCCAGCAACCAGATCAATCAATCAATTTGTTGACATTGAATAAAGGTCACTTTGACTTACAAAGTAAATAAATCGTACTGACTATTCTATTTGCACGGATATCCGGACCACGGTAGACTTATTGATTGGGCGCCAGACTTGGATCACAGAAAAGATATCTGGGGTTTTCAAAAGGAAGACTAAAGACTAATAACTACACAACATGTCTTCACTTTTGTTATTGTGTTTTATATAGGATAACATAATGTTTGCGTCCGAACCGAATGTGCAACGCCTAGACAAACCACGGCACATAAGTAAATACCCAAACAGCGTCCAGTCCAATCGTGCTGCGTGCGACAGGTACACTACTTAGAGTACCTACCTAAGTAATTTATAAATTTATGAAAAATAAAATATTTTGTTTCATTTATGTATCTTATCCTCTATCCCTTATCCCTTATCCTGTCGTATACATTTTGCGTGCTATAAGGTAGGTTGGACTCTGTTCGGATATTTACTCATGTGATTTAGGTTTAAAGGCGTAAAGTTGTCAAAATATATTTGTAAAGTGGTATTTTCGATAGATAAATAAAAAAAAACTAATAATACATATACAATAATGTTTAACATTATTGTCACGTTATAAAATATAATAAATTAGAAACTAAAAACTTAAACCAGAATTATAGCTTTTTCCCTTTAGTTTATGGCTTCGTAAGGTTAGCACATTTAGCCTATGTCAAAGTATTTTTTCTTGTAAGTTATACGCAGACATGACTTCATTTTTCCGCAAGGCGGTCCATCCAGAATTTAACCTAGTTATGCATGTTATGCTGGATGCGAGCAGCACAAAGCCGGTCGTTGTGGAGATCCTTGGGGGAGGCCTTTGTCCAGCAGTGGACGTCTTTTGGCTGAGATGATGATGATGATGATGATGCATGTCGCATAATTTATAACAAAATTGTTCCAGCACTTACCTGACCCATCTGATCACGTCGACGCTTCTTCTGCGAGATGTCTGACAAGGACAAGAAGAAGGGGAAAGAAGAAAAGAAGTCCGATTCGTCGGCGTTCTTCAAGGACTTTGCGGCCGGCGGCATCTCGGCGGCGGTGTCCAAGACAGCGGTCGCGCCCATCGAGAGGGTCAAGCTCATCCTGCAAGTGCAACATGTCTCCAAGCAAATCCCGGCGGACCAGCGGTATAAAGGTGCAATTTGTTTTTTTAAAGTTATTATTAATATTTTCACTGTGAAAATTTTGGTCACAGTGAATATTGGTCACTTTATAGTTTAGAAAAATATTGGTCACAAAAATTGTTTTTTTTTTTTTTTGGTGCGAATTGGTCATATACATTTGGCCGTATATGATGTTTGTGCCAAACAGAATGTCAATACAGAACTTTTATCTCAAAAACATTCGTACTGCTTTTCCCATACAAAACTGTTGCTAAACTAATATCTCGCATACTTAGTACAGCAAAACAACACACTAGCTGTTTTGGTAGGTATATATCACTACCTACACCAAAAACGTCTTCTTCGTCTTCTATTTAAATAGGTATATCGGAGTAATAAAAATGCTGCAGCCACGATCGCTCTTTCGACCGACATTTAGTTTTCGAATGCTCCAAGCACGGATGTTCGACTCGAACGTTCAATGTTTTGCACGAAAGTGAATGTTTAGTTCGCTGGGCAGAATTTGTTGCTCGCTGGCGATAGCTCGTTTACAAATGCTCTCAGTAAGAACGCTCCTGAACACACGCCTGCACACTGACTACCACAAGCTGTCAAATTTTCTCAATAGACTTTGTGTACACGGCATATGGTTGAACATTAATTAAAGAAAGGACAATGAAAAGAAACGTCCCCACCATCCAACAGATTTGAAACAAGCGTCATTTGAAACATCTGTTAGAATAGAGAAGTTTTTACTATGGCGACATATTTCAAATACGTTGGGTTAGGAAGGTGGGAGGTTAGTAAGGTTAGGTTAGGTTTTTAGTCCAATGGGCCACCGCGCGGACCGCGATAGGCTTCCGGGTTCTTGTGGTTCCGCTAATGCGGTTGAAAGATGTCCCTGGGTTTTCGTGGGTTGGGCAGACCACCGCCCATCCCCACACACCTGCCGGCGCTTGCAACAGCCCGGTCGAGACGGTCTGAGAGCAGATTTCCTCAGGGTAAAAAAAAAGGTTAGGTTAAGTTTTTTCCTGGGCTTTTAGTGGGTCGGCCGCACAACATCTCAAGTCAACCCCACATATTCCCGCGGGAAGCCCCGACCCGCGGGATGATTTGATTCCGTAGGATAAAAAAAAGGTTAGTTTAGGTGAAATATGCTTTTTTTTGTTTTTTTTTTTGGAAAAAATGTTTTTTGTTTAAAACTAAATACATTTTTGCCGAAAAGTTATTTTTTTATATATAAACCCAATAGTTTTTGCAACTAACACAGGTACTTTAGACTTTTTTGGGTCCCAATGAACAAATTGACACGAATCCCGTGACTGTTGTAGGGTGGGGACGGGGTTCATACAAAATCCTTCATGGTCCTTTGTCAGTTTTGGATAGTCTTATGTGCAGGCTTCTGCCAGTGTCCAATGGTTAACTAGTGCCGTTTCGCAGGTATTGTGGACGCGTTCGTTCGTATACCAAAGGAGCAGGGCATCGGCTCGCTGTGGCGGGGAAACCTTGCGAACGTGATCAGATATTTCCCCACGCAGGCGTTGAACTTCGCCTTCAAGGATGTGTACAAGGGCATGTTCCTACAAGGCGTGGATCAAAAGAAAAACTTCTGGCGGTATTTCGCCGGCAATTTGGCGTCCGGGGGCGCAGCGGGGGCGACTTCGCTCTGCTTCGTGTACCCTCTCGACTTCGCGAGAACAAGGTGAGGTTGTTTGTTGGTTTTTTGTTTCATCATCTTCTTTCTGCCCTGGTTCAATGTTACTTGGAGTCAGCGCAAAATGTCCGTTTACTCCACTCTCCTCTATCAGTCGTCACCTGTGCAGTCACTCCCTCATATCATCGGTCATACAATCCATCCATCTTTTCTTTGGTCTCCCTCTCCCCCTCCATTCATCAACACTTATATTCATCACTTTCTTATACATGCGTTTCATCCCTTCTCATCACATGCCTATACCAAGTCAAACGATTTCCCCCTAACTTTTCAGTCACCATCACCTCATTGGGGCACGTGCCTTCCCTTTGGATGGGAACACCACACGGAGAATTGGCCATAAACCACTGCGCGGGCGCAGTGCGCAGTGTATTGGTGATGTTTTAACGACTGCTAATACAGCCGGGAATGGCTTTACGTGCTTTCCGATGCGTGGAAGAGCTCAAAATGATAAATTGGTCACCCACTCAATGATGGGCGAATTTTTTCTTTGATAAGTAGCTCTTGTTGCTGCGATAAAGTAGTGAAGAGAGAGTTTTGACCGAACGGTAGTGTGAACAGTAGGCGATCAATAATTTTATTAAGGTTTGTTCCAAAAAAAGGTGTCTAAAATTTTTGCGGGCATATAGTTTTTTACATTTCAGTCATTTTGCATTTTTTCGTTTGCTTTTGAAGATATGTTAGATGTGTTTTGTTTTGCACACCAAGTTCGGACAAATGAGAAGGTTTGCACATTTATACAATCGGATTTTAAAAATTTGGAGAATTATGGCGCATCCGTTGCCTCGTCCGCAGGTTAGCCGCCGACGTGGGCAAAGGAAAGGAAAAGGAGTTCAACGGGCTCATAGATTGTCTACTAAAGACTTTGAAGTCGGACGGGCCCATAGGTTTGTACCGGGGCTTCATCGTGTCCGTGCAAGGCATTATCATCTACCGCGCCACCTACTTCGGCTTCTACGACACAGCGCGCAGCATGCTGCCGGACCCAAAGAACACTTCTTTGTTCATCACGTGGCTAATCGCGCAGGTAAAGTACCTTTTAAGATAAAATTTTAGTAGAAAAAATCGACCAGTCGTAAGGGCTGATTTCTCAATCGTCAGTTAAAGTTTATTCTTTGAATAGTTTTGACATATTAACAGATTATCTTTAGAAAATATGTCACAATGACAATGTATTCAAACAAAAGTTCGATTGGGAACCGGACCCATGAGACCCTTGGATTACCGGTCCATTGCTCTGACCGCGGAGTTACCTACTGAGACCCTCGGGGGTTCGATTCCCGCTCTAGCTTCCTGAGACTAGTTGATTTTTTTAAGTAAAAATGGAATCGACGCTGGATGTCACAAACGCGTTTTGTCACTTACGTGAATCGTCATGCAGTTAAAATTTACTCAGTTGGGCACATTTGCGTTTGGTCATATTCGCAATTGGTCACAATCGCAGCTCGTCATTTACGCGGTTTGCCACAACCGTATTTCGTCATATACTTTATTACGCGTTTGTGGCATCCAGCGTCGAATCCGTAAAATTTTATCTTTGAATTACCTAAAGCATTATGAATACAAAAATAAAAATAATAAAATTATAGTACCCTTCTTCATGTCTACTCTAGAGTTCTAATTGTAATAACATCCATATTGTCAGCAAATATAAATTTTAATTCTGATTTCGTATTATACGATCCACTACGCACTAATTATTTGGAATACCTACAAGTGTAAATGGAATGGCGAATAAAACTCATTAGGCACCCTAAAAGCGAACAGTACGAGCATTTCGCGTTTCCAGACGGTGACGACGGTGGCGGGCATCACCTCATATCCCTTGGACACGGTGCGGCGGCGCATGATGATGCAGTCGGGTCGGCCCGCCAACGAGCGGCTCTACAAGAACACCATCCACTGTTGGCTCGTGATCCTGCGTACCGAGGGCCCCGGTGCCTTCTTCAAGGGCGCCTTCTCCAACGTCCTCAGGGGGACGGGGGGCGCCTTCGTGCTCGTCCTGTACGACGAGATCAAGAATCTACTATAGCCGCCACCCTACAATCAGTTTGTGACTGTCTGCGTGCTGTTCCGTGCTCGTCGGGTGGAGATGGCTGGTTTACATAATTTTAAGAAGGTACTGTACTGTAGCCTCGTTTAATAAATTTTCTTTAATTAATAAACTTACATATTGATTTTTTGTGGTGTCTTTGATTGTGGGTTAGTGACGTTGTTAGTAAGTGATTGAAGAAGGTAGAAATCGGTTTAAATAGTCATTGCAGTGCAATAACAATGCATTAGGCTTTGTAATCATTGCCATCTGTGATTACAAAGTTTAATGCATGGATAACATCTAGGTAATTTGTTTTAACTAATGTTACAAGTCAGCTTGAACTGGTTTTCAAGCTGATCTTTGGATGGCTTAAATTGAATAAGGTTAAAGTATAACTTTGAATTACGCGTTTATCAAAATGTTGCCTTATGTCTGAAAACTATTTATAACCATTATTCGCAACGCAGTTCGGGGGACGGCATGGCAAAGGCTTTAAATTTTTACCAATGGACATTCAAACATATCAAAATATAAATAAGACATAAATTTAAAAGATTTGTTAGATGAATTTCGCGAACGAATTATTCAGTAGCAGCTAATTTTAGAATCGCATTTTTTAGCGAAAGCTTTATTTATGTTCCCATAATTTATTATTAGATGAATTTTGCGATTTCCTTTTTTTTAGTTGCAGTAAATTTCATAGTAACGCCATTAATACTTCAATCGACTGATGAACTAGCCAGAAGAGGCTCCAACACAAAAGCTGTTGGACCAGAACCGATAGTACCCATCCCCTTCAACCAGTTAAGGAGCTGGTTAAGGGAACACACACAGACACAAGCAACAAAATGGTGGACCTCGACACCAGGATGCAGGCAATCCAAGGAGGCTATGCCATCCCTGGATACAAAGCTGACCAAGCGCCTTCTGCACATGGACAGGAATAGCCTAAAACTGGTGGCGGGGACCATTACTGGACACTGCTCGCTGAATAAACACTTTCACACATTGGGTATTACTGATAGTCCTCTGTGCAGAGCGTGCATGGAGGCGGAGGAGACGGTGGCGCATGTGCTCCTTGAGTGCACCGGCGTCGCTCAGATCCGCAGAGAAACTCTCGGTACACCGGGATTCGCGGACGTCCTGAGAAGACTAGGAAGACTGATCTGCTTCTGGAGGGAGGTGGGCTGGCTAGAATAACCGGCCGCCATGGCTCACGTACAATGGTCCACTTTAAGGACTAAGTGCGGAAACCATCACCGTTAACATAGAACATACTTCAATCGGTCAGCATAAGAAATCCTTACCGTTGTTGAGGTTAAGTTAAAAAAAAATATTCCCGAGCGAAGCACAGCGTAGCGAGGGCCAGTCACGGAAGGGGGAGCGCTGCAACTAAATAAGGCGTTCGCAAAATATATCCAACATTAAATATTGATTCGCTAAAAATTGCGATACTGGAATCCGCTGCAACTTAATAAGGCGTTCGCAAAATATATGTAATATGAAAAATTGATTTGCTAAAATATGCGATTCTAAAATTAGCTTCAACTGAATAATGAGTTCGCGAAATTCATCTAACAAATCCTTTAAAATGATCCCGCGGCATCGATGCCACGGGCTCTCGCTGCGGGATGCCGTGGCATGCCGTGGCGTACTGCGGTAGGCAAAAGCATGCTGAAGGATGCCGGCGCACGCCGTGACGTGTCGAAGGTAGTATTGTAAAGAACTCGAGTCTTTTAGTCTTAATTCGATAGACTCGCATCAATTTTACAAGATTCAGTGAATTAACTAAACTCGGAGTCTTGATAGAGTCGAGCAGGTTTTAATTCAGCAGAGAAGCAGGCTGCAAGCCTAATGAGTAAATAAAATTTTGTTTTTGCAAGGTCTAGACAAAAAATTCTGGATTTATAAATAAATAAAGATTTGTTTCTTCAGCCTAGCTGTTTTAATGCATATTAACCTGATCCCTATCTAATATTTATTATTATAGACTAGTCACATACAAACAAATTACTTACGATATATCGAAAATATTGATATATTTTTTACATGAATATCCCTAAGCTGAATTTGCCGAGGCATACTTCGACATGACGCGGCGGCAAAATACTTTGCCATGCCGTCCCGGTCTGCGTAGGCCTTTATTCGATTATTCTATCATAGTCTTTGGACACTATTGATAGAATAAGGTACTTTACCAGGATATCACCATTATATCAGAGACTAGTGCCAGTTCTGTCAACGATGCGAGTCGTTAACAAAAAATAAAACTAACTTTGAAATAAATACATGTTTTTTATCAGCAGTACGTATATAACTTTAACGCCTCAATGGCCGAATGACAAAGCGCTCGGCTCGCTACCCGATGACTTGATTTCAGGAGGCCTTTGCCCATTAGTGGGACAGTTATGAGCTATTTACTTTATTTACTATATAACTTTATTTGATGTCGCACAGAAGCGCAACGCCGCGCAGGGTCCAATGTCGCGGGTTGCTGTCCGTCTCGAAGTCGATCGAGCCCACGTACTTGGCGTCGGTCCGCTGCGGCTTGCGGTAGATGGGACACTCGTATAAACGCGGGTCCTTGCCCGCCGTCGTGTTGATCGCGAAGATGTAGATCACCGGCATTTGCTCGTACAGCACTTTTGCCTTGGACTCTATCAGCTTACCCGATTTGCGGTCGAGGGACGCGCCTGCAAATTGATTACAGGATTTATTTTATTGCATCTGGACTGAGTGATCTTTTTAAGGCGAAGGGTAAGGCACACTAGCGCCACCGATTGATAATTTGCCAATTACTAACGGACCGGATCTTTTTTTAAACATTGCGTACCGTCCGACAACAGAAAAGCATCCATAGTATTTATTTAATAATTGTGCACTACTTTTTGTTGCGTGGTTTATTCACAAAACGGACTATTGCATTTATTCACAAACAATGGCCACTTTTGGTGTTAGCGAATGAATACAAAAACAAATCTAAAAGAAGTGCACAATTATTAAATAATAGATGTTTGCCTAGTGTCTGAAGGTCCGCAATGTTTGAAAAAAAATACAGTTTAGCAGTTATCAAATTAAATCCATTAGCGGCGCTTGTTTGCCTTACCCTTCGCCTTAAGTAGATTATACTGGATGATTACTACTACTACTACTACTGGATTATGTGGATTTCGTAAGGAGAGGACCAACTGTCAACAGCTGTCTCCCTGTGAACACGGACCCTGTAATGTGTTCGAAGAGCTCCTTTATACTAGCGTTTCTGCAGCGTGAGCGTTTGATACCTAGGCGCAGCGCAGACGCAGACACCGAGACAACGCAACGCATACGTCATGGCGAACGCTGCATGGCGAACGCTAGTGTGAAGGGGCTGTAAGTGGGTAAACATCCCAAAAACAAGCGCAAATAAATTAACATCACACCATTTCAGGTCCTCACTTCTGGGGCAAGAGCCTGCCCTATAGATGGATAGGGAGAACGGGCCATAAACCACGCGGGGCCCATTCCGCTGCGGTGGTTGTTAACGACTGCTAATGCAGTGCGTGCGTTTACCTGCCTTCCGAAGCACGGAGCAACTCGAGATGATACGTTTTGGTCACCCATCCGATGACCGGCCTTTGCGTAAGTTGCTTAACTTAGCAATCGCAGACCAGGTGCGCTAATCACTGCCCCATCGAGATGCTCGATAAACATGATAAATGATAAATATTAAAAGTAGTAAAAGTTCCTAGGAGCAAGAACAAAATATTCCCATACCTTCCAAGAACAGTCCGTAGACGTAGACTCCCTCGGCGGGCCCTTCGTGCACCTCCTCGCGGTTCAGCTTGGTGATGAGGTTCTGCAGCACCACAGAGTCCAGCGCCCAGCCCTTGTGGCTACGTGTCACTTCCTGCAACATTTCTTAGGTACAAGTTACTAAAATACAAAGATTGGTCGCATATTAATTATTGTATTTTGTAATATATGCTTTGATTATATATAATCAAGGTTAAAAAAAGTTCCACCTATACAAAACGACGACGCGTCGTCGCCCTGTCATCAGTCAGCAATGACGTTTCAAGCATGGTACGATATGATTACGTTAATCGTTACGTTATGCAATATGCTTAAGTCAGTCACCACCTAAGGAATTAAAACCCGTTTGCATTAAACTTATGAATCGCCTAAGTCTTGGCTTAACTACTATGCGGTCAAGTTAACTCGTCACTTCGCTCAGGTGCCGAGTTAACTTGTCTGGGTAGTAGTTAGGCAAAGACTTAGGCGATTTATAAGTTTAGTGCAAACGGGTGTAAGTATTTAAAAAATATATGGTTTTGAAAGAAATATTTGCCCATGCTGCTACTTGAAAGAGGCTAAAATAGTATTCTCATTACCTCTATTTATCTTTTGGACAGTACTATACGATAGTGTATCTTAGGGGAATAAACCCGTACATCATCCCAGTTGGACGAGTATTAAGTATAAAATAAAAGAGTGATGTATTGTAAACAAACGAAGTGTAGCGTTATAGAAAGATTTACAGGGAATAAACAAATATATTTTAATTTCTTATTGTTTTTGGTTGGATACAAAGAGATAGACGGTAAAATATAATCAGCGTTTAAGAACTTAGAAATGTCCACAAACACCGAACCTGTCTCATCGCAGTGAGGAAGCCTTGAGGGTTGAAAAAGCCAGTCATCCAGAAGGCGGTGGGCCGGCCGTTCTTCAGCCAAATGCGGTACTGCTGCTCGCGCTCCAACAGCTCGGTGTACCAGAAGCCGAGGGTGGCGGACTCCCACGAGACCTGGGAACATTCAAGTTACCTTAATGAAGATCATGAGGCACCTTTAGGTGCTGAACGACAACTTCCTAAAACGATTACTGTCCCAAAGCGGTAACTCCCAAAATGTCTATATTTCCGAAGTCGTCCTTTGCAAAACCACCTCGAATCAACAATCCCAAAACCGCTACTACACAAAACGGTAAACAAATAGATATTTCTAAAAATGACTGGTAGGTACCAGAAGCGTATCTTTGCAGATTTGTTTTTTTATTTGTTTTTTTTATCTTCTATGTATTTTCTTTTTTTTTCTTTCTTTCTTCTATACAACGTGTAACAGAAAGGTGTGGTCATAATCTCTCGCTCGTGGAATATCTCAACACTGTCTTTTTTTATGATTATTAACTTTAATTAGATATGCAATTTTCAATTAAATATTTCTATTGTGACGTCACATCAAAATAAACAAGTCTCAGCCACAGAACACCAGAAACCTCTTTCTGTGTTCCGTGGTCTCAGCCCTAGTGGTTTAGTAACCTCTGTGTACTTACATTTCTAATCGACCATTGCCTGACAAACTAAAGTTAATAATTATGTCTTAATAACAACACATACAAGTTCTAGATGGGATATACTTTGGATCTTTTCATTTTGACCACACCTTTATGTTACACGATGTGTACATAATAATGACTTGTCCGTTCTGACTGATTGATTCATCATCGCCGAGCCGAAACCGCTGAAGCTAATTAGTTGAAATTAATTGAGTGACGTAACCAGCCACTAAGAAATGATTTCAAGGAAATCCTTCCCTAAAGAGGTCAGATAGGGGGTGAAAGTTTGTATAGAAGTCAGTTTTGAAGTAAAATACTTGAAAATTTGTTATTTAGCTTTTTTCACTAATGAATAATGACATGTCTCAGGAATTTTGTTTTCTTCCTTTAAAGGACCTGTCAAAAGGGACGCAGGTTTATTTGCTTTTTTTTTATTTAAATAAAATCCGTATTTAAAAAAAAAAAATTTGATATTTAATTTTCCGATAAAAATAAAGAATGAAGTGTTAAAGCGTTTTCTAAAAATACCTCCAAGAGAGGTGAAATAGGGAAGGAAAGATTGATTATACGGAAATCTGTAATTTTATTTGGCCTGTTCGAAATCATGTGTTTTAGGGTTTTGGAAAACGATGACAATTTGTGCAGGTAGATCAAAATGGACCAAAATTACTTATATAAAGTATCTTGATTACGTTGTTTTGTATTAGACACTTTTACTCATTTTAATGTTAAAATGACGTGAAACCAGCGTTATTTAAATGGAATACCAAACTTTTTTATAATATCCAGATTCCGTGGTGGCAGGTTCTGGTGTAATAAAAATATAAGAAAACCATAAATGCCTCACCTTGAGCCATTTTTGGGGAATCCTGGCGTCGTACATAGCGTCCAGGGACTCTCGCAAGCCTTGACTCATAACGATGGTGCCGTCAATAGCCAATTTCAAGTCGCATAAGGTAGAACTGACCGTCTTAATTACTTTCTGTATTCTGTCTATTTCTTGCCTGAAATTTCATTTTAATTTCATGATAGTGACCCATGATAGTTATTTAATTTTTACATTTACTTGTGTTCAAGGTAAACTTTTACTAAAAAAAATTCTGTGCAGGATAGATACTTCACAGTGACTTAATACTGCTGGCTTGCAGCGTAAATCACAAAGTACTTCAAAAATTCAACGAGTCTTCTGGGGTCTTGGTAGTTTAACGATCAGAGCATTGGGGCGGTTATCCAAAGGTCGTGGGTTCGATTCCCACTCGAGCTTCCTGAGACTGGTTGATTTTTTCTAGTAAAATTTTATCTTGTAACTACATATGGCATATATTTTTTTTGTGAATAAAAAATATGAAAAAAAAACCTTTATACTTGAAAAACAAAAAGCAGATTAACAATTTGGTCAATTATAATAGGTAACGTAACGTAACTCCTTATTATAATGTTGCCTAATACCTACCTTAGGAAAATGTTCATTGGTAAAAAGGCTCCCATCTTTTGAAGAGCTTCTTTCACTTCAAAACTTATGTATTGTTTAGGCAATTTTTCGAGCATGTCTACTGCTAAGCGATAAACTATGCTTTCTCTGGTCTCCCCTCCTTGACTCCCTCCTTCTTTAGGCTGCACGTTTAGTATTGTGTCTAAAATATCCTTAGCGCTATTAATCTGGTAAGTTATGTCTGCATTACCGTGCAAACCAAACACTTCTGGCGTATCCGTCAACGGTAGCTGATTTATGTAGTCCACGTAACCTTGCAAGTTTCTCGTTTGTGGAACTTTATATCCTTTGTAAAACTCGAAGCCTGGTCTCAGCAGCACATCGCAGAACCACACATTGGTAAATGTCGTCAGTAAGCGTTTGTCAAAGTCGTCTGTGACTCGACCACCGTACATGACCTCCCCGAGCATGTAGCAAACTGTAGCCCACGAAATACCTTTCTTAGGATCTATCTCATCCAGATGGTTTTGGACAAACTGGACGCAAGCCGCATAATCTGCTTGATTGAACTCGTAAGGTATGTTCCAGCCCAGAGGACCGAATTTTCTTCGTTCCTGAAGTATTGTGTGTAAGAATGCAACTGCATACAGAAGCGGTGGCCACTGTGTTAACGAGGAGTAATCTAAAGTATCTTGGGTAATGTTCTGATAGGTTCTCTTCATACTCGCTCGTATTCCTTGAGGTGGTTCATTTGTGAATTTTATAGCCATTTGCAGGAGACCTATTGGAAATTCAGTATGTACTTCGGTAGTTAACCACAGACGGAAGGATTCTTGAATATGTTCGGTTTCAATGAGTGCGTCCATTGCTTCCACGCAGAATGGGAGAGATAAGTGAATATTTTGTAGCAGCACCCACCCGCCTTCGTTCATGGAATCTGAGATCATTTTGCGCGCGACTACTTCTTGACCTTGGCCCATGGACACTGCTTTCAGAACTGGAACAGAGCAAAACCAATCAGCCGCAGATATTATATGACGAAGGTAAAGTTGAACAATTAAATAGCAGTGTTTCCTCAATTTAAGATTATGCACTTATGCAAGGCATTTATGCTCGTGTTGTCGGCAGCTTAGTGTCATTGAGTTAACGAATGAAGAGTTACCTATTTCTTTGGCTTTAGCGAGACTACCGATCTGAGCAGAAGGATCCGACCCGATAGACAAGATGCAGATGAGCGGTGTGCGTGGCTCCGACTCCTGCCACGTCGTTTCCAAGTTTAGGATGCATCCTTCTCCGTATTCAGGCCCCAGTGAATCTGGTTTAGTAGGGAGAACAACAATTAGATTCATTCATTGTTAGTCAGTGTAACTGCACCTTAAACACAACACACAAAATCTACGTTTTTGAATATTTGCAACCACGCTAACAACTTTTTGACACTCAAACTGTATAGCATTTATAAAGGTAGAACAATTTTCTAATCAATATTATAATTTTAGCCAAAAGACATTTACTGTTAGACAAAGGCCGTCCCCCAAGGATCTCAACGACCGGTTTTTTTTACTGAAATTCTTAATAGTGCAACCTTAATACGAAGGAATTATTTCACTTTTACTATTGTTTTCATGTGAATTTTTTGGCATGGCAATTTTTTTCCATTTAATCGGCGTTCTTTTATTCTTTAAGATTGTTTTAATGATACTTCTGTTACCAACCAGAAAAGCTAATACGATTGATAAGTATGGGTTCACGTCAGTAGTCTAATGGAGCTTTTTATTTGGATAAAGTTTTCTGATGACCTTTTTAGCGTCACCAGACATTAAACGGAACTTTGGTCATTGAACCATAATTTTCCGAATCTAACCCGAGCATCTATCCTTTTGGCTAACGACACTACATTAATACCGCTTGGTCATGCTTGGTTAATCACATACCAATAATATATTTCCTAGCCTGGGAAAGTGTGCGGTCCGGGCTCCACGAGCGCACGAGCAGCAGCTTGCGGAATACGTCCAGACTCTCGTTGTACCCGCTCGGGATCGTCTCCTCCTCTGGTTTGGCCTTCTCGTACCACACTCGCCACTCTTTCTCGTTAGACGAAATCTGCACCGAAATTTTTCATTTTGAACCTTTTATGGATGTGTAAGAAATATTGCACTGCCTGATCTTGAATTATTTTTAACTAAATCGTGAAACTAAACTGAACATCTAGGAAAGTCTCCAATGGTTTACGAATTCATGGCTTAGATTTGACTTTCATATAATACTTTGTTCAATTATATAAACATTTTTGTATTTTGATTTTTGAATTGATTGAGCTGAATTAAATGGCTACTAATACTTAAACACGGATACCTACTGTATTTCTCGAGTGAATTACGTAACTAGTTGTTATTGCAAATCTTATTAATAAAAATTTAAGTTAGAACATTATATTCCATGCAGTGGCGTTTAAGAAAATATTTGGATAATTGTTTTGTGACAGGGCGATAACATTCTAAGCAGCATTTAATAATAAGCTTCCGGTGCTACTGTAAAAAAAAATCTAATAGAAATACCAACAAGTCATTATCGTTTGAAAATTTATATTTTCATATTTATTAGTATGAATATGATAGGATTGCTCCTGTACTATTCAAATAAATTTTCATATAAATCTGTTACTTGTCTAGAAACTAAGGATGATTATCGATTATGTAAGTTTAAGATTAAAGTTAAGCCGCGAATTTAAAATAAATTAACAGGTGTTCTCTGAAAAACCACTTTTAGCTTGAGCTAGCGCTGTAAGGTGCTTAACATTTACTCTCGTATGAATGAAACTGAATCTGTTTGTAGATATAGTTTTTTCCAGTAAATACATACGAAGATAAAATACATTATTAAGAGATACTTTTTATTCACAACGTTGCACGTCTAACTTACCCTCTGAAGGACGTCACTAAAAGTATTCAGCTTGCTGATTTCTACCAGATTCAACCATGTGATGTCTAAAATCCACCTGAACGGCTTCGGGGTGACAGCATTCAAGTCTAATGAAGCGCCACCCTTTACGAACGCCATGAACTCATCGTGGGATATGAGCCCTCTGTGGCAGTCAATCTTCATCCCCAACATGAGTGTGAATAACGCTTTATGCCTCTCGTACAAACTCCGTAATGTGAACGCCCATATTTCATGCGTCAGGTACTTTAAGATAATATTAATTCTATCTTCAGTCACGTTGGTTTTTGTAGATTTCGTAATTGAACTATCAAATATATTGAGAAACTGTTTCAAAGAATTCTGGTACATAATATTAACATTACTCATTTCTACTATTAAGAAGTAAAGAATTGAACCCCTTCCTGCTACTGCTCTGAATTCCTCCCTAGCTTTGATAATCTTCTTTTCTGTCACTTCAGCCACTTTGAGTTTCTCGTTAACTTCTTCTGCCGTTGTTTTTGTTACCTGAAGTACTTGGATCAAGGCTTCGTCATCGACTAAGGAGCCAACAGACGATGTTAGCCGGCATAGTAAGTTACTTTCTAATTCTTTCATACTTCTTTGATTTTTCATGACCGACTCGAACAGGGCTACTCGTTCTTCTTCCAAATCTGATTTTTCCATAAGAATGACCCGTCCAAGTAATTGATCTTCCAATCCTTGCATTGTTACAGTGAAGTCAATAATTGATGTCTTAGCACTGATTTCCGGTGAATATGGAGGGTTAGGTAATTTTGTCGTTATATATAACATAAAACCAGGCATAACATCACACTCTTTATCCCCAACAATCACTTTTTCGATTGAACCTGATTTAATGAAGTTCTTCTCTAAAACATTATCTATAACGGGATCCAAATCTACGCCAACGTCTTCTATCAACAGAGGCCTACCCAAAGAAAGGCTGTCTTCTAAATGAGTTCTGAAATATTTGTGGTTCAGTGATGTAATTTGCAATTCATTTGAACCCTCCTTATTTTTGATCCAATTTTTACCTTGACTCTGCGGGTCCACTAACAATGGGTATGATCTAGATTTAGTGACAATCAGAGCGTTTTGTACAGACAATTCATCGTTCGGTAAACCTTGTAATGTCCATTCGGATATGGTTGCGTTTTCAACCAGCATGTTTGTGATGTTGAGGTTATTAGTGACTGGTATTTCTTTCTTTTTTAATATTCCCATCCAGGTGTCAAGGAGGCTGTTTCTGAATTCTTGATTGTACGGTCCACAGTACGATAAAAACCCGGTGGCGAGTATAACGTCACCGACCAGTCTGCCTAACTGTTCCTTAAAATCTTTGCTCTGCTGTGTCCACCTAATCTTTTCGCCACCAAGGCCATTGATAAGCGCGGTGGCAGCAGTCATCTTTCTCAAACAGACGTTAGCAGCGTCAGTTAACTGTTGTTTTTCTGATACAGCCGATTCATATTGCTCCTTTACTTTGCGTAGAGACATTTCACGTTCTTCTAATTGCCTTTCGGCTGATGATAAATCATCCATGGCCACCTGTGTAATATTCACCATTATAAACATTATGTTACATGCCACAAAAAATAACTTTTATAGTATATATTTATGGTATGCTTTTTATTGTTAAATTATTGTTACTACATATTCTAACCTTCAACCGTGCTTCTTGCATTAACAGGTTCGCTTTGAGAGGTAGGACTTCCTTGTTGACACTGTGGAAGAAAGCCATGGCCTTTGTCCACGACAGCAGCCCAGCCACATCGCCGCAGACTCGTTTGGCCGTGTCCATGTTGTAATCCTCCATCTCGAAGTACGGCATCAAGTGCTCAACCATCTCGTTGTTGATTATGTCTTTAGGGTAGTTCTGAAGTTGTAGCAAAAATGTGGTGCTAGCCATCATCTGTTAAAGAAATTCATATTGTAAAAATAGAAACCAAAATACTATACGTAGAGGGATGTTGTAAAAAGGAATGAAACTTATTGATCATCGTATTTTAACAATCCGAAACGGTATGTCTCTGTTTGAGCAATATACGTCAAAACGTTGAAGTTAAATATGCATTTAACCAGGCTACGTGCCTTAATGATCCATAATATGTCTGTGCATAAAATGCTTTATCCTATTATAACTATGAGTGGGTTTCTTTATTTTTTTAAATTAACTGACATCTTTATACAAAAACTTTAAATCAAAAGTAATTCAGTATTCGAAATAAATTTTATATATAATAACTATGTTAAATGAAAATGAAGTCTATTCAGTTTGACCTAATTATATCTCTAACCTTCAAGGATTCTGCCCATGACGGCTTTGGGCACGGTGCGGCTGTATCAGAAATAAGAGGATGCAATCTTCTCTGGAATAAAATGAGCACGCAGTCCATTATTCTCATGATCAAGTGAGGCGGTCTACCCAACTTCCTCACAGTCGCAATGTGGGCAGGTTTAATAGTATTCAAGGCGGCTTCTGCTTCTTCGAGAGCAGGTTTTGCTGCTTCTAGCTTTATCTCAGCCTTTTCTTTTTCTTCAGCGATGTACGCTACTAAAGCTTCAGCTTTTTCTTTCACTATTTGGACTTGGTTTTTCACTATCTCTGCCTGCATAGCTTTTTCAGTCACTGTTGTTAATACACGGCCCGCTTTTTCAGATGCCAAAGCTAAATCTTGCTCCATTACAGCTAGGTCTTTCTTCAGTACCTCCACAGAAATGGAAGCTTCACGTAGTTTCTCTAACCCGGTATCCATTCTCACCGCTCCATCACCGAGTTCCTTTTGCTTCATTTGGTATATTGTTTTGTACCCGGCTATAAAACTTAAATATGATTTGGGTGTCACGTGAGAGGACCTACGAAATCTTTGGAAATATTCAGTAGACACTGACGAGACAACGTCTTGTATTGTACCCAAAACAGTAACCAGTTCTTTTTTGACCTCTGTAGTGCATTCTATTACAAACTCTGCCAGGAAATGGTCAGCTACTTGCACTAAAGCGTGTTTTGGCCAGGGTTGGAACCAGTCGATTGTGCACCCTGAGATCAGAGCAGGGAATCTCATTGCCCGGTTTCTGAAAGCTTCGCTTACCTGAAATAAAAACAAAAGTTTTAAATTAAATTAATCGCCTGCCATTTTATAACATCGTAAATCAGTAATTGTGCGGTTTTGTTGATAAACCACCGTGTGGCGGGTACCGTACCACCATAACAACAATGTTAGTAGCATTGGACAGGTCAGTTCCTCGGCAGTTGAGAATTTTGAATTCTGGGTGTAATGCGTTTTTATCTTCCATTTTATTTCGTCAAGTGAGGTTTTAATTGTAAAAAATCATGTATTTTTGGAATTTGTAAGTAGGTAGGTACCAATTACTCACCGGTGAAAAACATAAAACAACATGGAGATATTGGCACGTCCTATTTAGGAAGAATTCCATGACGAGTTCATTAGTTAGTGTCCGTTTTTGATTTTCCCGTTTCATAACAGGTGTCAGTTCTGAAATAATTTCTTGCTGCTCGTCTTTCGTGAACAGATTTGATATCACTCCAGATGATAAAATGTTGTTTAAATACTCAAGAAAACCTTCTTCTTTAATATCTAGGTCCGTGAAAATAAATGTTGTGCCTTTGCCTTGGACTCCACAAGATCTATAAAGAAGTTTTAAGTCTTCCAGAAAGTTACTCACGTTATAAGATCTGGTTAAGGCAATCTGGAAAGACCTGTATCCAGCTATAAAGGTTGATAGTTTTGTTAAGGATTGTTTCCCGGAGCCACCAACACCCACGAGCATTACATTTCCTCGTGGATGCCGTATCACTCTTGATATTTTAACTAAGTGCAATATGGCGTCAGGGAAAAATACCAAGTCCATGCCAGAACCGCGAACCATTTCATTAAACTGTGCTAGGAACATATCCAATCGTTCCCTTAGCTCACTGTAATCGTATACTGGCTCATACACTTTAGGCAACTCCATGTCTGCATCTTCTCCTTCTTCTCCTGTGGGTTCAGGAGCATCTCTGTAATTTCATAATAAAAGGTGTTACAGATAATTTATTTTATATGATCAAAGCTTAAATTATTAGTATCTGTGTACATTACCTCATAAAATCTACAAATACAGGTTCTGCTTTTTCCATCATCTTCTTATATTCTGCCCCTAAAACTTCTTCCGTAATATCATACAGTGCTTTGTTAAACCAATCCTTATCTGCTTGGTGCGTGAACCGATCTAGGAACACCCTGGAACATTCATGTTTCCATAATAACATTAAGCATTTTTCTGATTCAATAACGGTAGGAAGTGTTCCAACCATTCCTTGCCATACTCTGGACAAGTCTCTTAAGGAAAATACGTAATGAAATTTAGCTGGAGTTGGTAGTAGGTTTAGTCTTGTTCTCATCCAGAGTTCTCTTGTTAATGGTATTACTTTCTTGATCAACGAGCGCACCTCCGTGGAGAAGCCTCGTCTTGCATTATAGTGACCTTCGCCGATAACTTTAAAAATCTTATCAATCGCTTCATTATTTGGCAAAGGGCAGTTAAATATGGCAAACTGACGTTTAAGTCGCGCAGGAATGTCGTTTCTGCCACCACCTGCAATACAATAAAATAACTTGACATACATTGTGCAATTGTGAAATTGTTCGCTTAAGTTAAAATGAAAATTAAACCATCAAGGAGACAGAACATAAAAGTTCTAGAATTTTTATTACCAATTTACGACCACAGATCAAGCTCAGGTAAACATGCACATATTTAAAGTCTCAATACACCAACCTGGTTGGCCCATAGCTCCCAGAAATTGTATATCAACAATAGTTGTAAAGTCACCGGGCTTCTCTAAATTGTAAAACCCACCCATGCTCATTACTTGCCTTACAACTTCATTAGTTATTTGATCACCCCATTCATTTATCTGAGGCAAGTTGATATCATCTATGAACACCAACATTTTTCTTCCTCCAGGAGGGCCAAAAGTCATTCCGCTTCGTTTCTCTACATAACTTTCGATTGTTTTTTGAAACTGATAAGGGCTAGTAGCCGAAGAGAAGTTAAAAGAGCGACCCATGAACTGTTCTGGATTCACGTTCTTCATATATGATTTCATCATCACCGTTTTTGCAGAACCCTGCTCGCCTAAAAGCAATACGGCTCGTCCTTGCTTAGCGATGCAATGTATAAGGTAATTTATTCTCACATTATCTGTGATGGGTACTAAAATACTCGCGTAATCTGGGGAAGCGGTATCAGGGTATTGGTAGGTCGTAACTAAATCATCCCAAAGTTCCCACTTGCCGGGAGGCTTGACGTAAAAGTCAAATAAAATAGATGGTTTATTGTTAGGATGCTTTGGTATGTCTAAAATGTCAGAAAACTTATCCTTGATAAAATTATCAAATCGTAACCTGTCTTTGGTTTCTAAGAGCGAGCCGAAGCCCCAAACTAGTACAAAGACGTATATTTTGTGTAGATGCTCTGGTGTGTACTGTACGATTTCTTCCACCTTTTCCTTTTCTTCTTCTTCGTCAACGTCTCCATTAACTGACTTACTGGCTGAAGGTTCTTCACTTTCAACCGTTTGCTGAGGAACAAGACCTTCTAGAAGGTTTAGCATTTGCAGTATAATATTACTTTGCAATACTCTCATGCAAAATGTCAAATTCTGCGTGCACCACGTGAAAATTATCGGAAACGTTTGGTCGAACAGTTCACTGAATACTTCCATCTCTCTAGGAGAACGAGTTTTTAACCAGCCGCGAAGAACTGTAACAAAACCATAAGTTTGTAACACTTACATTATGTACTGAAGGTCTAGTAATGGATATTTCAATAAGAATACAGTACCTGGTTCCCATTCTAAGCCAGAGGAACTCATATAAACCATTCCGTTTCTAGATACGGTCGCGGGTGATGCATTATCAATATTCTCTGGTTCAAATATAATTTTGGAAGTCGGTGACATCGTCAAACGGTCACCGTTAGCTAAAGTTAAAGTCTTATTGTCGTCCAGAACAGAGTTAAGATTCTCTATCCATATGCTGTCGACTGGTCCATCTAAGACCAGCCAGATATGTTCATCAGTTTTGATTTTAAGCGTTTTTCTCCAAAGAGCCGAGAATATGCCGTCAGTCCAATCGTTAGTTGCCACGTCGAGGCGTCCGAACATTTGTGAAGCTGTTATAGCTTTGGGGTTCATGCGCATTTCTCTGTAACAACCAAGAAATATAATAATATCTTCATTTATTAACATAAAAAATATTGGTTTAAATATAACTAGCTGACCTGTGAGGTGCTTCTGTTTCGGACAGTGCATTCATCAGAGTATGAATGCATGTAGTCTTGCCGGCACCTGGCGGGCCCAATGTCATTATACCGTGACGAACTCTTTGAGTTTCGTAAAGCTGGAAATACAGTTTATCATTGATGACTGCCTACACAAAATATATTATCGAATGGGATAAATTTATTGACGCTTTTTTGCAAAATTTTGGGTATCTAAGATAAAAAGAAAACTACCTGTATCAGCTTCAAAACCCAAGGGGGATGGTAGACCAGTCCACCCGTCTCCACTTGCTTCTTAATCGCCTCCTCGAGGTGATCGTAGGTAGTTTTCTCTAAAGCCTGGTTCGGAAACAGATCAGCTACTAGAGATATGAATAGAGGTTCATCTTCGTCTATTAGCTTAGAAAGGTTCATGTCTCTGAGGACACGCATGACAATAGTGCTCTCGGTATCTTTGAAGTTGACCCGCTTGACGGCTCCGAGGGTTCGCAGCACAGACAGGATGTTGCGAAGACCGAAGTCGTAATGCACCTGGAGTGAGCAAAATTGTGATATCAGTTCTAACTTTTTACAACGAAAGGCTTTGTAATTTATAAATTGTATTCACAATAAGTACATTATTAAGTAAGAATGAGTTCTAAGAAAGTCGTAGTCGGACGTACGTAAGAATGAGTGGAAAAGACAAAGAAGTAGTTTGTAGTCTAATCAGTTGTATACAATGCGTAAATTAGCCGCTGTAAAAATATCCTGCATTTAGTACAAAGCCACCTTTATGATAAAGCAGTTGGTCTTGAAGTGTCACATTAGACCTGGGGCCTAGAGCGAGTATAGCGGCGTTTTCACTACTGCAATACTGCTACAAAACTTTAAGATTTCATGTTTACCTGTTTAGTGAGCTGTTCCTCGCACAGCTTGTAGAGCGTGTAGAACTTGCGAGCGAGCGTGATGTTCTCCAGGAAGCCGCAGGAGGCCAGCTTCACGCGAATGATGATCTGTCGGTCGGGCACCATCATGGCCACCGTGCGGAACTGGATCTTCAGATTCTCCGGCAATTCCTTGCGCCCAGCGTAACCAGGATTCTATGCACGATGTTATTCAATTAACAATTTTAATTTCATCAAAAGTTTTGTAGGTTCAGTATTGGAAATCGTCCGTATATCGTCCCGTCCCGTGCTGTAGGTATAATTAGCGGGCTACCTTACGTACAACGACAGTTTTAAAATAATGTGGTACGACCGTACTTACATATGGCGCGCGAGAGTTTTAAAAGTTTTTTACGGTACATTAGGTTAGGTGAACTAAGTACGACGAATATGAAATATATCGCAAAAATCGCTACAATCTTTTGAATTACATTGAGGTAATAAGTAGCTAGCCAGGAGAATTTAGAACAAGTCTCTCTAACCAAACAAAGTACAATTAATACTCCCTTCTAGGCATAGAACATCTCATTTTTATGTCCCCACTGCTGGGGCACGAGCCTTTCCTATTAATGGATAGGGAGAACGGGCCATTAACACGTGGGCCCAGTTCGGTAATGCAGCCGGGACCAAACGCTTTACGTGCATTTCGAAGCACGGAGCTCGAAATGATATATTTTTGGTCCACCATCCGATGACCGGTCTTTGCGAAAGTAGCTTAACCTTAGCAATTGAAAATCAGGCGTGTTAACCACTGCGTCATCGAGTTCCTCTTATTTAATTTATATCTTACCGTCTTTTCAACTTTCGGCACCATCTCCGTGCGTGCAGACATTTGACCTTTGTCGCAGTTTTTTTAAATATGGTATTTTTAATATAATATGGTAACAGATAAACGATGTTTTGAAAACACCATTAGGTGAAGCGGTTTTCATAAAGAAATATTACTCATTATTTAGTACTAATACTCACTAATAAAAAATCTACAAATAATTTATTTTTGTGTTTTACGTATCTTGACGATTTGATACTATCTTCTCACAATATGCCGCCGAGACTGACCATAGTTATGAAGATGCCGAACTCAGGGCACATTTCCGAGGTGTCTCCGTCGGTGAAGACGAAGGACCTCTTCTTCTCCTTCTTGGCGGCCAGCACCACGGCCACTTGCTGCGCCGCCACCGACAGCACCGGCAGCTCGATACGGTTGAACTCGTCGAAACAGCCCCATGAGCCGGACTGGGCGAGGCCTTTGTAGATGCGACCGAGGCCTCTGGTGAACCGAATATTTTGCTACGTCAGCAGCTTCTTATTTATTTATTTATTTATTTATTTATTTATTTATTTATAGAAACCAACAGCTTATTACAATGTATACTTATTCTACTGATAATTACAATAAATAAAGTCAATTACAGGTTTCTGCATTTACAAAATATATTTTTTTATCCTTTTGTAATGAGAAGTCACAAAATAGAGAAATAAAAAGAAACAATAAACGGAACACTAACGAACTTCTACGGACTTTTTGTGTAACAGAAATAAACTTTGCACAAAGTTTCCTAACCTAGAACTTAATTAAAAACCCATTAACCACAAAATTTAACCTTGCAATGAGTCATTGAACAATCTAAACAACTGTATTGTAGTAGAGCCAATTTTTGTAACACCAACTTTTTACCACAAAGAACGATAAAGTCCATAATTTAAAACGTTCGAGTAAACTCTCGTGTATTAAATCTTCATAATGAAGGAGAAAAAAAATGAAATTTTCCTATTTTTACGTCCCGTTAAAGTAAACAAAAACTGCGCTAGACTCTGCGATTTTGGGATGAGATATTTTCTCTGCTGGCCATCTGATTAGCTCCCTTACTCAATCTGACCGTTGAATTATCTAACTACATTCCTACAATGTACTCTTATATTACATTACTAGTTACTGTCATGTCATTTAGCATACGGAACTATACCTGTAGTCCATCTGGTCGGAGCAGTTGAAGACGACGACGTATTTGGCGAGCGTCTTGCCCATGTCCTTGACGGTCTCCGTCTTGCCCGTGCCGGCGGGCCCGCATGGCGCGCCGCCCATGCTCATGGCCAGAGCCTGCGCGAGGGTTATGTAGCATCTGCATCACAAACCAAGTATTATAGACGAGAAAAACACACCACTACTGTCCGCGTTTATTAACACTACATCGCGTCGGGTCGACCGACGCCGGCGGCAGCGGTTGAACCGGTGACAATAATTCCCCCCACATGTATTCGAAGTTACCGGTGGAAATCGGTACCGGTAATTCAAAAATCTTATACATACATCTTATACAATATATTTCTTTACAGAGATTTATATAACTTTTAACTAAATAAAGGGTACTAGTTTCAGTAAAATTGCAGGGCATAGAGACATAAAACTGAAGCTTCATGGTCTTCGCAGACTTGGTGGGAGAAGGAGGCAATTTGCCCGCCTCATTCTCTCGCAATGCGGTGACGCTAAAATATTGGGAAATCTTTAGCTGTCATTAGCCTCATACATCTGAAACACGTCCAAACGGACCGCTGCTAGGATTAACTCCGGTGATTGCCTAGTACGATCCCGGATAACCCTGGTGGCAAGAGAGGGAAACAACTGGAGTCTTTGTAGGTATACCTCCTTTTCCCCCGTGCCCTACCAAGCTCTTAGAGATTTGGTGGGGCAAAGGGGGATCGGGAGGAGTCCCACATAATTATCTGCGTCTTCCCGGACGCAGTGGGAAGCGCAAGGTGTTTTTTCCAGTGAAAAAGAATGTTACGCGCATCCTTGGTGTTGCAAGCGCTCATGTAGTGTTTCCATCAGACGGACCGTATGCTCGTTTGACAGCTCAGTAGCATTATGACTTTGACTGCCTCAAAACCAGACACAATAGAAAATTTATTGTTTGTCGGTTACCAGTGACCACCACGGCGATTAAAGACTTAAAAATATTCTGACCTGTCAGTGAGTGGTGTAATGACCAATCGATCGGTGCAACCCAAATACTCGTTCTGGTAGATGAAGGTGACATCCGTGACAGAGACCAAGGTCTTGTCCGTGTCCTCCTTGAAGTAGAAGCGGCACTGCTTCAGCCACTCGAAGTCGTTCACCAACCGCACGTTTAAGCGACACTGAAAAAACACTGCAGTTTGCACAAAGTGCTGCAAAACAATTCAGCTTACTTAGATTTTTTTTCCTTTAGTATATTGCCATTCTAAAAACAGAAATATTTTTTTTTAATGAAAGCCGACCTCCGATAAATAGAAGATGGCACATGAATAAGAATGATCGAATGCGAAATCATCTACAGTCTACAATCCACGGTGTCGCTCACCAACACATCAAAGATATCCCTCTGGTGCACGTGAATGGTAATCAGCGTTTCAAACTTGATCCTCTCAATCTTGGTCAAGTCTCTCGTCGTCTGATCGATCAGGGTGTTCAGTAGCTCCAAGAACTTGTTGTTGGTTTCCATCATTATCTTTTTGTCTTGTCGAGCTTGTTGCAGTGCTAGTTCAGCGTCTCGCGTCCAAATTAACTGGATGCCGAGAAGGCCAATCTGATGACGATATTATGTTAAGTATATTATATTGTGTATTTTGTCTGTATATATATATATATGTGTATGTATATATATTAATATATATACGTATTGTGTATATTTTTGTATGTGTATGTCCATATTTATGTATTGCATACTAGTTAACTAAATAACCCATCAGAAAAAAAAAATCTTTTTTCAACTTTTGTGTTTTTGTAATTTGTTCGCAACAAAATTTGCGTTAAAAATTATTTGAACATTTATAACCCATCAGGTTGAAAATGTGTGTCTCCTCTTAGTTATTTAGTAATTTAGTTATTTAAAAATTTACAGATTTTGTAAGTATATAGAAAATTCGTTATTTGCTGTATGTTTAAGTATATAAGTTTGTTAATTTAGATTAAGAGCTGTGAATTTTGAAATATATTAAAATAAAATAAAATGACATGTGTCAAATAAATAATTAGATTACCGATGCAGTTCGGTGTGCTTCTAAATGCAAGTAACCGAATCGTGTATAAACAAACACCAATCAGACAGAGATGGTTGAGAAATGTATTAGTTAATTGTCATGTCATAGATACAATAGAAACAAACATTTGAAAAAAAGTAAGATATCCTTAAAGCGTTTACAAGTCTTAGGTCATCCTAAATAAAGAGTTATCTGTCTCTGATTATTTAT
This sequence comes from Eudonia mercurella, assembly GCA_963082485.1. Lineage (NCBI taxonomy): Eukaryota > Metazoa > Arthropoda > Insecta > Lepidoptera > Crambidae > Eudonia > Eudonia mercurella. Next base: position 25,268,050 of record OY720022.1, read on the forward strand.
CCTTTACTTCCTTTACCGAAAATCTTATTTAAAATTTTTTGAGCAGTATACCTGAGCAGGCATTTTGTCAAGGAACTGCAGTATGTTGAATCCCGGGTCGTTAAGGACGGAGACTCCGTTCCTTATGATGGAGTGCAGGCTGCTCTGCGCGGATTGCAGTAAAGAGGTCAGCCACGTCTCCACGGAACCTTCGGCACGGACAGGCCGCTCTAACTTGATCTCTTCCCCCTCCGATGATAGTACAGCTATCATCTTGTTATATTCTAGACAACGAAAGTTTTTAATCTTTAATATTAAAAGAGATTAGTTAACACTTCTTTGAGAAGGAATGTTAAACAAAAATAATAGTTACAACTTACCAATATCATGAAACTTGACGTAACGAATATTATCAAATATGGATAGAAGGTGATTCTGTATCGTATGTGAATCCGACGCCTGTCCGAGAATCTCGAGCAGCGCTGGGTCCGACACGAAGAAGAACCTCGGAAACATGGTCCTCTTCTTCTCCAAGTAGCCGCTCAGACTTTTCTGGCAGAGCTCGAGTTGCTCTTGAAGATGGGGCAGTAATTGCCTCAATAGATCGTCTCCAACACAACAGGACACTACGCCTGGCGTTTCATGCGCTCTTTGCATAATTTTCTGCCAAGATTTGTCAATTTTGGAAAACCTTTTGGCCTCCTTTGGCAGTTGCTTCGCTATGTCACCACCAACAAATACAGCCTCGAGATATACCCACATGTTCTGGACGAGTAGCCAGCGCTCCAGAATCTCGTTGGTGCTTTGCAGATCATAAAGCCACTGTTGAATCTGCTTTCGAAATGGTGCGTTGTAACTGGAAAAATTACAATGAAACCTTAGTAAATATAGAAAAAGCTACATTTTTTTTCTATGATAAGTCTACGCGAACATTATGTAACACATATTGCATATACTGGAAGGTTTAAAAGGAACGGAATTGATTTAAAATAGTGGATGGTAGCATGCTACAAATTAGTTTTGGGACGAGTAATGCTCTAGTCTCTCTGTGACTATGAACATTTACAAGGGCTTCTATTCTACCTTTCTAACATAACTAATGAAATCAAGCGTTAAATCCATGGCATACAAAACCGCTCTTAAAATATGTAGACTAACTTTCCTTTCCTATATCATAATGCGTTAATGAGATTTTCTACATTTCTAACATAAGCAGAGAATCCTCACCGATTGGATAGCAAAGAGCCAAGGATCATGAGACTGTCCTCGAGCTGCCCGATGGTTTCTGCTGTGGTGTCTCCCCTGAGAAGCAGCTCCCCCCTGTTGTTGAAGGTCTGGAAGGTCAGCTCGTGCACCGACCACTCATTGGTCACTTGCCGGAGCTTCGCTTCTATGTCCTTCTCCTTCATTGCTGATATACAGATATCCTGAGAACAAAATAGTTTTTTTTAATAATTTAGGTGAGTGCGTATGTATATAACACCTTATTCTTACATACGTATTGTGAACATCACTGTTATTGATCAATGTTTAAGAATAAGAATTTAATATTAAATATTTTTTTACAATAGAGTAATTAACGGGATTCTGTTTATTATTTGTAAGTATCCGATATTTCGGCACAGTTGCATATCGGCATATTAAATACTCACAATTATTAAACATGGTAAGAATCCTGTTAATAATTTACTCTATTGCAAGTGACCATGATAGTTTAAATAGTTTTAACTTGCTACAGTTAGCTAGGAAACATATTTTTTTTAGAATGTATCCTTAGTAAGAATCCAATAGCAATAAATAAAGATTTCAGTTAGACGCCATCTATTAAGTAACTGTAAAATTAAATTCTCTATCTATCGATACTAGTGGTGGCCCTGTGGTCGAAATTCGACCCTAATTTTATTAAGGCTGCACGGATTGTATCCTAAGCAATGAAAAATTAAAAAAAGATGGAATGTGAGTTTAGATTGGCATTGACAGATTTCGACCGCTATTCTTCCTTTTTTGAAATTTTTGAAAAGAGTAGAGCCATCTTACAAGAAATTGAATTGAAAAGAGTATATATGCGTGTGTGTCAAATACATGGTAGTGTGTGTAATGTTTGTTTTATTGATTTAATGTATTTTTATGCATAATTTAAACAATATTAACATTCTGCAATCCTTTTATAAATAAACTATAAGTGTGCGAAAGTTCATACTTCTCCGTCCGCGCAATTTTCGTAAAAAGGGCTACAAAGTTTTTGCTATACGTATTAATAGATAGATAATACACGTGATACATTTATTACAGCGAAATTCTTACTCACACATTCACAAGTAAAGCCACTACAAGCACTTTCTATAACGCCCACAAACGAAGTTGCATGCAATGAACATGTTATGATTTCAGTGGAACGGGCATCGATACGTATCAGACAGGGACAGACAGGCGACAGAAGTATTTTCCACAGTCTAGACTAGACATGTTTCTCTTGATAGGTGTGTTTGAGTTTTCCCGGGCCGCTCACGCTTTTTGTGCATCGTATTTTAGAATTTATGTGCATGCTGCTAGTGTCTGTTGTGCTGTGACAAGTGCATATAGCAACTGCCGAACCGGACACTTCCTTCAGCATCATGCGTTCTTGGTAGTCCTAGAAAATTTTCCGCCCACACTAAAAGTCCAGGGGAAACGTAGCAGCTTCATCTAGGATGGCCAACAGGCTGGCAAAAGTCGTAGAAAGTTTCGATCAAACTTGTTGAAATTTTTATGTTGAAAAATCATATTTTATACATCTTTCTACATCTTATCTAATTACATTATTAATTTTTAAGGAGATCATTAACTACTATGTTTTTGATACCTTTGACTCTCCCTTATTTCGGCTAAGGGTGCCTAGTTGTGAATTTTTTTTGACAATCGATTATGTTTATGAGCACCAAAATTAGTATATATGGTGTTGAAAAAGCCTTTACTGGTGACAAAAGACGGGAGCTAAAAACTCGCACTAGGCTATATGAACACGGATGTAACAAAGGTAAAAATAAACATTGCAATAATCATCACATTATAAATTGTGTATCCTCAGATTAGTCTGCATGACTATTACGAGTATCTTAAAAATATATTGTAGTTACACGGTCGACATTAGAGATTGCTGCTCCTAAAATAAATACTAATAATAGAGTAAGTACTTCCGCTATGTTCTTGGTAGTTCCATACAATAACGCCCCACATTAATTATTGTTATATATATATTAATATGTGAAGCAACAACTTTGAACCTCTTTTTACGAAAATTGCGCTATTTTTTTTAAATTATGCATAAGAAATACATGAAATTAAATAAACATTGTTTCATACATTTATCAAAAATTTCAAAAATGGAAGAGGAGCGGCCGAAATCTGTCAATGCCAATCCAAACTCACATTCTATCTTTTTTAATTTTTCATTGCTTAGGATACAATCTGACAATGACGGTCGAATATGTTTACATTATTTTAGAGTGACTACGTTCGGGTTGTATAATTAATTTCCTGTTATCGGTGTAGAAGTGAAGGGCATACCTATATGAGAAGTGTTCTTCAAAATTGGCGTCATCAACATGGCGACCGCTTTCAAGTATACCGTATGCTTGATTGCAATTGTAACTTTATTGTAATAAAAAAAGAACGTATTTGATCCTTAATTACTCAGAAATTGGATTTGTCGTCAGTACAAGATCTCCCGCCCTAAGTGGACTTACGGACCGATAGGATAATGCCATTCATAAGAGCTGTTAGCATGTTTTAGGACCATAGGAGACTTAAAACAAGCCCGACTACTAATCAAATCTAAACAAGAATAAGTATGCATCTGCCGCTGGAAATCGGACCCGAGAACTCTACGTCTGATACCGGCGGCGATCTAACCACTAAACTATTAAGGTTCGGTAGTGAAACTACATCAATGAAATGGGGTTGTGTGACAGGGAATGGGGTAGGGGGAAAAATTTGATATACAAATGCATATTGTACAGTTCAGGTGGGTTGTAGGCTCCGCCCCCTTTCCTATGTTAGCGTATCTGCATTCGAACATGATTTATGTGTGCATTCTTCTTAGAATGCACACATAAATCATGTTCGATGCTCTTGCATCTCCTGCAACGTTATGTCGCCCTAGTAGAACAGCGCCATTTTAGCCCACGCAGTGACTGCTGTTCCTTATACCGGATTGTGTACAGACTAAACGGCTTGCGTCTGTATAAGTCCTGGAGGTCAGGTAAAAAATACCGGTAAGTATCTGCGAAAATACTAAAAATTAGGCTATTAAAAAAACCTAATGATGATAATGGTCCTTATGATCGGCAATCATATTGACGCTGTCGCCCGATCAGATGTGAACCCCTCGGAGAGTCTAGTCGGAAAACATCTTTTAAGGAAAACGTTTGAGGAACCTTTTTAATCTCTCAAAAAAAAATTGTTCCCGTTCGTATAACTGTAAAATGAGTATAACATGTAACACAAAAAGCATTGTCGCTGTCGACTACTGGTGAAAAACAAGGTGAGTTGCCATACAAATTCTCATGTTCGTAAACGTGGCGAACGGTGAATAAGTCTCGCACTAGACAGACTGATCTCTCTCTTCTGATCAGTTACAACGCAGATTGTAAAGGCCAAGCGCGGTCCGTGTGTTTTGATCACTGGCTAACTAACTGCTCGAGCAGCCCGTGTAGATAGTGTCTCAGAACGTCGTAGAACACTTAAGATTTCTACCATTTACATAGCTATATTAGTATTTATAGTTTTATTAATACAGCCATTACTATTTATATGTAAAAAGGGTATCTCCGCTACATAATTTGGCGAAGATTAAGAGATTCAGAAAGTTTTTTAGTGATATAGAAAGTACTAAGGGACCATGTTAAAATTATTTTTGAAATTGTCACACAAAACAGGAATCAAACCTGTAACATATATCTTGTAACAATTTAGTTGTTGCAGTAGTTTTTTATATCTACAAGCTCTTAGCCTTCGTCTCACCTGATGCTAAGTGATTTACGCGCACCCGTAATCCTCACCTCAACCACTGAGGCACTGGCTATACTATCTCTAGCTGCCGGAGCACACGATGCTGCAAACATTGATGTTTTTTTTTCTTCTTTTAGTTGATGGCTTCGTGCGATAAGCACATTTAGCCAGTGTCAAAGTAATTTTTCTTACAAGTAATACATAAATAAACAATATTTCTTTCCTGTATGATGATGATGATGAATGATAATAGAAATGAGAAGTGAGAAATGATATATCCTCCAACCCCTCGAGTATCTCACTAAAGATGCGGGTCTTTACCAAGTCGTCGGACGGACTTCTTGAGAGAACTTGAAAACTGACGTTGCACTGTTTTGTTTCATTTGCCAACACTCATGCACACTCGCGAACACTTGACGGTTGATAATCCACCATTATTTCACATTAATATTCGACATAACACAAATTTTAGAAAATAAATCAAAACCGCAGACATGACTCTTCACTTTCCAGCCAAGAATCAACATTTATGTTAATGCGAGGAATTCAGATAAAATGGTACACAACATGTGCCCTGTGGGAATCGACACTAGGCCATTGAGGAGGTTACAATAGTAACCTGAGGGATGGTGGATAGTGTGGATCCTAAGAGATTGAGGAGGACTGGAGAACTGGTTGTTATGGCGATAGAGGTTAGATAGTGGTAGCTGGCTGGAGATTCAGACATGCCTTATCACTAATCAGATCGAGTACGATAATATGTGTCTACCGCTGGAAATCGAATCCGAGAACTGAGTCAGAAAGCTAAAGTTCTATCTACTGCAGGGAAAAAGCCTACATCGTTTAAATCAAGTCATCGCTACAGTTGATGGGTATTGCCTTAATGACCAAATGCGGGTTGATGATCACAAACCCGGGCTATGAATCGAAAAATCCAAAGGCCACCTTGCCCTTCCTGCGAATTGAACCCGGACCTTGGTGTATTGGGCCGAGCGTCGCGTTGTCACTCAGCCACCAAGGCGTTAGGCAATAAGCTAATAACGTTTGAAAGAGAAAAATAGAAAAAGAAATGGACTTGTTTGTGTGATGTGGAATGGGGTAGCGGGATATTTATTTTTCTGGCTGAGTTACCGATATAGGTGGGCAGTTAGCCCCGCCCTTTTTACTATGACAGTGTATCTGCATCTGGTATGATTGATGTGTGCACGTTAAGAACATCTTCTGCAACGTTATGTCGCCTTGGTAGCTCTGCTGTAGTTTTAACCCACGCAGTGACCGTTTTACCTTATTTTATTTTGTTTCCATTTTTTTTCTTAACTTCTGAGACATTATCTCCAGCTACCGGAACACAACAATGCTGCAAACATTGAAAATATTTTAAAATAAAATATTTTAAAAAATTTGCTTCACCACTTTGTCGGCGTGATTAATATCCATGCCAAATTACACCTTTCTAGTACTAAGAGTCTATGAGCTACGCTGGGGACGGAAACTATAAGGGTTCCTTGTTGATGGTCCATAATTTGTGGATTTACATCGACAAATTATGTCTGAATATGGGCGCCATTTATAAGGTTGGAGATACAAACATAAGCAATTTTCTGGACAAGGCACTCTAGGCATCTTTATCGACAGACAGACATAGAAATGTTTTGATACAGTAAGCCATCAAAACTACTACAAAAACTAAATAATATATGTATTACGGGTGCTGCTTTTGATATGTTCTCATCATATTTAAATAATAGACATCAAATAGTAAATATAGATAGGTAACTTCACTAGTTGTTCGCGTCACGTGACATACGGCATTCCGCAAGGCTCGATTATCGGTCCGTTGCTATTTTTAATTTATACAATTATTATCTCTCAAATTGGGCTTCATCATCTCAGCCAAAAGACGTCCACTGCTGGACAAAGGCCTCCCCCAAGGATCTCCACAACGACCGGTTTTGTGCTGCTCGCATCCAGCGGCTTCCCGCGACCTTCACCAGATCGTCGGTCCACCTTGTTGGAGGCCTGCCCACACTGCGCGTTCGTTGTTGGCGGTAGCCAGGTCTCTGCCGGAGATTCTTAGCAAAGAAATTGGGCTTAACGGACACATAACATTGTAAGCGGACGACACCTGTCTATTTTATTTTGGAAAATCTACACATGACATCATGAGCACCGCTCAAAAAGATCTCGATACGCTAAATGAATGGTAAAAATTTAATTTATTGACAATTAATACGTCTAAACCTCCGTTGCGAACAAAGACAGAGTGTTGAAAAGATTTCACGAGAGGGACTCAAGCCTGCACCTCATGACGTGCCGCCGCCGCACTGCCAGCTGTGCTATCGTGGCTCAATCTATACTATTATTATAAAGAGGAAACCTTTGTATTTTTGTATGTATGTATGTTTGCAACGAATAAACTCAAAAACTACTGGACCGATTTAAAAAATTCTTTCACCATTAGAATGCTACATTAGCGCTGAGTAACATAGGCTATAATAAAAAAAATATCTAAACTAATATTATAAAGAGGAAAGCTTTGTATTTTTGTATGTTTGTATGTATGTTTGCAACGAATAAACTCAAAAACTACTGGACTGATTTAAAAAAACCTTTCACCATTAGAATGCTACATTAGCGCTGAGTAACATAGGCTATATTAAAAAAAAATGCGGTACGAAGTCCGCCGAATCAGCTAGTATTGTATATTTTTAAAAATTAACACAGAAAGAGATGGAAAAAATTATAAAGAAGCCTTTCGAGACTCATGAAATATTTGTTATATCCGATGTTCCAGAAGTAACAATAAGAAAAATAAAACTAAATGTAACATTTTATATATTTTCATTGTAAGTAAACTGTATGTTTTTATGAGAAAATGAAAATTCTTTGAATCTAAAGCATTATGCTAATTCGTTTGAAAGAGAAACCAAAACATAGAAATGGGCTTGTCTGTGATGAGCAACGGAGTCGGGGATAAATCTTTTTTTGCTTAGTAACCGATATAGGGGGATAGTTTGCCCCGCCTCTTTTACTATGTTAGCGTATCTGCATGTCGGTATGATCGATGTGTGCATGTTAAGAGTATCTTCTGCAAAGTTATGTCGCCTTGGTAGCCCTCTTGTATTTTCAACCCACGCAGTGACTGTTATACCTAATTTTATTGTTCTTCCTTTTTTTTCTCAACTACTTATCTCCACCCACGCAGTGACTGTTATACCTTATTTCCGGTAGAACCCAACGACCTGCGTCAGTGATAAGACTCGGAGATTTACTAAAAAGTGTCAGAAACGGCTTCAAAGTAGTATCAATCGGCAATTGTCAAAACGATTTTTTCAATAAGAATTGTATGGGATAGTGAACTATGACGTCACTATTTTGCTTTGTCGATAATAACTTTTTAGGTTACTGTGTAGGTTAATGTTTTAAAGATTTGTTATATTATTTCATGTTTGTAAATATCTTTACGAGGTTATTAAAAAAACACCTAATGATCATATCGATCCTTATAGTCTAAGAAGCGACAAGGCATTGACTAAACTATCGTTATAGGCTGGTGTAGATCCCTAACATTGGATGGAGCCGGACTGCCTGCATGACGTCGTTGGTGCGTTTGGTCTTTGCTTTTCCTTTGAAACACGTGTTATACTTTAGTCAAGTAAAGTATCGTTAGGATGGCTGATTCGCGGAAGATATACTCGTTACTGTCTGTACATATAAGCTATACGAATCTCCACAAAAACTGACGTGATTCAGTGGTGTGTGGTGGGCAGTAGATTCGTTGAAACACTTTGTCATGGATTACTAAACTAAACGATTATTAGGATAGCTGATTCAAGGGTATATGATGGATACATGCACCTAGATACAGCATGTCGGGCAGGCGACCGGATCCATGCATATAAGTGATCTACATGTTATTGATGCTAAATCAGTCCGTCGTCGCCTCTGGGAAAATTATAACACTGACCACAACAACAAATAGTTTAAGAGTGCCTTGTGCCAAGTTCATTTTTATCCGTAAACTTAATTTTTGCGTATTGAGGTTTTTGATAAGAAATTTCCAGCCTCGTAAATTTGGGTTGTAAAATTTAATACCTGTAAACCTAACTGTGGTGTAGAAGGAGCTCGATGGCGCAGTGGTTAACGCGCCCGGTCCGCGATTGTTAAGGTTAAGCCACTTTCGCAAAGGCCGGTCATCGGATGGGTGTCCAAAAATGTATCATCTCGAGCTCCTTCGTGCTTCGGAATGCATGTAAAACTGTGGTCCCGGCCCGGTCCCCGTTAGCAGTCGTTAACAACCACCAATCCGCACTGGGCCCGCTTGGTGGTTTATGGCCCGTTCTGCTATCCATCCAGGGAAGGCTCGTGGCCCATACAATGAGCTGATGATGATTGTGGTGTAAACCTCTAGTTTTGATTAGGGTAGGCTAATTGCACCAGTGTTCGACACTTTAAGTCAGAGCCAGAGTCCGATACCAGTTTTCGTCGCCAAAACATAACATAGATTTTCATTGAAATTTTACGGAATGACAGCTAGGAAGTATGTGGTCTGTATTTCATCATCATCATTATCATCATCATCATTTCAGCCCGGAGACACTCACTGCTGAGTATAGGCCTCCTTTCGTTTCTGCCACTCATCTCTGTCAAGCCATACGCATCCACGGCTTTCCCGCTACCTCACCTCAAAATTCAAAATTCATAATCATTTATTCAGTTTAGGCTACAAGTAGCTCTTGTGAATGTCACTATGCCATCGGTTCGTAAGTCTACTCTGGGCGGGAGATCTTGTACTGAGAAGAACCGGCAAGAAACTCAGGCAAGTGTCCCTCACCTTGCCACTGGACGACCGACGCTTGTATTTAATTACGGTCTGTATTTAATTGTTGCTTTAAACTAAAATCAGTTGCTGACCCCTGTAATAATAATCGATCGCTTTCAAGTCAGCCGTAATCTTGATTGCAATGCAACACTAATGGAATAAAAAGAGAATTATTGAAGAACTGGCCATGTCATCTCTAAATGGCTCCGCACACTAGGCGACACGCGACTGCGACTAGACGCGACGACAGGCTGCGGCCGACAATTTTCATATACTTTGTTCAAAGCTCCGCACACTTGGCGTCAGTCGCAGAGCCGCGACGACAAGCTAGGGGAGTTGCAAAACTGACGATCACAACTGTCGCACGACTGTCGTCGGCGACTAGACGCAGCGACAAGTCGTCCAGTGTGCGGAGCCATTAACTGTTAGTAAAGTAAAAGTAAATAGCCTATATCTATTGCTAAGTAAAGGCCTCCATTATTGATCCATCCGGGTTGGTGATCATAAACTCGGGCAATCCATAGAACACATTTCCCGACCTGGGAATTGAACCCGGGAGCTTCGTGTATTGGGCCTAGCGCTTTACCTCTCGGCCACTGAAGCGTTCTAACATCGACAAACTTTTGGTAAGATGATGGTAGCTACCAAGGACCGAATCCAAGAGCTCTGGCTCTAAAAGCAATCTAAACATTAAACTAATAAGGTTTCAAATTGAAACTAAAACTAAGAAATGCCGATGTGTGAAATTGCCTTGATGGGGGATGAATCTTTTTTCTTTTTGCTAAGCTTTACAAGTGCAGGGTAGGTAGCCCCGCCCCCATTGAATGTGTAGTGAGTGTGCATTCGGACATAATCAATGTGTGCGTTTAAGTTCATCTCCTACAACGTCATGTCGCCTTTGTAGGCCTGCTGAAGTTTCAACCCACGCATTTAATGTGGTATCATATTCCGGTGCTTTGGCAGAAACTATACGGGCTGCGACTGCAAAAACCCGATAATCTGTAGAATAAAAAAATTATAAAAAAAGAACTCTCTCTCAAGAAATTGTCCTTAATATGTATTGGGTACCTTATAATGGGTAGTAATATAACAGTAGTAATTATAAGTCAAGTATTGGACACATAAGTAGAATGTTACAACATTAGTGTAGATAAACATTTTAACACGATAACTCGAATTTAAACGAATAACTGAAATAACGTAACAGAACAGTTATTTAAATCATTAACCTGTTTTTAGGGTTCCGTAGTCAACAAGGAACCCTTATAGTTTCGCTATGTCCGTCTGTCTGTCTGTCTGTCCCCAGCCTAGCTCATAGACTCTTAGTATGTAAGGGGATTGAAACAATCTTAATATTTTTTAGGTTACCCTATACGTGAAGTGGGGAAGTATTTTTTTTTGTATTCCCCATAGGGTGGGGTGTCGTTAAATAGCAATTTCAAAAATATTGTGGGTTTGTGGAAACAGTTTTTTGATTGAGGCATCCGTTAGTGAACTATTAAACTTTAAATTGCAAAATTTTGTTAGAGTCAAGTATCTCCCCCCCCTTTCAGCCAAATGGTTGTTTTTGGGTGAAAAAATTCACGGTAGTTATATATATGACAAAGTTAAAAGGAAAACTATCACAGCTAAGTAGGCTTTACATGTTTACGAGTAACAGTCGACCAACTTATAAAATGTACTTGGTATAGTATAAATTCCTCATTGGGAACTACTTATTAACGTTGTCAGGTGCATGAAACCGGTAGTATCTACAACTGAAGTAGTATTTTTCCTCATAGTAAACACCTAAAATTTCGCTTTACGAGCTTTAACCACTTAACTCACTTAACTTATTATTTTCTTGTGTGGAACATGTACAAACACTTTGTTGAGTGTTCTTATTCATGTGTTTTTACACTGAGATACTGTACACCACTTATAAACTTTGGAATTCATTTCGAATTTAATGTTTGGTTTTCTTTCTTCGCTACGCATAGACAAAATGGCATTGCAATTACGTTGTTGTGACGTCAGAGCCGACGCCATGACACAGCGAGCTGTTTTCGCGCACTATTGAAAAAATATTAGAAAAATATCGAAATAAAGTAACCGTAATTAGTAAATCATCATCATCATCATCTCAGCCAAAAGACGTCCACTGCTGGACAAAGGCCTCCCCCACGGATCTCCATGAGGGGTATTTGCCGTAATCGCCACGCTTAGCAGGCGGGTTGGCGATCGCAGTTGGTTAGAGTAACTTTAGAGAGATGCTGCTGCCCATCCTCTGGAATGGTCCCTTAGTCGGCTTTTACGACACCCTCGGGAAGAGATGGGGTGGTGCAATTCCTTATCCCCGGCACCACACGGGGACTTAGGAATTAGTAAATGTGTACCTACATTACGGAAGTGGATGTCAAAATCTTTCGTCACGCCTAGTTGGTAATCCCAAACCCGGCCTATGCATTGAAAGACCCGAAACACACTGCTGGAACTGGAAATTGAACGCAGGACCTCCGGAAGGCCGAAGAAGGGTTTGTTACTGGGCCAACGGGGCGTTTTTAATACAGAGAAGCTTCCAATCCACCACAGTCCCCTCATTTGCTGCTTTTTAAAACTGAACAAATGAAAGTTACTACAACTGCATCAGTTTTCATACATTTCAAGCACATACCAAATGTGCCCTGCAATGAAAAACTACTATTCCAAAGTAGGAAAGTACACAAAGATTGGTTGGCCAAGTACATGGTTTGTGATTTCAAGGTACAATTTAAACAAATGAGAAGCGAGAAGACAGCTGGCCTTATCAACAACAAAAAGGTTGGATTTATGCACAACATAGGTTAGAGCAAAAACATTGATAGACTAAGTAATAAATTAATGGTTTTTAAATAGACACTTTGGATTATTTTTAGCATTTATTAGTTCTATAATATATTATCTTTTTAAGTTGAGTCGCTCATTTATTTTAGTTTTATACTTTAAATGTAAGCATTGCTGTTGAGTTTACGATAAGTAATAAATTGTACTAACAAGTAGGTTTAGCATAATTAAGCTACATTGTAAACTTGTTATTGGTTCTAAGAAAAAAGAAAAAAATAGAACAGTACAAACTAAATCACGGATCGCAACCAATGAGCTATCCAGTGAGTGCTAGTTGCGGAATGCCGGATATTGACGCATCGCACTATGGGAATATCGTTCGCAAACACCCCTTTTCTCCTCCCTCCTCCCTCCCTGCCCCATGCATCGCTTGACCTCTGCAGCTTCATGTTCCCTTGGTGGAAAATGTTGCAACTGAGCCCACGCAAATTCGAGAGCGGACCATTTAACCGTGATCTAAACTGTTACTGGACTAATATCAACCTTACCACTTACAAATTAGAGCTTAAAACGCTTATTGGTTTTGTAAAAATGATTGGCAGTGTAAGTAACCCTTTGTGAGGATCACTGTTAAAAATACTTTTCATCTTAAAAAACTTTGGCGCTAGCCACACGAAGCCATCAACTAAAAGAAAAAAAACTATCCCGCCACTATTTTGATCTGTCAATTCAGTGTTTGTTTATTAATAACTTTTTAAGATACAAAACGGACTTCTTAGCGGGAAAGTGAAGAGTCATGTCTGCGGTTTTGTTTTATTTTCTAAAATTTGTGTTATGTTGAATATTAATGTGAAATAATGGTGGATTACTAACCGTTAAGTGTTCGTGAGTGTGCATGTGTTGGCAAATGAAACAAAACAGAGCAACGTCACTTTTCAAATTCTCTCAAGAAGTCCGCCCGAGGACTTAGTAAAGCCCCACATCTTTACTGATATACTCGAGGGGTTGGGGAGTATATCATTTCTCACTTCTCATTTCTATTATCAATATCATTCATCATCATCATACAAAATGGAAATATTGTTTATTTATATTTGTATTACCTGTAAGAAAAATTACTTTGACACTAGCTAAATGTGCTAATCGCACAAAGCCATCAACTAAAGAAAATAAAAGTTACAAAATTAATGCTTAGGTCAAACAAAAAATAGGTCAATGTTATAAAGAACTGATACGTGATTTCCTTTACACGTAAATGTTCTGGAATTATTTATTGTTGTTGTTAACATCCATATTCAATCGTTTGTTTCGATTGTTAGAAGAAGAAGGGACTGCTATTTGCTTAATGTTGTATAAAGTTTCTATTGCGAGCTTATTTCCCAAGAAGTGTTTAGTGCGCCGAAAAAAATCCAAAAGTGTAGTCACGGTTGAAGTTGATATATGATGAAAAAACTATCGTATTACATAAACAAAATATATATTTAGTATCAAAGTGAACGTGTTTACAATTAGTCCGACCCATAAATTCATAACACACAATGCTTAGTTGTTTCTCGTAAGTAGTATTACATACTGCACGTAAACTATGCAGCGGAGTGACGTTCGGGCGCGCCGTCGGCTTGTGCCGGCGAATCTTTTATTTTTATGATACCGTCGCGTTTCTACCGCTAACAATCATCATCATCATCAGCCCACTTTCAGCCACTGCAGGGCCAATGCCCTTTAATAATAATTCCCTACTTATTTATAAGGTAATCATTAAGTACGCCATGGACTAATGTTGAATATTGCGTTGACCGCATCCGCGAAGCAATGCAACATGTCGCATTAACGAGCCGGGCGCCTAATAGAAACTTCGCCAACTATCGTTCACCATTTTATTTATCATTAATTAGATACTATGGTTAAAATAATTTAATATTTTAATAAAAACAACGTATATTTAACAAAAGGTACTAGGGCACCAGCATGGCGCAGGAGGTGCTGCGTAGGCTACGCAACACCGTTTTTTGATTAATAGTTTTGACGTCAATATGTGCCTGTGAAGGCTTATATTGAATAAATTACAATTTTACGAATGTAATTTGATGTACAAACAATAAAGGCGAGACAAAATTGACTAATTACACAACACTACTCAGTTATTTATGTTTTCTTTTGTATAGGAAAGATTTATTTATTTTTATTTATTTTACTAATATTGCGATAGATATCAATGAAAACGAAACTCAAATTAACTGAATTTCAAACAACATTTCAAATCTTACTCCATTAGCTGATATTAATAGAGAGCTTTGCAAAAATAGACAATGATAAAAAAATATTATCTCCCTAAACAATTATTTGAAATTTTGTAATAAGACATTCACTAAAATTTATTTAAACGTCTGTTGGCGTAAACCGTAAAAGCCAATCAGCTACTTTTATAATTAGACCGATGCCTAGCCTACTTGAAATTGAGTGCGGACGGTTACTAAGCCTCGTGTTAACAATTTTTCTACAGCTTTATCCGGTACCGAGCCGGTACCAGTCGCTTCGCCGAAACGACCTCCTGCAAAGTCCTACAGCCCTAGTACAGTTTGACTCCAGTCAACCTGACTTGGCGGCTTCAATGCATTGCACATGCGCTGTAACGCTAAAACCACGTGCTTATTTGAACTTGAACTTTGCGTAGGGAAAGGGGTGGATCCCATATTTCCCGTTACCAATCAGCAATCATCCCTTGTCGTGTGCTATCCCTTTTCAGCATACAGTGTAGGCATATGAGAAAATACCCGAACAGAGTCCAAGCTTCCTTATAGCGCGCAAAATGTTGGCGGAGTTGTCTCGTGAGGATAACATATAAACGAAACAAAATATTTTATATTATTTTTATTTTTTATTGTTATTTGTTATTGTTTTTCATTAACTTGATTTTTTATTTTTTTTTATTTTTCAGATTTAGATAAAGTCCAACCTGACAAAGTTTTTTGTTAAATACTAAATTGGAAAACACTCAAATGCCAGATCAAATGTACAGTCATCATTATACACGTTCTAAGATTTCAGTGCCAATATTTATAATGTTTGCTTTAAGATCGAAGTGTTCGCGAAACTACGTGAGAATAAATCGAAAAACATTTTTGTCGTCCAGTTTTCATTGTTATCACTTACTCATGTGGTGTAGGTGTGAGCTATGTGTAAACCCCCTTGTGCGTATTAGCTACAGACAAGACGCAAACAGACACAATATTTGAGCGAGAGGGCTATTCTGTTAGTCTTTGTCTGGCCATTTCTGGCTGGTGACTCTTTCATTTCATGTCGTCCCAGTATAGGTGCGGATATTTCCGAGCAGGTTTCTTCTCAAACATCCGCAATGACGTCACAGACGGTAGTTGCGGGAGTCTGGATGGTAATGTTGCGATGTTGAAACGTTTATTTGATTTGTTTTAATATATTTTTCGTGGTTTTAACAATTTTCATACTCTCCTATTAGTAGTTATCTTAGTTCGTGATGGCAGATACAAAAACGAAAAGAGCCAGGGCCTCGATTCTGCTGTTCTAAAACGTAGTGATCTGATTTGACATTTGGATTAAGAGAATGAAATATAATTCTAGAACTTACATACTTACTTATTCAGTTTTGATTTTCTAATTTATTTTAGAAACTATTATTATAATAACTAATGGCAAGATTTTGGATATCTTTATTGACATCTACTTAACTGAAATACATTATTTTTAGGTAACACACACGCGTCTGTGTTGTAACATATTAAAAAGTCTGTTCAGCCTTTTTAATTCGAATGACGATTTTGGTAAATCTTTTACAATAAATAAAAGAAAAACTTCGAGGAAAAGGTTTTATGGACGCCGAGCAAGCAGTGACTGCATTTCAAAAGACCGTCGAAGAGACCCTTAAGAACGAGTGGGCAAAGTGCTTTTCTCAGCGGTTCCATCGGATGCAGCGACTCATTAAGGTGAATGGACTATTTTGAAAAGATGTAAGCAAACTAATAACTTGCCAGTTTGTTCAGTTTTTGATTATCTAAGAACACCCAGTGTCGCCCTCGTACCACTACTCATTACTATTATCATTCGTCATCTTATACTTGTATTTAATAGGGAAATATTGTAAGAAAAATTATTTTGACATTGGTTAAATGTGCTAACCCAACACAAAGCTATCAACTAAAGAGAAAAGCACACTCGCATTTAATATATTTTCTTTTGACTTAAATTATGCGCTGTTATTCGTATGCTCAGAGTAACTAGTATATCTATTTAATTTTAAGTTAAGTATGGTTGTGAAATACTTAGCCTAGCACGGGTGTGATCATAAAAATGGACTGATTTATTCAACATTAAGATTAAATCAAAATAACTATGTCATCTGTTTGCAATTTTCCGCCACCGCCGCCCGTCGCCGCACAGCCACGATAGAGCTGCGTATGTATGAGATGGCACAAGCAAAGAACAGTTCCAACTTTGGTTCGTGGTTCCAACCGCTTCAAAAATAGAGGTTTGGCAACGTTTTGAGTACCGGAAACGGTGCGGCAATGTCGCATTTTCCCGGTCAAAGTGTACCGGTAGGCGCTGAAACTACTAGGATAGCAGAACCAGGGAGGAGATTTATTCACAAGACGCGACGTGTTTTTATACACACAGATGTATTCTGCATATGTGTTAAGGGGTGGAGCCAGAAGGGAGGAGGAGTTTCTCTCTGTTTCCATGGTGATGTTATTGATTTTACGAGGGATATGTTGAGTTTTGAGGTTAAAGTGTACCGGTAGGCGCTGAAGCTACTAGGATAGCAGAACCAGGGAGGAGATCTATTCACGCACACATTCATGAAAAGTGCGAATGTGTGCTCACTGCAATAGTGTGAGCAGAACACATGTGCGTTAAGGGGTGGAGCCAGAAGGGAGGAGGAGTTTCTCTCTGTTTCCATGGTGATGTTATTGATTTTACGAGGGAGGTGTTGAGTTTAAGTTTAATATATTGGTCTCTTTCATTCTAAGAGAACTACGGTTTGCGAAAAGTAGAAAACGAGTGTTAGTTGACTCCGTATAAAACTTTTTAAGCGACTTGATTGAAGTTGGTGGCAGCTTGCTCGTAGATATAGTATAAACATGATTGAAAATCTCTTGCTATAAAATAGAGGTTTGGCAACGTTTTAAGTACCGGAAACGGTGCGGCAACGTCGCATTTTGCCGGTCAAAGTGTACCGGTAGGCGCTCAGACTACTAGGATAGCAGAACCAGGGAGGAGATTTATTCACAAGACGCGACCTGTTTTTATACACACAGATGTGTTCTGCATAAGTGTTAAGGGGCGGAACCAGAAGGGAGGAGTTTCTCTCTGTTTCCATGGTGATGTTATTGATTTTACGAGGGAGGTGTTGAGTTTAAGTTTAATATATTGGTCTCTTTCATTCTAAGAGAACTACGGTTTGCGGAAAGTAGAAAACGAGTGTTAGTTGCTTCTTACAAAACTTAACAAACGACTTGATTGAAGTTCATGAAAAGTGCGAATGTGTGCTCACTGCAATAGTGTGAGTGGTTTCTAATTTTCACACATCGACACCACAGATGTGTTCTGCATATGTGTTAAGGGGTATAGCCAGAAGGGAGGAGTTTCTCTCTGTTTCCATGGTGATGTTATTGATTTTACGAGGGATATGTTGAATTTTGAGGTTAAACTGTACCGGTAAGCGCTGAAGCTACTAGGATAGCAGAACCAGGGAGGAGATCTATTCACGCACACATTCATGAAAAGTGCGAATGTGTGCTCACTGCAATAGTGTGAGTGGTTCCTATCTTCACACATCGACACCATCATGACGTCTCTTCCCAAACGGATGAGTTAAAACAAGACGCGACGTGTTTTTATACACACAGATGTGTTCTGCATATGTGCTAAGGGGTGGAGCCAGAAGGGACGAGGAATTTCTCTCTGTTTCCATGGTGATGTTATTGATTTTACGAGGGATATGTTGAGTTTTGAGGTTAAAGTGTACCGGTAGGCGCTGAAGCTACTAGGATAGCAGAACCAGGGAGGAGATCTATTCACGCACACATTCATGAAAAGTGCGAATGTGTGCTCACTGCAATAGTGTGAGTGGTTTCAAATTTTCACACATCGACACCATCATGACGTCTCTTTCTAAACAGATGAGTTAAAACAAGACGCGACGTGTTTTTATACACACAGATGTGTTCTGCATATGTGCTAAGGGGTGGAGCCAGAAGGGAGGAGGAGTTTCTTTCTGTTTCCATGGTGATGTTATTGATTTTTAAGTTTAATATATTGGTCTCTTTCATTCTAAGAGAACTACGGTTTGCGGAAAGTAGAAAACGAGTGTTAGTTGACTCCGTACAAAACTTTCTAAACGACGTGGGTAAAGTTTACAATTGAAGTTGGTGGCAGCTTGCTCGTAGATGGCACTAGTGAAAACAAAAGCTGAAATGATTTAAAGTATAAACATGATTGAAAATCTCTTTCTATCTATCTCTCTGACTAGTCTACATTATTTTAAAACAATTGTAGTAAGAACCATCAAATTTTCTTCAAACTCATATTTTCTTTAACTCTTCTTTCATCAATGTTAAAACCTTGAAGGTTTACTTGAAACACGAGAAAAGTTTTAAATTTAGCTAAACAGTCACGCTTTGAAAAACTTGAAAAAAACTTTGATTAACTTAGGGATCTTTGGATTTTCTTTTGACATTAACTCATGAAGACTGACGATGATGCCAGTTAAAAGACAATACTTCCTTGGTATTTGAATAACAACATGACAATGAAATCTCATCTCACGAATATCTACAAAGGAGGTTAGATAGCCAATCTCTTTCTTGTTCTTTATCAACGGATTTTTAAGAATGTTTTTCATAGGCAATTCCTGATCATCAAAATGTTTTTAGGCGCATGACCTCATCTTCAGTTATGAAACTACGTTATGCCATGTTATCAGTCCAATAAATATCTACCATAACGCAATGTCTACCTTGTTATCTAACTGCGAGACTTCAAGAATGTGTTACTTTCTCACGGACACGGAATCGGACCATCTCATTATAATCATCATCGTCTCAGCCAAAAGACGGCCCCTGCTGGAAAAAGACCTCTGCAAGGATCCTTGAGATCCTTGGCTCCACAATGACCAGTTTTGTGCTGCTAGCATCCAGCGGCTTCTCGCGACTTTTCTCCAGTCTCCTTATTATGTGCAAGAATTCTACCATACCTCAATGTCCTCCTTGTTCTGCAACAGTGGCGCTTCCAGGATGTTCTTCAAGGCGAAGTCCTCGTTGTCCAGCTCGAAGTTGTACTTGGTGACCTCCATGATGCGCTGCCAGTGGCGCGACTTCATGGCTTTGTTGGCCATCAGCTCCAGCAGTGGGCACATGTCGTTGAAGTCGTCTATCGTCTTCTTGAGCGCGAAGAACGCCGGCCATTCTTTCAGCCTGAAATTTTAAGATTATACAATTATATAGTATGTAAAATAAGTTAGTTGACAGAAAAAAAAGAAGGTTTTCTTGACAATACCAGTAACAACGGTACGGTTAAATCTATTGTTAGGGGCTGCATATGATCTGCGGTGCTGTGAATCGATTAGACTATACCGATAATTTGCTAATATTTAACCAATCATTTTTCTGTAAAGTTACAATAAGATTATAAAAAATATTCTTGAGAGCTGGAATAATATCACTACTTACCTTCAACCTTTAAAGCAGCTTAGGTACACTTAAGTACTGATTATAAATAATATTAATAAATTAAGATGTATTATTAACTTATAATGTACATTTTATTGATTTTAAACGAAATTGTGGTTATTTTATTAATATTGGTTTTTTGGACCTACTTCTTTGAACTTTCATAGAGCTACTGTAAATATAGATAATATATTTAATTATTATAAAAGACTCTTTAAGGTAAATTCTCCCTTTTCTTCACTAATAATATAATCTTAAACTAATATTTGCAGTGCGTGTCTAGTCAAAATAAGTCGTAAATCGGTAATTTTTATACCTCAACTAAACTTTTATAAAATTGAGCACCCCACATTCGGAATGTGGGTCACAATGTCATCGTGTCATTGCCAACTCAGTACCACAAAATAAGGAGACCCAGAAGATAAGCTTCATACATACCGCCGCGCTCGGCCAATGCACACATGACGGACATGAAATCTCGGAACTCCTCGGAACTAGAAATGCAAGAAACTCATTCTTTTTTAAGGTTTGACTACACAACACAACTAGACTAGACTTTTAATGTTCATGGCTTGGAGTCAAAAGAATAAAACAGGCTTATTTGATTCGAAGCCATAACCTCAAGTCTTAAAACTAAGTCGTAACCTAAAAAGCTTAAAAACCTTAAAGGCTTTACCTTTTAAAGCAACGGGTTAAAGCAACGGGAGTCGTTAGTCTCGTAAGGCGTGTGTGCTGTTTTGTAATTAAGACAGTTATAGCTGTAATTTTTGTTTTAATTTACAGACAATTACAAGATTTATAATAGACAAACCACACCTAACCATACGTCTATCGCATTTTAAACTAAGAGCTTGAGAAACAGCTTGAGTCGTTTAAAACTTTTAGTGTAACGACTGAGTCTTATTACTAAAGACCGGAAATTATATTCGTCTTTTTAAACTTGAGTTGTGTAAAATAAAGTCGAGTCGTCTTTAAAAGCCTTATAGGACTGAGTCCCTTGCATCAATACTCAAAACAGTCCCTGTCCGTAAGAGGTTGACTATGCGTGCGTGGCTCGAACTGAATGGTGTATAAAGTTAATCTTCTGCAGTCTCCTTATTTTGTGTTAGAACCCACCCCAACCCCTTTCGCAGCGATCCAATGTCCAAGCGAGAAGGCAGGTTTACCCTCTCGCTCAAACATTGAGCGACCCTACAGTTTATGTCGTCCTGGTACCGGTAGCAGATTTTCCATACAGGCTTCTTTCGGGTTACGCGATGACATCACCAGACGCGAATAGTGTAAGCCTACTCGTAGATAGTTTTTGTTATCAAGAGCTTTAAACGCAAGACGATTTATTTTTTTTCCTTTCTTTAAAAAGTATCCTATTTGCAGGCAAGTTCAAAATTTAAATAAAATTCTTGGTAAGTTACCTCTTTGGTTGCCATGTTTTGGAGTAATAAAGCTCATTCCATTTTTAAATAACACGCCAGATAGTTCCTAATATGGATTTTCTTTCATTCAAACTTTGCAGCCGCTGCGCGCGTGTTTAGGACCAGTATAGCAATTTTGAGAAGGTCAGTGGCGCAGTGGTTAATGTGCCCGGTCTGCGATTGTTAAGGTTAAGCAACCTTAACAAAGACCGGTCATCGGATGGGTGACCAAAATTTATCATCTCGAGCTCCTCCGTGCTTCGGAAGGCACGTAAAGCCGTTGGTCCCGGCTGCATTAGCAGTCGTTAACAACCATCAATCCGCACTGGGCTCGCGTGGTGGTTTATGGCCCGTTCTCCCTATCCATCCATAAGGAAGGCTCGTGCCCCAGCAGTGAGGACTCAAAATTAGCTGATGATGGTGATGATGACTGAAGCAATTTCAATTGATCTCGATGAAAGTTAAAAAAGATGAGTTCGTTTCTGTTCTGTACTAGGACGAGAAGGCGAGTGAAACAACCGGCGGTTAATAGCACACTGGTGCACTGCAACAGATAAAGGGGGTGGTGGTCGCAGCCATGCACCGTGTTACACGTACATACATAACAGTTCCTACCCCTATTTGACAAATAATCTAAAAGAATTTCTTATAATCTACTCGGGGACGAGTCCGGCGGATAGGTCTGTCATTCCTAGAATCTGCATCTGGTATAATGTTTGTCACCGCTTCATGAAACTCATCTTCACCATCAGATGTAATTGTTGGCTGTACGACAGCTCCTGGCGTAACTTCCCGCGCCTCATCTTCCCGGGAACCATTTTCCACTGTATGTCGAGTAGGTGTCAATGAGATTAAAGGCGGTATCGGCGGAGATAACGACGGAAGTGTCGGCGGCGTAGGCGGTGTCGGCGGCGTCGGCGACGTAGGCGGCGTCGGCGTCGACGGCGTCAGCGGCGGCGGCGGCAACGGTGACGGCGGCGGCGGCCGGCGGCGGCGCTGTATTCATGCCAGTAGTATTACTGTCCGTATAGCCATATAACCCCTTGTATAACATTATCTGATTTTTGTGTTTTTTAACTATCTGTGATGTAACAATATTTTTAATTAAATATACTAGTTTACCTAATATTTTTTTAACAATGCCTTTTTTCCAAACATATTGACTTTTGTTCATTGTTTCTTCAAAGCTACAATGAAACAAAAAGTCAATTCCGCAAAACAAAAAAGAAGTTAATTAAAAAAAAGGGCCATAAAGACACAAAACGAATAATCAATAATCTAAGTAACATAGTCCTAAGTAAAGGTGTATAATAATATTAACAACCGGTATTGACTTTTAGAAGTTAAACACCTATTAATAAGTGAGAAAAAAACGTCAATTTCATAGGTAAGGACCCAATAAAATAAGCAAAACCAGGATAATACATTATCGTATTTATATATTATACAAACGAAAATCAAAGCCACTTTAAAATAATTGAAACTTCAAAAAAAATGAGAAAAATAAAAATTAATGTACTAACGAAATAGTTAGTAACCAGAGCTAAGTTTACTTTAACTTCAATAAAGGTTTTGTACTTAAACGCGCCATATATGAAATGTCGTCAGAATGAAATCGTGAGCGATAGGTTCACCCTCACCCTTTACTCTCTCACTCAAATACGAATCGCCCCTTACAGTTCATGTCGTCCTGGTACAGGAAAACGAATTTCCGTACAGGCATTCATTCTGATCCGCAGTGACGTCACGCGCGGACAATAGGAACTGAAGTGTAATAAGATTTATGGTAGATAAAAATACTAATTATTTGTTTTAATAACCAATCTGCTATGTCTTGCTGTTAATAGTTATTTGTTATACAAAAGTGCAAATTGCTTTTTAACCGCGTGCTCAATTTTGATGACCGAGCAAGCGAAGGATTCTAAAATTGAATCACGAGCGCAGCAAGTGATTCAAAAATTAGAATCCTGAGCGCTAGCGAAGGAATCAAAAGAGCACGAGGTGAAAAATCTTTGCACTCGAGTGCAACACGTAAATTTTCATCCCACCTCAGCGAGGAAATGACTAATTGCAAAAAAAAACATTTACAATACAAGATACTTTTATTTCAGTTTAGGTATTAACTACTACATTATGATAGGTAGGTAAGTATTACAGAATAATCTTTAGATTATAACAAATAATACTTAGGTATAATAAAGAAAAATTTAAAGTAACGTTGCTACAGTTACTTAAGTTGAGTGTAATATTTTTGTTGTAGGTACTGTAATTTTTGTGTTAGTGACTTGTGTACTGATAAATTCGGCACCATGGAGGTAGAAATAAATAGGTCTAAATTCAATTTACTTTATCCTCTAGCGGATAAAAACGGCTTTTGCACTCAGATATCGAAGAGCAAAAATACTCTTTCCGAGATGGGGATGAAAAAATTATTTTCACTTCTCATGCTTGTAAAGTTGTTCTTTATGTCGAGAGAAAGCTGCATAAAATGGGTTTTTATGCTCTTGTGCATAAAGTGATTTCTTATTTTAAGACTAAGGCAATTAGGCCTTACAGCCACATAAACAATACACCTTCATTAAATTGATAAATTTAATTACGAATACATATATTACGGCATTTACGTAAAAAAATATAACGCAAATATTTATAATAACTTGGCATTACGGCTCAGACCATAGTCGAACGTCACATAGTTGAAAATTAAAAAAAAAATTAAGAAAAATTTTTTTTTTCTTGTTTATGCTTAATCCTTGTTTTATTTCCTAGCAATCGAAGTGAAAAGCAGAGTGTAAAACTCGAGTACAAAACCCATTTTACCCTCGACTTGACTATCCACCCTCGCCGTACCGGCTCGGGTGGCTATATGCACGTCTCGGGTAAAATGGCTCGTTTTATGCTCTTATTGTACAATCTACTATTGCTTATGCGTAACCATTATATTTCTTATGTTATTTTTTTGTTGGCTTTTGCGGTTTTAGACATTTAGCCAGCGTCAATAGTACATTGTTCACCGAGAGGAGAAAGTGACCGATTACCGTCGAGGGTGTCGTTTGATGCCCGAGCCGTAGGCGAGGGCTTTAAAACACCCGAGATCGGGAATCGCAGTTTCTCTCGAGTGATACATAGTGCTTTATACTACACCTGATACTTTATCAAATTTACGGTAGAAAGTACGTCATTGCATATCGAACAAATATGCGGGGAGAAAACGCATCTGAGCGGGAGAGAAAAGTGTATGAAAATCCATTTCTTACGTGGTTTTTGCGTTTTCTCCCCGCATATTTGTTCGATATGCAATGACGTACTTTCTACCGTAAATTTGATAAAGTATCAAGATACTTTCCAAGCAGGTGTAGTATAATAGTACATTGTTCACCGAGAGGAGAAAGTGACCGATTACCGTCGAGGGTGTCGTTTGAAGCCCGAGCCGTAGGCGAGGGCTTTAAAACACCCGAGATCGGGAATCGCAGTTTCTCTCGAGTGATACATAGTGCTTTATACTACACCTGATACTTTATCAAATTTACGGTAGAAAGTACGTCATTGCATATCGAACAAATATGCGGGAAGAAAACGCATCTGAGCGGGAGAGAAAAGTGTATGAAAATCCATTTCTTACGTGGTTTTTGCGTTTTCTCCCCGCATATTTGTTCGATATGCAATGACGTACTTTCTACCGTAAATTTGATAAAGTATCAAGGTACTTTCCAAGCAGGTGTAGTATAAAGTAATTTTTCTTACAAACTTGTAAGAATAATATACGCAACATCTCCTTTGTTAGTATGATAATGATGAATGATAATAGTAATCAGTAGTGATGAGTAATACACCTCTTAATCCCTTGAATATCTCAGTAAAGATATGGGGCTGGGCTATAAAATGAAAGAAATTGAAAAATGACGTTGCACTGTTTTGTTTAATTTGGCTACTTCACTTAACGGTTAATAATCCACCATTGTTTAGGTTAAACTAGTATTTTTAGTATGTATTTTAATTATTGTTTCTTTAGCTAGGTAGACTTAAACCATGTCTTACATATATACGTTTAAGATGCTTTATGTACTTGCTTTCAAATTAGCATGCGTTGCAGCAATGCTTAAGAAATAGCAGTGCTTTGTCAGTGTTCACATGGATGCTGTTTGTACTATTGCTTTAGTTCATAAGTTTATTAATAGATGGCGTTGTATTGTTTTGGTCAGTTTCTGAATCGCGCTATTGAAGTGTTTGCTGATTTAATGACTAGGAGTGAATTGTGGCAATAAATTATCCTCGACCTGACCAGGTGTTTTCTTTCATACCTTGCAAGAAATACCCTAGGGACTGTATTTTGGGAACTTTGTTCAACCATTATTTCACATTATTAGTCGACATAACACAACATTTACAAAAAAACACTGCCGACGTGACTCTTCACTTCCCCACCAATAAGTCCCTCTGTAAGTATTAGTATTAATATAAGTTAGCGGAAACGATGGAATCAATCTACGACGGATAATTAAATACACCACACAACCGAGAATCGAACTGGCACATCACTAAAGATAAAGTTTTGAACGCGCCAATTTTAAAATGAAGATCACAATGTGTGTAGCCTCGTTTACCATCTCACTCAAACACTGGATAGACCCCTTCAGTTCATGTTGTCCTGGTAAAGGTATTTTTTTTCGTTCCTTTGGGCATTGAGAGTGAATGACGTCACGTGCGGATGCTAGGAAAGGACGTCTAGATAGATTTTCGGTTGTTAATAATACTTTAGTCTTCATTTTAATAACCTATCTGCTATGTCTTGCTAATTAAATTTGTTTACCTATGCGTGACTAAGTTATCTTTTCTCTATAAATATTAGTGAAATGCGGAAACTATTGAATTGTAGGGACTTCTTGACGGGCAAGTGAAGAGTCATATCGGCGGCTTTATTTTATCTGGAATTGGTTATTATTAACTATTAAGTGTTCGTTAGCGCGTGTGCTCGAGTATTGGCATTTGCCAACACTCATACACGTTCAAACGAAACAAAACAGTGCAATGTCACTCTTCAAACTCTCTCAAAAAGTCCGCATGAGTTGTCAGTAAAGTCCCACATTTTTACTGTTCTATTACTCAAGGGGCTTGGGTAGAATATTATTATCACCAATCATTTCTATTGACATTAATAATATAGTTTATTAACCAATAAATAAAACTGATATTTCATATATAACGAGGAGCTCGATGGCGCGGCACAGTGGTTAACGCGCCCGGTCTGCGATTGCTGAGGTTAATCAACTTTCGCAATGGCCGGTCATCGGATGGGTGACCAAAAATAAATCATCTCGAGCTCCTCCGTGCTTCAGAAGGCACGTAAAGCCGTTGGTCCCGGCTGCATTAGCAGTCGTTAACAACCACTAACCCGCACTGGGCCTGCGTGGTGGTTTATGAACGGTTTTCCCTATCCATCTATAGAGAAGGCTCGTGCCCCA
Organism: Eudonia mercurella; assembly: GCA_963082485.1. NCBI lineage: Eukaryota > Metazoa > Arthropoda > Insecta > Lepidoptera > Crambidae > Eudonia > Eudonia mercurella. Next base: position 25,295,216 of record OY720022.1, read on the forward strand.
GCAGTGGGGACATAAAATGAGCTGATGATGATGATGATGATGATGATGATGATGATGATGATGATGATGATGATGATGATGATATAACTTTGTCACCGACTATATTTGCTAACCACAGGAAGCCATTAATTAAGGAAAAAAACTTTAGGTAAAGTTTTGAACGCGTCCATTTTAAAATGTAAATCGAAATGGAGTTTTGTATCCGTTGTTATAGATCGCACCAAACTTCTAGTCCCCTCTGAAGTTGCTTAGCGCAGCTGAACACAGTCAGGCCCTGCCACTCGTCCCCGCCTTCGTCCTACTGACGCCTATTTTTTACTGCTGCGACGCGAATCGCGCCAACTTCAGAGAGGACTAGAAGTTTGGCGCGATCTGTACCATCTCACTCAAACACTGGATCGACGACTCCTTCAGTTCATGTTGTCTTGGTAAGGGTTAAAAATTATTCCGACAGGCTTCCTTCTGAGTTACGTCACGCACGGAAGCTAAAAACGGACCTCTCGGATTTGTTGTTTAACATTACTTTAGTATTTGTTTTAATATTTCGCCGAATTAAATGCTCTTTCTCAATTGCGTTATTTATTAAGATTTGCAGATGAAAATCTCAATTTAAAATTATGTGGAGAATACGTGCTTTATACGTGAAAACGCGTTCGACAATTATTCAAGAATAAAAGCCACCTTTTAATTTATTATTGGAAAATTACAACAGAGCAAAAAATAAACACTAAATAAACACTCGTTTATTTCTTGTGCTTCTTCAATTATGGGAAACTAGCTTTTTTCTTAAAACTTTGTAGTTTACTTTAGTGGCATTATATTGCCACCATATTTTGAACTTTATACAATTGATATAAGGTCGAAAACCAATGAAAAATTTGAACATGCTGTGCCCGTTAAAGGTTTAAGTTGCATTACATTTTTATATTAGTTGTAATTTACTTACTAACTTAATTTTTTTTTGTGTCAATTGAATTTGTATTATTGTTATTGAGTATTCTTTTTTAATTTCAAAGTAAGTAATAATTTAAACAATAATTAGGTAGGTAGGGACATTATGTCATTTCAAATTAGAAGAGACAAAACATGGAATAACTATTCGGAGCTTATTCTTTGTTTATTTGTAAGGCACTAAAAGTTTTGAATGGAGTCGCGAGCGGTGAGTAAGTTTTTACTCCTTTAGCATGTCGCTCAAACACCGGATCGACCTTACCGTTCATGTCGTCCTGGTAAAGGTAAAAAATTGTTCGTACTCTTTACGGCAAAGGCCAAGAACAGATTTCTACATAGATTGTTGTTTTAATATTTCACCGAATTAAATGTTCTTCCTGTTAAGGAAGGTTGCGTTATTTATTAAGATTTGTAATAGAAATGCACCTTAATTTATATGTGAAAACGCTTTCGATGGGACAATTCAAGAATAAAAGCTATTTATTTCTTTATTATTGGAACAATTTGCAACAAAGCAAAAATTAATTATAAATTTAATTAAGAAATCCAAATAAAATAAAATAAAAAATAAATGTTAATTAATTAACCATCAAGTATGCCCGAGGTGCGCGACTGCGACTCTCTGGCTAGGAAAAGAATGGGACTCCTGGGGTCGGCTTATCCGAGACCGGAGTACTTCAGGCTCTTCGCTCTTAAGGACGTGGCCAAACTTATGGCATCTATCTTTACAGAGGAAGAAGAGTGAAAGGACGGGGTTGCACAAAAGATCCCGATGGGTCGAAGTGCTACTGCAAGAGGGAAACCTCAGCAGGCCCCACTAAGATAAGATAAGATAAGATGCCCGAGGTACTTGTATGAAGTTGATGTACCATTTACAATTCGTAACAAGAGTTAAGAGTAACTAACATCTAATCTGTGGTTAAATTTAGTTCAACTTTCTATAGAAAGTTTTGAATGAAATCGCGGGCGACCGGTTGTTTTTTTAACCCTTCACCATCTCATTCAAACACCGGATCGACTCTTACAGTTTATATTGTCCTGGTAAAGTTAAAAAATTTAAGGCATTCCCGAGTAACGTATCGCTCTGTTGTAAAAACGTTTGTTGGTTAAAAATACTTTAGTCTAATCGCCTCTGTGTTCAGTGGTTTGACCACCAGTTTAAATCCAGAGGTTTCGGGTTCGATTCCCAGCGGGGGTACATGTTTGTGTACTCGGTTTGGTTGGTGGTAGGGCTTGTTTGTCCGTCTGGCTAGCTACCACCATCTTATCTAAATATGTCACCATAACATCAATGTTGGTAGCATTGTTGTGTTCCGGCTGCGAGAGATAAGATAGCCAGTGCCTCAGTTGTAAAGGATTTCGGATGAAGTGCGTTTCCACCGAAGGCCGAAGCCTTATCATCACTTAACATCAGGTGAGATGAAACCCAAGTGATCATCCGTAAGATATTTATAAAAAGTATTTATTTTAAAATTTCGTCGAATAAAATGTTCTTCCTGTTAAGTAAGGTTGCGTTGTTTATTATGATTTGTAATAGAAAAGTACCTTTATTTATATTTCGAAGCGACAATTTAACAATAAAACTAACTGCAGCCGGTACCAACGGCTTTACGTGCCTTCCGAAGCACGGAGAATTTTTTTCTTAAAATTCTACATTTAATTTTAAAATAAACTAAAAATTTTCTAAATTTGAAAAAAAATATTTAAAATCTAGTGGACCCGGCCGGCGGACTTCGTACCGCTTTGACAGTTTCCATTAATTCCCGTGGGAATGTCGGTATAAAAACTATCCTATGTGTTCATCCAGGTTATAAACTATCTGTATGCTGAATTTCATCCAAATCCATCCATCCGTTGCAGCGTGAAGAAGCAACAAATATACACACATACACACAAACTTTCACATTTATAATATTAGTATCAAACTAATATTATAAATGCTTTAATAGCTTTTATGAATAAGAGGGTAAGTGTTTAACTGTGTTGCATTTAATGTAGATAAAAATGTTCTATTAAGTTTTGAATGAGATACGAAGTTCACCGGGTCATCTAGTTACTAATAGTTTCATTTAACTTTCTACAGTAAAAGTTTTAAATGGGGTCGCGTGCGAAAGTTACATTTTTGCTACTTACCATCTCACTCAAACACCGGATCCACCCTTACAGTTCATGTCACCCTGGTAACGGTAACAAATTTTCCGTGCAGTTTCTTTAGGAGTTTCACACATTACGGTATCCCATAAAAACATCAAAGTATCATCAGCTTAAGACAATTACAGTGATCTAAATAGTAAGTAAAAGTTTTTACTTAAGAAAGCAAAGAAAAATAAAGACCGAACCTTTCAAAATAAATGTTTATGTACGCGATTATAAAACTTTTTGTTACGGAGTAAATACTTCTTTCTAAACATTTACTTTTGTGTTTTTCTATTAATTTACAACCATCTTTTGTTTTGTTGTCATTTGCTTGCTCTTGTCATTTGTTGTTTATCGATGGGTATGTTATAATAAGTTATTTTATGTTTTTAGTAATTATATTATAATTACTAAAAAACGATACGTTTACTTTGCCTCCTCTTTCCCTCGTACAGTCGACTTTATTCCCTTTCGCCCCCCTCCGTTACATTTTAGTCCTTGATAGTTAAAAAAATATACAAAACCGAAAACGACGTCGCTACAGATTAAAAAGGAGATAGCGGGACGACCTTGACTCCCATCTAAAATATTGATTGGTCACTTGTTGCTCAAGATAGAACACGATGGAGAAAGCAACAAGTGTATAATAAACAATTATAAAAAAGAGTATTCACTCCGTAAAACTTTTCTTAGCACACACATCTTGCTAATAAAAATTAGTAACATAAGTAGCTATCTCTCCTCTGCAAGTATTAATACTGCTGAAACAATTATGTACAATTAAATTGATTCATAACCGAAAATCAAACCGGCACAAAAGTAAGAAAACAATAAGGTACATTTTTTATTGCGTTGATGCTGAACTACTTTCTCAATTTCAGTAAAGGTTTTGAATTTACGCGCCATATTTAAAAAGTCGTCAGAGTGGGCGTAAGCTAATAAAAGGTTTACACCTCTTTTCCATCTCCCTCATTACTGACTCGACCCTTTCAGTTCATGTCGTCCTGGTAAAGGCTACACATTTTCCGTTCGGGCTTCCTTCAGGCATCCGCAGTGACGTCACTCGCGGACGCTAGGAACTGAGTCTTGATGGATTTTTGTTTGTAAAAATACTTTAGTCTTTGATTTAATTTTTATTATTTATTGTTTTATTTCTTTAGTCAATCAATAAGGCAATCGTAATAAAACGTCAATTATCTAAACATTTAGTTGAAAACTTCACTCAAGAAAAACACATAACAAACATTTTAAGATAATAATATTTTTTTAAACTTTCTGTTACTACGGAGTAAGCATTTACTATTTTCGATTAACTGTCAACCATCTCTTGTTTTGTTGTCTTTTGCTTGCTCTTGTCATCGTTGTGGCTGCTTTGGATTGGTATGTGTTCTTACGTTATTTTATATGATACGTTTTACTTTGCCATCTCTTTCTTTATACAATTCTCGGAACAATAAATAAAGCTATTAGTTATTATTCTGAGGGTCAAACAGTTGCAAAGTGTAGAGATAGGAATTTAAATATTTTAAAATTTTTGTAATTGATGTTTAAATATTATATAATAATATAATATAATATATCTAAGTGCTCCTAGTTTATTGATAGTACAAAAAAAGCTAATTAGAATTATAGTTAACATAAAAGCAACAGATAGCTGTAAGGCTTACTTTGAAAATATAAAATATTAACATTACATGCATTTATATCTTAGAATTGTGTGAATTTCTCCGCAAATACCTTAACTTTTATACAAAGCGCGACGACCATATAACCAAACATCAACTTAGATATAGAAACAAACTAACGCTACCAGCTTCTAAAATGACACATCATTCTTCCAGCCCGTTAAAATAATTACTTATAAGAAGGTGCTATTCAGAATATTTAGAAGACAAACATTTATAAAATAAAAATATAAAATACTCAAATATCAAATAATTATAGATAAACATTTAAAAAAATATAATATAATAAATAAAAATATAAGAATATAAGCTAATTTACTTTAAAATTAATAGGAAAAGGTCTACCCTCTTCAAATTGCTGTGCCCGACAGGGCCCATAATGAACCTGTACCTATATATAACAATTTTGTAACATTATGGTGTGCAACAAAAATATTGAGTAACGAGTCAGTAGGTAAAATGTGAATTAATAGGTGAAGAATTGGCTTTGTCCCCCTTCTTAAGCACATCGCGCTCACAGAGGATTGTAAGACTTGGCATAGTTAAAATTTATAAGATGAAGGAGTGCAGAAAAATAAAATGTGTGTATAATGATGACAAAAAAAACCTTCAATAGATATTAAATACGGATGATTTGAATCGGTCAACGTCAAACACATATTTAAAAAAAAATTGTCATGGCCATCACCACAATCCCTTCAGCCGAATAGTAAACATCTTTTAATAAAAATTACGGTCGAATATTGACAACTGGGCGGCCACTAGTAAAGTTAAGGCTTATGCCCAACTCGGCACGTTCCAATTCGACATGCAAGATAAATACCTATCAAAAACTCCCAACTCGACACGAAAAGGTAAAAAGTACTGTCAGAAAGAAAAATCAAGAACATACTGTTTATAACTATCATTTATTTTTCTCTACATATGAAAATTATAATCATTATATGTTTTTATAACAATAAAATTCTTATTGAATATGCTTATTCCTGTTAAGGGGGTGCAGCGCGGACGCAAAACTGCGAGGTTCAAGTTTCTTTATGATAGCGAGCGAGCGGCGCGTGGCAGTGGTGTGACAACGGCGCACGACTACGAATACGCACGCACACTAATATCTGTACAGAGTAGACTGGTGATTTAATTAGAGCAATGTTTAGTTTCGTAAAATCATAGGCGTTTGGGTAAAAAATAATAAAAGTCTTAATATATTCATATTCATATTTTTTATTGAAAAATAAGACAACAGTGGCCTGCGGAGTATCAATACAAACATTTTGATGTCGGATCATTGTTTCATTTGTGCTATATTTACAAAGTTTCCGAAGAAATAAGTTTTATATTCATTACTTTTACGTATTGTTTATGCAGTTCTGGGTATTTCTTCACAAATTTCAAGACAACCATGGCCTTGTGAAAGGATCAAGCTAACCAACACTAGTTCTTTTAATGTATATGACCTATTCAGCGCCTAGCACCTGTGACTTAAAAACACGTAAATTTTCAAAATTCCGCGCGGCACCAAGCTATCTCTCCTCTGCTAGTATTTATTACCTATACTGCTGTAAAGATAGAATCAATGATACTGTAATACACTTTCTCAACTTTAGTCTTTCTTAACTTCAGTAAAAGTTTCGAATTTAGGCGCGCCATATTTAAAAAGTCGTCAGATTGGAATCGTGAATAGGTTCTCGCTTTACCATCTCACTCAATACTGGCTTAACCCTTTCATTTCATGTCGTCCTGGTACAGGCAACACGTTTTCCGTTCGGGTTTCATTCAGGCATCCGCAGTGACGTGTACGTACACTCGCTGATGATAGTAACTGAGTCTAGAGGGTTTTGGTTATTAAAAACGGTCTTTATTATTATTTTAAGGATTAACTTAAGGATTTAAAGTAGTTTCCCTCCAGGGCCCGACTTATTTTTCCACCCTGTATACATATATATCTCAGTCAGTAGTTCGTATGCGAGTTGACTAGCGAAAAAAAAAATTAAAAAGATAAGAAAAAAGAGAAAAAAACAAAAAAACAAAAACAAAAAAGAGAAAAATGTACGTCATTGTTAATTCAATATTCTATTTTCTATTGTAATATTGATTTCAAAAGGTGAGAGATGTCAAATGTTACACATCATATGCGACTACTGTAGTAAGGTTCGTTCATTTTTTTTTCCTTGAGTATGGTTTCAATATTCTTTCTTAACGGAGGACGCTGGACCTTAAGAAATTTAACAAATTACGGTATTTCATAAGAACTTCAAAGTGTCAACATCAATATTAACATCATCCACCTATATTGGTCCACAGCGGGACACGCCTCCAAGTTTAATAATTACTTAATCAATAAGTTAATAAGTACCTAACCCAATTCTAATATAGTGATCGAAATTGTTAGTAGAAAACGTTACTTAAGAAACTTAAGAAAAATACAGACAGAGATAATTCTATTCAACTGTTATGAAACATTCAAAGATTTAAGGAATTCAAACAAAGATTTAAAGAATTTGCGCAATCTGACAAGGGATGCATTTTCGGGTGACATATTTTTAAACATTTTAACATAAATAACAGCTCTGGTTATTTAAACCATCCACTCGTTACAACCTACATCGTCAGCGTGTTGCGTTACGTTTTGTTGCGACCCTTAAATTAAAATTAGATTTTTAAAAAAATATTTTTTTCTTATGCGTATTATGGTTTTATTTATCTCTAAGTATTAGTATAACGAGAAGCTCGATGGAGCAGTGGTTAACGCGCCCGGTCTGCGAGTGCTGAGGTTAAGCAACTTTCGCAAAGGCCGGTCATAGGATGGGTGACCAAATACTTATCATCTCGAGTTCCTCCGTGCTTCGGAAGGCACGTAAAGCCGATGCTCCCGGCTGCATTAGCAGTCGTTAACAACCACCAATCCGCACTGGGCCAGCGTGGTGGTTTTTGGCCCGTTCGCCCTATCCATCTATAGGGAAGGCTCGTGCCCCAGCATTGGGGACATAAAGTGAGCTGACGATAATGATGATCATTATCAATGATGATGATGATGACGACGATGATGATGAGTGATGATGATTAACATACCGCGGAAACGATAGAATGAACGGTAGATAATTAAATTGATACATAACCGATAATGGAACCGGCACATAAGTAAGAAAAGTACTTTTCAATTTTAAATTACATCGGGTCAGAGTGGTGCGTAACATTTTGCTATGGCTGAGAATATTTAAAAGCTAATTTAAAAAAGTATAGTTTTATGATTCGTAGCATGTTTTTCAATTCTTTTGTAAGTATTACGAGTAGTATACTGCGGAAATGTTAAAGTGAACGGTGGATAAATAAATTGATACAAAATCGATAACCGAACCGGCACAAAAGTAAGAAGAAGAAGAAGGTTTACTTTTTATTAGTTTTATGCTGCTTAGTTTTTATTAATGTATGACTTAAGTTATTATAACTTAAGAAAAAGTTACGATCTTTAAAGCGCCGGTTTTAATTACAATGGAATCGTATTGCTGCGTTTACCATCGTTTGTATAACTTAAGAGGGTGCAGCGCGAAATTTCGAAAATTTACGTGTTTTTAAATCACTGGTGCTAGGAGCTGAATTGGTCATATACATTAAAAGGACTAGTGTAGGTTAGCTTGATCCTTTCACAAGGTCCTGGTTGTCTTGGAATTTGAAACAAATACCCAGAAACTGCATAAACAATACGTAAAAGTAATGATATCTAAAAACTTATTTCTTCGGAAACTTTGTAAATATAGCACAAATGAAACATTGATCCGACATCAAAATGTTTGTATTGATATTCCGCAGGTCACTGTTGTCTTAGTTTTCAATTAAAAAATATGAATATAAAAATATTAAGACTTTTATTATTTATTACCCAAACGCCTATGATTTTACGAAAGTAAACATTGCTCTAATTAAATCACCAGCCCACTCTATACAGATATTAGTGTGCGTGCGTATTCGTAGTCGTGCCCCGTTGTCACACCACTGCCACGCGCCACTCGCTCGCTATCATAAAGAAACTTGAAACTCGCAGTTTTGCGTCCGCGCTGCACCCCCTTAAGCAGAAGTTTCGAATTTCAACGCGCCTATGAATTCGTGTAGCCGCGTTTACCATCTCAAGTACTGGATCGCCCCTTACGTTTCATGTCGTCCTGGTACAGGCTACACATTTTCCACGCGGATAACACGCGGACGCTAGTTTTTCCTTGTACGAGGGCTGCCTTTTAAGTTGTGTCGTTTGAAATAAGTATAGACAATCTAATAGATTATTACCATTTATCGTTTTTCAAAGAATTCTCCGCGATATTTAATACGCTTTTGCATGCGTTCGAGCCAGTTTTTAAAACATTTATTCCACTCCGAAGTGGGGGTAGTCAAAATGGCCGATTTGTATGCGTCTACAGCTTCTTCGGGTGAGCTGAAACGTTGACCACGAAGACTGCTTAATTTTGGGGAACGTAAAAAAATTGTTAGGGCTCAAGTCAGGGCAGTAAGGCGGGTGATCTAAAATTTCGACATTTTGGGTGCTCAAAAACATCTTGGTTTGGCGGGCGGTGTGCGAACTTACATTGTCATGGTGCAGTATCATACGACGTTTCAATGAAACAACTTTTACCCGACTTGTCACCTTTGAACAGACGGACGCTACAATAAAACTATTCGACTAATCAAAAAACAACTAATCTTTTGTTTTCGTATTCTAAATTCAAAAAGATGAAAGAGCCATATCTTTTTTTTAATAATCGCGGGAGATTTGCAAACGACACAACCAGGGGGTCGACACTTCATATAAAAAATATATTGTATGGAATTATGAACGTACTTTGTGCCAACATTAAATTACGAAATAATCCTACCAATGAACAAAGTTAATAAAACGTTCTGTCTTATTGTACCAGCCACAACACGCTAATTTAGTCGCATTATACGGTATGGTCATGTTGGCCAGCATGTAACGCGCCATTCAAAGTTTCTTAATGGTGCCATTGTAGTTCTGTTTAAATATTTGTGTGTTTTGTACAGCTCGGAAGTTTAAAAACTGTAAAAAACGTGGTAAAATTACATTATGGGTGGCAAATCTTTGCGTAAGTGTGAAATTTGTGGTATTCAAAGATTGAGAAAGTTGAGTAAGGATATATTATTGGCTGCCTTAGGCCTTCTATTTTTGTCGTGGGTCTTAAACCTTAAATGCTGTGTGTTATCAGTACGTGCCCGTATACTGGCGCGCGGCCGTCAAAGCACATGCTTCCCCTCGTGGGAAGAGGTGTGCGGAGAGGGCCGTAGGTTGGTACACGGGCGCAGGGTGGCAGCCGCGGTTTTAATCCCTTCGGGACGCGTAACGTGGTTGTCGCCTTATTTAGTACTCGGATTGCCGTCCCCCAGGGGTTTAGTGGGTATCCCCCTCCGTCTCGCCCTCCCAGCCGGGACTTCTTCCTGGCAGCTGACTTGAGGCTTCTCGCCTCGTCAGTGGGTGTGGAAAGGCGGACGGGTGAGTCCCACATAACCGGGTGCCTCTAAAGGCTCCGGTAGTCGTAATGACTTCCCCTGGGACAAAAAAAAAAAAAAAAAAAAAGGATATATTATTGGCTAGATTCCCGCTTGACCCAAACAAGTAAGTTTTGTAGTGTATTCCAAGTTTTAAGTCAATTTGAGTAAAAACAGTGTTATTAATAAGTGGTAATATCGGTAAATATATGTGTCTAAGTAACAATTAGAAGAAAATTCGGGTTATTTTTTAGTTCCTTATTTATAAACTTTACATTGTCCTAGTGCTGTGCTTATCGATATTTTTATTTATTTTAGATGTCGACTCTGGGTATATACAAAAATATACAGGTAATGAGGATTTGGTCTATATACCCATAAAGAAGTTAAATGTTAATAAGTTTATATATGGCGATCACTTTCCTCGTAAAATGTTCAACAAAAAGGGTAATAGATTAAAAAGAAATGCCTATCCTACATTAAAGGTAAACACAGCTTTCTGATGAAATTCTTGCAAATTTCCCTATATGTAAGCTGGAGAAGAAAAAGGTAATTTTGCGTTTTATATACCTGCACGAAATTCGCAGTACACCATCAGGTGTACTGTGTGGTCATTTGCCGTACATAAAATGAAATTGTTATACTTTCTAGCAAGTATTTTGCTTAATTTTCCGGCATCTAGTTCTAAAGCAGAAGCTCAGAGTGGCACGCCACAGCACATAATTTAAAAAAACGCAAAATAGGAACATTTTGAACACTTTAAGCTATTTACAAGTTGGTTTTTCGATGTCGCTGACAGTCTTAACATCTGATATTTATTATATTTTATTTGTAGATATATCACTCGATTGTCTGCCATCTACTTCTAAATCAAGAACGCCTCATGAAAATGTGACACAATTTGAGGAAAGACTGCACACGTTTAAAAAGCATAAAATAGGTACCTAAATAACAATTGATTCAAACTTTCTTACTTTAGTAAGTGACTTTCCAATGACACTAATATTTGGTCTTAATATTGCTATTCATTTCTTGCAGATATTTCAATGAATTGTCCAGCATCGACTTCTAAAGCGAGTACTCATTATGAAAACATGCCAGGAGGTGATTTTAGTTTCCCAAGTTTACCAAGTACTTTGCCAAGTTTCGTTCTATGAATTTGATATTTTCATTACTTTTTTACAGATGATATGGGTAATAGGTAAAAATGTTTGGACGATTCAAAAGCACTTTTCTAAAGTTTATTTAAATAAAAAATATTTGACTTTAACTGACTTTTTTATTTAAAAAAATACAAGCGGTAATTCTTTCATTGCATGTCATCAGGAGAAAAGTTTTAGATTGTTTTTAGATAAATATATATTTTGCTGGCATGTTGTGATGGGATTTATCGCCTGCTTTTATTCCAACGTATGAAATATTTGAGGTTAATGGGTATAGACGCTACGAAGTTTTTTTTTATCGATATCGATATTATGCTCAGTTTGCAAAGTACCTACTTCACTATTCTTTTGACATTTCCTGCTTATGTTGGTAGTACGATTTTATTTATTAGGTTGGTAGAAACTACGTACATAATTGTGAAAACGGCTAGTTATGAAGTGCCGACTCTTATAACGTAGTGATTACTTGCTCAGTGGACACAACTTAAAAGGCAACCCTCGTATTAGTATTGTTTCAATGTGTTTCATAACTGTGTCCTCGTTAAGGGATTTTAAACATGACGGTATTCCATAAAAACTTCAAAGTTTCAACATCAACTCATCATCATCAACAAATATTAGTCCATTGCTGGACATAGGCCTACAAGTTTAATATTTATTTTATCAATTAGTCAATTCTAAGTAATGGTTTTGTGCCTAAGACCAATACAGATATCCAAATACTTAGTAGAAAACGTAACCTAAGAAAGTAAAGACAAAATTATAGGCACTACATTTTATAAGATAAGTTTATTCAACTGTTACGCAATACGGAACTTAAAAATTTCGCGTAAATGCGAAAAATTAAAATAAAAAATAAAATAAAATCAAAATCATTAATATTAATACTACACTCGGTACCTACAAAGTAAAAAGCCTATGTCGGCCAAAGCCCACGTCTTATATTTCCTACGTAGTATATGACATCATCGGTAAAAGACATCGTAGCAAAATGCCTACTTTTTCAAAATAGGTACCGTTAAGCAAAAAAATAATAATCAGAAAACAAATTCTTTACCAAAGTTGAACCAATTTAGTAAATATTTTGAATGTTTTTTCTTATGTGAAGAATTTGTTTTATTATCTTTTTAGTTTATTACCCAACTGCAAAGGAAGGGTTATGTTTTTACTTTGTAGGTATTGACCGCCGGACCCGCTCTTATGAATATTACTATGTTATCGGATTATCTGATTGGATATCTGTCTGACTAAAGGCAAGGAATGCATTTTCAGGTGACTTATTTTTAAACATTTAAACATTAATAACATTGGTTGCCTGGTTATTAAAACCGTCCACTAGTTAAAATCTACATCGGCTCAGCGTGGTGCGTAACATTCTGATATGGCTTAGGAGGTCGAGCGCGCGAATACCAGACACAATAGACGCTCAAGTTAATAAAGCTTAAAGTTACGCGCCAATTTTTATATGAAGATCATAATGAAACCGTGAAGCTGCGTTTACTCTCTCACTCAAACACGGGATCGACCCTTACAGTTCATGTCGTCCTGGTAAAAGGTAACAAATTTTCGTGCAGACTTTTCTTTAAGAAACTTAAGAAACATTTAAAAAAGTTTATTAACAAAATTTACGCGATTTTAAACTTTCTAATGTAGATCGATGTAAATGCAAATACTGGCTGTGTCTTGTTAATGTAAAATTGTTGCATAATCGAGAATCAACACAAGCACAAAAGTTTTAAAACAATAAGGTATACTTTTTATTGGTTTTATGTAGGCTTTCTTTATAAGTTTTTGACAGTTAATATAACTTAAGAAAAAATTTTGAAATTAAAAGCGACTATGAAATCGTGTAGCCGCGATTACCATCTTACTCAAGTACTGTATCGACTCTTTCATTTCATGTCGTCCTGGTATAGGCAGAACGTTTTCCATGCAGGCTTCCACAGGGAATACGGATGATGTCACGTGCGGACGGACGCTAAGAACGCACACTGGTCGGCAAGCGGAAATAATTCGAAGATTGGAAGGTTCTAATTCATTAAAATTACCATAGTAGCTTTATTTTAGTATAGTTAAGGAACCGAAATCACAAAAAAATCTATCAATTTAACGTTGTTTTATTCGAAAAAAGCCTCATAAGTTGGTAAAACACTAAATACATTATTTAAGCGTAGTTTTTATGGTCGGATGGATACGAATGTCTTTCTTAAGATATTAATGATATTTAATATATTTTAATTTTTTTTGGTTTTATGAAGCATTGTTTACTATTGTTTTATTGTTTTATATCCATTGAATATATTTCAAATTACTGCTTTCGTCATACCCTTCTTAATGTATATAAAAGCAACGCGCTTATCTTTAAAAATGTTGTATTTCTTGGATCATAACTTTTTTGCCTTCTGGATCCTATTGCGAGTCTATGTCTCAAAAGATTCCTTAGTCTTTCTAGTAATTAGCCCACTAAATATCAGCTGCTAATATCTGCAACCCTAGATATACGATTCATTTATCTAATGAGGATGAGCAAATAGCTATTGTTAACAAATGACTTAAATGAGGGTACTTTGATAAAAAATATATTGATATTGATTACAAATGGCCCAAAATCAGCAAAAAACATTTAGATCTAAACCAAGAAGTCTTTGAACTTATAAAAGAGTGAAATTATTTTTTATTTTATTTTCGTTAAATAAATATACACATTAAACTAATTCAACATGTTTTATTATTATTTAAAAGCAATGTTATGCAGTGAAACATACATAACACTTACAGATGTAATTATTTCCGCACTTCCTATATAAAGCCGACCACTGTGGAACGCAAGGAACTTAAACATACTTTTTTCCTTGTAATAGTATGCTTTAAATGTTTCTTCATAACTGTGTCCTCATGGGATTTTACACATGACGGTATTCCATAAAAACTTCATAGTTTCAACATCAACGTCATAATTATCAGCAGATATTAGTCCATTGCTGAACATAGGCTTACAAGTTTAATATTTATTTTATCAATACAGATATCCAAATAGTTAGTAGAAAACGTAACGTAAAGAAGTAGCTCTTATGAATATTACTATGTTATCGGATTATCTGATTGGACTTTTTATTAGTTTTATGCTGCTTTAGTTAATTAATTTATGATTTATTTAAGAAAAAGTTTCGAACTTTATAGCGCCGGTTTCAATATGAAGATTACAATGAAATCGTGTAGCCGTGTTTACCATCACACTAAAAATAGTTTTAAAAATTCGTAGCATGGTGTTCACTTCTTTTGTAAGTATTACGAGTAGTATACTGCGGAAGCGACAGCATGAACGGTGGATAATTAAATTGATACATAACCGATAGCCGAAGCGGCACAAAATAAAGAAAAAGGCTAAGTGTTATCTTAATTATAAGCAGACACGACATGTAATATAATTATCAACAATAAAAGGAGCAGATATAAACAAGACAAAAAATACAATACAAACAGCACAACCACTTTTCATTAATTACAGATTAAATTAAATTGAACAGACAACATGAAATGATGACAAATCTAAATTAAAATAAAAACCAGGCTGCAGTACCCGCTAGTTACTTTTACAGTTTATTTAACAATTTAAGTAAGATGGTAAGATTTTTTGCGTTTGTTTACACTATTTAACTTGGAAAATACGTTTTTAAGAATCGGATTAAAACAATATCTTAATCGAAACACAACTTACAACCACTATAAACTTTTATCATTATCAAGCGTATTATAACGTGACAACTTTGAACCACTGTCGTCGGTCCTGAAGATAACAATGGAATCGTGTACCCGCGTTAGTCATCTCACTCAAACACGAGATCGACCCCTTAATGTTCATGTCGTCCTGGTAAAGGGTAACAGATTTTTCGTATAGGCTTAAGAAACTCGAAACAATACAGCTACGAAACATTTTAAAAGGTAAATTAACAAAGTTTATTAAGTTTATTTTAAACATTCTACTGTAGAGGTAAACGCGTAAACGTAAACGTTTAGCTATGTCTTGCTAATATAAAACTGTTACCTACATAACCGAAAATCGAACCGGCATAAAACTAAGTTAATAAACTATATTTTTTATTAGTTGTTTGCTGGTTTACTTCATTTTATGACTTAAGTTATTATAAAGTCAAGTAAAGAAAATGAAATAGCCTATATGTCCCACTGCTAGGCAAAAGTCTCTATCATTAAAATCAAGTCATTGTTTAATATTGAGGTAATGGCTTGCCAAATGCGAGTTGGCGATCAATAACTCGGGTTATGCATCGAACAATCCGAAACACACTGCCCGACCTGGAAATTTAACCCGGGACCTATATAAGGGTGTCGGGTGAGCTTCCTACCACTCCGCAACCGAGGCGTTACGTGTTATAGCTTCTAAAAGTACTATAGAAAAAGTTTCTAAGAGATGATCACAATGGAACCGTGTAGCCGCGTTTACCTTCTCACTCAAACACGGGATCGACACCTTCAGTTCATGTCATCCTGGTACAGAAAACATATTTATTCGTAAAGGTTAGGCCTTAATATGGAAAAATACAGTTACGGAACATTCTAAATGGAAAGTTAAATTAACAACGCGGTTTTAAACTTTCAATTGTTTTACCGAAAAGTTTTGAATTCAAACGCGCCAATGAAATAATCGTCTAGCCGCGTTTACCATCTCACCCAAATACTGTATCACCCCTTACAGTTTATGTCGTCCTAGTACAGACAACAGATTTTCCGTATAGTCTTCTTTTAGAATCCGCATTGACGTACACGAGGGCGCATAAAGGATCTAAGTCTAGACAGATTTCTATTATTAAAGCACTTTATTACTAGTTTCAATATTTTGCCGCTTTAAATGTCATTCCTTAATAAGGGAAGAGACCACGAGGCCACTCTCCGACTCGTTGGATCGACCTTATTAGGAAGATTACGCAGAGTACGCAGTCGACCGCAGTACAGTGTACTCGTCGCAACGCAGTAAGTCGACCGAAGTGGAGACACATCGCGTGACGTGCGGCCGCCTTGGAAGCGAATGGCGACGGCGAGCCGTAACCCTGTCCATCGACAGCCACGACCACTCAGCCAAGAGTGCGCGATTAAGAAGAAGAAAGTTTAATCAACAAAATTCAGGCGATTTTAAACTTACCATTGTAGATGTAAACGCAAATACTTGCTAAGACTTGCTAATGAAAGATTTATACATAAGCGAGATTTTTTTTTAAAGTTTTGAAATAAACGCGCCAATGAAATCGTATCGCCGCGTTTACCATCTCACTCAAATACGGGATCGACTCCTTCAATTCATGTCGTCCTGGTAAAGACAACAGATTTTTCGTAGGCCTATACGATCCGCAGTGACGTCACATGCGGGGCGCTTTACTCGTTTCAGAACTGACGTCTATATAGTTTTTTGGTTTTAAAGTACTTTATTCAGTGTTTTAAAACTCTTATGTTGCCGTATTGTTAATAAAGTTTTGTAATTAGTACTCGTACGTCGGTACTCTGTTGTGCCTGACGCGGATTACGAATCCAATACCATTTAAAATTATTGATGATTTAAATATAATAAAAATTTGAAAACACTTACCCTTTTGGCAATTTGCGGCACCTGTTCTGGAACTCCATGAGCTCATTGTTGATCTCTTCAATGTTGACCTCGCCCCACGGTATGTCATAGTAGCTGCTGACGCGGTCGATAACGTCATTATACAGCTTGTACAGCTTCTGCAGTAGGTTCAGCTCCTTCCTGATCTGCACCAGCTCCGGGTATTCGGTGTGGGGGAGGCCGAACAGCTCCTCCCCGCTCTGGTACGTCTGCAGCTTGCGCCACATGCCGTCGAAGCGGTTCTGCGGAGACGGCATATTGACATTTTGCAGTGATTGAAAAGTTTGAATAGTATATGCGTTTCAGTTTAATTATGTACCCATAAAGGCTAGGCTGCGTAATTCGACTTGTTCGTCAACTCGACCGAAAAAACTCGACCAATCGATATTTATCCTGCTCATTTGAGCAGGATACAATGAGTTATATAAAATAAACCAGTTTAAAGAACTCTTTATAGTCTCGTCATTGTTAGTTAGCCATATTTTATTTAATATTCAAGTTAATTTACAGTTATTGGTTTGAATCCGTTTTCACTGACTGTATTTTTACGTGTGGCCGAGTTGACGACGAAAAAAAGTAGGTATTATCAAATGGTGGCACCATTCGGCCTAGTTTTTTTCGACCGAGTTGACGAACAGCTCTGTAATTCCTAATAGTCGACCGATTACTTTATATTTTATATAAGTATATGGATATATATATAAAATTGATAAACAAGTAAAATGTATACTTTGAATATTTTAATAGATGTGATGGTGTGATTTTAGGATATTTTTATAACTTCAAATAATTCTTTTAGAATATACAAAGCAGCATCAAGTTGCCAAATCAGTTACACATCAGCGGCTTGGTGTTACAATTTCATGTACCATTAAATATGCTGTTTACAATCATCTGAAAATCTATGACTGGTATGCAAATCAACACTGAAAACAGTAAAAAAACCAACATACCTGAAACATGATCATCCTGTCAGACGCCTCCCTCGGACTCAGCCCAGCCTGCATAGGCCCGGCATACCTGTACTCATGCACATACTCCCCGTTGTCTTCTCTGAACCTGTCCAGGTTGCTGTTTAGGTCATGCTCGAACTGCGGTTGCATATTCAGCAACTGGAAGTGGGAGGCCAGCGCGCGCGCCTGCAGCTGCTGCCAGGTGTAGCGGAGGTTGTCGACCTGCTCCAGGTCTTCCTTGCTCACGGTCAACTCGTAGCGGGTTATGATGTTGAAGGCTTCCTGTTGAGACAATATATATTTGTGTTAAACAACTTGGCTTGGAACCGAAATGAGGTATTTTTTTAACTTTTAAGAATATTTCTTGTTATTGTTTATATGATTATTTACAATTTTACGCAAATATTGTTGCGAACAAATTACAATTTGATAAAAGATAAAGTGTTGAAAAAATTCCACGAGCGGGATTCGAACTCGCTCCCCATGACATGCCGGGTCAGGTGCACTACCAACTATGCTATCGTGCCTCAATCCAACTCGCCGAAATTAATCAACACTATCTATTTTTACTTTGTAAGCCAAAGGAGCCCTATTCAATGTCGACAACTACGTCATCAACATCCGATCTTAATATTTTTACAAATATTGAAAGATCAGTTAAAAATAAGGCAAATATTACGTAAAATTATATGTAAATGACCATAAATATAACTTGTCCCGATTGTAAAACACTGTAAGAGATTTTACGCACCATAAAAAGCAGATATTACCATTTCAGGAACTTTTAAAATTAGCAGGAGTCGCCGAATAAGTCAGATAAGCAGTTATTGCAAGAGGAGGAGCTAAAATGAAGGCACTTAAAAGTTAAGAAAACGTTAATACGTAGTTGAGGCAGGTATCTGTTATAACTGTTTCTCTCTACTCACAAAATTCAGGACTTTCTGTACTTTATTTAGAATGTACTCTCATAATGGGTTTAGTGTGTATTTTACCTCCATCAAACCTGTTGTTAAGTTATAATAAGTGTTAATAAGTGCCGAAGGTAGAAGCACACCTCACCTGGAATCCTTAACTACCAAGGCAAAGGCTACCTAATCTCTAACTGTCGAAACACAACAATTTTACTAAAATGTATGCATAGCCGTAGCGAAGGGGGGCATTGTGGGGCAATGCCCTACCTTAAAACACCAATGCCTTACCTTAATAATTAAACTAATAATAAGCAAAGTATTGTAAAGCAGATTTAAGACGGAAAAAAAATACTAGCGTATAGTGGCATCTAGTCTTACAGTCATAGGATGTAACAAAATTCCCTTAAACGCCGAATGGGGATCATTCCATTCATCAACACGAACAACTTTTACTATGGCACCAACTTCCAACCAGAACAGATCAAGTAACATTTTTACTTCCGCCCTTTCTGTAACCACAGCTGCTCTACCTTAAATTCAAGTCTAGCTATGGCCCTGAATGTATGTTATGGCGACATATTTGCGCACAAAGAAATTTGGTGACTCGTTTCTATGTCGCATTTCCAAAAGATGGAATAGTCTACCAGCACACGTTTTCTCTCCTTCCTATGGTCCTTCAAACGAGGCGCGAAGAGGCACCTTGTGGGCCAGCAGGGTGAGGGTGGCTGATGCTGCGTTGTTTTCGCGCTGCACCAGTTGTCTCTGCTGGGTCTGGTAGGCTACTCTTGACGCAAACTCAATCTCATTACAATTCCAATGCGATTAATATGTATCGATATTGGGATAAGTTTCGCAATTTCTGACCGATAAATCGATAATAATTTGTTTACTCAATTTCCACGCAATTTAATTCCAATGTAGCGCTATTATCGCTTTTAAGAGAGCCATTTGAATTTTTTAGATATGGGATTGGAAATTAGTTATTGCAATTGTGTTTCAAGAGTAACCCACCTGAGACCGGTTGTCTTAAACACTAGACCATAGGGGACGGTACGATAAGAGAAGATAAAAGAGCAAGATAAGAAATCAATCTGAAATCATTTATTCAAGAAAATAAGCAGAATTCTATATAATACAGTCAAAGAAAACTAAAAGAACTTTGTCATGGTCACACAATTGAATTGTTATAAATTCTATTCAATTTTACGTTAAATCTTAGTGAAACTTATTAACTATAGAACACTTTAACTCAACACTTCATGCGTATATAACCCAGGAATTTATTTATAACCACTGTTTGATGTTGTGATGACCGTGCTTAGTTTTATTTAACCAAATCGTTATTTATCACTACAACGTGCCATTTTATTTCACATTCTGGCTATCATGTACTTCTACAACCACGCACTACACCTTGTGTACCATTTTTCTTGATAAAATTATCTGTAATGGAAACTTAAATAGTCATTAAAACATGAGTGATAATGACATAAAAAATATATTTATATCAATAGTGGCCAGTATGCCCACATTGCTAAGTCGGAATTATATTGAAGATTAGCTTTTGTTCGCAGCTTTGCTCACGTGGCACAGTGTAGGATTTGGCCTTAGTAGCGGCCATACTAATTTTATCTTCGATTTTGATAGATCTTAGCACAATCTAATATATTTAAAAACAACTGTTTCGATATTTCACTTAGCTATGGGGATATTGTTTTTTTTCTTCTAAAGGTCATTGACCTTCATAAAAAATGTTTTTACCTATTTTTCTCTAAATATGCTTTAACTTCTCTTTGTAAAATAATCAACTTAATAGTCAACTGCAAATACAATATTATTGTGGAAAATTGCAAATCCCTATCTGCACTTTATGCTTAACATAAAACGTTCTTGAAACATGGTAGTTTGTTAAAAGTGATGGTAAGGTCCCAGGTGATTCGTGCTGGCGTATGCGTAGAAATCACCTACCCCTTGCTCTATAATAAGTGTAAGATAGTATAGTATAGTATAGTACTACCTCAACGGGATCAATCCTAAGTTCCATGTCGACCTCCTGCTCCCGTATCTTCCTCAGCGTCTCCATGATCATCCTGACGTCGTCCAGGTCGCGTATCGGCCGCTCCAGCTTGCGGTCCAGGTCGTTCATTATGGCGTATACATAGTCCATCTCACGTTTGTACTTTTTCCGCATCGCCTGGCTAATTCTGTGCATGCCATCTGAAATAGTTTTAATTTTAAATTAGTGCAGGTATCCGCTCTCACCCATTTAATTTCTACTAGTGGCCGCCCAGTGGTCGAAATTCGATCGTAATTTTTATTATAAGTTGTTTACTATTTCGGCTGAAGGGTTTGTAGGTACCAATAGCTATGACAATTTTAAAAAAATATGTGTTTCATTGACAGATTCAATCATCCGCATTTTTTAATATCCTTTAAAGTTTTTTTTTGTAACACATTATACGTAGAGGCACTTTTTATCTTTCTGCACTCCATCTGCTTATGAACTTTAACTATGCCAAGTCTTACAATCCTCTGTATGCGCAATGTGTTTACAAAGCTTTTTCTTTACGTAATAGTACACAGATAACCTACTTATAAATTTAAACATAAATTCCTTTTAGACAATCTCTTCTCTAGGCTGTTTGACCACAGGCCAATATGGTGTCTCTTCACGCCAAAAGAACACGGCAGTGTAAATTATTGTATCTCATTCTTGCACGTCGACTTTCTTTTTGAACTAAAGGTAGTGTTTTTTTTTTGCTCGCTCGACTTTACGTAAATGTAGTAAATTCAAGCGACCGGGTTGCTAAAAGTCTTCAATCGGCGCTGCGTGATTTTGACTGAAGAGTCTCCCAGGGTCATTGAAATGTGTCACACCAGCATTTCAATCTTAAAGAAGACGTGAAAAACTGTTAAATCTTTTGACTACACGGTTTGCATGACCATGACCACAGCAAAAAAACTAACAGTGTGACATCACCTTAGAAGTCTTACGAAATGCCAATAGCAATATTGACTTCATTAAAAAAAATCACGTCTGCCATTTTGAGTCTCAAAACCGATGTCATATTTATAATCAGCACCCACGTAAAGCTCAAAAACTATACCCATATTGACTTTTGAAAAAAATCACGGCCGCCATCTTGGATCTCGAAATAGATGTCATATTCATAATTAGCACCCACGAAAACCTTAAAACGATACCAATATTGACTTTTTTAAAAAGATCACGTACGCCATCTTGGATTTAAGTTATTGTACTATACGAAAATCAAATAAAGTTGAATTCAAAGTGTCAACGAATAATTTTTACTGTATTTATAAAACAAAAAGCTTACTTTTTAACTCAGTTGTTAATCCTAGCTTCAGCTTTTCGGTGGACACTGCTAGACAGTTGCCAATGACCAGGATATCGTGTTCTGTGGCCATCTTCATGTCTAGCTCGCTGTGCTTCTTTAGAGACGTCTCGAAGTCACTAAGGTTCCATGCCAGTAGTTGACGAAGAGTCTTCTCGCATTTCCAAAGGTAGTGGTAGGGACGCCAACGCTTAACCAAGTTGTTCAAGTCCTGAAGTTTCATGTTATATGTTATAGTATCTTATTAAAATGCATTAAGAATTTGTTTATTTTATAGATTGCACGGCAAACGACTCCACTCCATCTGATGTTAAGTGGAAAGGGATTCCAGACGACGGGTGGATACTACTTTATTCATTGCGTATGTCCATTGATGGATAATCTGGGACTGTTTGTCCCACTATATCCATTGCGACTAATATCCGTTGCGACTAATAACCATTGCGACTTCTCGACTACGATCTCAATAACTTTCTAATTCTTTTTTTATTAACAAGTACTTAATAAAAGCTTGTTTTTTAAAAGTTTTTTTCTTATTGTTTTATTTTTAACTTTTTAGCATCTCCATGTTATAATAATTTTGCATTGTCATCCGATTTACACATGCATGCAAAATTTCAGCTCAATCCGTCTCAACAGGAAGGGGGTTAAATTTCAATTACCTACTAGATTTGACCCAAAAAAAACAAACAAACAAATAAATAAACAAATTAATAAATAAAAAATATAAATTTGTTACAGGGCAAGCCAAATAAAAGCTTGTAATAAGAAACGTGCGTGTGCAAGCAACCGCGCGTGAGTAGCGCGCTACTCGCTACAAAAAGTCGCAAAGTATTTGTCGTCAGTGGATAAAGTGGGACATAATTAGAAAAAAAGCTTTGTCCCACTAAATCAACTTTGTATATCCATGGACAAAGTGGGATCGACCCCAGACGACATACCTTTTTCAATAGTTGACGACCTAGTGACCATATTTTTATGAGAGCATCAATCTTACATTTTTAATTTAATTGCTTATGGATTTACTTACCAGCATCTAACACTTGAGCATTAATGTTCAGAGCAAACAGATTTATTTTAGAGTTTAATACTGCAATAAACACACACCGTTTTGATATTCTGCGTGCACGTGAACATCGCTGACAGAGTCTTCACCACTTCCTTATTCTCCATCACATGATTGTAGAAGTTCTTCTGCTGGAAGGGAAACGAGGGCTTCTCCTCCGACTCCAGCCGGTAATGCTTGCGTCTCTTAATCTTTGCCGCTTCCATCATTTTGTTACTTTTCTGTCCGCTCGCGTGCGGTGTCGTCGATTGGACCTGTTCGTCAAGCTTCGTGACTACTTCTAGAAGCTGATTCGACTGGTGGCCAGCGATCTTTTTCCAGTGGACCTGATCAAGGAATAGGAGGAAGCGACAAACACGAAGGAGGTAACATGAAGCACATCGAGTGTTTGCGAGGGATGTGTGCGAGCATTAGACGAATACACAGTCATAAACACAGTGGTCGTGGTGACAGGCACAATACAATTAACAACACAGGGTGGAAGAGGTGACAAGAAAAGAAGAATGTTAGTAGTTTTAACGACATATTAATGGTTAATTGAACATGTAACAAGGTGCGGATATATTATGATGTACAGACGAGGAAGTTTGAGGTCTGCTTACCTGTAAGGGTATACGAGTAGTCGATTACAAAAATTTTAAATAATAAAAGGAGGCAAACGAGCAGGCGGGTCACCTGATGGGAAGCAATCACCGCCGCCCATGGACACCCAGTGGCAAGACCAGAGGAATCGCAGATGCGTTGCCGAACTTCGTCGACTGTTCATTTGGACATATTATTTATTAGTAATTTGTATTTACAATTAAATAAACGGAGGTGCTTAAGAATTATGAGTTAGGTAAAACATCTGTTCAGATTTAATTCAAAGTTTTCAATTTTGCAAAATACTATTTACGATAAGTATTAAAGTTTAATCAGTATCTTACACACACACACACACACACACACACACACACACACACACACACACACACACACACACACACACACACACACACACACACACACACACACACACACACACACCCCCCACTCTCCCTCATACACACACACACCCTCACACGCGTGTGTGTAACTGTGTAACAGAACATATTTTTTATTTTGTATAAAATAAAAATAAAAACGAGTGAGCCTTACAGTAGTTGCTTAAGATGTGTAACATTTGACATAGCACTTTAGTAATAAGCAATTTTAACATATTCTAAAAAAAATGGGTCAGGTATTACATCGTTTTATAACTATAAAAATAAATATAATAAATACTCATTAGAAGACATTTCACATATCAAAATGACCTTTGATAGTCAAATGACACAATATGTCACATATATAATAATAATATGTCATGTTCATAATATCGATTTTAAATTTACAAAATAGATTCGCGCTTCCCCGACTTCCTGTTACACTGTTACACATACTTCCGTCCCATTTCACGCAATCACTCCCACAAATTGATTATATAGAAAGCGAGCGGAAAGATGTTACACATCAAAAATATATTTTTGCAACACGTCGAAAATTACTCGATAATCAGTTCAGAGAAATTTCTCGAATTGAAATTAACAACTACAACAGTGGCCTTCAAAAGGAGGTTATTACCTCTCGCCTCTAACAGGAAGAAATGTTATTCAAAATATTTATTTCCGCATATTAATTTCGTTAGTCAAAGGATGCTAAAGATCTGGTACTGGTATTCAGCAAGGGCATTTATTTTCTTTTTTTACCGTGTCAGAATTATTGGAATTGGGCCCTCTTTGACATACAACTTTCAAAATGTTTTAACGCAGATTAACTTACAACAAATCTAAAAGAACCTAGTTTTGATAATTTATTTCTGTTATTGCTGTTACCATCAAACAACTACACCAATTGATATCCACCAATCAATCTATGGTTGTTACAAAGTGCGGCAGATTGAGCTACATTATGACTATCTCTGTTTCGCAATATACCCTGCTAGTCTTTCCTCCTGTCCACTGCGCGACCCCCTTGGACAGCCCAGTGATGAGCTTGCCGGCCAGAGCGAGGACCTCTTGGATTTCGTCCAGGGTTGGCTTCACAGACACGTTTGGGATCATCAGCGTAGCTTGCAGCAGGAATATTGGCTTCATTGGTGTCTCTGATGGAAGAGTTTAAAAAAAATTTTGAATAACAACATTTGTCAAGGTTTCTCTATAGAATAAATATTGTTAAATGTTAATATTATTAACAACAGTTATTCACTAACGTTATACAGTTGAATGAACGTGTGTTACCACAGGTACATACTATCATTTTTAAATTATTATTAAATAACTTAGGTGGCTGACTAAAGGCAATATTTTATAATTATACTTTAATACGAAAAACAAATACTAATCTACGAAAAGAAAATAAAAAGTCGACGAGACAAAAATTTAATTTTACTTAAAGATCTAAGCACCCAAAGTGAGAAGCATTGACATCGTCTGTCTGTCTGTCTGTCTGTCTGTCCGTCCGTCCGTATGTCACAGCCACTTTTTTTCGAAACTATAAGAACTCTACTGTTGAAACTTGGTAAGCAGATGTATTCTGTGAACCGCATTAAGATATTCACAAAAAAATAGAAAAAAAAACAATAAATTTTGGGGGTTCCCCATACTTTGAACTGAAACTCAAACACTTTTTTTCATCAAACCCACACGTGTGGGGCGGTATCTATGGATAGGTCTTCAAAATAGTTATTTGTTATACAAGAGTGCAAAGTGTTTTTTAACCGCGTGCTCAATTTTGATGACCGAGCAAGCGAAGGATTCTAAAATTGAATCACGAGCGCAGCGAGTGATTCAGAAATTAGAATCCTGAGCGTTAGCGAGGGAATCAAAAGAGCACCAGGTGAAAAATCTTTGCACTCGAGTGCAACACCTAACTTTTCATCCCACCTCAGCGAGGAAATGACTAAATGCAAAAAAAACATTTACAATCACAAGATACTTTTATTTCAGTTTAGGTATTAACTACTACATTATGAAAGGGAAGTATTACAGAATAATCTTTAAATTATAACTACAATACTAAGGTATAATTAAGAAAAATTGAAAGTAACGTTGCTACAGTTACTAAGTGTAATATTTTTGTTAGGTACTGTAATGTTGGTGTTAGTAACTTGTGTACTGTAACACCCCGCTGGGTCGTTACTTAAGGAACGGGGGGTTGTATCGAATAATAATGCTTTATAGCTTTAAATATTTATATTACTTTCAACATGAAATAATAACAATCAATTCGTCGTCGCGACCCGTCACCGAGTCCGCGATGTTCTTCTTTTTTCTCTTCTACTATATTTTAATGCAGGCCACGGTGGATGCCAGTAAGTATGCCCGAGCAAGGAGTCTCGGTTGCTACAGTACTGATAAATTGGGCACCATGGAGGTAGAAGCAAATAGGTTTAATGATGTTTTGAATTCACAAACTTAGTGCACACGATGTTCTAAATTCAATTTACTTTATCCTCTAGGGGATAAAAACGGCTTTTGCACTCAGATATCGAAGAGCAAAAATACTCTTTCCGAGATGGTGGGATGAAAATGATATTGAGGTTTCTAATATCATTTCTTTCTAAACTGAATAGTTTGCGCAAGAGACACCTCCAAAGTGGTAAAATGTCGAAGGCTCCGGCTCAGTTATTTTGTTGCACCAAGGTCACAACGCTGATATTCTGCCGAAACCTGTGGAAGAAACGCGCAACGTGCCTCGCGTTAAAATTTTACTAATAATAACAAACTGCCTGGTACTAAAATCTTATAGTTGTAAGCAAAATGTCTGTATAGTGCGGGTATGGTGCATAATGATATCTGTATATCTGTGAATAGCTTCGTTCTCATAATATTATATTTTCAAAATAATTACATTCGCAAAACATTACATTCGCAAAATATTATATTCTCAAAATATTAATCTCTTGTAAAATGAAGTACAAAAGTATTCTCCATATAGCAGAAGATAAACATTATTCTCAAAATATTTCATTTATTTTATTCAAATTTACGATAAAAAAAACAATTAACTTTTTATAGCTTTTTACAAATACATAAATAAACCATCTCAATCGAAAAACAAATAAATGTAGCTAAAATAACAAATAAAATAATATGAAACAGATACTAAGTGGATTGTTGAATGAGTGAGATTTATCTTAGTTTCTAGATCACGCAGCGGGCGGTAGAACGTTCCGACACTTAGTAGCATTATATTTGAAACTGCCACGGAAAGCAGCAGTTTTATATTGCGGTATTGAGAGAGGGTTGGTGCATGGCCTTACTCTTCGATAAGTAGAACGCCAGGTTAACTTGTCAAACAGGTACTTGGGATATTGTTTCTTAATAATACCAAACAGCATGCAAGCCAGGTAAAGTTTTTGATTCATTTTTAGGATATTAAATCTTATTATTTTAAGCTTTTAAGACACGAATCCCGCCCACACCCTTTCAAACTCCCATCGAAAAACTTGAAACTAATAAACTACAAAAGAAAACGCGTATAATTTTTTTTTAAATAAGTTAATTTATCGGAAATTATAAAATAGGAAATGTAGGTTTTTCGGTGCCAAAATAATAGCGGTAAATAGCGGTGATTAACTATTGTGAATAATGAGTAGGGACTCAAAATTTATATATATCATTGTTTGAAATTTATTGTTGCTGGTTAAAAAATCTCTCCATGGTGAGCAATTGATTAGCTTTAATACATTTCCTGTATTAGAAACGACATATAGTTAATAATTGTTTTTAGAAACGTCTAAAAAACTATTTTAATGAAGCTATTAAATCACCTAACATATAGGAGAGGTGAGATGATCAAATTTAATTATTCTGTGAGGTAGCATTAATCTATTTATAGGTATTATGTTTACAACTAATTTGCTATAAGTTCAATTGATTTTATCCTGACATTAATTTTAATTTATCAATTTCTAATTGCTATAAACTTAATATTTACAGTTTGACGGCGTCAAGTCACGCAAATCTTGATAAAGTTTACATCGTTTGTAATATACATTATATTATTGTATAAGCCTCGATATCGTACTACAAATTTCCTACTACTACATACAGAATTTATGGTAACGATTTAATAAAAATATAATAAGTATGAGACGTATGAATCGTCAATTATACACGCAAACGTAGTAAAATAAACCATTCTGCGTGCGTTTAGCAGGTGGCCGTGCGGCTTTTAGCGGTACCCGTTTGCCCGCATTAGTACCAGGAGATAAGGATTCGCGAGGAGGTCGCCTTAAATCAATAGCCATAAGCCGTTGCACTAAAGTCTATTTTCAATACGTATTTCGCCATACAACCCCGTACGGAAAGGCTCTTCGTGACTGCGTACTGCGCATGAGCTAGAAACACGTCGATATCTCGAAATAGAGAGCCAATGACGGATGGACATTAATCGTGTGGAGTTTATAACTGACTTTGTCGTGTGGTGCTAGTTAATTTTCCCCTTTAGCCAGATTGAAAGACCTCAACGATCCAGGGAATGACTAAGCGGCGGGCACGAATTTAGTCCGCCCTTTCACTAGGCTCGCATAAACAGCAGGAGGTGTAAATCGAGGAGACCGACGCTTGGTTTGGAGGGTAGTGCGCATGTGCATTGAGCAGACTGCGAACAATTTCACAATGAGAGCTAACGATGGGGAGGGGAGTGTTGGCGTTTAAATTTCCCGCTTTTTAAAAGCAGAGTTTAAAATCCATTTCACCTCATGTTTTTTTGTCTTAAATATGTCTTTATCGTTCCTAGTAAAGACTGACGTATTCTGAAAAACACTTGTAAACCGTAGATGGAAGTTAGTTTCTTATTAAAAAAGTAGAAAACGAAATGGTATTGTTCATGTGGGAAAAACTGAGCCTAGCAGTGAGACTTTGAGGCTGATATTGATAATAGAAAACAACAATTCACGTTTCGAAATCTAGTTCTTTCTTAAAATATTCTGTTCTGTATGAATAAGAATGCGTTAAATTTTTACTTGACTTGACGTTATGTTAAATACTTAACTATATTAATTAAAGTCATTACAAATGTGTTGTGTATCTGCGACAACGTTCCGATAAACGGTACTTAATAAGGAAATGTTAGATTAATTAATATTTCTTTTAAAGTATATTTTTTCGGTGCTTTGTCTTCTTTTATAGGTATTATTTGCCCTGTCATCTACCGTGAATACAGATACAATATAATTTTAACCCTTTCAGACCTGGCGTGCACAATTGAGAATAGAAATATATTAATAAGTGTTAATTTGGTAAAATTTACGATTAAAAACGGTTGTACCGTTCATTTATTCACAAAATAAACTACCGAATACAGTACTACTAACGCCATCTCTTAGTGTATCCCTAATACTAATCGACAAGTTTCCGCCAGTGCCCGAGTGTGATTGGAACTGTGCAGGTAAGCTCTTTATTTTAATTATAAAAAATATTAAATAACGGAAGAAATCCGAGAGGGTTTCTTCCGTAAAAATATGAGTAGTTACATAATATTACCGAGGTCATGTGTAACGTATAATTTGTGTATATTGTTTTATCTTTATACCGGATAACTTGATTTTTAGATTTGTGCTCAAATGTTCCCACCAGGAGTCAACTGAGTATTTTCATAATGTTCAAACATAACAACGATTTAAAAAAAATATATATTTCTTTTCTAAACGTTTTACTTTTGATGTTTCTGAAATATATTTTTATTATGAATTATAATACATAATAATTTACATTTTCAGACAAAATAACCACCAATTATGTTCTCACCGGACGCCTTGACAGCACTAGAAGATGGAAATCTCTCTGATTTGGTGTTATCTTCTGATGACGAAGTTATGCAGATGTGATTGATCGAGAATCGCGATCTATCAGAGTCGGTGCAGATGTCATCATAAATCAAAACCAAAGAGAATTATTCCCACCATACTCTGATGAAGATGGAGGGCCTAGCTACTTTTGTGACGAAATGACTGATCTGGAAACAGAAATCCCTGACAATTCGTTGGAAGGGGTTGATTTGTTAGATCAACTCATGAGTAATTACAGGACTTTTATAAAGCCAAAAAAATGGACTCTACGTATGATAATATATGATAATGATATATTTCATGCATCGGATCTGGCAGCGGTTCCAGCGTATCGAGAATACCAAATCGACAACGATACCAAAAGCAACATACTTTGCTTCATTAGTCGCCGTTTGGCTGAAAGTTTGGTATTGCGTAATAAAATATCCATCGCGAAAAGAGGTCGGCCAAGTAGCAGTAGCCCAGCGCCACAGATAATACCAAGAAGACCAGAAGAGATTCGCCCTGCAACTGAAATAGCTCGTGACGGTGCCGGTGTCGGGAATTTTCCTGCACATGACGATGGAGCTGGGACGAGGTGTAAGATTATAGGCTGCAAAGAAAGTGAAGTGAAGTGAAGTGCAAGGTTCACTTATGCCTAACCAAAGACAAGAATTGCTTCTTAGCATACCACACATAAAATGTACTTTTTGTTTCTTATGATTATTACTGGTCTTACTGTGATTTTTTGTGCCAATGACTATGTGTCAAAAGAGAAAAGATTTAAATTTGTTAATTTGAAAATGATAAATTAATTTTTAAAATTCATAAATAATTTTTTAATAAAATGTTCCGAAATTAAAACTTCTATTAATTTTAGAATAACTACATATAAATTCATCTAATTATAATAAAGGACGGATGGCCGCATTTGTGCACATAAAGAAAATCACATTTTTCTTGAAAAGTGGACAGCCAGGATTTTTTTTTTCATATACCCCTTACCATACTATACTTGCGTAGAATTTATCAAATCAATTAGACAAAAATAATAATTCAGGTCTGAAAGGGTTAATTGTTTATGGCACTGATCAGTGCTCGCGGCAGATGACAAGGTCCAGAGGGTCCACCTCTGGACCTTATCATGGACACCAGGTCTGGATTTCTTTAGTAAAGTTATTACACATTTTGTTTTTTTTTTGGGAAACAAATAATAAATCAATACATATAAGTAAATTAAAAAATATGTGAACACGGATCATTTCTTCTATCACCTACCGGCTATAGTACCGTCTCATCTCACTCACTGCGTTCTTCACCATTTTCATCACTTACCATTTTCCATCGTCGCTAGGTCGACGCTGAACCTTTTGATGACGAGGTCCAGAGTTCACCTAGTGACCCTGATCAGCACATCTATCACCTTCCTGCTGTAGTACCACCAACTCATCAACTCGCACGCTGCGTTCTTCACCATTTTCATGATTTACCGACTTCCAACATCTCGTGGTCAAAGCAGACCCTTTTCATGCCGAAGTCCAGCATCCTCTGGGTAAGCCTGATCAGCACGTCTAGGAACCAACTTATCTCGCATACTACGTTCTTCACCATTTTCATCACTTACCGTCTTCCATCATCTCGGGGTCGACGCAAAACCTCTTGATGACGAGGTCCAGCGTCCTCCGGGTGACCTTGATCAGCACGTCTATCACCTTTCGGCTATAGTACCGCCTCATCTCGCACACTGCGTTCTTCACCATTTCCTGAATTCAACAAATACTGTTTTGAAGGCCAAATGTTGTAAGTTTTAAAGGGTATTGAATCAAGTGCGGTTATTTTAAATTCAGGCTTTAACCTCATGAAATATTTTAATGAAGTTAGTTTTAACATATAATAAATCTTGAATAAGAAAATCATGTATTTAATCAAAAATTTTCACCATACTGTAGACGACCCGAAAAGACTTATATAAAGCCATAATAGTGTAATAAGCTAGAACAGTAACCCAAACTATTTAAGCATATTTTTCATGTATAGGAGGGTTAATGTTTTCTGTATTAAGGTGACTGAACTTGTAGTGGTCTATATCTTATACTTGGGCTAAATAGCCTGAATCTGATCTGAAAATATTTTTTCTTTTTATTTAGGTTTCAAAACCCTGTGTGGTGCCGGGGATAAAGAATTGTACCACCCCATCTCTTCCCGTGGGTGTCGTAAAAGCCGACTAAGGGACCATTCCAGAGGATGGGCAGCAGCATCTCTCTGAGGTTACCCTCAACCTACTGCGATCGCCAACCCGCCAGCCAAGCGTGGCGATTACGGCAAATACCCCTCATATCCTTGGGGGAGGCCCTTGTCCAGCAGTGGACGTCTTTTGGCTGAGATGATGAGGTTTCAAAATACACTTCATCCAAAGGATCAATTGGGGATCCAAGCAAACTATGCGTAGACTTTATGTCTTTTTGTTCCATGGTCCATCAAACCTGCATGCTCTTGGACAGCCCGCCTGCGGGCGTGGACAGCAGCTTGTGAGGGTTTTCGAAGCACTCCCACACCGCAGACCAGTCCTGCTGGCCGCTGGAGGTGGAGTCAGCGCCAGTAGACTCCGGGCCACTGCCCGCTTGTGGGTCATCTAGCATTACATTTGTAGGAATGTTTATTATCAATTATAGTATACAAAGAGCTTATCAAGGTTAATCTATAATTTATCATAGGTTTTGTTTTTCTGTCGCCTGCCTGCCTTTATAACGTAACTAGATTTTAGGAGGGCGAGAAACTTAAGCTTCCTTATGACATTGATCGAAAATTTCAAAGGGATTCTAAAAATAAAGACAACGTAGAATCTTTTGCGTCTCATCTCACCTAAAGTGACGATAAAGCCGAAGGTAAAAACCGCACTTCAGCTGGTGGGTTTAACCATGAAGAGCTGGCTATTTGGCTGTTCCAATAGGAGTGAACAGTACGATAAAAGTATCAGGCGTCGGCGTGCAAAGGAGCTTTCGTCTAAAACTTACCGTCAGCTATGAGAAATTCGAAATCAGGATTTATTTCCGTGGGCCTTATTTGTTGAGCCGCCTTTTTGACCAGGTCCAGGACTTCTTCGACAGCTTCCTCCACCATTAGGCTTTTACGGTTTAATTCTACGCAAGCGTTCCTACAAAGATGATTACAAAATTTAGAAGGGAAATGGAAAACCTTGATCACAAAAATTTGACGACCTCCGTGGTCGAGTGGTTAGCGCTAAATAAGATTTACCTACAACCAGTTTCTACATTCTCCATGAACTCCTCTACTGTCCACGGTGTTTCTTCTGTGAAAAGAAAACATCTTAATTATTCCTCTTAAACGTAACAAATAGGCCGTGTTTATGTAACTTTTACAGAAATTTGGGTAAGGTATATAATTGGCTTAAGCATGGCTTTAACCCGCTCCTGCATATTTAGTCTACGCTATGTAGTTACTAACTTTGTAAGCCAAAATTAACCTTATCTAAATATCAACAACTACGTCGACGAGCCTTAACGAAACTATTCGCAATAAAAATGTATAATTTGTATAAATATGACATTTGATAACTTGCCTGGTAGTGTTATCAAGGAAACATCCTGCATACCAGAGAGGACATAGATAATTCTATTGGAGTATATGTCATGGACCCTCGTGACCAACACGTCGAAGCATTTGATGGCGGCGTCAGCACGGTCAATAAACTCCTTCCAGTCGCCACTGGTCCATGTGACGTGGCGGAGGCCAGGTAGAAGGAGAGAGGAGAGGCGCACCACTTGCGGCAGAAAGAGAGGGCGCACCTCAAGCTTGACGCGGCGGACTGTGCACAGGTAGTCTTGGAGAAGGAACTAGAACAGAAGATTTTACGATTACTTTTCTTTTGTAAATTACGTTAGACATACTTCTGCGCCCGAGGAGACGCAAGTAGTCGGATATGGGATTTTCCCCAGACCTTGGTAAGTGGGAAGGAAGGTAGGGCATACCTACTTAATTCTTCTTCACCTCCTTTCACAGCCCATACTGACCTGCAAATAGTCGTTAATGAGCTCAAAGTAAGTCTTCTCAGCATACAGCCTGAGCCAGCCATTTTTTTTAATAATAATTCTTTATTAAATCATTAAAACATAGTACAGAAAAAATGTGTACGATAGAAGCTGCAGAAGTTTAGAACTGTGTTGCTGCCGCTAGCGCGCACCTCCGAAAAGACATATTTTACAATAGCTATTCAATAATCCTTAACATTAACCTAAAAAAATTCACACTAATTAGGGTTTAGCATGTAAATATTATTACAAATGTCTGCCAAGACTGTTGCTTTTTGTGCGTGTGCCTGCTTAACCCTACGACGTAAATCTTGGGATCGAATTAAAGAATATCATTAAGCAGGACAACGCATTACAAATTCGCTACTACGAACTTAGTAGTAAAAAAAAATCACTCTCTCACTCTCACTCAATATCCACAAAAACATTTTACCCTTCAAATATTGAGCGAAATCGGCTGCAGGCACCTCACCGATGACGTAATTCACAAAATGGCGGATACCTACCGGCGATGTTTACGAAAATAATGATTATGTTGCAACCAAACCATATTTTATTATTCTGTAAACGACAATATACTAACTGATAAATTTCCTTTCCAACAGGTATCAATTAAAGGTGATTTCCGAAATAGTTTATTTGTTCTTCAAGGTCAAACTTTACGAACCATACTGTGGCCTCAAATACATGAAATAAACGCGCAGTAGCACATAAAACAAAGAACAAGGACCCATGCTGTCTAATTGTGTAAACAATGTGACAAAAAACCCCGTGATGTTTACAAAAACACCACTTGAAATGAGACCCGACGAAGCATAAAAACAACAAGAGGTGTTCCTTTACTTTTTGTAATTTTATCGATAGTTGTTATTTTTGTAAGCTACTAGTTTATAGAATAAATAAAATGTACAATATAAGTCTATTTTTATTAAAATATCTGTCTAAATTTTATTTTGTTTCATCATCATCATCATCATCATCATCATCAGCCTATACTAGTAGGTATAGGCTGATGATGATGATGATGAAAAAGATAATACTGAAATAATATTTACACATTGACACATTTTTAGGCTTTAGGTATCTTTATAGAATAAAATGAAAGTCAAAGTAAAAGTGAAAGTCAAAATTTCTTTATACAAAACATAAATAAATTTATACAATACAAAACATAAAAAAAAAATTAAAAATCTTCTCCACCAAGGCAGCCACGCTGAGAGGTCGACGTGCTCGGAGAGCGGAGCGGCGAGTATATGAAACAAAAAAGTATGTGGTTAACAAAATAATAAAATAGAATTCTTCTTCTCCACCTCCTCCATGGCAGCAGCTGAAATCAAAAAACAGAACATATTATCGCACCTTCGGTAAGACAAGAGACAATGCCTTGTCTTACCAAAGGTGCGATATTAATAATATACAACAAATACAACAAACGTAATATTATGATGATTGATGATGATGATGATGATGATGATGATTATGAAATAAATAACCGGCGCCGTACGATAGCATAATCCTAGCACAATAAACACATCACCAGTAGAAACAAACACAATAAACGTAATATTATGATGATGATGATGATGAAATAAATAAATAAATAAACTCTTACCTCTTCGTCACTTATGTGGTCAGCATTCTCCTCGTCTACATCCATCTCCTCCTCATCTTCTTCGTACAAGAGACTGAGGAAGCTAGCCGGAGGCTCGCAGTCGTAACTAAGTCTCCACGATTGATTTCGGGACATTCTACGAGCATAAGATAAAATCAACATCAAACAAACAACATAAAATAACATACTTATTTACAAAATATCACCATTACTATCGAAAATCACAAAATTTTATCGTATAAACTATCGACACTATCCTATTTCTATTCAATTCTTCGAATCGCATTGTGTGCCGGCAAATATGGCCGTAAGGTCTATGCAAATAAAGCCCAAAATGGCATGACAAAAAATAGACGCCTTTACGAATGTAAGTACATGTAACGGTCTCATTTTGTTATCGGAAAAAATGACTATAAATGTTGTTATTTCTTTGTGTAAACTAGTTTCAATCACTTCTATACTTGTTTTATTCATTTTACTGTATATAAAACGAACTGAACATGCATTTATAACAAATACTACGAGGGAAATCACTCCGTCAACGAAGCTTTGAAAATCACTGTTGGGCACGATATTCATTACAAACTTTTAGCTAAAACAGTTCACTAAATACTCAGCAAGATAGTTTTCAACAGTTTCTAATATAAAACACTACTTACATTAGTATTTTCACTATTTCGTTGTCGATCACTCGAAGTCAGAACGGAAATGTCAAATTTTTTCACGCGCGAATCATAAATGACATGAGACATAGACTAAATGCATTTGGATTATAGAATTTAGCAAAATTCATCTAGTTTGTCTATTAATAAACATCTTCATACCAAAGTAGGCTCTAACATGACGAAATTCGGGTTTTAATCGCGTGTGCCGGGTCCGGTTTCGGTCCGGTTTGATCCAACCTTGCCTTCTTTGAAAGTAAAAGTTAGAGAGATTGGATCGAACCTTCACTTATCTGAGGGGTAGAAGGCCAGTGCCTCATGGTTACGGTCTCCGGGTAAAAAACGCTTCCCTCTTCGGCCTTGTCATCACTTAACATCAGATAAAATAAAGGCTAAGTGATTACCCGGAAGAAATAAAAAAATACTTCTGCACTTTAGAAGAAGTGTGACACATTATAAACTGACCTGCAGAGAGTCGTTAATGAGCGTGAAGTAATTCTTTTTGGCGTACAGCGAGTGGCATACTATAGGCAGATCGAGGCCCATCTTGACGAGGCAATCGGACTCGCGCAACAGCAGCCGGATGCTGTGGTCCAGGTTCACGGCGATACGACCCGCCTCGTCGATCCTCAGCAGCGTGTTGTTCAGGCTGTCGTCCACGTCCCATAGCTGGTGTATCGATTATTAGTTAAAGAGATAATTATAGCTGGCGTCAGAAGTCACGTTAGAAGACATTAGTTTAGCCAAATAATATTAAATGCGTACTTTGAAAAACGATGATTGATTAAAGAATCATTTATATGTGAAGTCACACATCTCCTTTGGTCTTTTGCTGGTCTTGGGCTTTTTTTTTGTTTTTTGAAAACTTACTTGGGTGTGCTGTAAAACTTCGTTTGAGAGCTGACTAGAGCTGAACCTAGATTCTGAAGATTTGATTTCTGCTTTCTGTTAGAATAGCTACACCGAGTTAGTTTTCAGATATTAAATTTTCAAGTTTACTGTGTTAGAGATATTGGCAAAAATTATATTAGATCAATATTGTGGGTTAGATCAATAAACTTAAGTGTACTGTGTAGCTTGGAAACCTGCGACAGTTCCTCACATTCTGGTTCATCCACACCGCGCGCAAGGTCTCCTCGTAGGTGAGTACGAGGGAGCGCGTGTTGGAGTACTTGCGCGTGACGTCACCGGCGGCCGGCAGCGCGCGCAGCACCGGGTGCGCGCAAACGCTCTCCACTGTCTCCGTCATGTTGTGCAACAAACAGCGCGACCATTTGATACGACCTGGACAAAAGAAAAGTCTAAAGAAGCCGCAAAACATGACAATATGAAGACTTTGTTTGTCTAGCTCTCCTAGTCTAGTCATGTTGTGCATTAGACAGAGAAATAATTTCATACGAAATGAAACAATAGATCACAGACAAGGGTGTATGATGGTATTGTCTAGCTCTATACTGCCTCCTTCACGCTGTGTATCTGACAGCGCGACTTTTCTGAACAACAAGAGACAAAAGATGTCGAGATAAAGACATTGTCTACCTCTCTACAGTCTCCGTTATGAAGACTCTGAACAAATAATCGTTAACTGTACCTTTCCTGAAAATGGACTTGAAACCGATAAGAGATTTGAAATTATTGTACACATGGATTTTATATAAAACAACATGGGCTAATCCATTTGAATTGGGTAGTTGACTTGTTAGTCAATAGGGAAACTTTTTAGCAACTGTCAAATCGATGCTATTTAATAGAAATTGTATGAAAATGGCAACTATGACGTCACTATGTTTTTAGGTTACAGAAATTCATGCGTAGGTCTAATATAAATAGGGCAATGTTTAAACAGACGAATCTCAAACAATTATTTAAGTATTCTACTTGCATCTTAGTTTATAAAATTGTAGACAAAACCATACACACCAATATTATATTTTTAAATATGAATCAGATACAGAGAAGCAAACGGAGACCTAATCATCTTGTTTTACTTAACATACGGACCAACTATGGAAAGAAGACCTTTGAGGGAGCAAAGCTCTTTAACAAAATTCTATCAAACATTAAATACAGATACTTTCGGAGCATTTAAAGCGAGATTGTGCAGACATATTCTTTCGTACCATACCTTGCTACGGGAACTGAATGCGCGAGGTGTCTGTGCACTTGGTGCTTGTAGGTTCCGGATAGGCAACTTTTAAAGGAGAATGGGCAAAATGGGTTAGGGTGCGACCACTTCAAGAACTAGTTTGAACACGTAACTCATTAAGTTTTTGAGATATCTTCAAAAATGTTTATTTAATATGATTTTTATTTAATATGTGTGCTTCTGCCTACACAATGGTTCTGGCCATTCTTTATGCCGTAACTGGAAAGAAAGTAGCCCTGATTTATGTAAAATAATCACATGAGTAGAAACCACACGATCACCAATACAAATCATCAAAAATGGATTAGCAGAAAGAACTTCTTGTAAGATAAAGTAACGCCTTCTGTTTTGAATTGAAACGTGACATATAATGCAAGTCACCATCTTAATTATACGTACTCCACTATGATAGACAACAAACGATTACGGCGTCTAGTCGTTAGTGAAGGACATCATTGATCCAATCCACAAAGCAAAATCGGAAGTCTGGTAATTGTCGTATGAGTAGTTGATCGCAAAGCAAGTCGACAAACAACTAAACTAGTAAGTAAACAATAAAAACGTGGATATGATTCTGGCGTTGATAGGGTGAATGTGGAAATGCTTCAAGCAAGGAGTCCACCAGCACTGAAACTACTATCAAAGGTCAATAAGGTGTTGTATGAAGGTATCATGCTCAAAGTATGAAAGAACACCTTAGTAACGATTCTGCATATTAGTTAAACAAGGAACACCTGCACAGGGTTGCACGGGCGCATGAAAGGATAAGGGGGGAGTTTAGACAGCAGCGGCATTCTTCATAAGGGTTTTTAATAATAGGGGTTAAAATTAAAGGGTTTTCTTTAAATTTTTAAACAAAAGATTCAAAGTGAAAAGCAGGTTAAGCCATTTTTGTCAACTATCTGACATGATTTATTAGTTTTATTATTATATTGGCCATAACTTCTTTAACAAGGAAATGTGGCTTTGGTCCCATATTAAATATTATTTGTCTTAACATAAAGAATCATAAAACAAATGTTTTTGAAATGGCTGCTTCCAAGCCCAGTCTTTGTATTTTGCCCATTGTCCGTTGTTCTTTATCTTTTTTTTGTTTATTTGTTTAGAACTTTAAGTTACTTTATTTTATTTTGTTTTTATTTAGATTGCTACGACGCAAAGTATTTAAAAATTTGTTCTCAAATAAGTGGATTACGTGGTGGGATGTGTTACCATTTATAGTACATAAGTCTATTGATATGCCAAATTATGTAACACATTACACATTATGTAACACACAAAATAAAAATAAGTGACATGTAGCTACCTATGTCTTTTTATGAGAATATAGTTTTATAACCTGAATGTTTCAAAGAACTGTAACGCAGTTTCATTTATACACTGCCTTACATAACAACACGGAATAAAAGTTATTCTCAGCGTAATCTAAGAATAAGCAAAATTTCTATAAATAAACTCGGAATAACTTACACCGAGCAGAAGGTCGGCGTCGGCGTAACTCTCCATGTAAGCGTTATTCCGACCCTCACCCTTGTTTAAGGTCGGAATAGCCTAGTTGTGGTAGTTAATGTGATTATTACGAATACGTATTTATTTTTTATGATTTTTGAGATTAATTAAATCACATACAAAGTGGGAGAAATGTAATAAAAATTAGATTAGAGAAAATTTTGTTCAATTATGATGAATTTCGTATAGAATATAGATTTTTTAAGGTTGGCGTATTATTAATCCATGATGGTGTTAGGTTTATAGACCAAAGGTCTCAAATCCAGAGGTCCCGGGATCGATTCCCTGCGGGGGATACATATTTGTGAACTCGATTTGGTTGGTGTTTGGTTGGTGGTGGCTTGTTTGTCAGTCTGGCTAGCTACCCTACCACCTTCTAATCTAAATATGTTGCCATAACATCAATGTTTGTAGCATTGTGGCGTTCCGACTGATAATGCAGCCGGGCCCTTATTGGTCACCCATCGCCTGGCCGGTCTTTGTGAAAATTACTTAACTGCAGCGATCACAGACCGAGTCTGTTTGCGCCATATCCTCACCAAGATGTCTCTGATTATTTGCTGTGACACGAAAGCTACAAATTTTCACATATTAGGTATTATGAGACTTTCCCGAAGCTAAAAGGAACTTTATCCTTCAAAGTCAGAATATATAATAACATAAAACCCCAAAAATTTATCATCTCGAGCTCCTTCGCGGAAAGCGCGTAAAACCATTGGTCCCGCCGTTAACAACTACCAATCTGCCATAGATCACGCAAGTACATACACCTACTTCAGACGCTTCGAGTAAGCCCATCTGTGCTCACTGCCAGTTTCCTACATTCAGTCCGCGATCAACATTTACCCAGGAAGACATCTGTCATAAACACGAAAAATGCCTCAATGTTCTGTTATAAATTGTAAAAACACTTCATCTGTTAGTAGCCAATAAGTAGAACACGATGCCTTCGCCGCCGGAAAGTAATTTTATGATACAAATATTCGTAATTAATTTTAAAATTATTTATTTTGATTTTATGACAGTTTTGAGAAAAACTAGAGTATGTCGCATGTTCGTCATACATTGCGGCTTTACTTAACTCTATACATGTAGGTAGTGTATTGTAAAAACGGGCAATGAACAGCAACTATCGTTTCATACGTACTTCGTGTCAGTTTCCAAGCACAGTCATACACAGAGATACAACAAATACAACAATTTACGAAAAAAAAAACATTTTATTTTAAATAACACAAACCCAACTTGAATGCACTTCTCGCCTGCAGCCGCATCCTTTAACACCATTACCATGACGATCGGTCAATAATCAAAGAAGCTACATCACTTTTTATATACGGAAATACCCGTTTTTCTTCAATACCAAATTTAAAGGGACCACCTATAGGTCACAATTATTAACCGATTTTCAAAATTTTTTCGCTATTTGGTAGCTAAACTAATACCCTAGAATCCCTTTTTTAATTTTTTCTTGAGTCGGTTTTTTTTAGAATTATTTACAATTTAGTATACAAACACCCCCAAAAATCCCGATTTTTATATAAAAAAAGTTTCCAGCCGATTTTTAAAATTCAAACACTCACACGTGTCTCGATAAATTCCTCAACTCTTGGTACTATTTACATCTCGATTCTCCCAAAATCCTCGGAGCTATGGCCAAAAATACGTCTCAGGCGATTTGCATCTGATAACCATTTTCAATGGTAATAATTAATATTTGCTTTGCTTTTGATATAAATCGATGACAAAATTGATTAACGAATTTATGTTTAAAATCGTTCGCAACTCGGCATTTTTAAATCGATTCGGCGCGTAAGGTGGTTTCCATCACTAAAAAGTGCTTGTCAAATCATAGTATGTCAAAAAAATGTTTATACTCTACTTGAATCATCATAATAAAATTAATTTATATAATTTTTATACTGATATGATAGCCTTTATTAACAGTGTCCTACAGATAACAAACAGCGATGCGTTAAATATATCACTAAGTTTTTATTTAGAGTATCTTGAGTGTGTCATGCTCTCTTTACTGTCTCTGCGGTGGTGGCGTGTGCGTTGGGTCGTTACGTTCCCTAAAATATGGTTGAGCGAAGCGATGGCTGATTCATATGTCATACTCTTGAACGGGTGCCGCCTGTGGAGGCTGGTCTGCTCACGCATACTTTTCTTATTTTTAGTATTTTTCACTATAATTTGACTTTGTTTTTTTTAAACAATTTTTTACTTTTACGATAGTACTGTAGTGTATGACATTGTGGAAATTGCAACTTTTACCTGATGCAAATTTGTTAACGTATATTTTTTATTTTGTTTTTGTTTTTTTTTCTACATGTTGTGGTTGTCTTCTATATTTTTTGTGTTTATTGTAATGGAAAGTGTCCTGCTATGATAGGGCATTTTCCAATATTTTTGACGCTGTAAGGGAGAAAAGAGCTGGACACTTGCTGAGTTTCTTGCCGGTTCTTCTCAGTACAAGATCTCCCGCCCAGAGTAGACTTACGAACCGATGGCATAGTGACATTCATAAGAGCTACTTGTAGCCTAAACTGAATAAATGATTTTGAATTTTGAATTTTGAATTTTGTGACACGCTTGGTTTTCATACAAATCGTGACACATGCGTCGTCTATTTGGTCTGTGCAATCTGCACGGGGGCCGCGTGGTGGTTGAAAGCCCGTTCTCGATGTGGTAATTCATAACGAAGGTCAGCGCCTCAGCAGTGCAGTACAACATAAAATGAGATGGTGATGAAGAAATTATTAAACTAATAAACATTAGGTAGGTACCTTTTCATTGTGTTTGTTTGGTTTGTCATTAAAATTCGACAACAAAAATATGAAATTCATACATTAATTTTTCCCAACTAATAAAACAATCTCACTTATTATTTGTAATTTATAGAAAACGTAATAACACTAACTGTATTACAAATTTGTAAATAAGAGTTTAATAATTCCCGCAAACTGTCATGTCAAAGTGACATAAAAAAATTAAAAAAAACCACAACCATAAACGAATTTTTAATTTTTTTTAACTTTGTCAATTAATTGCGACGTTGCCGCTCTGTTTCTGTGACATATCGTACGAATAGTTATATCGACCTTGTTCTGAGTTTATTTGTAAGAAATGATTGATGAATGTTTATTCTTACCTTACACTGATCATAACTATTCTCAGTACAATTGTGGGATAAGCTCGGTGTATTGAGTTTTATTTGTGAGGCGGTAATATAAATGTTTTAGAATGAATTATTGTTGTTGTTTAATCTTTATCAGGACGTGAGCCATAATAAACCTATGTTAATGAGTGATGAAGGTTTTAGGTTGAGAGCGGTTTACAATTATTCATTCATAATCCCTACCGTTCTCGCGCGTAGGCGGAGCCAAGGGAAATACTGGCAGAGTCTTGCTATTAATAAATAATTAATCCTGTTATTTTTGAGTTTCATACTATTTTTACCTGTTTA
Organism: Eudonia mercurella; assembly: GCA_963082485.1. NCBI lineage: Eukaryota > Metazoa > Arthropoda > Insecta > Lepidoptera > Crambidae > Eudonia > Eudonia mercurella. Next base: position 25,338,784 of record OY720022.1, read on the forward strand.
TAATGATTACTTTATAAAGAAGATCATCAAGAAAAGTCATTAGTCAAAAGTATTATAAAAATAAATTAAATAAAATACGAGATCAGACAAAGTTCTTTTTTAAAGTTCCAACATACCTGTTAAGAAAAAGATTTTGTTTTATAGGTTTTCTGTACATTCTACTTTTTATGGTTTTTATAGGTACTACCTGCGACTGGTGAATAGTTCCTCGGCAGCGGTGGATCTTCCCTCTGCTTCTTGAACATCTTCGTGATCTTATCCACTTCCTTCTCGCAGTACTTCAGCACGCGGTCGTACTTCTCACAGAGCTTGGTTATCTGGATCTTTTGGCTCACCTGCAAAATAAATACGGTGACAGGTGACTTAAACAAAATATGTACTAACAGTTCTTTTTATATACCCTTTTAATTATAAATCATCGTTGTTTATTCCGTGTAAAATCGGAAGGCGGCATATCACCATATGATAAATATTTGATTACCTATGTAGAAAATTTAATTAATTTTTTTGTTTGATGACTCTCGCGTAGCCAGTGTCTTTTACCGACGGATGAGTTCGAATGAGTTGATGCGCGGCGCACATCGGTCAAACCGCGTTTTAACCTCTGATTTATATTATGAAATACTTTATTTTATTTATATTTATTTTATCTTTATTTTTTTTTTATTTGCAAGGAATAAATAAGCCAGTCGCTTTGGTATGACGCCTTTATGGCAGTATACGCATTATCCTAGTGCTTCAAACTGCTATTAAATAAAAAATGAGAAGTATGGCAAAATTGCAACCCACCAGAAGGCGTTGCTTTATGGCCCCCATTCATAGCCAATTCACTCCATCACTCCAAATTTAACCGATTCATTGTCTCTTCCTTTAAATCAAAATTTTACTAGGGGCTCCATACAAACTATATGTGACACGCCTGGTGTGTCATGAGCTCCGCGTAATGGCGACACGCTTGGCGTGTCATTAGCCACGAGATGGTTCATAAAGGTACATATTCAAGGGCACTGCACTCTACCGCTTCAATAATATAACTACTTAGAATGCATGGCATCGCTCCGAGCGTTGGATTTCCGAACATACCAAAACCCATCTCTAATTTAGAGTGGCCGTGAATGGGGGGGCCTTTCACACTAATAAAAATTTTCGTTACCATTTAAAATTACTAGCAAAACTTGCACTAGCCACCCAGACCTTACCTTCTCGAATCTGGTCAGGAACTTGATGCCCTGCGGCGTCTCCCACACGCTGGAGAAGTTGTACTCTATGGTGTTCCCGATGGACTCCCTCAGGGCATTGGTCTTGCTTTCGAAGGTCTCGTAGTCCTTGTCGAACTCCGCGTTACGGTAGTCCAGGAAGTCGTACTGGGCGGTGATCACCGCTTTCTTGGCTTCGTCGAACGTGTGCATCGCTTCTTCCAGGTCTGGTCAATGAGAAAAACTATTATTTACAAGTTATCATCATCAGCGCGTTTTATGTCGCCTTTGCTGGGGCATAGCATTCCCTATGGATGGATAGGGAGAACGGGCCATAAGTCAACACGCGGGCCTAATGCGGATTGATGGTTGTTAACGACTGCTACTGCAGCCGGGACCAACGGCTTTATGTGCCTTCCGAAGAATGGAGGAGTCAAACTTTTGGTCACCCATCCGATGACCTGCCTTTGCGAATGTTGCTTAATCTCAGTACTCGCAGACCAGGCGCGTAAACCACTGCGCCGTCCAGCTCTTCATCATCATCATCATCATCAGCTCATTTTTATGTCCCCACTGCTGGGGCACGAGCCTTCCCTATGGATGGATAAGGAGAACGGGCCATAAACCACCACGCGGGCCCAGTGCGGATTGGTGGTTGTTAACGACTGCTAATGCAGCCGGGACCAACGGCTATACGTGCCTTCCGAAGCACGGAGGAGCTCGAGATGATACATTTTTGGTCACCCATCCGATGACCGGCCTTTGCGAAAGTTGCTTAACCTCCAGCACTCGCAGACCGGGCGCGTTAACCACTGCGCCATCGAGCTCCTCTCCAGCTCCTGTCCAGCTCTTGACCTGTCCAGCTCCTGTCCAGCTCTTGACAAAGTAATATTAACAAATGTGTTAATTTTAGATCAGGTTTGTTGGTTATTATAATTCCTTTTTTATCAAGAATCTGTGAATCTGTTTTAAAAATCTATTGTTTATTTTGGAGATAGAGTATTAGATATCCTATGGATGGAAACACCACGTGGTGAGCGGGCCATAAACCAAACCAGGCGGCTCCAGTGCGGATCAGAATGCACGTAAAGCCATTGGTCTCGGCTGCATTAGCAGTCGTTAATAACCAACAGATTAGGAAGCTCGGAAGGGCACAAGATGATAATACATTTTGGTCACCCATCCAATTACTGGTCTTTGCGAAACTTGCTTAACTTCAGCAATAGCAGGCTGAGCGCGTTAACCACTACACCGTCGGGCTCCTCCTCATAAAATAGAATCAGTAAAACGAGTAAAACATCGTGAATTCACATTTTTTATGCAATTGCCTCATCCCTCCTTCTCCCTTCCTCCATAGGAGTACACGTGCTGCTCTCCGGAGTCACCGCTTCACTGTCTCAGATATTCCATCGCGCACTAAGAAATTTGGTTACTCGTTTCTTTGTCGCACCTCCAAAACATGGAATAGTTTGCCAGCACACGTTTTCCTTCCTATGATATGGGATCCTTCAAACGAGGCGTGAGGCAGCTTGTGGGCCGGCAGAGTGAGGGTAACTGATGCAGCGTTGTTTTCACGCTGCACCAGTTGTCGTCGCATCTGGATTCTATATTCACTTAACATCAGTTGAAACGGAGTCATTTGCCGTGCTACGTATAAAAAAAATCGCTTAATTTTCAGTTAAATGTCCTTAGGTGTGATTGGACCACAGTACTAATTTTCCAAACCATTTTAGTATGGAATCTACAGAACGCGAGTTATTCTCGCACGCCCCCTCATTCTCTCTTAGCAAGACTCCTAAGCAGAGACGCTTAGGGCGGGCTTACACGGGCAGCTTGAAGTCAGGATGCAACTGCTTCAAGCTGCGACTGCATAGTGAACTACACTCTTCCATTTACAAACATACATGGAACTGCTCAAGCAGTTGCCTAGTTCAGTTAGCAGTCGATGCTGACTGCTTAAAGGTGCCCGTCTAGAGCCGCCCTAAGTAGAGACGTTTAGCGAAGTATAAATAACAATTTGTTTTGTTTGTATTGCGCTGTAGCTAAAGTATGCTTATGTAGGAACGTTAGGAACATACAAGCTCAAAGTTACGAATGGTTAGTTAGACACGAGTAACTTAGTATACGTACTTAGGTATTAATACCCGAATTGAAAAAAAAAAACTCTTGACATTCCACTTATTATTATTTAATAAAAGATTTTATTTTATTTTCGAATATAGGTAGTTACCACGTAGTTACTTTGTCTAATCTAAGTTCTATGACGATTTGGTTCTATGAGTTCGTGACAATATTACAAATAAAATAAACGTGAATTTTATTACAAAGAACAATTTCGATCAAACAATTAAAAACATTTATTTATTATAGAGAACATCCTCTTTTTTTTTTAAGTTGGCTAGAACAATAAGATATATATACCTTCTCCAACCTCCCATTCTCTTCTCGTACAGCAAGTTGTAGTTGTCAATTAGGAACAGACGAGCTTTTATCTTCTCTTTTAAAGTCGTTTAAAAGAAAAATAAGACTTCATACCTTCTCCAAGCAGCAGCCCTTCCATTCTTTTCGCAAACAGCAGGTTATAGTCGTCCATGAGGTCGAACATGGCGATGATCTTGTTGAGCCGCTTGCAGAACGTGTCGAACTTGCCGAACACGTAGTTCTCGGAGAAGCTGAACTGCTCCGTGTTGGGTAGGAACGGCTGGTTCTTCACAAACAGGTAGGTTTCCCTGTGACAAAGTTTTTATCTAAGTTTAATCTAAAATAAAGTACATTTAAACAAAATTTTTAAATACGGAAAAATGGGGCAAAAATCTACGAGCTGGATTCGAACCCGAACCCTATTGACATATCGGATCAGGGGCACTACCAATTAGGCATTGTTATCGTAATGTTCAATCATATTGCAACAGCAGAGAACAAAAATACATAAATAGTTTAATTTCGGTGAATACTTACATTACGTAATTAATCCACTTAAGGCTTTGTCAAACAGCTTGCGTGGCGGATCTCAACGCTAGCTAGCGTGGGTAACAACGGCGGCGGCGGCCGGCGTGACTTAACCGTGAAAATACTAAGAAGTTAAATGAGAATTGCCAGACAAAATTCGCCATTCTCACGTTGGCATTAGCGCACACCGCTCCACGTCAAACTGTAGAGCTGTAGCGTAGATCTCAACCAACAACGTGACGATCGCGCCAAGCTCAAACCCCGATAGCACCGGATCGCGCCGCAACACTGCCAACCAGACGCCCACCACTGTCTGACAAATCCTTTAGCGCGCGCAGTATTTGCATTTAAGGTTATGATCATTATCGGGATTAGAGCTACGCAAAGGTAGCAAGTTACCGCCCTCCAACACTCATTTGTTTGCCTATTATGAAACATAACTTATTCGGTCGGCATACGATACAAGAATTCGCGCATATTATGTATTTTATTAGATCCGTGGGGGAGGCCTTTGTCCAGCAGTGGACGTCTTTTGGCTGAGATGATGATATCGGACCGCAGCAGGGCGGGTCGCAGCGCAAAAATCCGCTCAAATCGCTCGTATGCATTTTATATGATCTATTGCACACTATGCCAGGGCGCGGCGGGCCGCTTTTTTATCATACTATCATTGATATCATACTAAATATCAAGTTCTAGTCTCTAACTCCAATAATGACGAATTTTCATCATACAAAATTTCATCACATATTTACCCACATAGGGGTTGAATTTCCAAATTTTTACTAGCCTATGTTAGTCGGAACGATGCAAAGACTGTAACGATACCTCATTCGGTTCAGGCGTTTAGAAAATATGGTGGAATAAAGAAACATTACATACGTCATACATGAACCCTGAAAACATAATACTCCTTTTTTGACAGTCGTGTAAAAAAAGAAAGTTCTTCGTCAGAGCTATCCATAACGGGCGAATGCACACGACGTCTGGCAGTACACAGTGTTTAAAATCCGTCAATGCGCTGCGACCCGGCCCGTCACTAATGTGCTATGTACGCTGAGCTGCGGCCCAAAATAATGAGCGAACCTTAAAGGCGAAGCAGGACTGGCTTTTGTGGCGTGTATTAAGGGATATTATATATATAATGACGTGTATAAAGGGATAGGGTGTATAAAGTGTCTGTTATTAATGATGATATTAATAAGGAGATAATACAAGAACATACCTGTAAGTTTTGTTTAAAAGGATGCAGTGTATCAGTCTTTCCCTGACCAGCGGCCGCTCCTGAGACCAAATGGTCTCCTTAAAGCGGCACGTGATGTACTGCTTGCAGGTCTCGATCATTTGGTTTGTGATCTGGAAAAGAAGTAGATTGTAGGTCAGCTCATAACGAAAAATTAGCGATTTAAGTATATGTGAGGGACGCTGTGAATCAGTCTCACTGTCTGCAGCAGGCTCAGTATGGAGTCCTTTATCTTGACCGGGTCGTCCAGCTTGGTGTTGTCTTTCGCCTCGTTGTAGCTGAACGTGATCTTGTGGTCGGTTTCCCGCCAGAACGTTAAGATCAGTGAAACGAAAGCAATTTCCGCGCGCTTGATGAAGAACACCCTTACCTTGACCATCAGTGACTGTATCCTCTCCGAAGTGTTATAGAACTGTGAGACGCTGTGTATCAGCCTCACTGTCTGCAGTAGGCTCAGTATGGAGTCCTTTATCTTGACCGGGTCGTCCAGGTACAAGGAATGACAGCATTTCTCCATGGCTTGAATGAACTTGGCGTTGTCTTTCGCCTCGTTGTAGCAGAACGTGATCTTGTGGTCGGTATCTCGCCACAGCCTAATGACCTTGGAGTTTGCTAGCTGGAGGCATGTGAGCGTCAACTGCACTTCGTTGTCCTGGTAAAAGACGAAATGTTAAGATGTTATTAGTCTACTGAAGCTAAGCTAGTCCACTGAGGTTAATGTACCTGTACCTATATAATATAATGGGAACACAGCATGTACTACACACTCATATTTGACATATTTTGTGTCATCTTTATTATCATTATCATCTACATTCCGATTTTTCCATACTGGGTAAAGGTTTGTTTTTGCGCAATCCAAAACAAACCTTTACCCATTCTCTGCGATTCTGTGCGAGCCTTCAGCTTCAGGTCCGATATGTGTCAATGTCATGACAAACAAATTAGTTGTCAATTGATATCGAGATCCTGTAAGGACACGCGAGTCGCGATATTCGCCAGAAATGAAATACGAATTTTGCTAAACGTTAACACAATGCACGTCAGTCTATAACAGACTAGCTGACCTGGTGGACTTCGTACCGAATTTTTTATTTTAATATAGCCTATGTTACTCAGCGCTAATTCTGATGGTAAAAGATTTTTTTAAATCGGTCCAGTAGTTTTTGGGTTTATTCGTTGCAAACATACCTACGAAAATACAAAGCTTTCCTCTTTATTACACGACTGCCAAAAAAGGAGTGTTATGTTTTCAGGGTGCTTTATTCCACCATAACTTCTAAATGCTTGAACCGATTTAGATATATGATATCGTTACAATCCTTGCATCGTTCCGACTAACATATGCTAGTAAAAATTTTGAAATTCAACCCCTATGTGGGTAAAATAGAGGATGAAATTTTGTATGAAAAAAATACGTCATTATTGGAGTTAGATAAAAATGCTTACATATAAAATTACCTAGCATGACATATTTTATTAAAATTAAACTTATCACTAAAAGGTACAAAATAAAAACAAATATTTAAAAAAAATAAAAAAGCACGACCGCCATGACAAAAAAGGCAAAAAAGAACTAAAAGGCATAAAACAAGATGTCATGAATTTATTTATCTATATTTATAACAGTGAAATGTTACTCATTCACTCACTGACTACAATAAAAAGTCAAAACTGCTTGATTAATAAAACTTATTTTTTTTTAATTTTAAGTGCTAATTGTTGCAAGACGTCCCGGGAAGACGTAGGCACTGAATTTTTTCACTGCTTTTGATTTTGACTGCTTTTTAGCGGCAGTAGTGCCATCTATCCAACGGTTATTGCAACCAATTGGCTATGCAGATTCATCTTTAAAGATGAAATACCACAAATTTGATTTGCCACCGGGCGCCTAGAGCAAACCGCTCCACTCGCTCTACCCTAGAGCCGGCGCTGCCTACCATCGACAAACCGATTACAGACACATGTTATGCTGAGAATAGATCCCAAGGCCTATGGGTCTGAGGCTGGTTGCTTAAATATATGTGGCAATTGTTACCTGTAGATAAGACACTAGTTGCGAGAACTGTGCGCCCCTTTTCTTCCAGTACTCCAACTCATCTTGTGGTCCGCTGGAGTCCACCTCCCGACGGAGTTGCTCGCTCTCACTCAAGATCTGTAATTTTGTCAACATAAATTGCCTCCTAATTTGTTTCATACTTAATTAATGCACAACGGGGTCTGCTAAATATGTATGATCAGGTTAATTTTAAAATGTTGTGTTTATTATGTAAATGTAGTTGTTTGTCGTGCCTTAAATAAATAAAAAAATACATTATTAATAGTTATTAGTTATTGGTGATTAGTGACCATTTAATTATTTTTTTATGACTTTTATGACTAGGCTTTGCTCAAGAGCACGTGCGTCTTGTGACGTGGCGCGAGTTTCCGTTCATTGTGCGTTTTACTATTAGGAGACTTATTCGATGGTTCTAGGAAGAAGGCAATGATCAGACAAAACCGCGCGTCAAGTTTAAAAACCGCTAGGGCTCGTGGTCAAGCAGTTAGGTTTCTTATACCTGGGTAGAGGAGTAACTGTTTTAATAAAAAGCTATGGGAGGTATGTTTTTTTAATTTTTTTTATGTCCTACGGATATAAGCACTTGACCTATATCTCGCCATATGTTGCCATATGTCGCCATATGTGACGATAAGTCCGAAGACGGAATAGCACTTCACTCTGAATACTACTATAAATGGCTAATTCCAGTGGTTTATAGTCAAAGAGATTTATGTCTTTGTTTATAGTAAAGGATTATCTTTATAATTGTATGTATGTTAGTCTGTATTTAAGTTTATAGAAAGTATTGTTGCCTGATTTAAAAAAAAAACAATAATATAATTTCTCCGCCATCTTACCTCCATGACTTTCTTGACCCATTCTCCAACTCGCTCTTCCAGCATGGTGATGGTAGTGGGATTCTTGATCATCTCCTTGAGCTCACTAGGTTCGTCGATATCCGCCATCACGTTCAGTCCATCATCGAATAGATTTATTTGGTTGCACACTTCCTCGCATACTGCGTACAGAGAATGGAGTAATTGATTTAATTGCGCATAATCAATCATAGTTTGCCACACAATTGGAAAAGTGATGAATTTTTTTTTGATTAGTAGAACCCACACTCGTTGTAGTTATTACTTAAATTGTGGTCTAGTGCCCAAATCGCGCTCGTCGAAAATCTTTGAACACTTTTCCAAATAGCAATTTGATCGCAACAAATTATGCGTAACAAAATATCATAATTACCATCACCATCCACGTCCACTGCTGGACTAGTATGGATTGGATTGGATTGGATTGGATGCCTCTCCAAGTGCACGCCATTGAGAAAAAAATATAAAATTATGTATACATACCTATAATAATAAATATATTAATAATACTAGCGGCCGCCCGCAGTTTCACCCGCGTGGTTCCCGTTCCCGTGGGAATATCGGGATAAAAAGTATCCTATGTGTTAAACCAGGTTATAAATTATCTAGTTGCCGAATTTCATCCAAATCCATTCATCCGTTGCAGCGTGAAGAAGCAACAAATATATACACACACACACACAAACTTTCGCATTTATAATATTAGTGTGACTGTTGTTGGTTACCTACAATATTATAGCTGTTAAGATAATTCATTATTGTTGGCAAAAAAAAGAAATGCGCTACCTACGAGCACTACCTAATCCTATCATGGGTGATTATTACCTACTAAGACGCTGAAAAAAAACGTAAGCTCTGGTAGCAGCTGGTTCTCCACGAAGTCATCCAAATCGAAGTCCTCGTCGCTGTTGTTACTAGGATGCGCCAGCGGGCTTATAAACTACCAATCACCATCACCAACTCATATACCACTGCTGGGGCACGAGCCTTTTCAATGGATGGATGGGGAAATCGGGCGATAATACAAAACGCGGGCCCAGTGCGTGTTGGCGGTTGCTAACGACTGTTAATTCAGCCAAGACCAAGGGCTAAGGAGCTCGAGACGATACATTTTTGGTTACCTATTTGATGACCGGCCTTTGCAAAAGCTGCTCGCAGACCGGACGCAATTAACCACTGCGTCATCGAGCTTCTCAATGTGCACTACCTATTCCGATAATTGGTACTTAGATTACCTTTTAAGGCGCTGCAGAAGGACCGGAGGCCTGGTAGCAACTGGTTCTTCACGATGGGGAATCGGGTCTCGTCCTCATCGCCATCGTTGCTGGGGTGGGCCAGCGCGCTCATGTACACGTGCTCCATGACCCGTTCAATGGCCGTCACCAAGCCCACCTTGTCAGCGTTCAGGATGCCACAGAATCTGTAAAAAGAATAGAAAAGTGAAGCAGGAAAGTCAAGTCAGATCATTCTCAGAAGAATTTTTAAATAGTCCTGATTCTACCCGACGATGACGACGGTCTTCATTGCCGCCTTTTTTAGTCTGAACTTTAGCACAAAATAAGGATACCCACAGAAGGTAACCTTCATACTGCACTCGATCATCGCATACATAGTCCCTTTAACGGACACGGATTTTGGATCAGGTCGAAACAGTCCGAGCTCAGTTATTGCGAGATTTCATGTCTACTAGAGGTTGTCCACGTGTGCGTTGCTCAACCGCGTTTGTATGCCCTGCCCGATCTTCTAAATGCCACTACACATTTACAAAATACACTAAACATGCACACTAGTTTGGGCCCAAGACACCGTGTTCGTAGAACAAGAGTACGTAGAACCGGTTCATACGCGCTCTATACCAGGTACAGACATGTACCTAGGCGCTTCTCTCCTCTCACGGCCCGGTCAACTCGAGCCGAGGTCCGAGCCTTTAGGAGGCGCCCTCGGGTTGTTCCGCTCCCCGATCCGATCCGAAGAAATTCGTAGAATCTATTAGGGCACGGGGACGCGCACCAGTGCGCGAAGTCGTTCCCTCTAGAAAACCTTCGAAGGTGATTCGTTACACACGGCTTGAGGAACCCTTTAAGTTTTTCGCCGCCCCCAAACAAGCCCGGTGAAGCTGAAAATGCCGTTTAAGGCAATCAGCAATCTCTCCAAAAAAAAAATCGTATGTATGAAGCTTATCTTCTGCAGTCTCCTTATTTTGTGACTATAGTCTAAACTTAGTAGTGTGAAAAAAAAGTTATTCAACTACGAGTATTCGTTCAGTATCGAGGTCAGTTTTACGCTCAGTGCGCACGCCAGTCTACTAAGAAGATTGGCTATGCTAGCCATCTTCAGGCGCACCATGACCGTACTGACTATGAGTCGAAGTGATCGTCATGACCGAAGTCGTTCAGACCAAACATCATCAACAAACAGTTTTCAAGAGAATATGATACTGGAAACAATCAAGCGCTTATAATATTAAGGGTGACTGCACTGTACAATAATACAAACTACCTGATGGGGATCGAACTCAAGAACACCAGTGGTGTAGCCACTACACCACTACACTCTTTTATTATTATTATATCAGCAATAACGGTCCTGCAATATCATGCCTAACCTGGTCTTCTGCAATATCATGCCATTCTTTTATGAACCTATCAAGGTCGTCTCACCATCTTCGTCTTGGTCTGCCCGGTCGCCTTTTCGCATTATGTTGGGTCCACCCTAACTTAACAAAAATATACTCCCATAACTTACAAATCTTTATGGAAACCCTCCTCTGGCAGTTGCTTGCTCACATTAATCCGGAACATGTAGATGCATATGCCGGTGAACTTGACGTCCCACCCGTCTGAGAGGAACAGCTTCTTCTTCATTGTGACCTGCGGTGGTGGCTGCTTCCCCTGGCCCGTGGGGCGGACTGGCTTGGCTCCGTCCACCTGGGGCTTCTGCTCCACTTCCTCCACATCTTGGTAGTACCAGAGGAGTTTGTTGCGCATGTGAGGTAAGAAGAGCTGGTTGATGTCGTCTAGCTGCAAATTTAATTGGGGCAGGTGGTGTTTGTCAATGGTTTTTTTTAACGCCTCTGTGGTCGAGTGGCGAATCCCTTGGTCTGATACCCAAAGGGCCTGGGTTCAATTCCCACGTCAGGAAAGTGTATTTCGGATTTTTCGATACATAGCCCAGGTTTGTGATCACAAACCCGCATGCGAGGTGATTAAGCCAATACTTGTAGCGATGACTTAAATTCAATGATGGAGGCCTTTGCCCACCAATGGAACACATATAGTATACATATGTATTTACTATTTACTTTGTTTATAGTAAGATATTGGCAAATGACTCTGCGAAGCAAAGGTCATTCACGATAAAAATGTGTCAGGATAGTATACTTGTGTGTAAGTAGGTATCGATGTGGAAGTTTGCTTTAGCCTAAATTGGCATTTCAGGCAATGTGTAATAAATAACCATGTTTTCTCTAAAACTGTGCTTTGTTGAAAGTCAAAATGTTAATTTTGCTCTTTCTTTTGTCAATGCGGTTAACTTATTTTTTTATTTATAAAGTATACAAAATATTTAGAAATAATACAACTTTTTATAAGTTACAAAGGCTATTCAAACTAAATAGGTCTGGGGTCAGTCAAGGAAGCAATTTAGGGCCCTTAGAATTAAATTTAATGATAAATGATTTACCTGACGTCGTTTCGGAATCAACTTGCCTACTTTTTGCGGATGACCTGAAATTGGTACTGGAAATTAGAAACCAGTCGGACAGCGAAAGGCTGCAAGCGGATATTGATAGAGTGGTGAAATGGAGTCAAACCAACCGGCTTCACTTTAATGTTTCCAAATGCTCGATAATGTCTGTCGTTCAGTTTGTCAAGAGAGCCTACAGAATTTCAATATTGTCTCAGTGGCACTCCGATGCAACGAGTAAAGGACATAAAAGACCTTGGAGTTCATTTCGCTTCTGATCTCAATTTTCGAGGACACATAGTCAAAGTTTGCAAAAAAGCGTACCGGAATTTGGGATTTGTGTTGCGTCAATCTCAAGGATTCACGAATTTAAGTGCCGCTTTAATAGCTTTACATGAGGCGTTAGTGAAAAGCCACTTGGCAGGTAATGCATGTATTTGGTCACCGCACGAAGCTAAGTACAAGTTGGTGGTGGAGCGAATACAGAACAAATTTACTAGGTTTCTGTACCTTAAGTTGTATGGCGTCTACCCCTTTTATCCAATGATGTATCCATCACTATTTGTACTCGGTATGGTGGGATACAATAGATTAGAAGGACTCAGCCTAGCTACTTATGTGTTCAAGTTATTGAGAGGGCGAGTGTTCAACCAAGCCGTGTTGCAGGCGATAGGGCTGTGCGTGCCGGATCGGTACGTGTGGCGGCGACGACGGCCTCCTTTATTCGCAATTCCGCGTGCGCGAACTAATATTTTGAAGGAAGCGCCTTTCACCCGAACGTTGCGCACTTTTAACGAGATATCTAACGCAGTTGACGTATTCTGTTGCACTTTGACCGAATTTACAAAGGCAACATTGTTTGTCTTATGTTATTTGTATATTTAATTTAATTTATATTTTATTTTGATGCAAAATTTTATATTGTTACCATTTTAATCAATTTATAATGTTATTATTATTATTATTTTTTGTTATATAAGGTTATGAATTTGATTTTTATTGAATATTTTTAGATTCTTTATTTTTGTAAGTGTTATGATCAATAAATAAATAATAAATAAATAAATAATAAATCCCTTTCGAAAAATATGTGTACAACGTGCATTTAAATGCGTGCGTCTTTTGTCCATGTTGTTGTTATTAATTTAAGTGGTTATATGAATTAAAAAAATCTATTCTGTTCTATTCTATTCTAAATCAGCGCACATACTAATGCTTACTTACCATATATGTAACAATCTCTGTAAAATTATAACTAGCATTAAGCAATAAAACATTGTTCATACCGATTACGTTACGAGTAGAGCGAAGTTGTGATATGTAGCGCTCAGATTGAATCGTAGCTACAGCTGTTCATCGTAGATCATCGTAGCACCAACGTAGCAAGCGATGACGTAGATCATCGTAGCACTAACGTAGCAAGCGATGACGTAGCAAAAATAAATGGACAAATCGTAAGGATCGCAAAAGCTTCTATATTCGGTATTACTGCAACATACATGTTTGATATGTATGATACCGAATATGACCATAATATGATTATGTGGCGTGCACTTGGAGAGGCCTATGTTCAGCAGTGGACGTGTAGGCTGATGATGATGATGTTGATGATTATTATTATATTTGCAATTTGATAATAATGTAATGGTTTATTAACATGATTTATTTAACCTAGATTTCGTTTTTTTAATATCGTTAATATAACTTTTATTTATTAAAAAACTATCAAAACTCTTGATATACATATGTTAACCTTTTCATACTTAGCTATATTGTCAAATGAGATTTTTTAAAAGATTGCCGACAGTTAACAAAAACTCAGTAAAAGGCCGGCAGGGTCAGCAATACCCTTGGTGTGCAAACGTCTATGAGCCATGGTTGACGTTTTTCTTCAGGAGAGCCCTATTATCGCTTTTAATGGCTTTGGTTGTGGTCAATAGTTTTTTAAGGGTTTCTTGGTGAGTGAAGAGTAGAAAAAAGTATCAAAAAAACCTCAAATAATGGCCAAACGTTTGCGTACCATGTTTCCCTCGAACACGTGGTCCATAATGGCGTGCCTGGGCAGCCCCGTGCCGTCGATCAGCAGCTGGAAGGTAAACTCCAGCCGGGGGTCCATCTCCCCGCGCCTCGCCTTGCGCTCGCATTCTTCCCGCCTTTTCTGTAGGACGAGAAAAAAAATGTTAGTGAGAGAAATAAGGAGATGCAAGGAGTTTTCAAGTTTGGGTTTTCTCTTTTGTTTTTGTAACGTTGCATTTAAGAAAAATAATATTTAAAATTGGAACACTGCTACCAAGATCTGATGATTTGATCAAGATCATCTTCTTGTGAAGATTTTATGTTATTAAAGAAAATAGTGGTCGGCCAGAGTTCGATCGAGAGAGAAATTCGACCGTTATTCATTATAAAATCTATGTCATAAGTTTGCTGAATGGCTTGTACCTAGGACCATGAAAAATTACCCTAAATGTGTTAGACATTGACAGACTTCAATCTTCCGCATTTTGTAATTTACTTGTAATATACGAGTAATACATACATTTTATCTTTCAGCACTCTTTTTCAAATGAGCTCTAACTTTACTATCTTCCAATCCACCGCGCAGTGTCTTTAAAAAGGGGTAGGTACAAAGATTTTTCTTGATGCATTAATAATATTAACTAGTGGTCGCCCAATGGTCGAAACTCGACCGTAATTTTATTAAGGCTGCACGGATTGTATCCTAAGCAATGAAATTTAAAAAAAGATAGAATGTGAGTTTGGATTGGCATTGACAGATTTCGGCCGCGTCTCTTCCATTTTTGAAGTTTTTGAAAAGAGTCAAATACATATGCGTGTGTATCAAATACATGGTAGTGTGTGTAATGTTTGTTTTATTAAATTACTAAACTATAAGTGTGCGAAATTTCATATTCCTCCGTCCGCGCAATTTTCGTAAAAAGGGGTTCAAAGTTTTTGCTTCACGTAATAATATATAGATAACGCGTGAATAATATTGAAATATAGATGCAAACAGTTTTCAACTGTATACGTGTTCTCTTTTGTTTCTTTAACCGTTGTATTTAAGAAATATGATATTCAAATTTGGAACACAGTTAACAAGATCGTTTTTACTCCAGAGGAGAGTTTTGCACTATATAGAGATTTTATTCCAAAAAGTATATATACTTTTAAATGGTCTGCCGTCAAACGCTACATTTAGTAAATTAATCAACTAAAACACATCAAAATGAAAGAGTTTTCATATTGAAACATGGTCAATATGCTTAACACAAGCAATCGCATGCGGCTTCGCCCGGCTGTATATTCGGTCTGACACAAAAGATCCATCCTTGCAACTATCACTGTGCAAAATTACCTCGAGGGAGAGGCACTTTCACATTATTTTATACAACTTGTTTCAAAAAAATCCGTTAGGCCTGAAATGTCAGTAGCTATACATAAAACTGAAGTGGTGGGTGCTGTTCTTTAAGTTGTAGGCACAGTAGTTTCCGAAAAAAACAATATCGAAGTTCAGCAAAAACATCGCTAAGATTTTTAAAAGATCCCCAACACTACTGATCAGCTGTTGAAGTCATTAGCTTCTAAATCAAAGATTATTATTTTTTTCAGACTAGTCATCTATCGGTATTTGTGCATTGTGTGTGTAACAGTACAGGGACCTTTAATCTAGTTAAAGTCTCTTTTAAAAGTTTTTCCAAATTAAATACTTGATAGTTAAATTTATACTTATTCAGATTTGCTTTATAATTCACAATAACAGCTGTCTGTTACAAATTTTATAGATAACCTAACAAAATGTCGTTACGTTTGAATCAATTTATTGACTAATGACGATAAATAATATTTTGACTCTCGCCCTACATGGTTTAAAGAAAGGACATAGTACTTACTTTGAAGATAACGACGTCTACGACTTCGCCATATAAGATTCCGTTTGTCAAAAGCATCTGTGTATAATTTGCTGACAAAAATTGAGCATCGTCTGGAGTATGCAAAAAATAGGTAGGTGAGTTGTATGCGCTCGTTGTATTTACGAGCTTGTATTTATTAAAGAATTACGCTATTCATGACTTCTTATTTTTACAATATTATCTGTCAACAAACAATCAACACAACAGACAGAATATTTGATTGAAGTTATTCAAAACGTCAAGTAGACATATTACCCTGGTTAATTAAAAATACGCAGCGCCATTGCTCAGGCATGGTATGAATGTACTTTTATGCTTGGTGGTTAATTTAATATTTTCATTCGTTTCATTCGTTCATCTTCCGTCACAGCACAGAGTAACTAAGCAAGAGTAACTTATCCATAGATTAAATCATAAGAGTAAAGTTATACTGGGATAACTATTCTCGTATAAATTGGATGTTGCTAAATCTACCCTAAATACATTTAGCGCTAAACACGTTTAAAATATCATTCCATTTTCGACGTTTGTAGGAAGTTGAAAGAGACAGAATGATACTCTAAACATGTTTAGCGCTAAACGTATTTAATGAGTTTCGGCAAGCCGACCTAAGAAGTAAAAGAGAGTTTAATAGGTAGGTACGGGAACAAGAATCGTAGCTGTTAGCTAAGTAGGTACTTACATAACTTATGCGCAAAACCTTTCTGTAGTTTGATCTTTGAAATTGAATTTTCCCACCTCCTTTTTTTAGAAATCATGTTGACCTGGTACTTTTAGTAATATTTATTTAGTGGGTTCCGCATAATAATAATTGAAATTAAATCATTTTACTCTAACGGAACAAAGGATGGATAGCTATTTATTATTACACAGTATTTTATAGCGTCGCAACATATCGGTTGATAGATGGGATATGTGGGTGAGTTTTCACTTGCCATGCTAACAGTAGGATCATCCCAAGATGCAAGAGAGAGGAGTTGCCTTTTCGCACTTGTTCGTTCCTTTCTTTTGATTACCTGACATTGTTTTCTAAAGTTTACGCGAACACTACACATTGAAATGAAATAATTTTTGTAAACCAAGTAACAATAAACGCGAGTAGATCCATGCAAAAGGTTTCATTTCAATAATCGGCTACCGATCACGTGTCGTATTGTGCCGCCTTCAACAGACGTCAGAACCTAGGGGTTCTATCTATCATTACATTAGGATGTAAGGTTGTAAAAATGTGCAAACGTTACTATCGCGTTTAAGTTAAGTTTTAACAGATAGATCGTAATGGTATGTAAATAAGATCGAGAATTCAATCTGTTAAAGCAAACGCGATAGTAACGTTTGTACTTTTACAAACTTACACTAAGGTTTAGGATGTAAAACCAGTTATTACAACACATAAACAGTTAATTCTGGAAATGTAAATCGTATCCTAATTTTAATGCGGAGTGGTTTCCCAACAAACAGAAACTACACAGCAGTAGTACTAGGAAAGCAGTGACTGCAGATTTTGGCTTTTCAATGTTTTTACGGAACTCCAAATACAGAAAACTTAGATTTTTACCGCATAGATTGACAACATTTTTTCTAACACGTGCTTTGAAAGCAGTTTGCTTTTTATTTTGTACGAATCAATTTGATCAAGCTGCTGAAGCTGAGCCGTGTAATACTACAGGTTAACAATATTACAAATAATACAAAACACCACACCGATTTATCTTTCGTTTGCTATTTTACTTATTTTAAGCCCAACTCAGAAATAAACATTATGTTTTATTTTTACACAAGTAGATTACCTACACTAAACAAACAACTAACAATAATCAAAATTAAACAATATCAAAATAGTAATCAGTCTTTTATGATTAATTAGGCCGGTGTCCTTTAAGATTAAGAACCCAAATTAAATTATTAAATCCGTACAAAATGTTGACCACCTCGTACTACTAGGCGGTCAGAACTAGTCAGAAGCATAGACACTTCTTTCGAGAGCTGTCGCCTAGCCGCCCCGGCCGCCGCGCCGAGCGACGGGCAGAAGGAAATTGCATAGTGGTATTCGCGCATAAATCAATGTGTATGTGTATTTTTTATGTTTTACACTAAAAATGATAAATAAATACACATCCAATAAAAAATTACTGTCTGATGTTGTGAATTAGTAATTAATAAAATTTGATTGTCAATGAAGTAAATTGTAATTTTATGTAATGTACTACTACGCCATGAATCGTCTATAATAGACGTAAAAACCTTGTTGATGATGATTGAACACATAATTTTATTATTGTTATTATTATTTAATTGTAAGATTTTAATTTCATATGAAACTTTCAACAGGCCTTCGTACCATGTACCATTATGTTGGTTTAATGCTCTAAGAAGATAATAATACGCAAAAATACCGTAATTTTGACATCTAGCATTAAAACCTCAGAATAAAACTCTCATCTCAGACGAAATAATATCCGTATAAAACAAAGCGTACCATGGTTTTTTCTAAAGTACCTGAATTTTGACAGGCCGGCCGGTGTCATAAACGTAGTGTTAAATTCTCTTTGGGTGTCATAATTTTTGAGTTTCTTTTTATTTCATTCAGTCGTCCATATGTGTGTTTTTCGTGTGTTTCTTTAATTGCGAAAATGGCTATGTTCTCCAATTCCGATTACTACGAGATGATGTTGTGCGTGGGACGAGCTGATGGAAACTTAGCTCGCGCTCGTGACTTGTACCATGAACGTTTCATTGAAGGCAGAGCACTTGCTGACCAGCGGCGGTTACCATCTTACCAATGTTTTCGTGAAATGACAACACGTTTGCATTCCACGGGATCCTTTCATCGTTCACGTGGCAGTGGACGTCCGAATACGTTAGATGCAAGGCGAGAAGAAGAGGTGTTGGAAATCTTCGACGACGAACCAACCATCAGGACGAGGCGTGCCGCGGCGAGGTTTGGCATGAACCATGTCACAGTTTGGCGGATTTTTCGAGCTGACGGTCAACACCCTTACCACTACCGGCGTACACAGGAGTTAACACCAGGTGATTTCGCTCTCCGAAGAAACTTCTGCAAGTGGTATCTGCGGCAGCTGGAAGCTGACCGCAGCTATGTGAACCGGGTCATTTGGACGGACGATGCAACGTTCACCAAATGTGGGATATTAATATCCAGTGTGTATGTACTAGGAGCACAGAATACAGTGTCTGAAGATTAGGTATAGGCTACTCTGTGGTATAGGTACAGAGTAGACAGGAGTCGTTACTCCTGGTAGGTAACATAACGTCATGAACCTGAAATAGTCATGTGCCTTAACATAGTCGATATTTTTATTAATCATTAAAATAACTCTTTTTACTGAAAACTAAATCTTAATGCAAAGGTTTTAAGAAATTTACAGAGGACTCTTGATAGGATGTACTTTAACAACCTTTACGTATAACGGGTAATTTTGCAACACCTTGTATATAGATTACGAGTATTAGTAAAGATAAAAATATCAAAATAAAAATTCCAATGCGTCGAAATGATACTGGGAGTTAAGATAAGATAAGATAAGATAAATTTAGTTAGGATTAAATAATTTTCGAAGAAATTATGGATCGTTACTAAATATATTTTACACTTTTCCATTTCAAGTGATTTAAAAGAAAAAATTGTAAATATTTACAAATTTCGCAAGTTTTTCTTCATCCATCTTCTAAAAGTTAACTTCACAACAGCAACCGTGTTGATTCCACAAAATTTGGTACACATTTGGATCAATTCACCCCATTGAAAGCATATAAAAATCAGGATTAATACTATCTCCGATGGGGTTGGAAACATCGTGCCGGTCCGGTGATAATAAATACTATATGTTATGGATCTGCAATCATGCAACTAGAGATCGGCAGAAAATAATTAAAGCTTTAGAATTGAACTACAAGGCTTTCACAAGAAGGCTGTAACCCAAAAAACAATGGAAAATGGAAACAAATATTCTTTTTTCGTTCTACTCGGAAAATTCAAATATTATCATTATTTAAACTCGTACAAACATAAAAATCTGACAGTACCAACACAGCAATTTGCAAAGCTTTATTTAATGAGACCTTCGCTCCGGCTTTGCCATTATCATCAGCAATCGAATGGCATTAATCCACTACCAGTTAACACTTTATTTGATGTGATTCAAGGACAAAGAATTAGTCTAGCTGTAGTGACACCAGTGTTCGACAGGAACCAATGATCGACATTTTCTTTCATTAATCATTAAAATAGGGGTCAGCAACCGATATTAGTCTTTAGAATCAATTGAAGACAGATCACTTGATTCCTAGCTGACAATCCATAAAATTTTAAAAAATTATGTAATTAAAAAAAAATGGATGAGCCTTACAGTAGTCGCATATGATGTGTAACAAACATTTGACATCTCACCTTTTGAAATCAATATTACAATAGAAAATAGAATATCGAATTAACAATGACGTATTTTTTCCGTTTTTTCTCTTTTTTTTTCTATTTTTCCTCTTTTTTTATTTTTTTTTATTTCGCTAGCAAACTCGCAAACGAACTACTGAGATATTGTGTATTTCATGCACTGGCTTACCTCAAAAATAAGGAAATAAGCCTTACTAGTTGAGGATCCCGGGTAAAGTGCCCACCAAATTGCCTTATCATCACCGAACATCAGGTATGGTACCCGTAAATATAAAAAAATAATATGTCTTGCTTTTATTATCGATTTTAAATGCGCGTATATTTTTTTTCAAATCATAAAGATAATGCAGTAAATACTCATTAGAAGACATGTCACACTGACACATCCTGTCTGCCGCGCAATTTATGAACTCAGTAAAGAACATGTGAACAGTTTCGAGAAAATAGATCGTAATGTCAGCACCTCAAATATCATAATCACAAACACAGTAAGTTGTACTTAATGCATTCATAAATTGTGCGGCAGTGTCACACTGTTACGATCACATTTCTACGAAATCACTTCCACAAGTATTACTACCTACAACGGACATTGGGCTTAAAGGTGTCGATCACTGGTGGCTGTTATGGATCACAGTGTTACTTACTTCCGTCCCTTTTCTACGAAATCACTCCCACAAATTGTATATATAGAAGGCGAGCGGAAAGATGTTACACATCAAAAATATGTGTAGGACACTGGTGTCAGTACGATACTATGTATTTTCCCACAATAATCATCATCATCATTATCATCGTCTCAGGTGAAAGACGTCCACTGCTGGACAAAAGCCTCCCAAAAGTATCAAAAATAGTTTTAAAAAACAAATGAAGGACCATTAGAATGTCCATGACATCCTCTTCCTCCTCCTCCTCGCTAGATCCAGGTCTGATGTTGCACACGAACATTTTGTCACAGTTTTTGCCAAAAAGTTTTTACACAATTTGAAAAAATCTTTTTTTGCACTATTATTATAGTCACGACATTTTATAATTACTACAACGGATAGCGACCCGTACTTAGGTCAATAGTTTTAACTTGTATTTAACAAAACTTTTTTTATGCACTAGGTATTACAGTCACTAAGTTTTTTGTGTGCTGATACGCATAGTGTCGTGAATATATATTTACTCATGTGGTGTCGGTCATTAACAAAAAGTTTTTATTCGATTTGTATCAAAACTTTTTTCTTTCACACTTTTTTAATGTCACCAAACTTTTTAGATGCTGAAACGAATAACGAGGTAAACCACAAATTCGACATTCTTCGACAGCTCCCGACAGGAGCTATGACGAACTGTGAGCGCACAAGCCGGCGCACGGCGCGGCGTTACTTAACGTCTCTTGCTATCCGGTGGCAGGCGAAACTATGGTTGTACGAGTAATATGCAGATTAAATCGGACAACTGTTGTCACTTGGAAGGGTACGGCTGGTACGGACTCGCACTTGCTAGTACTGTCGGAGGCACGCAAAGTCGGAATGAATTGATTGGCGGTTCTAATAGACGCGTGCAGGTGGTGGCGTTTAATAAAAGGTTCGTTAGCCTTCCCACGTGAAACGGCGTAAATGAAGGTTTTGTTAGCAGTTAACTTGCAATTTTAGAGATTACTTTTTTTCGCAAATCATTTTAAAATAGTTTTTTTTTGTTTTACATAAATGCAATTAAACTCTTTTTACTATCAATCTGAATGTAGCACGCATGTAGCAAGCATTGCGAATATTGTGAACATGCATTGTTGCATGCCATGAATTTCTGGAGAGTAACTCCTGATTCCGTTAATTATTTTTAGGTATTTTTGTACATACGCCCGCAAATTAGTCTACTAAAAACTGTGAAATTACATCAATAGCCTTTGAGCTTTATGGCTTTGGCCAGTAAAATACCCAGAAACTGCATGAGCAATACGTAAAAGTAATGATATCTAAAACTTATTTCTTCAGAAACTTTGTAAATATAGCACATGAAATCCGGAATCCGGAGTCAAAATGTTTGTATTGATATTTCGCAGGCCACTGTTGTCTTATTTTTCAATAAAAAAATAACAGTTGATATCGTATTTTAACATAAACAACCTTTTACATAGTAAACAATATGGATTTACAAAGGGTCGTTCTACTACTGATGCAGGCGTTGCTCTAATAAAACATATATTTGACGCCTGGGTGAAGTCTCAAAACGCCCTTGGAGTTTTTTGCGATTGAGATTGCGTTGAGCACAAGACTCTGGTGATGAAACTACATTACTGCGGTCTCAAAGATTTCGCACTAAATTATCATCTGGTTCTCATGTAAAAAATGGGAGTTCCACAAGGGTCTATTCTTGATCCTTTTCTGTTTTTGCTTTATATCAATGACTTGCCATTCTTTGTAAAGAATTTCTGTGAACTTTTTTAAAATGTATGAATGTAGTTTTTCTTGCTACTAAAATCGATGACAGGGTTCTTGAGAACAGATCTTCGTATGCCTTATAGTTTCAGACTTTCCCATACTGACCGATCTAAATGTTACTCGTATATGTATAGATCGGACCATACCCAATCGCTTTGGCCCAAAGCGGGTTGGTGGCAATAAAGGAAAGGACAAAGAGAGAAGCTTGATGGCGCAGTGGTTAAAGCGATCCGGTTTGCGATTGCTAAGTTTAAGCCACTTTCCAAAGGTCAGTCATCAGATGGGTGACCAAAAATGTATCAACTTGAGCTCCTCCGTGCTTCGAAGCCACGTAAAGCTGTTGATCTCGGCTGCATTAGCAGTCGTTAGCAATCACCAATCCGTACTGTGCCCGCGTGGTGGTTTATAATCTGTTCTCCCTATCTATTTATAGGGAAGATTCGTGCTACAGAGTGAGGACATAAAATCAGTTGGTGATAATGTGATGAAGAAAATGACCCATAAGTCTTTTCAATAACCAAGACCAAAAGTTTTTACTAAAGCAACAACTAAGATTCATACGAGTACCTACAAGTTTAATGTCCATTTCGTCGTTGCAAACTTAATATCTCCTAAGTGATAAAAGTATACAGGGTGGGAAAAAAAGACCGTGGTTGGAGGAAAAATACCCTTTATATTGATGATGGCAAATTTTACTGAAAGGAAACATTCCTTTATTTACAAAAATAATTAAAACTGCATTTAAAGATTTTTGAAAAATCACCTGTTTGAGCCGGGAATTGAAAGTGCCCACTAAGTGTAAAAAAAAATTTCTTGGTCTTTTTTAAATTTAAGGTAAGGTTTTACGTTGATAAAAAGAAATTGATCCTTATGAATGACTCTTTCGGTTGGTATCTATAATACAGGACGTTTTTTATTCGGTCAGTCTTAATATCAAAGGCATTCCTTTTTAACTTCGACCAAATATTCAAGCTTTCTCAGTTTTATTTATAAGCCAACTAGCGGCCGCCCGCAGTTTCACCCGCGTGGTTCCGAATCCCGTGGGAATATCGGGATAAAAAGTGTTTATCCATCTATCCGTTGCAGCGTGAAGAATCAACAAATATTCACACAAACACAAACTTTCGCAAGTGTGTGAGAGTGTACTCCGGATGCGGTTTTGTTTTTATATAACTTACGTAAGCAATCATCTCACTTGATATTAAGTGGTGATAAGGCTGAAGGTGGAAGCGCACTTCACCCGGAATCCTTATCTACCGAGGCACTGGCTGAGGAGCTGCCGGAACACAACGATGCTACAAACATTGATGTTATGGCGACATATTTAGATAAGTTGGTGGTAGCTAGCCAGGCGGGCGAACAAGCCCTACCACCAATCATACCGAGTACACAAACATGTACCCCCCGCTGGGAATCGAACCTGGGACCTCTGGGTCTTAACCGGTGGTCTTAGTCACTAGACTAAAATGATGCCAACCAAATCGTGAACATAAAACAATTAAAAGAAATATAATATTATTAGAATTTAATTTTATATTTTAGTTAGAAAACTCTTACCTCCTATAAACAACTCACACTTGACCATATTTCCAATTGAAGGGGTAACCATGCCTAATAAGTAATATTTATTTATGGTTTAAGCTAATGGAAGTCGACTCCATCTTTTCATTCACTTAAAACCAAACTACAAGAAATAGGTTCTTGTAACTTGACTTTCATTCGGCTGCTTGATTCTGTACGGTTCTCATTGCATTTTAAATGTAACTGTGTAATATCTTTGTTCTAAGTAAATTATGTATTTTATTTCTTTAAAATATTAGATCAAAAACATTATTTTTTAAGGTTAGTATTTTGTGTCGCGGATGTGAGGTGCGAACCGGTGACAAATATCATCACACGATATGATATTTATTACGACTGCTCCCGATATACGATGCGAAGGCACCAGTGATTATTTTTCCACTAAACATTTTCAAAAGGTAGGTACGTAGTAACTTAATTAAGTAACAAATAAATAATGCAAGTTGAATACATTCTATTGTGTACTTTTTTCTAATTTTTATATCAATAAAAGTGGTCGTCTTGAATTTAGTGCTCTTTTTGCGATTCAGACACTTAAAAAAGTAAATCAAGCGCAAGGAGTAAAACTCTCATTTTTTTAAATTTATTACTATAATAAAACATGGAGGAGCTCGATGGCGCAGTGGTTAACGCGCCCGGTCTGCGAGTGCTGAGGTTAAGCAACTTTCGCAAAGGCCGGTCATCGGATGGGTGACCATCATTTATCATCTCGAGCTCCTCCGTGCTTCGGAAGGCACCTAAAGCCGTTGGTCCCGGCTGCATTAGCAATCGTTAAGAACCACCAATCCGCACTGGGTCCGCGTGGTGGTTTATGACCCGTTCTCCCTATTCATCCATAGGGAAGGCTCATGCCCCAGCAGTGAGGACATAAAATGAGCTGATGATGACAATGATGATGATAATAAAACATGCATAATAACAATTATGTTTTTAGTCGCATTGCAAAACCACTAAGGTTTGTCATAATGCGACTACAGTATATATTATTATATTATATATTTACTAGCTGACCCGGTGGACTTCGTACCACTTCACTGTATACTCGTACATCGTGCATGCATCTTTTCAGCATTTGCAACTCGTATGTTTTTTTAAAATTTGTGATTTATATGATGTTTTATTTTGCTAATAAGCTCCGGATTATGATACTGTACAAATCAAATTAAGTGTCCATAATGATTGTTTTGTGAGTACGATAATAAATAAATAAATAAATTATTAAATCGAATTTATCCGTGTGCGTTTCATCTTTTTCATCACACGAATAGGCACACATTTAGGGGGACGCTAATTATTTCTTTAGTGACTAAAACCTTATTGTAATATGCTATTTCAACATCTAATTGCTGTTTGATAAAATTTTGATGTTACCTTATATTGCGGATATAAAAAAATCATCAGTGGTGTTCCAATCAAAATGTTTTATCGTATTAACCCCCTCAAATTTTTAAATTGTTTTTGCCGTTTCTAAATTATTGTGTTGTCTATCTGTTTTGTTTTCTAATTTGCTTAAGCGACATAAATTAAATATATAGTTTTACAAAGTAGGGATCTGTAATTGGCAGTAGGTTAAGTATACAATGTAATAACTTAGTTTATAAAGTGCTGTAGATTCCATGTTCATAAATAAATTAAAAAAAAAAACAATTACAGTAATGTGTCGGTGACCAGCAGCTCTCACCGCATTTTCAGTTCATATTCGCCACGTGCAATCAACTAAATCCGTCTCGATCAAAATTTTACTTAAAACCAAATAATTATTTTGAATAATTTTAAATATTTGAATAATTATTTTGTAATCTGTCAATGTTGATTGGTATGCCTAATTAACGTAACAGACAATTTATGACACGAAAGTATTGCATTGAACCAGTTTAAATTGTTTTGCACTTAATTGTGGTGATATTGGCGAAATTTCGGATTTCAAATTATGATGTCCAATAAATGATTTGAAAAGGTCATTGTGACTTCTTGGCGGGAAAGTGAAGAGTCATGTCTGCGGTTTTGTTTTATTTTCGAAAATTTGTGTTATATCGAATATTAATGTGAAATAATGGTGGATTATTAACCGTTAAGTGTTCGTGAGTGTGCACGAGTGTTGGCAAATAAAACAAAACAGTGCAACGTCACTTTTCAAATTCTCTCAAGACGTCCGCCCGAGGACTTAGTAAAGCCCCACATCTTTACTGAGATACTCGAGGGGTTGGGGGTATATCATTTCTCACTTCTCATTTCTATTATCATTCATCATCATCATACAGAAAAGAAATATTGTTTATTTATGTATTACTAATAATAAAAAATACTTGAAATTGGCTAAATGCTAAACGCGAAGACATTAATTAAGATTAAAAAAAAAAAAAAGGTCATTGTTAAAACAGTTTGGAGAGTTTACACCATGGACGCAAATAAACTATATTTAGGATTTCAAGGTTAATAATGGATAATAACGAATGGGGCCTAATTGACATGAAGTAACCGACAAGAAAAGACTAAGAGTGGTTAATATTTCGAGTATACATTTATTTATCGAATCCCGGATCCCGGAAAGAGTTTTACTTCTTCGTATAGTCTTTCTACTAATTCTTTTTCTAACATATTTCAATATGTGGACATTGGGATTGCTATAAAATACAACAATACTATAAGAAATACGAATGCTATACGAAAAAATAATTATCAAACTATTTCCGAGATCCGGGATTCGAAAAAAATTAATTAATAATATATTGGTGGTGTATAAACTCTTTGTTTTGTCTTGTCAGTAACTTTAAGTAATTCAGCTTCCTTCATTCCGATCACTAATACAATACAGACCCAATATCCGACTCTTCGACAAATGAGAGCCGACCCCAAATAAAAATGGGATTAAGGCTATGGGATTAAGAAGATAATAGAAAGCAAATAATGGATGTCAAGAGTAAGGTTATTTTGTCTGTTTAGTGAAATTATTGGTCATGATAAGTTAATGAAATATTGAGAAGCTTGATGGCGCAGTGGTTAACACGCCCGGTCTGTGAGTCCTGAGGTTAAGCAACTTTCGCAAAGGCCGGTCATCGGATGGGTGACCAAAAATTTATCGTCTCTCTCCTCTGTGCTTCGGGGCCCCGAGTGATCGTTTATGGGCTGTTCTTCTATCCATCGATAGAGAAGGCTCGTGCATCAGCAGTGGAGTCATAAAATGAGCTGACGATGATGATGACGATGATGATGACGAAGTGGCAAGACACTCGGCTCGAGCGAAGGCCCCGGATTCCTAGGTCGGGCGAAGTTCGTTTCGGATTTTCGATGCATAGCCCAGGTTTGTGCCACATAATAGGAACAAGCCTATAACATCAATCGGGCGACTCAATGCATCCTTATAATAGTTGTCACGGCTGTGTCTCTTGTGCCGTGCCGAGCGCTCGCTGCGGACCCATGACCGGTTTCGTGCGTAGCTAATGAGTGCCGATCCGATCCGAACCCTTCGGAGAATCTAGTAGGGCACGGGGATGCGTACTAGTGCGCGATGCCGTTCCCTCTAGAAAACCTGCGAAGGTGATTCGTTTCACACGACTTGAGGGACCCTTTACGTTCCTCGTCGCCCCCAAAAAGGCCCGGTGAAGCTGAAAATGCCGTCTGAGGCTATCAGCAATCTCTCTCCAAAAAAAAAAAGCTAATGAGTATTACAAAAAAGTGTATTGTGTTGCGTTCGGAGCACAGCTGATTTGTGACTTTGGCCTATTTATGTTTACGTTTCATTTTTAAGAATGCAGTTGCGCTGCGCCTAGATTTTTTTTAGTTAATATTAAGTTTTCTAAATTAATCTCATTGTAAATGAACGGGAATAAATGTCTTTAAACCTAGGCCTAAAACTATTTAACAAAACTTACAAAGTTGCTGATGACTCTTCCTAGTACAGTTAGATCCATCTTGAATATTTTTTTAGATAAACACAAACAATACCAAAGCGTTCACTTAAAATAACTTAAGTATGGCAAACTTTCACATGCCATTGCTATTGTATCTAATGTAATGTCTAATACACTTTTTTTAAAGAGTAATGAGAACACATTATTTTGGCAATTAAATGTATATACATTAATATCTCTAACATTGAATTAACTGTCAACCCTTAAACGGGGGTAATGTGAAAATACTACTTTACCAATTAAATGTATTTCCATCCAATAGTTAGGAAGGAAAGCAATTCAACACCCGGTCGGCTTTACCGGCGTCTGAAGCCTGTTTGAGTGCTATAAAAAATCACTTGACTACGTAAAAAAAATACGCAGTGTCACGGACAACGTTAAACCGACTCGTTGTATGCGTAGAAAAGAAATAGCGAGACTACTGACTTACCAGCTACGGTACGAGTGCCGAAAGGGTTTCCTATGTAATTCCGAAAGCCGTTTTACCGATTATTATTTCAACGAAAACTATTAACCGATCACTCAATAGAACGATGCCTTATTTGTACGAAGCTTTAATTCACCGAAAAACCAATTACTGAAGTTCATTTCAGCGACCATACATATAACCGACACATTATTTGACCGATGTAACTTTTCACCGAATTTTAAAAGTATGTAGGTCAACGCCTCGGTGGCCGGATGGTCAAGTGCTTGGCTCGATATTCGGAGGTCCCGGTTTCAATTCCCATGTCGGACAAAGTGCGTTTCGAATTTGTGATTCATAGCCCAGGTTTGTGATCACTAAACCGCATTTGGCAAGGGTGGTGATTAAGGCAATACCCATCAATTGTAGGGAAGACTTGCTTTCAAAGATGGAGGCTTTTACCCTGCAGTAGGACAGTATACAGGCTGTACTTTCCTTTTTTTTAGGTCAAAAGCTCTGCTACTGAAACGTTTATCACTCGTAATTATAGTAAATTAATAAAAGTGGGATAAATCAAATGCCTTTTTAATTCAATGTTACTATTTATTTTTATAAGAAAGAATTTAAGCAAATTATAACAATTTAATAAAAAAAAATACTTTTGACATATATTCACTTAAAATTCGGTGAAATGTTACATCGGTTAAATAATGTGTCGGTTATCTGTATGGTCGCTGAAATGAACTTCGGTAATTGGTTTTTCGGTGAATAGTTACATCAGTAAATTAAAGCTTCGTACAAATAAGGCATCGTTCAATTGAGTGATGGGTTAATAGTTTTCGTTGAAATGATAATCGGTAAAACGGCTTTCGGAATTACACAGGGAACCCGTGCCGAAAGCGTTACCCTACAATTTATATGCTCACATGTCGAAAGCTAGAACATGTCATGTTGTTCAACATAGTGGCATTTATCACGGAACCACAAAATAAGGAAACTGCAGAAGGTGCGAGCAACGCGCACATAGACCCGCAGGCTTATTACCACAGACAGGTCTGTGCTTATTACCGAAATTAAATATAAAAAAAAGACTGCCATGACAAAAAAGGCAAAAAAAAGAAGTAAAAGGCAAAAAATAAGATGTCATGTATTTATTTATCTGTGTTTATAAAAGTGAAATGTTACTCATTCACTCACTGACTATATATAAAAAAATCGAAACTGCTTGATTAATAAAACTGAAATTTTCATGGCAGTCGGGGGACCTTATAAATAAGAAAGTACCATTCTGCAAAGCGGTCCCCCGACTGCGATAAAAATTTCAGTTTTGATTTTTTTTAATTTAAAATTTTTGCAGTTGATAAAGTGGTATCACGGACACATACATATCGCTCAATATATGTAAACTATTACAAACACTTTAATCGCAAATGCACCAAGCGAGCGATCGTTGAGCGATTTGTATCCTTAATACTTTATCAACCGCAACTAAAGCAGTCGCGTTGCAATTGTACAATTAACACTTTAACAGCCGACTATTTTAAAGCGCGCCTTTCCTGGTACGCCGGCAATTTTTGCCGATATTGTAAAATTTATAAAATGAAAACTATTTGTAACACATCTATATATTTTTTATTCATTACACCGGGGCTACACGCAAATCACGTACCACGGACGTCATTTTAAAACAAACGCTAAGAAAGTCAATGCCGTACAGAGGACGTGATCAGCGTACTGAGACGATACCACCCACCCGTACCCAGGACGTGATCGGCTTTTAAAGTGTTAACAACTGGTTGCTTTATTTTAGTACCCTGCCGCTCACGGACACCATCACAAACCAGTTCAAGCGCAGCAGCTGTTGCGAGATTCCGTGTCCGTGAGAAATTGTCTGTGCGTTGCTCGAGCGCGTTTGAATAAAGCTTACCTTCTGCAATCTCCTTATTTTGTGATGGAACTCTAGTAATATAAATATCGGTCTGTGAGACTGTGACACAATGTCTGTGTGCTGCCTATGACTATGATTTAGTATGGTTGAGGTCTGATATGTTATATTGTTTTATGGTTCGTAGCGAGACGTTACAGCAATGAAAATAATGTTGCGAATAATTATCATTGTTGGTCTTCCACTGTTTGACTGCAATGATTTCGTGGAATATATGTCGATGGCGAAATTAAAAAAATATAAAAAATATATTTTTATTTAAATAAGCTCCTCTCAAAAGTGCTCTCCTCTCAAATAGATCAAACCCAGTTTTTAGCAAGGATATCAAAAAGGTGCATTGGGAGGAAATTAGACAATTATCTGATATTAATGATAAAGTAGAACTATTTAGCCAGTTCATTTCAACATTGTTCGATGAAATATGCCCCAGTTAGACGAATACGTATCGACCACAAATCTTGCCTATGAATCCCTGACAACATTAAAATTATGATGAAATTACGCGACTCAGCCCTCGCTAGGGTTCGAATAACAAAGCTGGCGGCGTACCGGGATTATTATAAAAATCTTCGCAACTGTACCAGTAGAGCATTAAACCGAGAAAAGTCTGAAGATATTTCACTTATTATGTCAATAGGACAAAAAACAGCCCAAGCAAATGTGGAACCACCTAAAGCGGTCTTCGATTCTCTGCAACAACGAAAAACCAGAAGTCCCTAAACGTTTGTGTAACCCAGATGAAATAAATAAACTCTTTTTAACCCTACCAGGTAACGCCGATACCGATGTTGAAACGCAAGCATCTTTTAGGATAGGCCGATGATGATGATGATGATGATGAAGTGGTAAATGTAGAAGTCTCCGATTTACCGTGTTCAGGATTCTTTTATTGTTCAGGTATGGTGATATGTGCGCTTTTCTTGGTATTTCACATCATAACATCCGTTGCACGGATCCTATATATCCGGCGGACGTCGTACCGCATTTTTTTTTTCTTTTTTTTGAAATATAGCCTATGTTACTCAGCGCTAGTGTAGCATTCTAATGGTAAAAGAATTTTTTAAATCGGTCCAGTAGTTTTTGAGTTTATTCGTTGCAAACATACATACATACAAAAATACAAAGGTTTCCTCTTTATATTATTAGTATAGATTAAACCAGTGAAGTCACAATTAATATTAAAATGTGTCGATCTACTGTGGAAAAAGACGAGGTTTTCTTAAACCAAAACGCCGTTGGGACTAACTCCCAAGAGTACCACCTGTCGAACATCAGCATTATCCTGGTGCTCATATGCACTATGATCGCTATTGCTGGACTTTTTGGGCTTTATACACTGTACAGAAGATGTCACCATACATGGATCCGGAATGAGGTATTGGCACAATCCTTGAGGCGTTCCTTCCGGAGACCGATCCGGGCAGGCCGCGTTTACTACGACTATGACCATCGTCCAGAACCGATACAAGTGAATGGAAAAAGTGGGGGTGCATAATATACAGTGATCGATCGGTAAGAACAAACATTTTGAAAGGTTAATGTGACTGTTACAGTGCTAAATAAAGTATATTTAAACTTTCGTAAATCATGCGTGGTTAACCTACGACTGTTTATTTCTATGATTAAAGAGCGGTTTTGTTTCTCGTCTAGTTTAAGATGCTATGCTAATGCTAAAATAGTTTTGTACGTCTATATAAATAATTTACCTATTTTTTGTTGATATTAAGATGCATTTTCAAATAGATTTTATTGAATTAATGTAATGTTTTGATGGCTAATGAAATTAAAGATATTTATGTTAAGCTTAACCAAATTAAAGAAAATTTGATAAAACTAAGTTACGCTAGAAGAACTAGATTTATTTTACAAAAAAAGTTAAATGAGACAATTAAATTACGAGAACAGTTTGATGAGTGTTGTAACATTATTTCAAAACAAATTGAAAAGAAACAAATTCATAGTCATGTTTTAAAAGAAATACATTCATATTGCGACTGGATTAAAGAATTGTATGATCAAATAAAATATTTTTGTTCTAAGGATTATAGCTCTGTATGTACTGTCGGAGGTATTGAAAGTAGTACCACCATGGAGTCGTTTGATTTTAAAACCGCGGTGTCGATGTTGCCAAAGATGACCGATGAGGAATATGTTACTAAATCCCTCATAGATAACATAGATTTGTACAGCTCCGCGCTCAGTGAAGAAGGTAAGGTAATGTTGAGTAAAATTGTGTTAAAATCACGTCTTAGTGAAAATGCAAAGTTAACATTGTCGAATTCATATAATACACGTGAATCTCTGATTAAAGACATGCGTGAGCATCGGCTCGCTAAGAAATCTAGTACTTCTATATATACAATAAGTTAGTACGAATTAGACAAGATGCTATTTCCGTAGATGATTATGGAAAGAAAATTCAGCAACTATTTATCGACTTGACGATATCCCAAGCTGACGGAGACGAAGATAAGTATAAAGTCCTGTGTCCTATAAATGAAAAGCTCGCTATTGAAAGCTTCACCGATGGGTTGCGAAATCGTCAACTCAGTACAATTATGTCAGCACGTGATTTTACTTCCCTTAAGGATGCCATTAGAGCGGCGAAAGAAAGGAGGCGTCGTGTAGTCGACAAAACCCGGAGCCGTCTCTCTATTTTGGGCATCGAGGACGAGGTAATTATAGGTATACCTGGAGAAATTATAATAGGGGTAATTTAGTCTGACCCTTCCGACACTCTAACGTACAATATTCGCGAGGTAGCACTACCAGCTAAGGTAATTACGCACATAATTCAACTTTAGCTCGCTCTCTCGACCAATAGCAGCGGCAGCGTGGCGATCGTAGTTATAACCAAAGAGGTTCTTATCGCGGTAGGCAAGGCCGTAACTTTACTCGTACTCATAACATACACTATTTGCAAAACGACGTAAATATAAGTAACTCTGATATCGCCGAATCGAAATTCAGAAGTACCACGTAACGAATCCATGCAGTTTTTTCGATAATCATTTTATGTTAGCATGTGATTACAATAGTTCAATTGAATTCTCAGTTCAAGATGCCAAATATGGATTTCTAATAGATTCTGGTGCATCATTGTCAGCGTTGAAATACGAAACTGTTACACGTTGGAATGTTCCAGTACACACCGATGATCGCATTAACATAAATGGTATCGGTGGCAAAGTTCAATTATTTGATTATGTTTTTATTACACTGGAAATAAATGGACAGGAGTTTGTACACAAATTTTACGTAATTAAATATACTTACCGTGTATGCAACATGGAATAATTGGACGAGATTTTTTGCAAAAATACAAAGCTATTTTAAACTTTGAG
Organism: Eudonia mercurella; assembly: GCA_963082485.1. Classification (NCBI taxonomy): domain Eukaryota; kingdom Metazoa; phylum Arthropoda; class Insecta; order Lepidoptera; family Crambidae; genus Eudonia; species Eudonia mercurella. Next base: position 25,372,713 of record OY720022.1, read on the forward strand.
AATAATACTATTTCGTTAAGTAACTGTAATAATAATTTAAGTTTAGACATGATTAATGGTTCTCTAGGCAAAGGAAGCTTTTTAAGCATTCCGGCGAGATGTAAAAAAAATTACTTTATAGATTGTTGCGCTGAAGATTAATGCGTAGTTTTACCCAATGAGTTACGTACAGGAGTTTTCTTAGCGGGAAGTATATGTAAGCCTAAAAATGGTAAACTTAGTGTACAAATATTAGACACGCGTGAAAATGAAGTAAACCTTAGCTATTTTAGACCGGAAATACACAGATTATCGGATTATGATATATGTAACTTTGAAAAAAGAAGTAGTATTGATGGTAATGGAGTTCGTAAAATGTTTAATCATCTAAATTTAGATCATTTGAATAACGAAGAAAGCGTATCAATTCAAAATATTTGTGCCAAGTTTTCGGACGTGTTTTATTTACCTGATGATAAATTAACAACCACTAATTTGTACGATCAAAAAAACATAATTAAAACCAAAAGCCCAGCCAGTATTAGGTAAGCAGTACTGATTGCCATTTTCATAGCGCAATTCATTCATAGGCTATTCATGTGCATGTATAAGGTGCGAATGCATAATGCATGCATGTATGCATAATGAGTCTCGCTCACGCTTCGGAGACGGTCGGGTGCGCGCCTAAAAGCTAAACGTTGAAGTGTAAAAGTTGTAATATTGTCATCAGTGAGCTGAAAGTTTGATCAAGATATGTGATTTTTGAATGAAGAGGTTGAAAGTCCAAAAACGTTGCTTTTTGAATCCGTGTCGGCAGTTTCAACGCAGCGAAAAAGTTCACGTCGCAGAGATGGAAAGAAGAAGAGAAACATTGAAGATAATTGTCGCCCGCGACTTCGTTCGCGATGACTACACTATCCCACAGGAACCTGTTACCGGGATAAAAAGTATCCTATATCCTAATCCGGGTCATGGTCTGTCTATGTGTAAAGTTTCATATAAATCTGTTCAGCCATTTTCACGTGATGCGCGGTCAAATAAACAAACAAACAGATAAACAGACAAAAATTCTAAAAACTGTTGGAACGTATTCTGTTATCGTTTCTAAGTATCCCCAGCCAACTTTTTTTAGAATATCTTCCATGTACAGACTTTCGACCCTCTTTAGCTTTATTATATGTATAGATATTATTAATTTCTTTGAAGAACGAGACCCTGATTCGATTCCGTTTTTTGTGGCCAGAGATCTGTTAAGATTGCCTCCAATTTCAATTGATCACATCGATGCGGTGTTTACTAAAGGATGATATAAGTATTCGTAATAACATTACCAGTATTAAAGAAAAGTACGCTACATTAGAACATTTTCATGGTTTGGAAAGGGAGCTGCAAGTCCTAAAAACGCATCCTGTAGGGTAAGCACGAACATTTGCGAAAAAGTATTCGGATCGTCATCGTCAACAATTTTTAATTGCTATTAACCTTACGCATAATGGTATGTGTGCGCGTGTGTGTGTGTGTGTGAGCATGTGTGTGTACGTGTGTGCTCGTTTTAAAGTTGATTCAACCTTACCAATCAAGGGAAATATTTAGGAAATAATTGTGAAAACTTTAAAGGTTAAGTTCAGGTCAAGTAACTAGAACACTCAATCTACTCGCCTAAGCAAATGCCTTAACTTGTTGTACCTTTTACCCTACTAGATTTGTGGCAAATTTTTTGATTTGAATTTTTTTAACGCTATTGTGAAATCTATACTCAAGTAGGTACTCAATTTTTTTATCGGTTTATTTGGATTTTATAAGGCTTTGTTTGTAACACTCAATCCACATACGCCGCAGACGAAGTGTCCCTATTATATTTTTCCCCTGGCCGAGTCTCCAGTTCCATCGTTATTTCTAAAATTGTTGTAAAATTGTTGTCATATATAACTTAACTGTTGTCACATTTTCTTAAAAACGTTTAAAAACTCACGCTAGGTTGTGGCAGAATATCAGCTACAGCTGTCGATTCAGCTGTTTGATGCTGAGCCACATTACCATTTTGTTCAATGTTAATAGTTTTAAGTTAGTTGTGAAACTTGTAATTTTGAACAAATAAATACTTTTTATTATTATTATTATTATTTAACTTATTAGTAACTTCCTTCCATTTTAAATGTATGAAATGGTAACCTCGAGGGCACCCAGAGGATTTGGATAAATCGCCATTTCTACAAAATAAAATCACATACAATCTAACAAAAGTAAACAATCGTATCGAAAGTCACAAACACAAAGATATAAATGGGTTACCATTCCATAAACTCTACCCTAATTGCATATTGTGTGTGGCTTGTCCTCATTGTGTTCAATAACACTTTTCCTTCTAAACGTATCACTAATTCTATATAAAGTTACTTTGTGAAGCTAATTAAACAACTAAACAAAGTCGGCTTTGCCGCGTCAGCAATGGGGAAGAAAACGCAATTTTTTTTCACAGAGGGCGCTGTGTGTTTGTTACTTGTCAAAAATTCTGTATAAAAGTCGGCCTGTTTTTATTACGATTTTTTTGCTATTGTGTCTTCTATGAGGTGCAAGCAAAGTTTTAAGTAATGTATTCTATCTGGGGAATCGCAAATCTGAAGGAGGAATTGAAATAAAGGGGTGCCTAGCGTCAAGGAAAGAATGCTTATCTGATAGAAAGGTTAGTTTTGATATAAATTCCACGCCTATTTCATGCTTCTAGATTACTATAAGTATTTAAATAAAATAAATCACACTTCTTCTGTAATGAAAACTAGTAAAATATTGTTTTTTTCTTCACCTTAACAAACGAATTAACAATTTATTAGAAAACGAACATAACGTCAAAATAATTCTACTCTATAGAAGAAACATTTTATTTCTGTTACAGATTCGAGGTTATTACAAAAACTTAAATTTTAAGAGCATCACGAGTGGACTAAACGTCTTTACAATCGCTCTGTTCTGGCTGAAGTAGAAGGTTCTGTTGTGCTATTCCAGGAAAATTATGTCGGCACCGCTAATTTCTTTAAAAATTTACTCCTATTTAAGTGGAAAACCTATAACAACAAGTAACTATTAAAATCTATAAATAAATGTTATAGCGGGATACTTCGATTCATATTACAATATAGTACCTATATTCTGGCTTTCACACAATGTTTATAATACAATTATAATAAAAATCAACATACCTGTTTTCTTAGTAATACGAGTTTTAAAATCTGTTTTTTTGAAATGTTTACTACATGTAAAGTCTTTTGCTTTTAAGTTTCTTCTTATTAAAGCACTTTACCATTTTTTCCTTAGAGTAGGGTTTGAAGAAAATTTATGTGAACTTATTTCTTCACATCCAAAGGCCACACATATACCCATTATTTAATAAAGTTAAGGAATCCCATTAAATTATAATAATTTGTATGGAGATTGACAGCTGGTAGGCTATTTTTATTATATTATATTTTGATGATAAATTCAACAACATATTTAAACAATTTTTATGACAAAACCTTAAATTTTTATACGCTAGTTTTCAAGAAAAACGCCAAAAGACATTTCGAAATTAAATTTAAAAGAAAAATAAAGCACTTTCGGTAGTTTCAATTCAAAGGAGCTGAAACAGAGAGGCCGCAATGCCTTCACCGCTTACACGTTCCCTAGTTTTCAAAAGAGGCGACAAAGACCGATCTTAATAATATTACAATTTTTGTGTCAGGAAAAGTAAAAAAAAAAACTAGCCTGAATTTTGTTTTAAATGCTAAGGCCTTATTTGTTTTTGTAATGAATGTTTTACCTTCTATCTATCTTTATATAATTGTAATTTGTTATCATTGTTTTGACTATGAAAAATAATTTGAAATCAAAAGTCAAGTAATCATTATGGTTTCAAGTGGTGGTGGTTAATTCAAGATAAAGTCCTGATGTCGATTCCTTCTCGAGCTTCCTGACGCTGATTGATTTTTTCTAGTTAAGTCCTAGTAAAGTCCTGATGATAAGTTTCATTGATTTGACTGAATAAATTAAAATATTTAAAGGAGAATGAACTTGATGTCGTGGCAGCATCTTCAGTTCAGATTGTAATCTTGCATTTAAGCAATTTTCGCAAGGCTGTTACTAGAATTGAGTTAGAATGGCTACCAACAGAGATAGATAGCATGCAAAGAGAGAGACCTACACTCAGCATTGGGTGATGACAGGCTGAAGAAGAAGTCACTTGATGGGTGACCAAATTTAAATATCTCTATCTCCTGAATCTTACGAAAGATGGGTGTAGCCTTTGGTCCCGAAGAAAGCTGCTTCTATGAATATGATAGCATTTTACACGACTTTTATTGTGAATAAATTATAATACTGAAAAAGTGTTACGAAAGAATTTCACACCAATTTTAATGAGAATTATTATAGAAAAGTTGTGAAAATTAAACAGCATATATACTGTCCCATCAAGTCATCGCTATAATAAGCTACAATTGACGGATTTTGACTTAAGGCAAAAAAAGTGTTGAAAAAATAAAAGGCCAGGGATAGGCCAAACAGGATTGCTCAACGATCCTTACAGGCTCCGATTCCACTAGTATAAAAAATAAATCAATACTTTAACAGAGAGATAAACACAACAAGTTAAAAGAATTTAATAAATAACTTTCATTAATTAAAAAATTACTTTTCGCTGCTATGTTGTCAAAATTAAACAATAAAATAAAATACTACCATAAAAGCAACAGCTATCTTAAAACTAAAAATAAACATCACTTTATTGTTACTACGCGGCTTTCCATCGTTTATTACTCTGTCTACTTTACTGTAACAAACAATTTAAAAAAATCTAAGCTAAACAAATTGACAATTACCTGTACAACAGACGCATCCATTCTGTACTAAGTAGTTACACTAAAATTGCTCAATTAACACAGTTTAATTTCAAGTAGTTTGATTATTATCTTGTTATTGTCTTTGTTTGTAAATAAAAAAATTATTAACATCAAAATTAAATGTGTACCTAAATTCATTAACACACATTACAATATATTACGATATTTTAACATAGAAAAGTAGAAACGAGGACAAAAGAAAATAAAACTTCTGCTTTCGAACACATCCGATGACATGTGGTTAAAGCCACAAACTTTTTTGACTGACTACCACGGTACCATGTCATCAGCGTTACAACATGTCGATACGAGCCTTATGTAAAGACAAAGGGTAATTTTCTTCGAGATTACGGTTGCGTGGTGTATAATCAAAGAGCTTTTATGGAATATCAAATAGTTGATACATATCTGTTCGCTTCTAGGTCGGTCATGTGACCGATTATTAGTAGTAAGAACGTTTCAGTACATTAATATTAAAGTCACAGTAGAAGTCTAGGTCATTAAAGTTAAAAGGAAACAACGCTGAGAACCAACAATGTATTTATTTAAAACTGTTATCTCCTATTTTTAATGGGGTTGTATTTAATCGATCACCAAAGTAACCTAACGTAACCCACAGAAATACTAAGTTAGCACCTAAAAATACAAAGTTAGCACCTAAACTACATTTAGATGTTAACTTACCATTTTAGGTGCTAGCCTACTATTTTAAGTTAGTAATGCCATCATCGTCATAATCAGACTGTGTCTAGGAGTGAGGTGTATGTCATGTAGAAATAGGGCTAATGCGTACTAGTCACTGCATGTAAATTTGCACTTACTTATATACCTAAGTACTTTTCATTTTGTTTGCTCATCGGTGTTGGAAAATGTCCTTCTGGCACAGGGAACGCATTTTCCAATATTATCATGTTTCGCACTCATTCACTTACCTCCGGGTTTTCGTCATCTTCCTCAGTGTTCTCGTACTTTACAAAGGCGTACATCAACTGATTCTCAAAGTTCTCCCTAGCCTCAGCTTTTTCTTTCGCATTAAGTCGCTCCATGTCAAAACTTTTTCAATAATCAGTCAAAAACCATTTAGTTAATTAACTACAGTGTTTTGTGTGAACTAAATACTACAACACTTAAAAACACCAACTTAGTCGTGTTAAAACTGTTTGAAAAGGTTTTATAATGAAAAGCGCTAGTTTTTATAATAAATTTTCCTTAAAAAATCCCCAAGTTTAGACGAAAGCTTAACTATGACTGTGGTTTTGCTTTTAGAGCCTACGATAGATGTGAAAAGATTATATATTCACTTTACTCCAACACACTTAGGTCAAGCTGTTTAATAAAAGGTTTATAATGAGAAACGCGAGATTCGTTAAAACTCCCTGAATATCACCAAATCATGACTCTGATTGTTCTTCTAAATTCATTTTAGTCTAACACACTTAAAAACACTTAGTGGTACTAAAACTGTTTATTAAAAGGTTTTATATTGAACGTGAAGTGTATACATATGTTTTTTCGTTAAAACTACCCAAGTAGCACTGAATTATGAACGTGATTGTTGTGCTCTAAGAGCCGACGAAAGGTGTTAAAGGTTATCGACAAAACAAGAGGTGTTTATACGACTAGTGGGTGCGATTGGTAGGTGCATACGTAATTGTAGGGTGGTGTCGAACCGCGACATGCACCCGACTTGCTCACACACTGAGTGGTTTGTAAATATTCATGTAATTGTTTAATCATGTTTGTAAGACGGTACTGCATAATATACAATAATGAATATTATTACCTAAAATGATGATGGCTAGAGACGTGAGGCACGCATGGAGCTGATTTGAAATGTTGATTTTGCTTCGATATTTGAATGATTTTGAAAGTAGGTAGGTATGCTTGCTACGAGTATTTGTAGTTGTTCAAAATAATCAATAGTGAATATTCCTTATCGATTTTTTGGATCGCTGTGCACATCTTTTAGCTAGATTGGATATGATTACAAAAGAGATAATAGTACTCCATTTTCTCGAACCAAACCAAAATTATTAAGGCGACTTTACTAACATATTTTTAATTTCTAATTCTTAGATATGATCTATACTATTAATAAAGAGGTAAAGTTTGTTTGTTTGTTTGTTTGCGGAGGGTAATCTCTGGAACTACTGGTCCAATTCCAAAAATTCTTTCACTAATAGAATACTACATTCCTTGCGGGTAACATAGGCTATCGTTTATTTAAAAAAGTTTATTTTTAAAATCTCATATCCACGCAGACGAAGTCGGAGTAAACTGCTTGTAAAAAATAAATTTCAAATCATAATTTTTGTTTTAGTAGCAAATACCTACTCCAGCGTCTCAGCTCCAAGTCCTGGAGGACTGACGTGGCACTTGACCTTCTTCTTCTTCACCTCAAGTTAAATGGTGATAAAGCCGAAGGTGGAAGCGCACTTCTTTCGGAATCCTCCACTGCTGAGGCACTTGCTATCTTATCTCTAAGTGCCGGAAAACAACAATGCTACTAACATTATAGTTTTAATGCTACATTTCAAAAGAGTCTTAAAAAATATTGTTTTTTTTGTTTATCTCTGCTGTATACTAATAGTATTAAGAGGAAGCCTTTGTATTTTTGTATGTTTGTATGTTTGAAACGAATAAACTCAAAAACTACTGAACCGATTAAAAAAAATCTTTCACCATTACAATGCTACATTAGCGTTGAGTAACATAGGCTATATTAAAAAAATATATTAAATAAATTACTAAAAACGACAATTTAGTTTTCCAAAACAAAATGATTTGTTTGTTTTGTCGTCATGGAAACCATTGATATATATTGAACTCAATGATGGAAACTGTCAAAGCGGTACGAAGTCCGCCGGGTCAGCTTGTATTAAATAAAATAAATTGAGGTTACTGTAGCGTTCTAATAGACTATATCCCTAAGCACGTGTACACAACACGGTTATTGCAGAAGCAAAACTTGCATCAAAACGTTGAAGTTAAATTTAAAACAAAATAAGTAAACAGATTTGCTGGAAGGAAAATCCACTCCTTAGCTGTCTGCATCAAGAATAATAACGCAAAGCGCTTTGTGCCTATAGGTGGTATGACGAGAGCGTAAGAGTGTTATCATTATCACCAACTCATTTATTGTCCCCACTGCTGGGACACGAGCCTTCCCTATGGATGATTAGGGAGAACGGGCCATAAACCAATCCGTGCCTTCCGAAGCACGGAGGAGCTCGAGATGATAAATGATTGGTTACCCATTCGATGACTGGCCTTTGCGAAAGTTGCTTAACCTCAGCACTCGCAGACCGGGCGCGTTAAATACTGCGACATTGAGCTCCTCGAGAGAAGTGGGACGACGAGTGTATTCTAATCCGATAATCAGCTTGTAAGTAAATGTCGTCTGTCTTTTCGTAGCGTGCGTGTTGCTACGAGACTACGCCGCAACGCGTAGCCGTGTCACAGGTACTCTGTGGCCGTGTAGTAGGGTGCTACGACTGGCTACGACGCGTTATAGAATTTTAATAATTTCTACCAATCACAAGCTGCATGCAGAATGTAAAAGCATTGATCCATAGCAAAATAATTAAAACTTAAGACTTTATACACAATTCTTCTACGTTTTATCTATTAGCTGTATGTTTAGGATTTAATAATGTTGGTATATGTATTTTTTAAGAGTTGTGGATTTTTAATAAGCAATAAAATAAATGTTGTAGAAGCGTTCCCCGTCTAGGCAACAAAGGTTATGCCTGCCCTGGTCAGTTTTATTATAATGTGCTAACAGACGAAAAATAAATTATATACTAATTATTTTTTATTTATTTATTTTATGAATAAACAAGGGGTAGCAACTGATTTTTGACTTTAGGATTACAATCGTTACGTTCCCTAAAATATGGTTGAGCGAAGCGATGGCTGATTCATATGTCATACTCGTGAACGGGTGGTGCCGCCTGTGGAGGCTGGTCTGCTCTTGCGTACTTGTCTTATTTTGATTATTATCACAGCTTCATGTTATCGACTATAGTTTGACTTTGTTTTTCTTAAACTATTTTTGACTTTTACTAGAGTACTGTAGTGGCATTTTGGAAATTGAAACTGGCACCTGATGTTGCTAACTTAGATATTTTAATTTATTTTATTCTGTATTTTAATTTTTTTCGGTTGTCTTTTATATTTTGTGTGTTTATTTGTAATGGAAAGTGTCCTGCTATGATAGGGCATTTTCCAATTTTTTTAACCAATACTTTCGTAGACTTTCATAGAGCTGAAAGTCACTATGCTATCGGTTCCTAATTTTTCATAGCATTCATTCATTCATTGCACAGTGACTTTCATAGAATAGGCTAAACTGAATAAAAGAGTTTGAATTTTGAAATACCGACCTGCCTACCGAGCAACAATTAAATACCGACCTGCCCCCCAACCGCCTAACGCTCTCGCTTCTAATCGCTTTGAAAGCGAGGCCCTCGCGTCGCTTTCTAATATAATATCGAAATATAATATCAAATAATATCGAAAGCTATAGCCTATAGCTTTCGATATTGCTTTCATATTGCTTTCGAAATGACAAGATGACGCCTCCTCCTCGCCTCGTCTTCAAAGCGATCGAAAGCGAGAGAGTTAGGCGGTCGACCCCCTGCTTCCTACCTGTCATTCAGTAAAATATCAATAAAAATCATATCTTTTAACTGGTGTTCAACACTAGGTTATTGTGTCGAAGACTGGTGCCACTGCTGTGATAATTCAAAAATGATTAGGTTTTTTCCCTACTTGGAGTATTAAAAATAAAATCTCAATCTTGATAATATAAAACTTATTCTATAAATGTCAAAGCAACAGTTAAGCAATGCTGCTTTATTTAGATACAGCACGTACCATCTGAATTAAGACAATGAAAATTTGACTATATCAAATTCAAAACTCTTATTCATAAGTAGAAATATGTAGTACCTACAATAAAAGTGTCATTATAATATAGTAAGTATAATAACTCGATGGCTCAGCGGCTTGCACGTTCGGGATGTGATCGTTAAAGCTAAGCTAACTTTAGCTTAGCCGGGTCACTGGATGGCTGACAAAATTTTAATATCTTGAGCTCCTCCTTGCTTTGGAAGGCTAGTTAAAACCCACCAACTTGTATTAGAGCAGGGAGTTGGGACCCTATCTTCGGATGTGCTATTTTTCATGTCGCAAAGCCTGTACCCAAGGACATAATGATGATGATGACTGGAGAGAAATATTTAAAAAACATTCAAATAACAGTAGACAGTCATTGTTTTGTCTAGGTAGGTAAATCAAATAGGTTGATTGGAACAGAAATGAAAAATATTTTTTACAAAAACACAAACTTTAAAAAAAAAATTGTTTTTCCACATTTGTGTTTTTGTAATTTGTTCGCAACAAAATTTGCGTTAAAAGTTTTTTTAACATTTTTGAAAAATATCTGTTTACGTACCTACCTACTTCTTTTCTAGAAGCGTTAATTAACTTCATACCCTTATCAAAGTTAAATCTTCGAATATAAAGACATAAAAAACTACAAGCTACTTAAGTCAAAAGTATAAAATAACAGTATCAAGAACTATTTATCAAATATGGTAATATTGTAACATCCAGATAATATGTAGATTACGCCATCTACGTCAGACTCTCGCTCGTCAGTTTATCAACTCAACAGTACATTTAGAAACCAACTATTCACTTATACCTATTCAAATATATGGCGTAAAACATTAATGGGAAAACTTCTAAATACTCCGAGCGTCTGGCGCGTTTTATTGACGCTTCGAGTTCGAGTTTGAGTAGTTCGCGATGAAGTCAACGGATAAGCTGACATTATACATCTGAACGGTCGTTACTTGCACGCCACTCGTGTTGTCTACCGAATTAGACCAACCGGTGCCATATCACAGACACACGAAGCGTGCACGCGACTAGCCTACGCACGACACAGCTCTCCGCAAGAATAGTCACACCCAAGTCACTTACCCTACTAATCTCCTCCTCTGTAAACTGCACCGTCGTCATTATAAAAACAACTAAATTACCCAGCAATTAACGTAATAATTAGAGATAGCGATCCGAGTGTAAGAAGTCAGCCGAATTCAGACAGCGGTAAAAAACAACTGGTACACATTACTGCGGTACCGTGGACGTTTTTCCTGTGCTTTATTAAAAGAAGGAGAAAGTGAAGTCAAATTAGAGCAATATGGTTTATTAATGTTAGTGTAATTTGGCTCGGATGGTGGTGGCGTGCTGTCACGATGTGGGGGGACGGCGCCGACTGGCACGGCTGGTGACATCGATCTCTGTGCGAGCCTTACCGCAGCCTATTTGTTCGGCGGTTGTTTTTATACCCCAAGAAATGCATTTCTCATACCACCGCGGTCGGAAAAACACGCCGCCGCCGATTATATGGGGTTCCCACTCCTTCAAGATAGAAATATAAATTAAAATACAAAAAGAAAACTTCACAAAACCGGTCGTTGTGGAGATCCTTGGGGGAGGCCTTTTTTCAGCAGTGGACGTCTTTTGGCTGAGATGATGATGATGAATCATAAAAAAATTACATTATTTGACTAATGGGTTTACAACAAAAACAAGAGTAAAAAAAAGTTAATTTATTTTAAATTTTAATTTATCCCAAAAAATAAAGTTGCCAGCGATTTCCACAAAAGGACGAGCCTCACTTGAGTGGGTGGAAAGATGGGTTACCCACTAAAAATCAGGGTGGATCAAAAATTCGCTAGAGGGAAATGAAATGCGGTCTAGGGACTTTACCCAAAACTACCCCTTACAAATAGCGATGGCCAGTAATATGGACCACCTTTTTATATATTAAAACGAGGCAAACGAGCCTGAGGGTCATCTGATGGGAAGTAATCGCCGCCGCCCATGGACACCCGCAAAACCAAAGTAATCGTAAATGCGTTGCCTGCCTTAAAGAAGGAGTTGGATCTTGAGGAGGGAGTAGGAATTGGGAGCGGGGGAGGAGGGGTGAGAGATGGGCCTCCGGTACTTTCACTCACCAGACGAAACACAACAGCAATGACTGCCATTGTTTCACGCCGATATTCTGTGAGAGGGTGGTATTACGCCGGGCGAGCCGCCCATTTCGTGCTGCAACGCAGCGTGGCTCTACCAACCTTGCGCTTTAGACGTGAAGGTCAGATGTTTATGACTCGCTAGGGAAAGATAGCACTTATCCATAAATTGTTGTGATGACTTGATTTTAATGATGTAGGCTTTTGCCCAGCAGTTGGACAACCACAGACAACCTCCGTGGTCGAGTGGTTAGCGCGCCATCTCTGAGGTCCTGGGTTCAATCCCGGTAGGGTCAATTTAGAGAAAACTGTTTTTCTGAATTGATTTCGGGTCTGGGTGTTTTTCTATGTTTATGTATATTTATCCGTTATCTAGTTTAACCATATTAACGAGTTTTAATAGAAGCTTATCTTGGCCTAATAATTGGTGTGAGCGTGAACAATTTTTTTATAGGCTATTTACTAGGGATGTGTCCCTAGGCGCCCGACACATTCGTTCGGCTTGTATTTACATTATGCATAACGTTACCTTGTCGAAAACTGTTGTATCTGCCACCACCTGAGTCAATGTTAAGATTTATGGTATTTAAAATTTATAGTCATACTTAGAAAATCATTGCACGAAAATTTTCTCGCGTTAAATTCATGTTGACGTAATAACTAATAACACAGACAATTTTCAATTTGCCGCCAAGTCGTAAAACAAATGACAAATGAATGAAAATAATATTGTCAGAGTTTCATTTTCAAAATTAGAACTTTTTTATTTATTGTATCGTTTACAAGTGACCAGTTCTAAAAACTTTCAGTGTCGCCCTCGTACATTTAAATATTTAACTATTTTTAAGAATTAAAACAATAATAAGTAGAACTGTTATAAAAAAACATACTAAAAAATAACATATACAGGGTGTGGCGTAAGTAGTGGTCCACCGTTCAGGATTCGATGAACCAGATAATTAACTATAACAATTAAAAATTTTAACCATTTTTACCCAAGGGTTCCGAAAATATTTCCTTTTTGTCTTTTATTTACGAAATTTCTACCTTTTACTACAAATTTGTTTGTAGTTTCAACAAAAACCATTATTTTTTCATTTTGATTTCTGTTAATTACTGCTGAATACTAGAGCTATCATGTTAAATAATGATTTTTTATGTAAATTTAGCTCTTTTGAAGAAAAAGTTGGTTCTTCTCTAATTTTAACCCTAATTTTTAAAACACCTTCAAGTTCAAGGGCGATTTTTGTAAAAAAAAACGTACTACACTGTCAGTGCCCATTTATTTAATAATATGCCTACTAAATACAGATTTCAAAATGGTATCACTATAACAGATCCTATTATTTATCAAAAAGATATTCAATTTTAATTGAAGAAAAGAAGATTTTCATTTAACTACTTTTTTAAACTTTGTTGCGTTGATACTATTACAAAAGGTTTTAAAACTCAAAAAACGGATACAATGTAACTTTCTACAATTCAAATGTGATGTGTTAAAGCACAAACATGTCAGGTAAAAAAAAACTCTGACCCTTTTTTTACCTGAGACATGTTTGTTTTGTTAACAAAAACCGGTTAAAGCTCTCGCAATCGAGTTACGCACAATAGGAGTGATAAGGAAGAGATATGGTAGGGTATTGCTATCTCTTTCATTACTAACGTTGAAATCTTCAGAAATCTCGAAGTGATTTTACTAAATCACTTCGAGATTTCTCGACACGACACGAGTGACGATCTCGTCACTCGTGTCGTGCGTCGTATGCGTTTCGTTTTTATTCTGCCTGTGTTTACCTCCGCCATTTTTTTACCCCTGCCTGCCCCCGGACTCTGTTTAATTTGCCTACTGATTGGACTTGTTGTTTTGGTGATCTCTGCGACATTGGCTACGTGTACTGGTGACTTTGGCTTGCTCAACGATTTGGACAAACGTGCAGTGCAGTGACAATTAAAAATGTCTCGGTATACACCGCGCGAATATGCTGACATGCATTTTATTTATGGCGAATGCAGAGGTGTCGGTAGAGAAGCAGCTCGACTTTATCGGGAGAGATATCCCGATCGAAGACATCCAGACCACCGAGTTTTTGGAAGAGTGCATAACACATACACCGAGGGAAGGATACCTGGCACAGGCGTAGGCGGTGCAGGTGAAGGACGACCGCGACGACACAACGATGAAGAGGTAATGAATTTAGTTACAGAAGATCCTTCAACATCGGTCCGTGTCTTAAGTCGCAGAACTGGCATATCAACTAGATCTGTACATCGAATACTCAAAAGACATGAACTGTACCCATACCACTATCAAAGGGTACAGTCATTGCTACCAAGAGATTATCAATTGAGAGTAACATTTTGTAGAGTAATGCTACGCGGAATAAGAGAAGACCCGCAGTTTTTTAATAAAATACTATGGAGCGACGAGTCATCCTGCAAAAAAGATGGATATTTCAATCTACATAATTTGCATAACTGGGCGCTAGAAAACCCGCATCTCATAAGGCAAGACAGATCACAGTATCAATTTAAAATAAACCTTTGGACCGGAATCATTAACGGACAAATAATCGGTCCACACGAGCTGCCAGAAACATTAAATGCAGAAAGATATTTAAGTTTTTTGCAAATTGACTTGCCCTTGCTTCTGGAAGGTGTCGTTCCTGAAGTCCAAGAAGACATGTGGCTGCAGAACGATGGCTGTCCCGCTCACTACGCTGTTAGAGTACGAGAGCACCTTGATACAGCGTATCCAAATAGGTGGATAGGGCGCTTAGGTCCAATATTGTGGCCACCACGCTCGCCAGATCTAAATCCCCTAGATTTCTTTTATTGGGGTTGCCTAAAAGAAAAAGTCTATAGCAAAGAAATCACAAGCATTGACCAACTGAGGACTAGAATCCAGGCAGCAGCTAGAGAAATCAGCGAAAGCGGTTTTGCCCGACGAATTAAACGGTCGTTTATTCGACGTTGCAGAGCGTGTATAGCTGCAAATGGTGGCCATTTTGAACATTTTGTTTAATTTTAATGATTGTAATCATGACAAAGATTAATAATAAATGATAAATAAAGTGATTTGTTTTTTTTTATTCTTTGTTCAAATACCTAAAGTAACAAGTTAGGTCTAGATAACTCTGCAATAGTAGTTTTTTTTTTATACAAATGGGCACTTTTGCAAATATCGTAAGTATTAACGCAGTAAAGTTTAAAAAAGTAGTTTAATGAAAATCTTCTTTTCTTCAATTAAAATTGAATATCTTTTTGATAAATAATAGGATCTGTTATAGTGATACCAATTTGAAATCGGTATTTAGTAGGCATATTATTAAATAAATGGGCACTGACAGTGTAGTACGTTTTTTTTACAAAAATCGCCCTTGAACTTCGATGGTTTGTAAAAATTAAGGTTAAAATTAGAGAAGAACCAACTTTTTCTTCAAAAGAGCTAAATTTACATAAAAAATCATTATTTAACATGATAGCTTTAGTATTCAGCAGTAATTAACAGAAATCAAAATGAAAAAATAATGGTTTTTGTTGAAACTACAAACAAATTTGTAGTAAAAGGTAGAAAATTCGTAAATAAAAGACAAAAAGGAAATATTTTCGGAACCCTTGGGTAAAAATGGTTAAAATTTTTAATTGTTATAGTTAATTATCTGGTTCATCGAATCCTGAACGGTGGACCACTACTTACGCCACACCCTGTACATATTACTTTAACTTTAACGTGCGTACAAAGGAGGTGTTTCGAAATTTTGTTATATAAAGTCTCGCAATCTGTGTGTTACATCAGAAATGACTATGTAGGTATAAGTCCACCATATTATGTACACTTAAAAAGGAAAGTGATACTATACCTTTGTAAAGCAGTTTCGTGTCTTTGGAAACCGCAATAAGCTGGACCCCATCTCTCGTGCCAATAACTTGGAGCTGCAGTGTGTGCCAGAAAGAAGGTCAAAAAATGTGATTGAACTGGTGAAAAAGTTAGATTTTATCTGTAATCTAAATCTCGGAAACGGCTCCAACGATTTTCATGAAATTTAGTATTTCGGGGCCGATAAATCGATCTAGCTAGGTTTCATTTTTATAAAGCATTATAAAAAAAATAACTAGCAAAACTCGGTCATTCGGGTACTGTTAATTATGTGTGACGAAAAATGAGTCGACCACGTGTATACCTAATCAGTAATAGTGTTAGTGTTGCATTTTTTGTTCTGACAGATATGCTAATTATTCTCACGAAAACGAAGAATGACAAACGTGACGAGTTATACAAATTCTCGTTTAAACGTGACCGAATGTCTAAACTAACTCGCTCTAGACACCCAGTACTTCGCAAATTGAGGATTCCATACAAACTGCGCTTTACTTTCGGCCTTAAGCTGTGCAGTTTTCCAGTTGCGAAATAAAAATGCCACTAAAGGTTACTTTTTTCAAGACAAAATAAAACTTCGTCATTCTGTATAAGTAATATTAGGTCCTTAACTATGAAATTGACCTTTTGTATGAAGATTTTTTATAAAATTATATTTTTCATACTAACGTCTTTTTTAATTTTCTCAGCATCTATTTATGTTATCACTATAAAAATTTAATTAATTAAGGGTAGTGTGTGTGTTTCACTATCTAAATATAGCAGATTATTTTATTTTATTTAATTATTTTATTTAATTTTACTTTATTTTGTTATTGTTTTTTTTAATTTTTTTAACTTTTAGACTTAAGATATTATTCATAGTTTTATATAAAAATAATACTCGGGATTACTACTAGAAAATACTACTAGGGAGCTCTCTATAAATTTGCCGTGTCCGAAAAGGGCGACTAAGTTTATAAGTTCCTTCATAAATGTACAACATGTTATACACTTAGTTAGCAATAAAGAATTTGATTTGATTTGATATTAAAAAGAAAAAATCAAGTCCCTTTAAAGCTACAATGAAACAAAAAAGAAGTCAATAAAAAAAAAATTGAGCCACAAAGACACGTAATAAATAATCATTGTCACTACTGAAGCCTAAGTAACATAGTTCTAATTAAAGGTGTATAATAATATTAACAACCGATATTGAGTTTTAGAATTAAAACACTTATTAATAAGTGAGAAAATAACGTCAATTTCATAGGTAAGGACCCAATATCGTGGCAACTTTTATTATCTGTCACCGATACTTCGTACGAAGTGTGCGTCACGAGTTTAAACTCAATTGTCATTTCCGCCGACAAAATATCGGTCACCAGTACTAACTAACGTGCGTCATCATTAACATTCCACCAGGGCCTCAATTCTGCTATTTTAAAATATCCAATATCGTCTTTCAGTAACAGCTGTTTCAGACATTAGAAGTGCACCTGACCCGCGTAATAAACTTTCAAATACGTAGCGATGGGCAAGCAATCGAAAAGATTATCCTTTTTTGTTATCGCTATCTGACATCCCAAATTGCTCACTGATTGCTATCGCTTTGCTGTCAAAAGTCATAGGTAATACGAAAAATTTGACAAGTCAAAGAGTTTGAGTCGGTTGAATGCACATTTTAATTCATCGATTGTTCGGTAGAGGCAGCACTGTATATCACGTATTGCTATGGCTTCGTTTTTGCTGATACGTAGTACGAATTTGCGATTTTGGAGCAATTATTGCGCGTTTTTCGTCATCGCTTGGCTTTTGCAAGATACGTAATAAGCCAGCCGGTATGTGTTTTCTTTTACTCTAATGAAATGACGTTTGAAATGACGTTTACATGACGGGAACAAAACACGGGATAACTATTCGGAGCCTATTTTTTGTTTATTTTTAAGGCACATAGTATATTTGTACCTGCCCCAATTTCATATAAACTGAGGTATGTAGGATAAGCCGCAAAGGTACGGAGCAAAACGGATATCTGTATACGATTCATTTAATTAAATAAAAATACAATATCATTCTTATTATTTCATTTAATACGATATATAACTGACAATATACTCAGTAATATAAACTAATATAATCAACTTAAATCCTAATATATCTATAAAACTTCTCATGTCATAAGATGGTCATCATGGCCATGTCATGACAAAAGAAATGAAAACACTGGCAAATGGCAATGCTTAATAGTTTACAGCTGTTTAGAAAAAAAATGATTTTTTTGTCATTGTGAAATGTAATTTAATTGGTTACCATTATATTGCTGGCTTTGTGTTAAAGCAAAGAAAAACATTTAAAAAAAACTTGTTAATCGGGAGTTTGCGCAATAAAAAGAGCTACTTTTATGCGGCTTACACATTACAGTCGCCATCAGATATATCAGAGCGGCCAAGGTGTCCATATATTTCTGAGCAAGACTAAATTTCTATAAATTCTGCACTTTCCAAATGCCATTTATATCGCAACTACTGCAATGCCATAAACATCTGAGCATGCTGTTTTTCAATAATTTGACAACAACCAAGCATTCTGAATAACTGACATTTCGCTTATTCTCCCGCTGTTAAATGCCAAAATTACACGACTTTTTGAAAAGGGACAAATATATCGTTTGACATTACGTTACTCTTCTCGTGAATTGTCAAAATTTGAAATACGAAATTCACACACTACTTACTTGTTTCGGCGGGCTATTCGAAATGTCTACTTTTAATATCTTTAATTGCTAACCAGTGAACTTGACATCCAACGTATAGATAACTGTAACGCTTCAAGGGTCCATTTTATACCTGACACTGGCACTCGGTATTAAATATGTTTTGTGAATTGTTACACTAATATGACAAATATCGCATCATATTCTTAACAAAGACCAAGATGTAGACAAAAACGTATTGAAAATGTAACCTTAATGCTAAATCTTAAGCTATATTTTGCTTAAATGAACATATATTTGTGAACGCCTTTGTTGCTTAGATACGTTTGGTATTTTGTTCGATCAGATATTTTCGACTGGACGTATGCAAAGAAATTATTGAAAAACAGCATGCTCAGATGTTTATGGCATTGCAGTAGTTGCGATATAAATGGCATTTGGAGAGTGCAGAATTTATAGAAATTTAGTCTTGCTCAGAAATATATGGACACCTTGGCCGCTCCGATATATCTGATGGCGACTGTACTATGGTTTCGAAGCCTTAAGAATGTTCAGAACTTAGTTACTTCTACTGGCGAGTTTGCTTGTTTACGGGCAACAAAATTGTGCTAAATATAAAAAGGGCAGCTTTCAATTGGCGAAAAAAGGCAGATTTTGCATGAAAACATGAGAATTTTATTTGAGAATCAAAAAGCCTAACTTTATTTAAACATTCTCCAAACCTCTTTAAAATATATTAATTGAATTCCTCATTTCTTTTAGCATAACACTCGAATCTATCGATAGCTAACGATACTATTTTATACAGGTATCCTCTGTTCTTAAGAGCGTTTACAACGCAAACTAGCGCCGCCAATGAAAAAAAAAACATATCAAGTAATTACAGATAGAAAATCAAATTATGCTTAACAAACTATTTGAATGAAGTAATTTAGCATTTTTACGTCACCTAATGAACATCTGACATGTTATGGTTTAGTTAAATAAGACGTTACAGCTAAAAACGGCCACTATTAACTATATTTATATATTATTTTTCATTGTCGGCGCTAGTGAGCGTCGTAAACGCTCATAAGTGAAATGACATATTGAGACAAAAATTTTAACAAATGCTTATTTGCATTGCGAAGTTCTCATGTTTATCTTAATTTTGTTTACACCAACATCATTTGTTGATTTACCTTAATATAAAGTAAATAAACACTAACCTCCTTATTCATAAAATCTATTTAAGCAAAATTTAGTTTTTTTTTCCTTTTGTTGATGGCTTTGTGCGATTAGCACATTTAGCCAGTGTCTAAGTAATTTTTCAAACAAGTAATACATAAATAAACAATATTTCTTTTCTATATGATGATGATGAATGACAATAGAAATGAGAAGTGAGAAATGATATACCTCCCTACCCCTCGAGTATCTCAGTAAAGTTGTGAGGCTTTACTAAGCCCTAAGGCGGACTTCTTGAGAGAATTTGAAGAGTGACGTTGCACTGTTTTGTTTCATTTGCCAACACTCATACACACTTAGGAACACTTAACGGTTAATAATCAACCATTATTTCACATTAATATTTGACATAACACAAATTTTAGAAAATAAAACAAAACCGCAGACATGACTCACTTTCCCGCCAAGAAATCCAAAATTAAGTTAATCATTGTTTTGTCTCTTTTTCTCAAACTCAAAATGACGTTTGTGTGACGCTGACGGTACAATATTTTACTAAATAATGCTTAAATAGTTTTTATGAATAAGGGGGTTAATCAATAGCATTATATGTATTTAGTTAGTTAACATGAAAATAATCTAATATAATATATGTAGAATATAATAATATATTGCAGGGATAGTTATTGTGCGACACATATAGCGACACATATTTTAGCTATAATATTACATGACATACAATATTTAAAAAAAGGCAAATATCAAAACATTTTTGTACACTTTGGCAATGTTTACGTATGATCACATACTTAGTGCTATATCTTATTACTATATTAAAACCGTAGCAGAGCTGTTTCTTACAGATATTATTATACAACTTATATTGTACATACAATCATTTGATGATATATACGACGTTTAGAAAAACAAGGAAGGACATTATGGTAATTTCTTTTTTTTTAAATAAAATAAACTTATATCTCGATACCAAATAATACACTCACAGGGTAGGTAAGAAATACGATCTTGAAACGAACTACGTTTCAACCGAATTTAGTACTGACAGAGTTCCTAAATGAAAACAAACGCGGAAGACCAGCGCCGTGGTTAACACCAGGACATATGCTGAGCGGAAACCAATTTGGTTTATGCAAAAGTAAGGTTCCTGTGTTTTGAATGTGTATGTGTAATTGTACCAAATGAAGATTTATTCTATTTCTATTTCAAACAAATAAAAATTGTACAATAATACCGATTTGTTTCGAAATGTATATCGGGTCATATCGGTTCCCGTATAGACGAGTTGGTATTTTAAGGTAAAATGTAAACAACTAGGAAAATGCCTATTTTTCAATGTGGCGATTCTATTACACACTAGAATTCACTAGATGTATGATAATCGGGTTATATTTTAAAGGTAGAAATAACATAATACAACAGTCACTTATTATCATTTCAACGATTTAATTATTGAAACAAATATTTTGTTACACAATTTAAAGAATAAATAGGCCCTATAGAGGTAAAGCCAAATAGAAAATTTTCTATATATTGATCTATAATTTTAGTTGTTTGAATATAAAAGTAATACAACATATAACAATACCTATAAAAACAAAAAGGATATACATTATTTTTTTAGTAAATGAGCCAATCAGATACAATATCTTACTTTAAATATATGGAAATAGCACCCAATCAGACTTATAATGTCATTTTAAAAAAAGTTTGCATTAAACTTCAACATTTTTTTGTGGTAATAAGTAAAATGTTATGTCCGTATTTAAAAAAATAAATAATCTAGCAGTCATATTCAGAAAGAATAATTGAACTGGAGTGCTTTGTAGAAAATTAATATTGGCCCTGAATATACAAATATATTTAAATTATATTTACTGATTATAACAAATTATGTAAAACTACAGGCAACATACGTTCGTCATGCTTGATGATACAATTTAGACATTTTTATTACCCTACACATTCTTATTATTATAATTACATAATATTTCAATGTATGTAATAAATCATAAATTTATTATTAACTTATTCTTATGAGAAATAAACGTTCTCAGACCCGAACTTTCTATTTTATTTGACTAAGACATGACAAAAAGTACTTTGATATTTTTTTTAATCGAAAAACATTTTAACATTTATTGACATTTAAAATCAAAGTTAAAGTCACTGCTCGATACAATATAAACTGCGTATGTCCGATATAGCTTAATTAATTAATCAATTAATTGCTTTTGTTTTGTATTAATGAAAGGCAAGATCATAATGTAAATAAAAGGTTAGGAACTTACAATATAACATTACATCTAAATAATTGTGACTATGCAATTTTGGTAAATGTTAAATTCCTAGACCTTATTACACAACAATTTATGAATTACACTATAATATAAAATCATACAAAAACTCATAAATCTAGCGATCAAATGATCAGTATTTTTATTAATCAGCATATTTTTTTATAAATTTAAACTATAACTCATTTATATAAGTAAACGTAATTTATCATGACTTAAAATTAAGTAGGGAAGTACCCTAATTTCAATGTCGACATTTGACGGTGTAATAATATAAGTGCTTTCATTAATAAAGTAATAAACTAGAAGTACCGTACAAAAACTGTTTTTTTTTCTTAAAAGTTTAATAAATATATGTTTACTGCTTTGCATCAAAATGCTAGGTATAAGTATATCACAATTATATAAATATTAAAAAAAAATATTTTATTGAAAATTAACTTTACCCAAGTTTGGTCCCTTATACCGATTTGATTATTTTAATTTCAATGAATGGCGTGACTAAAATCGCAACAAACAGACATACTTGTACAGCACAAACTTCTAAACGTCCTTCGACTATAATGTTGTTTAACTATAGTGTTGTTTTGATAGTGAATTTTTTTGTTTATTTATCGTTCATAAGAACAAAACACTTGTACATTTTTATTTTATTTATGTCACCGTTATCAAACCAAAAATCGGCTTTGTAACCTTTTATGAGATTTCAAGGTTTTCACAATGTTTCCTAATGCACTAATATATCTTAAACATGGAAAAAACTGCATTGTGTTTGAAAGCAGTATACTTACTTATATACGACTGCAAAAACATTGCAGTAACTTGTTATAACAATATCTCAAAATAAGATAAGATAAGATAAATACACTTTATTGTACACTAAAAATAAAACACTTGACAAAAGAAACTACGTAGAAAGGGCGGTCTTATCACTAAGAGTGATCTCTTCCAGATAACCTTTGGATGGACAAAATCCACTTTTGTAGCAAATATCTCATCACATAAGTAAACTGTATGTTCTTATATGGAATAAAATTATCTAATCCTAAAAGCATTTGTTGTTATTAGTGGTCGCCCAGTGGTCGAAATTTGACCGTTATTTTATTAAGGCTGCACGGATTGTATCTTAAGCAATGAAAAATTTTAAAAAGATAGAATGTAAGTTTGGATTGGCACCGACAGATTTCGGGCGCTCATGTATTTTTGAAATTTTTGAAAGAGTATATATGCGTGTGTTTAAAATACATGGTAGTGTATGTAATGTTTGTTTTATTTATTTAATTAATAAAAAATATTAACATTCTGCAATCCTTCTCTATATAAACTATAAGTGTGCGAAGTTTCATACTTCTCCGTTCGCGCAAGTTTCGTAAAGAGGGATACAAAATTTCACGTATTAATATATAGATTACATAGCAGATATTAGTATGACAACGGCTCTCAAATTCTCAAGTTTTAAACTTTACAAGTCAAGTTCAAACGAGTTTCATTACCATATTGTACAAATCGCATATCAAAGCTACTCGTAGCTATTGTATATGTTTATAGTGTCTAGCGCGAGTTTTACTATCTATCCGAACCCGTTAACGAGAACTAGCATTTGTATGGCATTGAAACAACGCCCCCTAGTGACAAACGAGAAGAGTTGCAACTTTGCTATACAAATTGTTTTCGTTAAATTGATCGAGTAGCAAATCTAGCTAATTTAGGCGCACTGGTACTGTTATTGTTTAGTTCAAGTTATCACCAGTCTGGGTGTTGGTAGCACGTTCGAGTACTCGCCAAACATCAGCGCAGACATCCATTTGAGTTGGTCCTCGGTCACCGAGCCGGCGATAGTGGTGCCGAACCAAGGGTGGTCTTTGCTCCTGTAAGAACAGATGAAATAACAAATGAATATGTAAAACAGGCACAATAACAAGTGAATATGTAAAACAAACGAAATAATAGATAAATATGTAAAATAAACAAAATAACAAGTAAAAATGTAAAACAGACGAAATAACAAGTGAAAACGTAAAACAGGCAAAATACTAACCGAATACGTAAAACAAACTAAATATTACAGAATACATAAATAAAACAAAGTAATAGTGTTCACATAAAACAGACAAAATATAGGGTTGAATAAGCATTTCTCTGAATAAATGAAAAAGGGTCTCACCGCTTCTGTTTGTTGTTCCTTGGCACGATGGTGATGGCCCACCTCGACTGCGGGTTGCGCTTGGGCTCGTGCCCGATGTACCACAAAATGTCTTTCACCTTCCACTCTTCGAGCTGGTGGGAACCCTGCAATAAAAGACAAAGTTATGACAGATGTTAGAAACAAAACAGTGCAACATCACTATTCACTCAAGAAGGCTGCGTGATGTCTCTGTAAAATCCCACATTTCCACTGAAAAGGTTTGGGGGATGTTAACAGGGTATTTGACTACAATGAAAATATAGATCAAACTGTTGTTAACTTAACAGTAAACATTTTTTTAAACCAATTTATCCAGCGCACAATTTTAAAATAAGTACTTATAATTTTTATAAAAAATCATTTATAAAATAATTAAATTTGTATGATTGACCACGTGATTGAAAACGCACGGGATTGGTCACGTGATGTCGTGACGTCATTTGCAAGTAAATCAAAGATGTCACTCGAAGTTTTGTACGTTGTGATTTGACAGTTAACAGTTTGTTTACTTGCAACTGACGTCACGACATCACGTGACCTGCATGCATCGTTTTGGCGGCTATTTTATTCATTTGAATTTTAATGGCGATTTTCATAAAAAATAAAGAAATTCACAACGAATTAATCAAATTGCAAATATATTATGCTATAATGAACCATTAGACATATTTTTCTAAAACCTGTCAAATACCCTATTTCAATGATGTTCATTTCAATTCATTTATCTTTCTCTACACAGTAAATAATAGTACTACATTAAGGGTTTGAATGACTACTCTGTAAGATTTAAACCTCTTATAGTGTTTATACCCTTGCTTAATGCTGCTGATGAAGTTTTATAATATTTTATGGTTGACACTTTTTTTGTGCATCTCAATAAAAAAGGACCAACATCATTACAGATTTTCTCAAACAAACCAAAAGCGTCGAGAACTAACCTGTTTATCCTTAAAACAGCACAAAACACCGTTGTGCAGTTCAAACATGTGCGCTTTAAACGCCTTCGCGTTATCCAAGGCCAGTTTCAGCTCGCCGCACACCGTACTGGTGGAGTGCTTCAGGGCTTCAATCTCGTTCAACACTTTATTCTCCGTCACAACCAAGTAGTTGTCTTTTCTGTCCTCCTCGTCCCAATAGCCCCATCGCAGTACCACGTCAAGGACAATTTCGTCTATATGGACTATCCGGCGCATGGACTCTTTGCAGATCACCTCTTCCAACATTAGAAGGTGAGATTCCATTTTAGCTTTTTCGCAAAGTTCTATGCAGATGTCAGCGCTCGTTTTGTTAGGTGTTAGCTGAAAACAAGATTATTTCGTTGAGTTTGGTTATTAATAATTAGTAGCGGGTCGTTTACTTTAAGCAAGGCAAGTGCATTAACACTTTAGGCACTTTTTTTACATTATGAGCACATTTCGAGATGAAGGCCAACCATGGGGAAGCCATTGCCGGAATATTAAAGATGTAAGTATGTATGGCCAAGCCCTGCAGCAGGCGAAAGTGGGTTGATGATGATAATGATGATGATGATGATGATGACTATGATGATGGTGATGATGATGATGACTATGATGATGATGATTATGATGATGATGACTATGATGATGATGACGATGATAAATGATGATGATAAAAATATAAGATGCGTGCCTCAGTGGTCAAGATCCTGGTTTCAATTCCAAGGTTGAGCAATAGTGTGTGTTGGTATCTTTCAATGCATAGCTTGTGGTCACTAACCAGCATTAAGCAAGCTTGATGACTGATGATCCGTCAATTGTAACGATGACATTGTCCAGCAGTAAGTGCTATGGTACGTGTTCCTGTCCTAGATGTAGACCCAGGCCTTGAGGTCGCGAGCAACTTTCTTGGATGCATGGATTGGAGCATGGACATCATTCTCTAACAAGGTCATCAGCACCCAACGCACAGCCTCCTCACGCCTCTCCCATCAGTTGAAGTCATCCGAAATCGCAGTATACATCACAGAATACAACATAGAAGCTACTAACCGTGATCTGATGGCACACGCTCCTATCCTTAATGTAGACCCAGGCTTTGAGGTCACCAGCAGCCTTCTTTGTCGCGGGAACAGCGTTCCCTAGCACGGTCATCAGTACCCGACGCACAGCCTCCTCGCGCCGTTTCTCCCCGTCGGTGGGCTGCCACACTGCTTCGAAGTTGGCGATGAGGTCGCGGACAACGAATACCTCCTTAGAAGACCACGCCGTTTGAAGGGTGTTGCTTGTCTGGTAAAGAAAGGTTACGTTTAAGTGTTTGAGGAATATGCTAAGCAGGAGAGGGACCGGCACGCACTTGGCCTTCCGGGTGAGGAAAGGCGGACCGGCGAGTCTAACATAACTTGGGTCCCTTCTGGGCTTTCGTATGCGTAATGCATTGACCTGGGGAATAAAGAGAAAGGTGAAATCTTTGGTGATTGCTTATGACGGGACGTGAGGGGAAGTACAGTTTTAGTGGATGGGCATATTCACCCATTTTGGAGGGGTAGGGGAAGATTCCAAAATAATTATTTGCGTCCGTACATGGGATAGAAGTGAAGGCAGCTTACCAGAGCAGCCGGCATGATGGTGGGCGCCCACACGGAGGCCATGTTCTCCGCGCTCATCTTGTTCGCGTGCGCCATGGTGGAGAGGAAGTGCAGGTGCGCGAACAGCTTTCGTGCGGTGTTACGCGCAACGAGCGGCAGTGACGTCATGATCCGTTGGTATTCCGCGTGACGTGCCTCCGGCTCTTTGATCTCTGTAAAAATTCAGTGAAGTTGTGCAAAAGTAAATTTCTTACAAGATTTATCGGTAATACATACGACTAATAACTGCGTTATATTCAACCTATTCACTTAACCTCATAAGCAAACAAGAGTCTGATACAGTAATACCAAGTTCCTGAAGTACCTCGTTGTGCTTCGAATGCTGGCTCGGGATAAGCTACAGTGACTATGCGTTCGGGCAGGTCTCTGAAGAACCGCTTCAGCACACCGGCTACGTCGTGCTCCGAGTGCTGGCTCGGGATGAGCTGCACCGACCACGCTTCGCGTCTGAACCAGCTGGTATAAAACTCACCGAGATCTGCAGTCAGCGCCTGGTGCTTGTCTTGCGGCGCCAGCGACTCGGGCAAGTCCCTGAAGAACCGCTTCAGTACGCCAGCGACGTCATGCTCCTAGTAATGACTGGGGCTGAGCTATACCGACTTCACGTCGCGTCTGAACCAACTGGTATCAAACTCACCGAGAGCTGCAGTCAACTCCTGGTGCTTGTCCTGCGGCACCAGTGACTCGGGCAGGTCCCTGAAGAACCGCTTCAGCACGCCGGCTACGTCGTGCTCCGAGTGCTGGCTTGGGCTGAGCTGCACCGACCACGCGTCGCGTCTGAACCGCGCCAGCAGCTCGGATAGGACGGTACTGCTGCCCGCGCGACGGTAGATGCCCTCCGAAAGACTTCCTGGATCGACAGACAGTTTCGTGTGTTGTAGAAATGAATCACTGTATACAGATACGTAAAGCCGTTGGAGGTGGCATTAGCAGTCGTTAACAACCACCAATCCTTACTGGAGATGATTTATGACACGTACCTCTTGTCCTGTGGTGTTCCCATCCATAGGAAAAGCACGTGCCCCAGTAGTGGGGACATAATAATAAGCTGGTGTGATGTGGACTATTATATATCATTTCGAACCCTTTGCAGGGTCGAGGTCACATCCCGACTGGGGTGTTCGTCGTTTCAAAATTAATTTGTAACTTGCTAGCGGCAGATTTTATTTCGATACTTCAATTTAATAAACGGGAGTAGGCACATCCATATCAAGTGTATTTATTTTATAGGACTACTTGCATTTGTGCATAAATAAAACATTACAACCAACGAACAAACCGGTTCTAGGAAAGGTAAAAGCACTTTACTGATTTTTTTTATATTGACTCGTCATAGTGACCATATCCTGCCTGATGGTAAGCAGCCGATGCAGTCCAAAATAATGAGAGCGCTGCGCACCGTGGAACAAGCACGGTAACAAGCGTACCCATTCATGACGGCCTGCATAAATGCCGTTTCACGCCTCGTTTAAAAGACCCGGTTCGATTCAGACGCGGTATCGGAATCGTGCATTTAAGCGACTGCTCCGAAGCTGTATCGGCAACTCGATGCAAATCGATGCGACCGGGTATCCGAATGTGTGCGGAGTGTAACGTTCAGAAGCAGTTTCGAGCTTCCGAAAAGCGACTCAATCGCCGCGTTTGGCGTTTTTAAGTATGCGGTGTGGAATATGTGGTGGCTGCATTCAGCTTCTAAAAAGCGGCTGAATCGCCGATCGCCGATGCTAAAAGTAGCATGTCTGCGGTGGCCCTTAGTTATTTTACAGCTCAATATTTATTCAATGATCCATTTCAATATTTTTATGACTCATTTTTGTTTATTTTACTACTAAGCTTTAACTGCCAAACTTGTTAATAAATATGCATTTTCTAATTTTAAACTTACCAATATATACTATTTATACTATATACAAATGCTGCTTTAAATCAGAGCCGTTGTGTATTATCTAAGTCGGAATAATATATTCGGAACTAGCAACTGATTTCGATAATAGTTAAATTAAAATGTCGTTACGCTAATTAAGCACACCATTTATCAAACCGCACGAAACATTGATTGTATTACGAAAATAAATGAAATGGAATATTGAACAATGTTGTCGGTAAGTGTCAACGAGAACTAGATGCGCAGTTCCGAATACACCAGAGGTAGTATTGAACATACCTATTATTTTAATGGAAACTTATTGAATAGCGACATTATATTTTACTAAATAACGAGACTTGTATTATTGCGATTTACCGCCCTCCTAATCATTCCATTGCCAACAACTATTTTCATTCAATTGACACTATACTATCAAATTTAAGTAAATTTAAAAACATAATAGTGTGTGGCGACATCAATATCGATATATTGCCGGGCACAAGCGATACTCGATCGTATGAGTGAGTATCTCAACATTTTAGTATAAAAGTTTTAAATAAATAAATAAAATAAATGATTCGTATCGACTTCAATAACTTAGATTTCGCCATTCAACATTTAAACTTGTCTATATTAAACTGTAGCGATCCAAATCTAGCTACTGACCTATTTATCAACCTCCTTTCGTCAGCAATCAAGGCCAGCTCCAAGGAGATCTCCATCTCTAACAGAAACAGAACTAAAATACCCTGGATCACTCAAGGGCTGCTACGCTGCTTAAGAAATGGAGACTTTTTGCACAAAAAACTAAAAAGAGACTCTAAAGACGAGGTTCTTTTGTTACTTACAAGAGATATAGGAACCACTGCAAATCAATCTTAAAAAAAGCCAAAAGGGACCTCGATAAGCAGGAATTGGAAGGTGCTTATGGTAAACAACGGAAACTGTAAGAAGTCATTAATTAAGTTACCAACTGAAGGAAAAAAACAGACGACTCATCAATATAGTCTGCTCTCCAAGGGCGACCCAGAGACTAGTATAAACAGTGTTAATAAATACTTTGCCGATGTTGGCATTAATCTAGCTAACAAAAACAGAGTCTCTTATACATCTTATCCTACAGGGCTTTCTTTAAATTCGCTCGACTCCCCCCTTAGGTAATTTCCTAGTCATGGAGACAAACGGTAGTTCCCATTTGTTCTATAGAACTGACGTCAATGAGACAAAAAAAAGGCAATTTTCTCTTATTTTTTTCCATAGAACTAAATACATACTTGTCTTTCCATCCAGGTTTACTCAATAATATAAATTGGGAATAAATTTTTCCAAAACAGATCTATACAATGTTTGTCACTTATTTTTGTCAATTTGTGAACGTCACGTTATCAGAAATAATTAACCCTTACCCGGGCTGAGGCTCTTATTTGAGTTTAACCATTCGTTTTTAAGGTTTCCTTATACAGAGACATTGTTACGAACCCACGTAACGTACATAACAATGGTTATTTGTGTGTCAAATACAATCTAGTCATAAAGACAAGTTTTGTGCATAAACACGTTGAAGTAAGTAATTAATTCAAGTGGCCAGTTTGACAATCGTCAAGGAGTCTCGTTATTTTGTTCTATAGAACAATTTGACAAAAATAAATACTAAATGTTTTATGGAACAATTGAGAATGTTTTTTCTTTTTTTGTCCCGGTGACGTCAGTTCTATAGAACAAATGGGAACTACCCGAGACAAAGACCAAAATTCAATCATTTGATCCAGCGTAGGCAATCTTCCGCATTCAAGATCTAACTCAACTAAAAGCCTTATAATTGATATTTTCAAAGGGATACCACTTCTCTATATAAGCTAGTGCTCTTTGGTACACATTTAAAGCGTTTTTAGTAAACTCTTTTGATTCATAGTCTGAAAGATAGCCTTTTCTTAATGCCATATGAACTTTTATTCCGAAATGGAGTTTCGGAATTTCACCATTATGTTATGCAGATTATATGTTGTTGTGGTATGTTTTTCTAACAACAGCAAAATTTCTTGAAAAAATGCCATAAAATTATGAGTAAAATACAAATATTGGTCTTACTTGTAATTTCGTCTTCTTGATCTGATAAGATAGCCCAAAGTGCACTAGGACAATTATCAGAACCTTGTTCTAAAAAGTATCTTTTCAAGGGTTCCTACGACGAAAGCATCCTATCAAGAGCTTTAAACAAACTTAGCCACCTGGTAAGAACGTGTCGAATAACTTCTCTGTATTCGCTCTTAAAGAAATCAAAGTACTCCTTCAACTCTTCTCGTTTTTTTGCGGAACAAGAAAACTCCGCAAATACTTACTTTTGTCACTATATTTTCAACATCGACAGGCATTACTTTCAAAGCATTTTTCGCGCAGTTATGAAATATGTGGTCATTACAGTGAGCAGCTATTATTTCATTAATTCCGTTTTTCAAAAGATAAAATCAGAAGAGATTTTATGTTTTGAAAAACTTTATTCACGCCAAAATTAACAGACTCGTTGTCCGCTCCATATGCTGTTACTCTACTCCACGAGAGCTTTGATTTTTCTAAGACTTGGCATAATTGTTCTTTAATAGATCTTGAATCTTTGAATGAGTCCTCGTAAAAGTCCAAAATTTTATGACAAATTCCGTTTTTTGGTAAAAAATATTGAATCGCAACTGGAAACAATTTTCTATTTCTTTTATTAGAAGCGTCGGTGGCGACAGAAAACGGAACTAATTTCTTTAAATCCTCCTGCACAAGTTCCATAAAATATGGATATAAAACTTGGTTTACCAAAGCAGTGCATTTAGTGCGTCCTTCTGTCATTTGCTTTACGATATCCGAATCGATAATTACTTGTTTTAATACTTTCAAGGAGCAATCTTGAGCAACATATGAAAAATGTGATGCTTGATACTATGATAAACTTTAGTCAATTCGGCAACGCTAACTTTTTCACTTTGCGGGCTGTCTTTTCGTGCAAAGAAAGTATGCATTCTTTTAGACATGGCCACTGCACTTTCTTCATCTTTGTGCTTCTTTGACGCAGCGTGATGCGTTAATGCTTTCAATCCATCATAAGTCACAGTGAACGTATTTTTACATAATTTCCAGTAACCTTTTGTGTTGTCTTCATCACAATTTTTTAACCACAAAAATCGCAATTCCCAGGCAACATTATAGTGGAAAACTCTTCTTATTTTCTTAGGTGGAGTGGCTTTACTGGTAGATGGTTACTCGTCTGCCATTTTATTTGATTATAAAATCTACCACCACACACAAACAAAATAGCAATAAAACATATGCAATGATTGCGTTGATATATTTTGCGAGTGCGTCACGTATACTCTCACATGTAACATACCGCCGAAATTAATAACCTATCTCTGGTAAGAGATAGGCTTATCTTAGTTTAGTTACCTAGCAACCGCTGTTATTTTCCGATAAATAACAGAAATAACTAAGCAACAAATCTCTAGTAGGTAGTAGATAGGTTATTAATTTCGGCGGATAGTAGTGACTGAGCGAACGAAACACGCGGGACGGAAGCGCGACAGGCGCGGGGGCGCGTGTGGGGGCGGCGGCACAACGCAACGCACGATCAGTGCAGAGCGGTTGAAGCGCCAGATATCGATATCGAACAAGTTTTCATTAAAACCCAACAATCTTTTGTCCGGTTTACGAAGGTTTTCTTGACCGGACAAACATAGAAATATCCGGACAATTCGGTCTAAAACCGGACATCTGGCAATCCTAGTGGCGAAGGGTCCATACAAGCCGATTCCCATCGGCTTCCCTTTGAGAAATCCCTGAAATACCACCCCACCGATCCGCTATGCAGATCATAACAATTAATAATAATTGTTATCAGGAAAGTTATATAAATCAAATTTTGGAAAAGTTTAAATATGAAAACTTAAAGATAGTGGTCATCCAGATATTTTAGTTGATACACATCAAGAGGGGAAAGTGGGAATTGATAATGTGCATCGATATAAGCTAGCCAGGCGGACAAACCAGCCCTACCACCAACCTAGCCGAGTACACAATCATGTACATCTCTGGAAATCGAACCCGGGACCTGTCTGAGACTGGTGATCATAACCACTAGACCGCAGAGGCGGTGTGGCCATCACCACACTATTTACTCTTACTTCGTTAACCAAAGGACCACGGGGCCAGACCCGGTATGCCAGATGATGCAAGTTCGAGTACCGCTCTTGGAAATATTTTCAACGCTCTTCCTAATTCCGAACAAACACAGTTTTAATTCGGGGCGCCCACTCCCCCGCCCGATCCTCTAAATGCCACTACACATTTACAGAATAAACATGCACACTAGTTTAGGCCCGAGACACCGTACTCGTAGAACGAAGATACGACGAGCCGGTTCATGGCGCATCTCGCCACCCCCACGACCCGGTCAACCCAAGCCGAGGTCGGAACCTTTAGAGGCGCCCTCAGGTTGTTCCGCTCCCCGATCTGATCCGAATCCCTCGGAGAATCTAGTAGGGTACGGGGTCGTAGATGCCGTTCCATCTCCAGAAAACTGACGGTGCTTCGTTTCACACGGCTTGAGGAACCTTTTAAGTATTTCGCCGCCCCCTAAAATGCCCCGTGAGGCTGAAAATGCTGTCTGAGGCAATCAGCAAACTCTCTTAAGAAAAAGAAGTGTACTTCTATTTCACCAAGAGTACGGAGCACGGCTCGGGTGCCCTTTTCTTTTTGTTCTTAGTGTTCTTCTATTTCACCAAGAGTGGTACACTAGGCCAACTTCACTGCCTTTTACAACCGGTTACATGTACACCTATTATTGAAATTCATGTTTACGCTAGATATAAACAATTATAGAGAACTACGAGAATGCTACTTGGGTGCACAAGTACATTACTAGATGAGATCAAGTGCATCCAACTCAAAGCGATTACAGTAATTAGCAATAGCCTAGCTCAGCGATATTAACCAGGTACCTAGTGAGTGGACATGAACATCAAAGGGAGACGAGACGTCTTAATCAGTCCGGCATTAAACTAATTAATTAATAATTAACACGGCGAAGTAAGCAAGGGAGCATCTATGGAATCAAGTACACCCTACAGTAGGTGGGTATTGGCTCAATTAATTGCTTGCTACATGCGGGTTGGTAATCACAATCTCGGATTAGGTATGCGTCGACAATCCGTTACACACTTTGTCCGACTTGGTAATTGGACATTCGGATATCAGGGGTTAGCGCTTTGTCACTCCAACCACTCTCAACCACGGACGGGACGAGGAAATATGGGTATAGGTTATAATTCATATCATATTATAATCATCATCATCATCATCAGCTCATTTATGTCCCCACTGCTGGGGCACGAGTCTTCTCTATGGATGGATAGGGAGAACGGGCCATGAACCACCACGCGGGCTCAGTGCAGATTGGTGGTTGTCAACGACTGCTAATGCAGCCGAGACCAACGGCTTAACGTGCCTTCCGAAGCACGGAGGAGCTCGAGATGATACATTTTTGGTCACCCATCCGATGACCGGGCTTTGCGAAAGTTGCTTAACCTCAGCACTCGCAGACCGGGCGCGTTAACCACTGCGCCATCGAGTTCCTCATATTATAATACGAGTGTATATTATACTTCATATTATTAACTATACGCAAAATTTATTGCGAACTAATTATAATTTGAAAAAGGCTGTTTTGGCTAACAAAGTAACTAAAGAAGTATAGTAAAGTAACTATAGTGTTGATAATATACGTAAGTATATTATTTTATCATGACACGATGACGTTGTGATCGAACACAATGGGCTGCAAAGGGTTCGAAATTTGTAATAAAATGTTTTCAATTGAAATCTGTTATCCTTATCTGATCATTCACCCTAGGAGCCAGAGTGAAAATCAGCGCTGAGCCATTTTTTAAAGCCTATCTCAGCACCATACTATTAAATGAGTCGACCCACAGAAGGTAGGCTTTATACACGGGATTTTGCCTAGTGTGAGTTTTGTTTGCTATCCGTATTCATTCGATTAATGTTAATGATAAGCAGTGGTCGGAGTAGGTATATTGAATTAAGGTCACTGACATCAAACGTATATGTTAATATGGATACTCCTCCGAGTTTCCGGATTATTATGATAAAAATACCGAAACATCGAAATTATTACATGAAACTAGTTAAAAATGTATCAATACTCTCAACGCTATGCTGCTAGTGGCGTAGATGACCAGAATTTAATAGTAAAAAATGACTGGTGTGTGATGAATGACCTTGTTGTAGTAAAAGTGTTGGAGTAAAAGCCTAAGCATGTATAAAATGATATAATAATAATATTCATTTCAACACACGACATCCGGCAAACAGGGTCTTTTGTCCTCTTATCTCTATGCTCAACGCATCTGACCAATTAGAATCAAGTATCCAGGATGACTCATTGACTGTTTGTTCGAAAACAATGCGCTCGCACCGACATCCAGACCAAGTGGCTCACTCACTTATTTCGGTTCGTGGAGTGCGCTTATTTTATGTGTTGTGAATATCTTGACTTGACCCTGGCTTGTTTACTGTCTTCTGAAATCTACTTAAAACGACGAATTTGGCTTATAACTACGGACATCGATTTATTACTCTTGGATTGGGCCCATTTGAAGTTGTTTTTGTACGGGTAAGTTTTAATTATTTTCACTATTTAAGAAGGTTTTAGAACTTGGAAACAGTTAAAAAAATCACTTTATAGCAATCATCACAGCGCATGAGAGTCCGGTACGCACACCGCAGGGCTATCACCGCTTCAGTTAAAAAAAACACTTTATATGAAACAGAATTTCATTATCGACTTTACAGTTGTGTATGTATATATTGTAAATTTAAATCATTGTTTTAGGTGAGATATAAATAAATATGGCAAAGGTCAAGGCTGAAACAGTGCAAAAGTGGTTATTGCACTATCCTGAGCTACTTTACGATAACGCTAGTGGCACTATATACTGTACAAAGTGTGAAAGTCATTTGAAAGCTGTGAATAGAGGCAACATTACCAAACACATTGAAGGCGCTGTACATCAAGGAAAATTTAAGAGACCGCAAGAGGAATTTTACTTCGACCTCATTAAGTTCCTGATTCTATGCAATATTCCTTGGTCGCAAATGAAAAATCCAGCGTTCAAAGAGTTTTTTCAGAAATATATGTGCAGTACTTGTTGTTGCGTTTGTACCAATCGTAAAGTGGTTGACGAATCACAGTTACGAAAAGTTTATTTGGAGAAGTTTTATAGGAATAAAATCAATTCGATTTATGAAACTAATAAAAATGAGAAACTATGGATATCGCTGGATGAGACAACAGACATTTTTGGTCGATACATAGTCAATTTCCTAATAAAACCATTGCATCCTAGTAATAGTGCAGGCCGGCCTTATTTGATTGCTTGTAAAATGCTAACAGCAGTAAATGGACAAACAATAACACAATTTGTACTGCAATGTCTAGAAAATTTATGGCAAAACCCTTTTGAAGCGAAAGTTGACAATATTTTAATGCTTTGCACTGACAGTGTAGCGTACATGCTATCTGCAGGGCGAAATTTAAAACATTACTTACCTGAAATGAAGCATGTGACATGTTTGGCGCACGCTCTTCATCGTGTAAGTGAGCAGATAAGGTCAGAATACAACGATGTTGATATTCTTATATCAAATGTTAAAAAAGTATTTTTAAAGGCTCCTAGTAGGGTAAACATTTTAAAAGAAAAATATCCTGACTTACCGTTGCCTCCGCAACCAGTCATTACCAGATGGGGTACTTGGTTACAGGCAGCATCTTACTACGCTCAACATTTAGATAAAATAAAAGAAGTTTTATCCTGCTTGAGCAGTTCTGATGCTATAGCCATACGAAACGCAAAAAACATTTTGGAAAAACAAAATTTAGAAAATGATTTAAAATATATTGAAGAAAATTACTCTATTATACTTAGTAGTATAATAGAGTAATTTTCTATTTAAGGCTATTTAGGGCTAGTGCCCTAAAAGAGTTACAAAAACAAAATTTATCTCTAGCTGATTCACTTTTAGTATTTGATCAAGTAAGGGCTACGCTTAACGAGTGCAATAATGAGAATATAAAAAATAAAATAGAATCAGTTATGGAACGAAATCCAGATTTAGATACAATTAGAGAATACAGCGAGAGTATTGAAAAAAGCGTAGCAAATAATCAGAAACTTTATTTCAAATTCGCTCCATTGACATCTACAGATGTTGAACGATCATTTTCCACTTACAAATGGATCTTAGATGTTAAAAGAAATAGCTTAAAATAAGAAAATATTGAAAAAATTATAGTTATTTATTTTAATTGTATAGAGACAGAAAATCAAAATGTAGAACTTGTAACCGATGAGGATTAAAAATAATTATTTTTAATAAAACTGTAATAATGATTATTTGTATTAACAATAAACAATTTTGTTTGCTTACATATGGTTTTTTATTTTATTACTCTATTTACCAAATTTTTGGAAACTCCGGTACATTCCGGAAGAAATGCATGTCCATGTTATGATATCATGACGCAAGTATCTAAAATCAATATACCTACTCCGACCACTGATGATAAGTTAAGTAATTAAGGGGGTGCAGCGCGGATGCAAAACTGCGAGTTTCAAGTTTCTTTATGATAGCGAGCGAGCTGCGCGTGGCAGTGGTGTGACAACGGTGCACGACTACGAATACGCACGAACACTAATATCTGTACAAAGTAGGCTGGTGATTTAATAAGAGCAATGTTTACTTTCGTAAAATCATAGGCGTTTGGGTAAAAAATAATAAAAGTCTTAATATTTTCATATTCATATTTTTTAATTAAAAAATAAGACAACAGTGACCTGCGGAATATCAATACGAACATTTTGATGTCGGATCATTGTTTCATTTGTGTTATATTTATAAAGTTTCTGAAGAAATAAGTTTTCAGATATCATTACCTTTACGTATTGTTTATGCAGTTTCTGGGTATTTGTTTCAAATTCCAAGACAACCATGCCCTTGTGAAAGGATCAAGCTAACCTACACTAGTCCTTTTAATGTATATGACCTATTCAGCGCCTAGCACTGGTGACTTAAAAAGACGTAAATTTTCGAAATTCTGCACGGCACCCCCTTAACTAAGTTTTAATTGATTTATGTAGTAAACACCAATAACAATCGATAAAATATAAAACGCGGTCGAACATAAACACACAGGTAGGTCAATTAACTTGGATAGCACGTAACGGTTATCTGAAACCACAGCATACATCAACAATACTTGGACATAACTGTTGCCACTACATGTTTGGCAATTAATCAAACTTATTGATTGATAGTTCTCCCTGTTTTGAGTAAGACATAAACACAACAAATTAAGGTTTTATATGAAAATATTACACAAATTATTTGACAAAATATATGGGTTAACATACGAAGCACACAGTGTTTAACGTTTATTGCTAACGTTTTTTTTCTAAGGTAAAGAATTGAGTGAATCTTTGTGGTACGAGCATGATGCAACACAACAACATAAGCACAGCCCAAAGGTTTGCACAAATTTGTAACATAAGTTCTAGTACAAATTATGTAGTAGATAAATGAATAACGTTGGCGTGAATTTACAAGTCGCGCACTCGCAAGCGTCACCATACTCACAGACACAGAGTAATGCAAGGCTGAGAGGTAACAAATATCATGGCAAAATACAATGTAATTATTATTTAAAATAGAATCTTGAAACGATTTAAATTCCTTGCGAAGAGCGGTATCAGCCTCGGAAGGGAATTTGCCACGGAAGGTAATATAATTAGTCGGAGGAGATTCCTTTGTCAGCAAAGACCTTTCAGCAATATTAGCACTATCTGAGATTTCCATTTCTTGGATATTGCTTTGATTAAATGTACTGTTCATGTCTTCTCTGCGCTGTGCACTACTCTGTGTACTGTAGCGTAGTTGTGAAAATGGCAATGCAGCTGCTAACAGCGCTTAGCACGTTCGGGTCATGATTTTGTATCTTTCATTTTTATTCACCTTTACAACTAATAATATTGCAGCAATAAAATATAAAATACCTACAAATGTAGGTATCTATTATCAAAATATACACAAAGCACAACATCTATATACTCGTACATATAATGACTTGTCCTGACTGACTGATTCACCATTGCCGAGCCGTAACCGCTGAAGCTAATTAGATCAAATTTGGACTGTAGGTTAACACGTTGACTGCGTAGCTAGATTTATGCTACCTGCTACTGGTGCGTCACGAGATCTAAAAGAACTCGTTGTTGTCTTCTGCTTATGACGGATCGAGATTCCTTAGATGTCGTAATGACTGTTACCTTAAAATCTTTTTTTTTAATGAAAACAGCTCGAAATAAGGTTTTTTTCATGTATCGGTAGATGGTAGATATGTCATTGTGTGTGTGGTTATGGTTTTGGTTAAAGCTCTAGAAGCTTTTAAGGTACTTCGAAATTGCTTATACCATTAATTTATATTGCAATGAGTTTTTAGTGTAGAATTATTTTTTATTTTTTCTGGTATCAAATGCATGAAATTTAAAAAGAAATCTCAGTAATTATTAACATTTGGTACTCCGGAGTTTTACTCTAGCGTTTAAAATTATTTGTTGTATTCGTTATCTAAATAATGAATACAACAAATACAACAAATAAGATCTCGTACGTTTTATTGATAACAATACAAACATTTACGATACTTATGAATGGTGGGCTAAGCACTCTAACTTAAAAATAACCTAACGAACATTCATTAGCACAAGCGGAATAGACATACAATTGCACATCCGCACTGAATCGAATACTCGTACGAGAACCATTAGATCTCGTAACGCAGTTAACGTGTTAATTGAGTGACGTAACCGAGTGGCTTATGGAAATCATATCCTAAGAGGGCTCAAATAGGGGGTGAAAGTTTGTATGAAAGTCTGTCAATTTTGAAGTAAAATACCTACATGAAAATTGGTATTTGTCTTTTTGAAAAGAAATAAAGAATGACGTGTCTCCGGAATTTTGCTTATTTTCCTTTAAAGGAGTAAAAAGGAAAGAAGGCTTTTTTGGGGAAATCTTAATTTTTTAAGTAATAACTATAAAACCGGCCAAGAGCAAGTCGGACTCGCACACGAAGGGTTCCGTACCTTTAAATATATTTCTTCCTTTAATAAAAATATTTCAAGTTTCTACCTGTTATCGTTATTAAGACCAAGCAAAAAATTGGAAAAAAAATTACGTTTGTTGTATGGCAGCCCACTCAAATATTTATTTTATTCTGTTTTTTAGTATTTGTTGTTATAGCGGCAACAGAAATATATCATCCGTGAAAATTTCAACTGTCTAAATATCACGGTTCATGAGATACAGCCTGGTGACAGACGGACAGACAGACAGACAGACGGACGGACTGCGGAGTCTTAGTAATAGGGCCCATTTTTACCCTTTGGGTAAGGAAATTTTTGATCGA
Source organism: Eudonia mercurella (assembly GCA_963082485.1). Classification (NCBI taxonomy): domain Eukaryota; kingdom Metazoa; phylum Arthropoda; class Insecta; order Lepidoptera; family Crambidae; genus Eudonia; species Eudonia mercurella. Next base: position 25,412,841 of record OY720022.1, read on the forward strand.
TATATAGATTTTTCAATCTAAATAAGAATTAAGTGTTTTTGTATTTTTCGAAAAACCTCGCCTAGGGGGAATAAAATAAGGGTGGAAAATTTGAATGTAAATCTGCTATTCCTTAAATTTTGGTATTTGGCCTGGTTAGAAATTATGAAGTGTTTCAGGATTTTTGGAAAATGATCCCTTAAGTTGGGGACGATGATTTGTACAAAACTGACCAAAATTACTTATACAGATTGATCTTTATTAAGTTGTTTTGTGTTAGACAATTTACTGATTCAAGCTCGCATGGACGGGATGAACAAAAATATTGATTAAAAATTAAAATCTTAATGTTTAATCATGATCATCGCATCATCATCATTTTTTCATTACGAATGAACACAAGTCGTGTAGCTCACGTGAGCAAAGCCGCGAGCAAAACTAGTTTTTCTTAAAACGAAAAAAAACTAAATAGTGAAATGGAAATATTTTCAAATACAATTCTCTGCAACTGGTATGCAATATAACTTGACACAAATAGGGTTACCACGTCCTAAAATTCAGAAGTCGGACTCAGCGCATTAAGCCGGTCTCTTGACCCTAAAAACCGGACATTTTTTTGAAGCATTATTTGTAATTTCTGTTTCTTGAAAGTACTTAATTGTAAATTTATTAAATTATAATACTTATTCTATGATTTGATAAGAAGAAGTATTTTTTTTTGATCGATTCAAAAGCACTTATTCTTAAGTTTAAATATTGTTTTTTGACTTTGTCTTAAAGCTGAAAATACCTTCCACAGTAGCAAAATTGACTTATGGCTTTTTACCGTCTTTTTACGGTGTAATACTTTAAGTAAATACCAAATGCATTGTTGATTTGGCGTTTACTTAAATTACAGTGTTTAGCCCGCTCGCTCGCACGCACACAGTCGAAAAGCCTGATGGGCCGGACTCGTAAATGAGCCACACATGAATCAGAATTATTTATTTTATTTATTTATTATGAGCTTAAAAAGCACAAGATCAAGCCAAGTGGAGGGATCACGAAGAAACCTTTACTGGTTGACTGGTGGAATAATGGTTGAAGAAGAAGAAGAAGAAGAAGAAGAGCTTAAAAAGCCGGACACCTGGCAACCCTAGTCAAAACGGAGTATTTTTTTTATTTGCAAAAATATTTTCGTACTAACATGATATTCAATTAACTAGCTGCCGGAACCGTCAGTAGTTAATTCTGGGAATGTTAGGAGAGCCTGTTGCGAGTTCTATTCACCATTCGATAATTCTTTTTATTCACTTTACATTATTTTTACAAAGGATTTAAGCAAAATAACATCAATCAACTAGATTTTTTTTAATTTACAAAGTACATATTTTTAAGAGTCAAATCTATGCTACTTCCACTTATTAGTTTGTTGGCGTTATGGATATCTATCTATCAGCATAGCTTAATACTACATAGTTTGTGTGTATAATAAATGTGACATACAGACAAACAGAGAAACTGACAAACAGAGAAACTGACAAACAGACAACCTGACAAACATTTGAAGCAAATAAATTGGGTAGATTTAATGTTGATCGATCGGAATTTCTGACTTTAAACTTAAATTCTACCAAATTTCAATTGATTAATGGAAGCAGTTCGGCGTGAGAAATCAATTGCAGTCGTCACCAGAAATCCAGAACTACGCGTGCTGATCTACGCTGTCACCTATTTACTGTGGCAACTATTCCGTCATCAACAGCTCATTATATGTCCCCACTGCTGGTGAACAAGCCTTCTCTATGGATGGATAGGGAGAACAGGCCATAAACCATCACGCAGGCCAAGTGGTGACCCATTGGCAGTTGTTAACGACTGGTAATTCAGCCGGGACCAACGGCTTTACGTGAGTTACTACAAGGAGCTCGAGATGACACATTTTCGGTCCACCCATCCGATGACCGTCCTTTGCGAAAGTTACGCGCGTTAACCGCTGCGCCATCGAGCTCCTCCGTAGGTGTATATATTATGTACACACCTACATAATATATAGTTACAAGATAAAATTTGACTAAAAAAAGTCAACCAGCCTCAGAAAGCTTGAAGGGAATCAAACCCACCACGACTCCAACGACGATATGTTTTGTTGGGAACAAATTTTTTAAACAGTTGTATAAACCATCGAGAGGTTATTATGATCAGTTGAAAAAAAGAATGGGCAGTTATTTTATGAATCGGCTGTTGGTAAATTAGGTAATTAGCTACTTTTGCCGCAAAGTAATGAACAAAGCGAGAGTCTTCCGCTTCAGCATTGGAAGAGCATTACAACCACAGCTGACACGCCGGACGGAAAAGGCCCCCATACCCTCCCGAAAGTGGTTGCCGGGTCCCACCATTTCCGGTCACCAACCGGCACGAGGATCCACTCCGAGATTATGCGTGACCTGGTGAGGCAGCCCCCGAGGTGGTTAGCCCTGGTCTGGCCCCTGTGCTATGCCGCGGGCGGCCAGCGGCACCACCGTTTCTACGGGTCTCCCTGGCTCTACCACCAAATGCTTAATTAGCACCACCCAGGGGTCACATCGTCCTTCGCATGACTAACTGTCGTAACTGTCATTTTTGTCAAAACTGACTTAAATACATGAACTTATCTAAAACTAATTTTCAAACGGATTCCACTAATTGTCATATTTCTATCTATCGCCGTTGTAAAAATAGAGCTACCTGCACCGTCGACGTATTTGCTTAGACAAAAAAAACAAATATGACTAATTGAAGTAAATGCCATACGACTACGTCATTAAAATTATAAATTACAAATTTTTTATAGAAATAAATATTTGTATGGCTACATAATTCTATATAATTTTTGTAATTTGTAACTTAAATGACAAACAAACAAAGAGTTATTGCAATGCAAAGGCTGATTTAAGTGCATTTCCTACCGTTTAGATTAAACGAAATATGCTGTGATTAAGTTAGGTATTGTGGTAAGCAATAAAGATTAATAAACCTTAATACTTTGTTGTTATTTAAGTATAATCAACAATATAAACAGTTACGCTTTATTTTACTTCCCAAAAAACTACACATGGTGGCGTAAGTGTCAACTTATAAAACTAAGTAAAAAACAAAGTTATCACAGAGTGACGTAACTGTTTTATATGTAAATAAAAAAATAAACACATATAACATGTAATTGGACCATAAACTGTATGCACACTGATGATCTTCTCTCTGTATATATACAATAAACTTGTATGTAAGACGCGCCTAGCATTTTCTACAGCTCCAGATATCAAGCTCTAAACAGAAAATAGATTGCCTTATAAAATTTGCCCGTTGCTAGTTACGACAATTAGTCATGCGAGGGACGATGTGAGTACACACCTACGGATGCGAGCATTTAACCCTCAAAATTTAATATTCATTCGATGATTTTGGGATGACAAAAGCATTCATATTGCTTCCGTAAGCCACAAAGGATTGATTCACTCATTTGATTGGATGGCTTCGTTATACATCAACATATACGGATAGCGATAATGGCGTGCCTCTAAATCCTACGCGGTCCTTTGCTATTCATAAACTTTGTGAATTTGGAACAATGCAAATTGAATATTGTCGTTAATACAGGGTATACCGCGGCAGATTTCAGTTTGAAAAATTGTAAGATATAAAAATTACAAGATTATTTTTTATTTCAATTAAAATTTTATCTTATAAATATAATCCTGCTGACTTCGGCTCGTAACGCAAGTTTTGTTATCGTACAAACAACTTAATACAAGTACCAACACTACATAGAAAGTGGTTGATCTCCTTTGTTATGAGCTGACTCAGTAAACAAATTTCAATTCCTAAGGCCTTTTTTTCGACGACAGCAGGCAGCGCGGGGCAGCGGGCGGCGGGAGCGGCGCGTTCAAAAGCATAGGTTTCTGTGAAACTGTTCTCGATGACAGCGGCGCTGGGAGCATAGTCGCGTCGCGTCGCTGTCGCCACCGCACAGTGAGACGGATTTCGGATTTGCGGACGTAGGACTTTTTTGTTACATATAATTATTTTCATTATACCAATCGATAGCCCTAATTAAGGCGATCAGGTCTTATTAGGGCAACTTTTTTGCAAACATAAAACAACAGTTACGCAAAAACTTAAAGCTAGTATATGGGCAAAGGCGGTCTTATCGCTGCAAGCGATATCTTCCAGACAACCTTTGGTTATAGAATCCAAGAAAGAGATAGAGGAAGTGCGCTAACATTAAATAAATAAGTACAAATTTAAAATAATAATAACAATAATAATACATTAAATAAACTATAACATGTTACTAGCAGATTAGATTTAAAGGTGGAAAGTGATTTAGAATGACGGATTTCAGGCGGTAACTGGTTCCAAAGGAACGTAGCTTTGACTGCAATAAACTCCATACCTAGTAAAATGAGGCTTTAGGACAATATCTGAATTTGACCTGAGATCCCAGTAGTGATCTACCCCGAGAAATCGGAAACACTCCTTAAGGTAAGAAGGAGTACGAGGATCATATAGGTATACTGTAGGCAGTATGTTAAAAACAAGGGCGATATATAAGATTATATAAGAAAAAGTCTAGGAAATCAAAATTTTTTGTCAAACCTTCGTAGTCATCATCGCGTAGTTATATTAAGCTTCCAAAAACTCTTTTTAAGTTGCTTATTGTCGCATTGTAAAATTGCATGCGCGGAAATATTAGGCGCTGCAGCGGCAACAGCTTTAAAGCGTCTGGCGTAAAAAGCCGCCCGCAAGAAATGGGAAGTGTCTGGCAGTATTGAATAATTAATTTTATACAATTAAAAAAAAAACGTGAAAATCTTTACTGAGATTATAAGAAAGTTAGTACTGATTTTGCGCACCTTGTATCTGTGGACGTGTGTAGGCTGATGATGAAGCTAGGTCTTAGAGAAAATAAGTAAGGTCTGACGGCCTTGATCGTGCTCTATCACGATCCGATTTGAATTTGGTTCAACAAATACAGACACGCTGCGCCTAAGAGCCAAATGCCATTCCTCTATATTTTGGCGTTTGATTGCCGGCCCGTCAAAAGAATAGTTGGTTCCCTTTAGTGAGTGCCTACTGCAAGTTTTATTCACCATTCGGATCATTCATGTTAACCAGAACAAGAATTCGTTTGGCAACATTTTAACTCTCCGTTTGTCAACAAGGTAACGCTAATCTAACAGATCTGTTCTCGTTTGTAATCTAGATGCCTAGTGCAAATTTTGTTTGGCATTTGAATAATGTTAACGAAAACGAGAATTTGTATGACTAACACCCACTTGCAAGAAGCTTCACATTAAACCTTCTTTAGTTAATGCCACTTTATCACTAATGAAATTATTAAAATAATGGTTTCGTTAGTTTGTTGCATCAAACTACTTTAGGCTAAAAACTTGATCCTTTAACTAATGAGAGCATTATACATTGTTGCCAATAATAAATTTAAAAAATGAATGGAATAATAATAATAATAATAATAATAAATCTTTATTATCTACAAAGGCATGATCACAAGTAAAATTTGTCCTGCCTCCAAAACTAGGCTAAAAGCCTGTATGTCAGGAGGCAGTTTCTCTCCATATAGGGGACAATACAAGGCAGCATAAGCAGACAATCAAGAAATTATGAAAATAAAAGTAAAAGTATGAAAATAACAATAAAAAATAGTAACCAAATTTTTACGGACAACTTACTTACATAGTTACATACAAACAGTGTAAGTAAATGAACGACTGGTTGCGTTTTGTTTTGAAAAGTATTCAATAATTGTGTTTAAATTGGCCGAAAACAAGCCGTGTCTGACACATAGATGGTTTGATAACTTTAAAGTCGCGTTAAATTATTATTATTATTTTTATTAGGTATTATTTTGTTAGTGAAAATGTCTAAAAAACGGAATAAAAAAACGAGAACGAGGTGCAAACTATACTTCTGGCTGCCTTGTGTGAGTTTTGTTTATTATCCGTATTCATTCGATTACGTTTACGAAAACGAAAATTAGTATGGAATTGAAGCAGCCCCTCCTGGCGACATACGAGAAGAGTTACCATTTTGCCATACAAATTCTCGTTTTCGTTTACGTGATCGAATGACGAATGAAACTCGCACTTGGCACCTTGAAGAAAAAGCACTATTGGCTGATCTCATAAAACAGTAAGTTTTATAATTTTGTACTGATTTACTTTGTTTTCTAGATATAAGTATGTAAGTATGTTATTGAAAATAAAAGAACGAGGACAATATTTATCAACAAAAAGAAAGAGGCCTGGATTGAAATTACTAGGAAATACAACAGCCACTCTACGACAGGGAGCAGAGGGACAGAACAATTAAAATCTCTATACGATAACATGAAGCAGAAAGCTCGTAAAAACGTGCACCGAGCCAGGCCAGCATGCTATAATATCCCATAGTTTTAGTGATGCATTATTGAACATTGATGGAAAAATATCTTTTTCTGCAGCGGAACATTTCAGCTAATGAGCCCCCAATGCTGTTGATCTTCACATGGGTGCAGTCAAGAGCTCCTGCCACACGTGGAAACCCATCAATGGCATAAAAATCTTCAGCTACTTCTCGGAGCTCGTTTCTTTCAGGCATTTTGATATAGGTTGTGGAGCTTAATGCAGCCAACTTGCGAGACACCTTTTGTACGGTCTATCTTCGCCAGATCAGCTAGCACCATCTAGAAGGACTCCGTCGCGAAAAACCGCAAACAGATCAGAAGCTGTGTAAGACCACAAATGGCCTAACTCCTCAGGGTCTGTGGCTCCAGATTGAGGCGGCCTCGAAGCTGCAGCGCTGCCCTTGAAATTCGGTAGTGTGCTACCGAATTTCAAGGGCGGCCGGAATTCTTCTTCGTCAAGTTTTTCGAATAAATTTATTCTGTCTGGGATCTGGCGGCGAGGAACATCTTCTGGTTCCGATAACGACGATAGGCTGGTCAACGACATATTCAGCGAAAATACAAAATAAACACGACGTGAAATTAGTTTAATGGCCCGTCGTCGACCCATTAAAAATTTTAACCTCTAAAATGTAATTTAATGAGGTCTGATGCGCTAAAGTCGCTTCGTGCAATACAAAATACCGTTAATGGGTGGTTTGACACTTCATTAGATAAATTTGACATTTCCATATTTAAATTTTAAAGGAGCTTTAAAATGCATCATAATTTCTTTCTTGCAATGCTTTAATGAAACATTAAGGTTTAAAGTGGCATTAAAAAGATAAAAATCTTTCTTGCAAGTGAGTGATTAACTCTCCTAGTTTGTCACTAGGCTGCTTCAATAATAATAAAAGGCTTGTGTTTAAACGCCTACCAAAAATGTATCAATTCTTCTACCAATAAAATTCGAAACGCTTACCAAAACGGATAAATGCTCACCCAATTGTGTTTTCTAAAGTATTATAAAAAGGATACAATTTATATTTTTATTAAATGCTTTAAAAATATATGTATGAGAACCTTTTAACTGCATTTCAGACCAAATATGTTATTTTGTCACCAAATAGGATAACACCAATATTTTATGCCTCGAGTTTCAATTTGGTAATTTTTGCTTTCTGTAATGATATCTAAAAACTTATTTCTTCAGAAACTTTTCACCAGCCTCCTCTGTACAGACATTAATATGCGTGCGTATTCGTAGTCGTGCGCCGTTGTCACACCACTGCCACGCGCCGCTCGCTCGCTACCATAAAGAAACTTGAAACTCGCAGTTTTGCGTTCGCGCGGCACCCTCTTAACGTTCAATAGAAATATTTATTGCCTACTGTTTCCATTGACCATCCCTCTTTAAATCGTGCGCAACCAATTTTCATCATCATCATCATCATCATCATCAGTACATTTTATGTCCCCGCTGCTGGGGCACGAGCCTTCCCTATGGATGGATAGGAAGAACGGGCCATAAACCACCACGCGGGCCCAGTGCGGATTGGTGGTTGTTAACGACTGCTAATGCAGCCGGGACCAACGGCTTTACGTGCCTTCCGAAACACGTAGGAGCTCGAGATGATAAACTTTTGGTCACCCATCCAATGACCGGCCTTTGCGAAAGTTTGCTTAACCTCAGCACTCGCTGACCGGGCGCGTTAACCACTGCGCCATCAAATTCGTCCTCCTCAACCAACTTTAATTATCTGATAGGTTAACGCAGTTACTTTTAATTTTGTTTACAAAAGCATTTAATTTTACGCTTTCAATATTGCACAGTAAAACAGTGTTTCACTAAATCTATATTGCAGAGCAATTAACAGTAATTACGACTAAATGGAGGCTTTTCATACATCGCCCCTTGGGTGACACGTTGACACAATATTAATTACAGCAATTTTACAAGAGATATTGTTAAAGTAGTATTATATCGAAATTCATATTTTAACTTTATGCAAAGTTATTAACATCGCAGGACAGACAGATAGCAGCTTCTGTTTAATTTTATGACAAAGTAACAATATAACCGTAGTTTCATTGGATGGCTCAAATTGCAATGCAGCAATTATTATATTACGTTTAGCCTGTATCACGCCATTCATCACTAAGTTTTTATTTAGAGTATCTTGAGTGTGTCATGCTCTCTTTACTGTCTCTGCGGTGGTGGCGTGTGCGTTGGGTCGTTACGTTCCCTAAAATATGGTTGAGCGAAGCGATGGCTGATTCATATGTCATACTCGTGAACGGGTGCCGCCTGTGGAGGCTGGTCTGCTTACGCATACTTATCTTATTTTTAGTATTATTCACTATAATTTGACTTTGTTTTTCTTAAACAATTTTTTTCCTTTTACGATAGTACTGTAGTGGTACTGTATGACATTGTGGAAATTGCAACTGTTACCTGATGGAAATTTGTTAACGTATATTTTTTTATTTTGTGTTTTTTCTTTTTTTACATGTTGTGGTTGTCTTCTATATTTTTTGTGTTTATTGTAATGGAAAGTGTCCTGCTATGATAGGGCATTTTCCAATATTTTTGACGCTGTAAGGGAGAAAAGAGCTGGACACTTGCTGAGTTTCTTGCCGGTTCTTCTCAGTACAAGATCTCCCGCCCAGAGTAGACTTACGAACCGATGGCATAGTGACATTCATAAGAGCTACTTGTAGCCTAAACTGAATAAATGTTTTTGAATTTTGAATTTTGAATTTTGAATTTTGAATTGTTAAAGGACTCCCCTCTTCCCGCCCTTTCTCACTATTTAATTAATATACGTCAACTAAAAAGAGAGTAACACAATTGTAACTATAACCTATTGTAACCTCCATGCAGAACTTGTGATTTGATGTCAAAATAAAAACACTATTACTTTAAATAAGCAAATAAATAAATGTTTCCCACACTTACACCAATTATCTAGCCCCAAGAAAAGCTTCCTTAAAAAACTCGTTATATGGTTAATTAGACAACGGATAAACATACTTAATATACTTAAATACATACTTATTATACATAGGAAACACCCAGACCCGAAACAATATAGAAAAACAGGTATTTCTAAATTGATCCGACCGGGGATCGAACCCTAGACCTCAGAGATAGCGACACCATGAAAACCGGTGTACAAGCCACTCGACCAAGGAGGTCGTCAAACTTTGTCATCAGATATGTTTTTTGTCAAGAAACCTGTTTAGAAAGAGGAACTAATGTTACCATTCATTATCATAAAATTTTTGAAAAAATCAACCAGCCTCAGGAAGCGGGAATCGAACCCACGACCTGACAGTGACGTAATACCACTGGCTTGTAGCGTAAATCACAAACTACAAGAAAAATCAACGAGTCTTCTGGGGCGTCGGCAGCTCAGCGGCCAGAGCGTTGGTCGTGAGTAAAGGTCGTGGGTTCGATTCACACTCGAGCTCCCTAAGACTGGTTGATTTTTTCTAGTAAAATTTTATCTTGTAACTATATATAGCATCGTGAATGCTAAATTCAAAAATAATTAAAAATATTCATTATCATATCAGAATCAGAATCAGAAACAGAAATATTTATTTGTGAGATGTATGTAGATAAAACAAAACAAAACCGGTCGTTGTGGAGATCCTTGGGGGAGGCCTTTGTCCAGCAGTGGACGTCTATTGGCTGAGATGATGATGATGATGATGTAGATACTTATAGGACACAGTGAAAAAATTAAACGCCTACCCGACCCAGCCAGGAATCGAACCTGGGTCTTCCGCAATGCTGCACTGACCGCTATGCTACCGGGAAGGCTGAAATAAGCGCTGAATTTTGTCACTGCTTTTTAAAGGCTTGGCAATATAAAGTATTTATTGTTCGATTCAGTTATTTTTTTATAAAAATTCCGGAAAAAAAAAAAGTAAAAAGATGTAGGTAGTAGTATTACAATGATGAAAATTGATAATTTCATTAGCTCGACTACCACTACTTTTAGCCTGTGATCACTTATATTAATGGGTATACCCAGCAGACGCCATAACCGGCCCCGAGCGAGGCTCGTCTACTGCCGGCCACACCGACGATATCGTGACCATCTTGCACGTGGTCTACCTCGAGACATACACTAAACAAATACCCGTATAATCCCGAATATGGCAGATAGAGTTCCGTGCACGGAACCCCGGACAATCATTAACATACCAGATATCACCACCATTTTGGCCGAGACATTGAGGTTACATGTTATTAAGTAAAATTGCAAAATGACAACCCTAGGTCCAGCTAAAACTCAAGAGGTTGACGACCTTGAACAACGACTTTGGACGACTTTGGACCTTGGTCCAACATAAACAAGTATCAAAACATGTCAGAGCTGAATTAAAATAAATAAAAGCTTTTGCATGTAAAAGTAAATCTACGTAATTATGATATTGCATGTGTGCAACCACGATGTTCTTTGTACTTGGTTGCATTGCTATGTTTCGGGATTATACACCTAATACCAAATACCCTGTACAACAATGTTTCTACCAGGTAGTTTCAAAATTTCAACTAGTTTTGTAAAACTTTTCAAAAAAATAAAAAATACTCGCCGTGCGCGTAGACGAAGCTGAGGCACTTGTCGACGACGGTGGGCACGTCCTCCTTGGTAAGCTGCTGATGGTAGATCTGCGCACCGTTGTTGTGGGCCGCCAGCTTTATCATGCATCGCCAACCCTGCAACATGAATACTTGCTATACCATTGCCGAGTACCACCGCGTCCGGGGAGACGCTTATGGTTATGTGGTTGCTTTTTCCCACCTCCCACAATGCGGGAGAAGAGAATAGCACATGCATTTGTCACCAGGTTGATAACCCAAGTAACATTTAATTCGGGCCTAGCCTGTAAAAAGTGCCTTTAGGTGTTATAAGAGTCATAAAAAGGTTAATGCTTTGTTATCTGGTCACAACAATGGTACATAATATGTACTTGAAAATGATTAATAAGTCTTAAAACTAATAGTTTATTATTACAACCTAGGAGTCACTGACAAGAGTTTAATTTAACGTTAATATGACTTGTGTTACAAGAGCATATAAAAAAAAAGTTATAGTTAAAGTTATACATAAAGTTGTCGTAGAGTTTGAGTAAGTTCTGGAATGGCTGAAGTAATGCGAAAGTGAGATCTAAAGATTTCGTTTTTAACTTTGATACAACCATATATATGGTCATGGATTGTTGAAATCGCTAATAAGTTATTTCTAAAACAAATCTTAAACCTTTAGATTGTATTCGAGTTAGCTAGGCAAACAAATTAGGACTAAGTAGCAAAAACCCAAACCATAACTAATTGTTTAGGAGCTGAAGATATGATTCAAGTACTGAAAGAATAATTTAAAGCTTTAGAGGTATTCTCAAAAATTCACAGATTTCGCAGTCCCCGCAAGAATCGGAGCATTGAAAATGAATACAACAATTTACGAAAAAAAAAACATTTTATTTTAAATAACACAATTCTAACTTGAATGCACTTTTCGCCTGCATCCGCATCTTTTAACACCATTACGAAGACGATCAGTCAATAATCAAAGAAGCTACATCACTTTTTATATACGGAAATACTCGTTTTTCTACAATACCAAGTCTAAAAGGACCACCTACAGGTCACAATTATTAACCGATTTTTAAAAAAATCGCCATTTTGTAGCTAAATAAATACCCTAGGTTCCTTTTTTCATTTTTTCTTAAGTCGGTTTTTTTTTAATATTTACAATTTAGTATACAAACACCCCCCAAAAAACACGATTTTTGTACATTTATCAAAATTCCAAAAAAAGTTTCTAGCCGTTTTTCAAAATTTAAACGCTCACACGTGTCTCGATAAATTTCTCAACTCTTGGTACTATTTCCATATCGATTCTCCCAAAATCCTCGGAGCTATGGTCAAAAATACGTCTCAGGCGATTTGCATCTGATAACCATTTTCAATGGTAAAAATGTCAGTTGTGTCCGCGACTTCAAAGCAGCATTACGTTATGATTGTCTTGCAAGATGAACCTACACAGAGGGTGATATGAAAAATCTTATCGAATCGTCGTACGGCTTCCTACAACCAAAACTTAAAGCAACTAACTGTGCTCAAAAGTTGTTTTCGCGACTGACAAGTCTTAAACTACTCTTGGTGATGAACATTAACCCTGCGAAAACAACCTTGTCGTTTTAAGTAGCTCCGCAAGATTTTCTTCAGCTCTTATTTTGGCAAATATTAGGAACTTTTAGCTTACAGTTCTAAAAAGGTTAATCTTAATAGAAATTTTCCAATGACAGCCATATTTATTCCTTAAAAAAAATCGAAACAAAAATCAATAATTTCATTAAAAAGGCATAATTAAGTTACATGTGCTATATGATTTAAAACATATATTGTTTACATCAATAGAAGTTTTACTCTAATGCGATTTACCACCAACCATTTAATTTAATATTTTTTATTACAGAAAAATATTTTCAAAATTTTTAACTTACGAAAGGCCCGTCTCGTATGCAACACTATTATCCTAAACTGTCATGATAAAGTGCCAGTCGCATTATGTTTTTAATTTTTCCTGACTTCAGCAAGCTACTTTATATTTTGTATGAATACAAAAATTAATTAAGTAGCCATTTTGAATATTGGTGAAATGACAGGGAATAACGCCATTATCTATTTCTGTGTAAAAAAATCTTTCATAGAAACATTTTAAAACTCCAGAATCCTGGAAAGGCATTTATTCATGTTCAGGACCGTACCAAGTGGAAGGATGTGGTCTCTGCCTACCCCGTTGGGAAAAAGGCGTGATGGTATGTATGTATGTATGTAAAGTTAGGTCGTGTAGGTTTTATCTAGGTTCTGTTTAATTAGTTCTAAGGTTCTGGATTTGAGCTATAGGTTTTGCTGTAGCTGTTAGAAAGGTTCTAGAACGTGGGCCCTTTTTGCACTCAGGAGGTTAATATAAGGTAAATATAACATTATTGAGCGTGTTAAGTCTTACGAGCAAATTTCCATACTATGGTTTTTGAACCCTTTCAAAACCTTTCTAAAACCTAAAATGTTACTGGGGAAGGAACCATTGATTTGGCAGTCTCCGGATATTCATCCCGGCAGCGGCCTGTCAGAGGGAACACACTTGAGGATGTTTCGGCGTGTTCCAGACGTCTTGAGGCTTACGACGGCTAGGGTCTTCCCATCTCCTTACTTTACTTTGTGAATAACGGTTGGTTACAAACTTGGCAATTACTTGATGGTGCTTAAGACAGTTTCTTGTTTAAAAAACTCTGTATATTAAATTAATTTTTTTAAATATATCATTATATTAAAAAAATGGGCATTCTCACAAGATTCTTACGAATGAAGCTCAACTCGCCGCTATATGTTTTAAGTTATTCACCACAACTTGCAATACCTATTTCTACCCTATCTCCGGCTTTACTCATAACAGCCAATATTCGTGCTAGGATTATGCCCAAAGCGCCGTTATCGAGGGCCCGCAACTTCATTATGCATCGCTGACCAACGCGGACACTCGAGTCCGATCCAGACGCCTAGGACAATATAATATAATAGGGGAGGGGACGTGGACACCCTTGCGTGATGGCATTCAATCTAAAAACATATACGTATGTTTCACTCACATTTCACGGCTTTTAGTTAGGACCTTTTAGTTTTTTGCCGCTCACGTGAGAACGGTTACGCTGATAACCCTTTAAGTGGCAGAGCATGTTGAAATTTTTCATTGGTTTTCGACCTTATGTTAAGGTAATAAAGTTAAAATTATGGTGTCGACAGATCCCTATTAAGGGTTAAGGCGCTGAACACTCTAAAATGCACTAAATAAGTGGCCTATTCTACTGCACGCTTCAGTGCAACAGGTCATATATTTACAAATAGTTTTATACGTTTTTTAGAAGTAGTTACTTATTTGTCTACACAAAATGTAATTGGCCTACTGCACGCTTCGATGTAACTGTAAGTGTAATAGGCAATTTAAATTCAAATAAATAAATGTTAAAATAGAAATACAAAAAAACTTTATTTGGTACAATTACACATACACATTCAAAACACAGGAAAACCACTCTTGCATAAACCAAATTGGTTTCCGCTCAGCATATGTCCTGGTGTAAGAGTTAGTATATTATTGTTTACATAAAGCACAATTATTAAATTTCATAGATTGAATAAAAAATTCCAGTCACCTCTAAACAGTATCTATAATATGTACTAATGTACGTCGATGTAATTAATTATATTTATACGTAACACTTATTAAAAAAACGTTATTGTTTTTTTTTTAATAAAACATCCATATTTTATATGAATAGCGTTTTTCAAGTTTTTAGACTAGAATCCAGTGGGTCACGCACTATTTGCATCCCTTTTGCTTTTATGCAGATCGACAGAGAGCGTTGTTTCACGGTTGTCAGCGTCTTATGGCGATCTGTAGCGAAAAGCAAACTCATTTCAAAAAAGACGGACGGACATTTGGCATACTTTAACAGAAATAATGTAAGGTACTTGCCTGTCTGATTGTGCGGGCATAACTCATCCGTCAAATATACACACAGCGCGTAAAACGCACTGTGTATAACACACCGCGTAAACGAAGCGAGTGATTTATTAATTATATTCTGTCGCTCTTTATTTGAGTGCAACCAAATGCTGAACGTTTCTGTTAGCGTAGCTGACAATTTGTCCCTACATCAAACCCACCCAAGGCAAAATCATATTTTAGTGCATAAATCAAATCTAATCAATCAAATAAGCGCCATGTCGGGGTGCTTATTGAATCGCCTAAAATCAATGGTTCTACGAGTAATTTCATTTGGTCAAAGCTCAATGGCCTCGAATTCTAACGCACATGTCTGTTTTGCCTAGCGTTGTTTTCGCACTTTGACCAGAATATTAAAAACTCTAATTATAAAATGTCTAAAATCAAAATCAAAATCTTTATTGCTAACTAAGTGTATAAAAGGTGTTACATTTTTTAAAGGAACTTAAAACTTAGTCGCCGTTTTTGGACACGGCAATAATAATAGAGAGCTCCCGAAGTATTCTTATATACACAGCTATGAATAATATCTTAAGACTAAAAGTAAAAAATTTTATAAAACAATAACAAAATAAAATAAAATAATTAAATACCATTCAAAGGCATATCCACGAATTCCTGACCCTAACTTTGACAATAGAATATTGTATGTGACTTTATCGTACGCCTTTGCCATATCCAGCAGGATCCATTATTTTATCATTGACGTGTTGTAGTGCTGCTTGAATATAATTGTATACTGCCAGTGTAGTTGACCTTGATTTTCCTAAGCCATTTTAGCTGTCATCTAAGATGTTGCATTATTCCAAAAGAGCTGTTAATTGGTTGCACATAGCCTTTTTAACCTTTTGAACGCCAGAGCGCAAACGCATTGGCGCCCCTTCTACGCCAAGCCACAAATTCTGAGCAAATACCTACAAATAAAATAGGAATGCCAACGATCTTATCGATAATTTGTCAATAACCAATTTAATAATTGCTATTCGTCACATATTTTTGAAATAAAATATTACTCGTTATATCAATCTTTATTTGACACTATTTCGTATCATTTAACAGCAGTTACAAAATTCTAAACAAAGTAAAAGTAGACATTAGAACTGCAAACGAATAAATCAGATAATAATAAGGTACATCACTAATCTCGTTCGTGAAGTCATCCGCTGTCGGGAAGACCCGACTATGGCGTGGTTGGCACGACCTTTGACAACTTTCTCGCGTGTGAGGTAGGGATGTGACATTTCAAGTAAACTAAAAATTATAAACAACAAGGTAAAGAAAAGGTTGTCTATTAGAGTACTAATTATTAAGAGGCCTATTACATCTCGACTGTGATTTTTGCGTAAAATGCCCAGTTTCGTATTTTGTAGTAATTTTCCAGTTGTATTTATCGTTTTTATCGAATAATAAATTCACCCATAGTATTACAAATTTCCACTCTGCGAGAAAAAGCTGAGTTCGGACGGCCGGCGCATCGCATTTTATAGTAATTTTGCAGTTGTATTTATCGTTTTTATCGAAATAGGATTATAAATTCATTATTAAATGTTTATTCCTCATGAAGTAACAATTATTCTGGTATAAATTTTGCTCAATAATATTGTCGTAGATAGGAGAAATTCACATCGATCTTAAAGCGATTTTAGAAGTTTTGTAAAATCTAAAAATGTAAAAATGTAAAATGTAAAATCAATGATATCTAAAAATTCCGAGGCCGCTACGAACTATTCGACTATATAAGAGATAACATTCTATTTTTTTTATTTTATTTGTTTAGAACAGTAGTTCAATCTAGGAGCTCAAATAAGTGCCTTCGCGCATTTTATGAAAATCTTTCTCTACTATTTTGGTTTTCATTAAAAAGGTAAGCAAAATTTACAAAAAGCGAGGCCGCTACGAACTATTATATGCCAATAGCTATTCTGCACTATTCAATAAATTTACCTAACTTACCCTTCACTAGCTGTCGTATCTTGCCGACTGTGGCGTGAGGAGAACACCTTTTTTAAGGATTTCGATTAGCAATATTTAATGATAATTTTTGCTAGTGAAATGTAACTAATGGATATATCTTCGTGCCATTTTACAATATATCATTACTGTACTTTTAAATAATAGGAAAAAGAAACACAAAAAAGTTAATTTAGTATATTTATTTTGTATTTTAAAAATTTCGTTTTCTCGTCGGCTATACACGACGGTGGCGTGTTGGGCACTTTTTCATTTGTCGTCCAGTGCCGACCGTGGCGTTCAAAAGGTTAAATACTTTGGAAAACGTTGGTAATAAGGCTATTGGTCTATAGTTATTGGGTAATGTTTTGTTATCTTTTTTATGGATTGGTATTATTATTACAGTTTTTAGTGCGTCTGGAAAAAACTCTGATTAATCAAGTGTGTCAAGGGTTCAACAAACTCATCAGCACATTGTATAATTAGCATAGGAGGTAGATCAGAACTATGTTTATTCTTAATTCTTTTTATAGCCTTTAATACTTCTTCAGAGGTGACTGGGCGCAAGTACATTGAAGTAGTAGGTGGGTAATAACGGAGCGACCAACATTTTCGTTATTATTTGAAATCAGCATTGGCTGACATTATTTTCTTTTAGAATAATATTTTCATGGTAATAGTTATGTTTTTACCAGTTTTCTCGTTAATGATTCGCCACATTTTTTTAATATGTATTATCAGATTTGTTTATTTGTCGAATGTATTCCTTTTTTTGATTGATGATTGATCGATGATTTGATTTAAGTACGCACCTTTTCATTCGGTAAAATATGTACTCTGTAGAATATTACCAAGGATTATCCATTTAGGCGTACCGCCGGCCTACTCGAATGTCAGAAATAATTTTTTGAAAGTAAAACCAGAAACTACTACTAGAATAGTTAATTTTATTTGACTCTAAATACATTATTACCTGTTTAGAATTTGCTACTTGCAACGGCTATGTCTAGCGACAGAGCAATCGTGCGGGGGTTGCCGGGTGAGAGGAGGGCGCGCCCCCATCTGGCGGTAGCGATCCCAAGCTGCCTTACACCCATTTTAGTTTTGAATTGAAAAAGTTTCGATTGAATATTGAAACTTAATAATGAAAATATACTGTGATAATGGTTCTTACTAATTGTGATGTGAGAGACTGCATAGCATCGTTTTATATAAATAATTGAAATTGCATTTTTTTCATGGAATGAAAACTCTTTTGTGTAAAATTAGGACAGAAACCATAAAAACGGGGAAGTGTTTCGATTTTTCTGATGAGAAGTGTATATAATAGTTATTATAATAACAACAACATTTTGCATTCATTTGCAAGTTACAAAAAATATTGCACATTATAACGTTCAATTTACTTACCTACCTGCGCCGAATGAATGAATGAATATTCCAAATTATGGGTATCATATTAGATAGTAAGTTTTGAAATATTCATATTGAGAAAATTGTTTTTAAAATGTAAGGTTTTATCATGAGATTGTCTGTAGACTTTAAGAATTTATGTCTTTATAAGACCTTGGTGCGCTCCCAATTTAATTGGGATATTTTTATATGCCATACCGTTATGGAACCCTATACAGTAGTGTAGTACAATAGTACAATAAATATGTTAACCTGATAGAAAGTGTACAACAAAAATACTTGTGTTCTATACACTACAGATGTTACGGTTCATATTATTGCCTTATCACATTCTATTAACCTGTTCACCGCCAACAACTTTTATAGAAGTTCGAGATTTTCGTGCCCTCCACCACAGATTAGGTAATAGTTACTTCGTCCTCCACGCCAGAACTTCTAAAGAAGTTCTTCATTGTACCTACTTTAATAAAATACATTTGCGATACATAAAACATTTGTTTCTTTTGTAATTTTGTAAGATGGACACAACTGAAGCCCTATTTTTTTATTTTCCCAGACAAAACAGGCTTTTTAGTGTTTTAAAATGGATAAAAACAAAAACGCCTCAAATATTTTCATGTCCCAATTGCCAACGACTTCATATCAAGTAGGCCAGTGATGTGACGCGAAAGTTGCATTCATTATACAATCCTCTATATTTACTTTGTTTTATTTCATCCATAAATTCTATGATTGAAAAAAAAATCCGGTCAGTAAACAACGTACTACATAATAAATTTTAAAATTAATGTACGTATCAAATCACTTGATTAAAACTAATTAAGTTTACTGAAGACTTTCGATATTGCAATACCCATCTCTACGTAATGGCAAGATGTCAGTGCTACCAGCGCAGCGCCGACTTTATTTCAAGTTTACCCGTGATGTCGTAAGCGCACAGGTGTCAAGGTCAACGTGTTATAATGCCGGGCGTTACGAACGAAACAAACGTGCGCACGTGTTCTTTTCTTTTCTTTCACGTTTAATAATTAAACAGTGCAAAATGAGTGAATGTTATTTTGA
The DNA here is from genome assembly GCA_963082485.1 of Eudonia mercurella. Lineage (NCBI taxonomy): Eukaryota > Metazoa > Arthropoda > Insecta > Lepidoptera > Crambidae > Eudonia > Eudonia mercurella. The sequence goes on from OY720022.1 coordinate 25,432,233, forward strand.
TGAGTTGTTGCGGAGAAGGTGTGGAACCTGATTCAGAATTGGATAACTATATTATGTTATTTTAGTAGGTAAATATATTTATTTATGACGTACAAAGGGAAGGTACTTACTGTCCATTCTCGTTCGTGCGTTTATAAACAAGAAAGCGGCTACTAAAACACTATTCAAATGTTTATTGTAAAACAAAACGTACTTAAACGTACACAGAGAACGTACACTCGGTAACTCAGCGGTAGTTAAAAGTCTGTAAGCCAGCCACTTAACCAAAATAAGCTGTATACCTATCAACATTAAAACTGAACGTGAACACAATATGTACATGATACGTCGATAGGTTCTTTTAAGTATAGACCAACAAAACTCTGTAATGTAAAAAACAGCATAGACAACCCTTTTCCTTAAGAAAATCGTGCTACGAGCGCCAAAGACTTGATATGAAGTCAACGGGCTACGTTATGAAATTAATAGTAAAGTGCCTATTATAATTATCTCTAGCAAGTACATATATGCATGTCTTTTTGTCTCTGATAATGGATACTCTTACTAAAAATGTTCAGAAAATAAAACAAACTACCATCTATAAGTGTTTATTTATATTTGTAAATTTAAATACAAACTTAAATTTACACATCTATTTTTCTATTATCGATATGACGTTACCGCCATCCTTGCTTTCGTACTTTAGAATCTGTTATACATTTATACGTTGGCGTACAGGCGGGACATCGCTTTTAGGATAGTTGGGCGATGAAAAGGTAAAATAAGTATAAACTGCTCACTCTTGTCTAGGCGTAAACTTCTTGAGTGTATGTTAAGTACTTCATGGTATTATCAACAATAAATTTGATTGTAATGATTTGACCAACATATTGTGTTATGTTGTTCCAAGAACAGTTCATAGGTGCGTCAGTTGTTCGCTGCTGGTAAATGTCGTACAAATACTGGTATTCGTTCGCCTCTGCGACGAATAATTATTGACACTTATAATACTAATTTTTTGATAAATAAATAAATAATAAATAAATTCTTTATTTCCTTAAAACACAGTATATAAAGTTTGATTGATTGATGCTGATATATTTCTTCTTTCTGAAGGCCAATTCAAGCGGATTGCCTGCATCAAACTTGAAGATTTAGATTAGACCATTTTTTTCTCTCAGTTTATTTTATTTTGCTTATTTTTTTATATTTTTGTCTTGTAAGACCATACTTTGTTTGTAAGGTCTGATCTGGTCTTAGCAGTCGCTAACAACCACCAATCCGCACTGGGCCCGCGTGGTGGTTTAAAAGCCCGTTCTTCCTATCCATGCATAGGGAATGCTCGTGCCCCTGCAGTGGGGACATAGAATGAGCTGATGATGATAATGATACTGAAGGTCTGGTATGTTTGAACACGCATTTGTAAACATGTCTGTAGGAACAATTAGATTTTTTATTTTTATTATGTAACTGTAACATTAGGTGCTGTTGCTTAGAATCTCACTGCATTAGATATAGGTATCTTTAGTTCAGTAAGATGTGGAAAGCGTATTGGACTACATGTTTTTTCCTGCTACTTTAGAGTAATTTTATCTTATAACGTTGTTAATGTGTAAATGTTAGCTGTTCCAAATAAGTGAAAAAGAATATTTAAATTAATTCTGAACATTAAGGCAGCTGTCCACCGCCCGCCGGCGAGTAAGCGACGAACTATCGACTATTTTCTCGCTCAAGTTTTAGAGTTTAAACTATTCAACGAGTTGTCAAATGAAGATTTTCGTACATATTTAAGAATGACAAGACAACATATCAATCAACAGCCTAAAAACGAAATTCAAAACACATTGTAGGGATTACAGTAACTTAAATATTAAACTGAATGGTGACTCGGTACAATCGGTAAAGTCTACAAAGTTTTTGGGAGTCAGGTTTGATGATCAACTAAAGTGAAAGGAAGAATTAGAAGACATAGAAAGTAAGATCAGTTCGGCCTGCTATGTTCTACGAAGTCTTAGAGATGAAGCAAAGATAAAGCATCTGAAACTAGTATACTATGCTTTAGTAGAATCAAGGTTGCGTTATAGCATATGTTGCTGGGGCAAGAAGTTATGACCGCAATGTTAATAGGGCTTTCATTCTACAAAAAAGGGCGATCAGGACAATGGTACGCATATCCCAACAAGAGTCTTGTCGAGAGCATTTTAGGAAATTGGGAATATTAACTGTTCCTGGTCTATATATTCTAGTGATATTAACTCATTTTGCTAAAACTATAACAGAATACGAGACTAATAAGGAAAAAGGCATCAGAGTTGCCACAAGAAGACAGGGTTTTAATCAGAAAATCGTTCCTAGAATAAATATAGTCAAGCATTGTCCCAAATATTAGTCAATACTTTTATTCAATAAACTGCCACATGAGTTGAAAGGTGTAGTGTACGAGTCAAATTTCAAAAATAAGCTAAAAACATACTTGTTGAAGAAATGCTTTTATTTCATCAATGAATTTTTAAATAGCAAGTAATTTTTTGACTGGTTTTCTTTATAATATTGTTATGACTGTGAAATGTAGGTACTTTGAATTACTGTATACCTAGTTAACAAACAATGTAAATGATGTTATATTTAAGTAAGAAAATGACTCAATTTATTCATCTTGATTATTGGACCATCACTTATATTTAATCTTGTATTTTAATAATATGTATATAGATTCACCAATTGTAATACTTTCGACACAATGAATATTGTTAAGAAATAAATAAACTTGAAACTTGAAACATAAAATAATAACGAGATGTACGTTTTTCTTAAATATGCGGTAAAACTGTGTTTCTAATATGTACGATATCGATGTGATCGACGTGACAAATTCACGATAATTTTTCTTGTGTAACTGGAATGACAGTCACAGTGATTCAATAATAACGACTTTGCTCCTAGTCTTCAGGACTAGGCGAGTAGAGCTAGTAATCGCCCATCGCACAAGAACACTCGCTTATAGCCCAGCGACAAAACTATCGGAACTACAACTCGCTTGTCGCTGCTCGCCAACTCGCTTCTAGTTTCTAGCTCTACTCGCTACTCGCTCATCGCCGGCGGTGGGACACCTGCCTTAATATATTTTTTCAATTTGTGTTTGTTTTTTAAGTAAAGTAAATATTTGATTTTGTTTGGATTTTCAGATCGGAATTATAACATATGGTGTCTACTACCTCTTTTGTGCTTAGCAGCTTAGCACCGAATCCAAAAACTATTAAATTAAATTAAATAGATTCACTGTTATAGTGAAAATACCACAGCCGCTATTACCTACTCTCATATTACATCCGATGACCGGACTTGGCGATTGTTGCTTAACTTGAGCTATTGCAGACCGAGCGAGTTCACCACGGCGCAATCTAGCTTCTCCAAAATTATATGTACATTTCAATACAAATCAGTTGTATATACACTACAATATTTTACAATCTATACTATACCATTATTAAAGAACTAAAGTTAGTGACTTTGTTTGTTTGTTTGTTAGTTTGAGAAGGGTAATTTCTGGTACTACAGCTATAATTGAGGAGCTCGATGGCGCAGTGGTTAACGCGCCTGGTCTGTGAGTGCTGAGGTTAAACAAATTTCGCAAAAGGCCGGTCATCGGATGGGTGACCAAAAATTTATCATCTAGAGTTTCATAAGGCACTTAAAGCGGTTGGTCCCGGCTGCATTAACAGTCGTTAACAACCACCAATCCGCACTGGTGGTTTATGGCCCGTTCTCCCTATCCATCCATACGGAAGGCTCGTACCCCAGCAGTGGGGACGTATATGAGCTGGCGACGATGATGACAGGTCTAATTTCAAAAATCCATTCACTGATAGTATCCATTCACTACTTTGTATTTTCAACAAAAGTTTACATCTCCCAGGTTTCTATAGGAAACACAATACTTAGACAAGCTTATAGCGGGGGAGGGAGGCGGGAAGGGGGATCTTGGAAACATCAGATACAAGGAAATAGACTTGGAAGCAGCTAGAGCAAAATAAACATTTTATAGGAATAAAAGAGTTCATAAACACTTAGAGAAACTTACACACAACAACATTCGTCGCTGCAAGTAACAATAATCTGCCGCGCAATTTAAGAACGCAGTAAAGAACATGTGAACATTTTCGAGAAATAGATCGTAATGTCAGCACCTCAAATATCACAATCATAAACACAGTAAGTGTTACTTACTGCGTTCATAAATTGAATTGAAGTGTGATGGCGAGAAATGCTTAATATTATTCCACTTGATATTTTCCAAGTATCGTTCGCATTCGTAAAGTTTCTACAAGCTGTTGCTGCTACAATTAAACTCCGGCAAAACTAAGCCCCTTAAGGTTCTCGTAGCGTAGTTTTAAGAGCATTTTGTAAATTGTGTCTATAATCTTCTTCTCGAGTAACAAAATGTATTTCAGGAGATGTATTTTATAGACAAAGATTTATTTAGACTGAAACTCGTTTTATTAGGGACTATAGTAGGGTTGCCAACATTACTTCGGTAAAATATAGTAGTTATCGAAATTACCAACAAAAAATATAGTACTCCTCAAAAAAATATAGTTTTTTTTTTAAATATTAAAAGGAGGCAAACGAGCAGGCGGGTCATCTGATGAGAAGTAATCGCCGCCGCCCATGGACACCCGCAAAACCAAAGTAATCACAGATGCGTTGCCGGCCTTAAGAAGGAGTTTTATCTTGAGAAGGAAGTAGGAGTTGGGGTGAGAGATGGGCCTCCGGTACTTTCACTCATCAAACGAAACACAATAGCAATGAGTGTTATTGTTTTACGCCGATATTTATGCCGCCTATATACGCATATATACTGTTATGCCGCATATATACGCCTATTTCGTGCTGCAACGCAGCGTGGCTCTACTACTCCGTATTTATCAGTATTATATGGAAAAAGAAAAAATAGGCAAAGATATATTTGTTACTTATTTATTTTAATTAAACTATATTTTTGCACTTTTTATAAAAAACAAAGGTGTCATATGCTTTGTCACTATTTTTTTGTATTAAAATGAATAATGTTTTTTAAATGAGAGATTTGTTAGTTAGGTTTCTCTCTTTAAAGTATTTTTGCGTACTATATATTTCTTTAACAGTATATACTTAGTACGCAGTCCCGAAATATAGTACAGTACTATACATTATAGTACGGTTGGCAACCCTAGACTATAGGCCCGTAACCGAATTCGTTCGCGTTAACACCCGTTTAGGCAAAGCAAAGTAAAAAGCCAACACTCGTATAATATTCTATTGCTGGGCCTTTGCCAATGATGGATGCCTTTGCCTAAATCAAGTCATCGCTACAATTGATGGGTATTGGCTTCATTACCACGCCTGCCAAATGCGGGTTGGTGATCACAAAGCCGGTATCATCATCATCATCAGCTCATTTTATGTACCCACTGCTGGGCACAAGCTTTCCCTACACAAAAATCCGATACACACTTTGTCCGACCTGGGAATTGAACCCAGTACCGTCAGGTATCGGGCCGAGAGTTTTGCCACTCCAGCCATATATACCGTATAATTTATGCGACAAAATTACATAACAAAAAAACTTAGTTGCCAAACGAAGCACAAAAAATGGTATTAATTAAAACATGTGGCAATAAATGTTTCGACTCAGTAAATTAACAAATAACAAACAACCATACAAAATAAAACATTTCAAGTCAACCCTTAAGTGGCACAATTCTGAGAAAAGCTGTAACACGTTTCTCATTATTTCTATTGTTGAGTCTTCGAGCTCAATATCAAGTTAATTGAAGCCAACATAAAGTTCCCCATACAAACTTACAAGAACTTTTTTCTTTTCTTAAGAAAAATTTGCGGCTCTTTCAATTTCGCAAAAAAACGTTGTTTTTCTATATTGAAGTGACACAACCCGCCTCGCAACTAAAACCGAGGAAGACTTTTGTCTAAACTGTGGACTGTGTGTGTGTATTGTCCTCGTGTGATTATATGTGATTACAGCTTCTAAACATTTTAAACATAATTATGTAAAATCATGATAATACTTCAACGTTGTGAAGCAGCAAGCTGAAAGAGCGCTCAACGCGACTCAATGAGTTTTGAGAGTGAATCGATCTCTTATCAACAACCTGTACCCAGAAATATTAAAATAAGTTTGCCTAATGCCCTTCGCATGATAATTTTTATAATAAATAAAGTACAGTAAAAGAATAGCCGTTATACTGGCTTCATACTGTCCGACAACTGGGCAATGACTGTCATCATTGAAATCAAGGCATTGACGGGAAATGACTTAATTGACCCGTTTGACATATGAGACAAACCCGAACTCTGCCCGACCTGGAATTTGAGCCCTGGACCAGTTCGAGAGTGGCAAAGTACTCGCGAACACGGCCATCTACACAGGTAAAAAGGATTTCTTTGAATAAGACAAAGCACATTCTCGGAATATTTCGTAAAATTACGATAAAATAAATTCTATAGGATAAAAAATATATTGTTGTTATGAAAAAACTGCTGATCTCTTTCTGATATAATTTTGCTCTCAAAGTTTTTGTATTATTAAGAGAAATATTTTCGTTTCAATATTCATATTTAATCTGATTGATAAACTAAACTTCACTTGAATAAAGAACTTTAAATGCTCTTGAATCAATAAATAACATCTTTGGATAAGATGTAAGTATTCTCAATTAATGATTCAAGTGTAACTTGAATTAAGAATTGTGTGGTACAGTAATAAGAAAAAATATTTTCTATCTAAGAAAATATGGCTTTTTGCAATGTTGGATTCAGTTCCAGAATATTTTATTTATCGTTTATTAAATATTTCCTTAAGTCAAAATATTCCTTATTAATGTTTCGAAATATTTTACGTTGATCCAAAATAACATTTTAATCATGTTTGTGTCATAGATTTCTGGTTTTTGAAGACGTACAACATTACAATAAAACAATTTTTTCTCGTTTTGTTTTTTGTTTTGTTGGATTTAGAGAATTTAATTTATTAGAAAACAAGAGTAGCGTAGTCTAATATTAACACGAATTAATTTTGTTTTAACCAAAATATTTTGTTTTGTTTTTGTTGCGTTTTCGCGGTGCAGTTGGCAGTTGCAGGTGTGTGTGTCTACTGTACAGTGTACAGGTCGCAGCCTGTCTGATTTGTTTACATAAAACATATATATATGTAGGTACATACATTGTTATATAATTGGTAAGTAAACAAAAAACCTTATTTTGTAAATTGTAGTGCTCAATAACATTACCAGATAATATATGTTGCTCAATAGCGCAGTGGTTAACGCGCCCGGTCTGCGAGTGCTGAGGTTAAGCAACTTTCGCAAAGGCCGGTCATCGGATGGGTGGCCAAAAATTTATCATCTCGAGCTCCTCCGTGCTTCGGAAGGCACGTTAAGCCGTTGGTCTCGGCTGCATTAGCAGTCGTTAACAACCACCAATCCGCACTGGGCCCGCTTGGTGGTTTATGGCCCGTTCTCCCTATCCATCTAAGGCTCGTGCCCCAGCAGTGGGGACATAAATGAGCTGATGATGATAATGATGATATGTTGCCCAAGATTTATTGTTGTATTTTATTTATTTGTTTATTGTACACAGTATTGGCCATAAATTATATTTTATTCGATTCTATTTCTTTAGGTAAATACTGGCTGTATAGCAAAGCATTTTTTTCTTTTCAGTCGAATAACTTATGAAGAATAAAATGTAATTGCAGCAAAAATAATAACATTGTTCCCAAGGAAACTACAGGCACATATTTTTCAAAGCCTGTAAGAAAAATTTATTCAGTAGATGGGCGTTCTACAATAGCACGAGGAAAATTAGTTGACAAAGTTCGCAACCTCCTCTATAAATATGGAGATCGCAAGAGAAAAGTGACTGAAAATTAATCACCAGCAAAGATAAAAAGAACTGAGGAGTTGTAAAGTAATTTAGAATGTTTTTTTTTATATCTTAATGTCCTATGGTCTATGTCCAGTACTGGAATAAGGCTGTTGATGAAGTCTATATTGCACTAAAAGTTAACGAACTTACTTATTTTTTTAAAGATATACATTCTCGAGACAAACTGTGGCTAAACTCCACTTCGGAACCTTGGGACCTTGTGCTACAAAAATGGAAGAACATTTAGCCTCAGAAAGGAAGCGGAACATAAAAGTGTTCACGAGTTCTTACAGGAATGGAAAATTTTGTCAGAACCCACGGAGTGACGTATTAGTAAGAAACCTTAAAATAGAAAATGTTAAATGCTGCCTGTTTTTACCCGACTGCAAAGGGTATTGTTTTTCGCGCCTATCTTGAATGTAATATTCTTTATTACCTCATATCTCCAAAACCGTTAAACGGATTCACATAATTAAGGTATCGTTAGATTCGTCTTAGCTGCCCAAGTGTTCTTAGATAAGTGATGTTAAAAAAAACAAACATGGCCGCTGTGCAACGCCATTGGAGTTGGAAAAACCATTTTTTTTTCGAATACTACATTATGGGTATCAAATTAGAGGGCTCAACACAAGGATTTTAAAAAGGTATATTATGAAATTTGTCTAACTAAAAAGACATGATTAAAATAAAAAAAGCAAAAAAACCACTAGGAAAGTAGGTAATAATTTGTACAGTAAATTAGAATTGATACTCACAAAAAAACCTCTAAAAACCCGTCTGCTTAAAAAATAATAAGTAACTAAACAGAAAATCAACTGAAAAGGCCGGAACAAGATAAAAATTCAATTTACATATGTAACATCATACATAACCTTTGCATAACACACAGTCAGAGGCACGCACAAGTGAGAATGATTTGACTTATCATTAAATTTTATGCCTCCGACTTCAGTGTATTCAGTGTGTCTACCTAGAGCACAACGTTACTTTGACATATCGCATGCATTGTTTTATGTTAGTAACTAGGCAACAGATTAATTACGTTCAAATGGTGAACTGAACTATGGGACGCCAAGGCACTTTGCCAAAACTAGAGTCGAGGATTCGTTTGTCATCTCGCTAGTTCTGTTATATGATATGATCCAGGCTAAAAGCAACATTTATCTATCCCAAAATTAGTAGAATCGACGAAAGTGATAATTTAATAAAACCACAAGTTAAAAACGTTTTCTTAATTACTCTTAACAAAAACAACAAAACAAAAACATTGTTTTAGATCTCAATCACTGAGCGAGGTCTTTATAAAAACTATCACGACACTTTTCAACGGAACGTATAAATTAAATGTTAATTAAAAAAAAAGTCTATAACCACGACGTGGTCTTCTGTGTACAGGGTTCGATCGAACCGCCACAAATGTAACCCTCCGGTTTGAGCAATTGAAAATGTCTTTTCGTCAATAAAAGCTGTAGATGTCCAGTCAAAATTTAAATACTGGCGGGCGAAGTGAAGTCGGGCTAATTTAAGTTTCTCGGTTAAGGCAATTTTTTTCGCAGGCCGCCTGTGATGCAAATTCATAGCATGTAGGCAATTTCTAATTGTTCTAGGGTGAACGCTTAGAATAATAACGCCTAGAAGCCGAGTACGCGCACGGCGATTGAAGCAAGTTTAACCAAGCCATATGTGGCTTGGTTGGCCGAACGGCTCGCTAGTATCCAAGGTCACGTCGTGTCGTAAGCAGCTCCGCAATTTTTGTTTATAATGACGATTTGTGCCATCAAATGATTCTTTCACAAGTCAGAATCTAGCAAAAAGGATACTAAGAATACATTTCACCTGCAAGAACAGCTAATCAATGTCTATTATTTCGTAAAACACGATATTAATGTTCGTAAATTTGTAATATGTCATTCCATGTATGTGTTGCTAGATGTAGGAAAACTTTTACCTCATTTTGTGTTCCCGAGTTTTTTTTATTTAGAGTTGTTTTTATCCAAGTCTAGAGTCCAAGAAGGACAATTTATCACTTGCTGTTATCAAAGCGCCAGTTATTTAGAAAACAATTACAGCTACAAGGATTTTAACTGAAATGCTGAAAAATTTTTATAACAGTATTTTTTTCTGATAAGACTGATTTTTGTGCAATAAAGTAAATTAATAAATATTGGCATTCTTATTTATCACCAAACATTGTTACATTTACATAACATTACATGTACATGTTTTCGTGTTATATGTAAGTATCTTAAAATAAGTAGCTAATGATATGAAAATTGTGGTAGTCGTAGCTTTACCGCCATCTAACTAAAGGCTCGAAATAATATTCAATGCATAATGAGATAAAATTATGCTTCCAAATAGTTTAAGAGAGAAGTGGCGGTCCATTGTCTCTGCCTACCCCTCCTGAGGGATTGAGGCGTGAGCTATTTATGTATGTATGTACCTTACAATTTTTACTTTTTTAAATAATAATCACAAACTTAAATGAAAACATCTTAATGTATATAACAGTTAATATTATTAATGTATGCCGTTAATATAATAAAATAATATGTAATAATTATAGAAGACAATTTTCTCTTTGTGACTATTGACTTTGTGGCTATTTTCACATAAAAAAATTGAAGTAATTAAAAAATCATATGTAACAACAATACAATTTTTAAACTATGAAACAATGTAAGAGTTTAGTAATTTACCCCGAGTTTGGGGAAATTACCATTTTACTTGCAACATTTATTCGTATGGTTGTGTGTGTAATGACAAGCTGCTGACGCACACGACGGAGTATTTTGTGCCTCAATATTTTGACGAACTTTGTTTGACACTATCGTTCTAGGCGTTATTATTCTAAGGGTGAACGTCAAACATTTCTGAAAATCGTCTTGTTGACGTAAAGCCATCTAGAATGTATTGCCTTCGCATTAATCAGCGTTGGTCTTCGGCTATTGCAAGCGGGCGATGGTTATTTTGCCGTAGATCAATAAGGTTTCCTTCAGCATTATATTGCCGTACCCTTAGATTAATAACGCCGTACCCAACGGCGAACTGTGTCTACTCACATTTAACCGACGTGTTATCCCATTAATTCCTGTTCCTTCTTGGTGTAACTCCACTATTTGAACTCTTAATAGTTCACGGTTAGCGGTAAGCATTTTATTTATCAAATTAATAACGAAATTAAAAATTGTTTTACAATTTTCTCGATTGACACTGACACAGTCATGTTCGTAATTAGAAAAGCAAATGATAACTTTTCGCAAAGAGGTTATATGTAATATGAAGTGACAAATAAGACGTATTGACATTTCAATACTATCACTGAATAGTACATTGTTCACCGAGAGGAGAAAGTGACCGATTACCGTCGAGGGTGTCGTTTGAAGCCCGAGCCGTAGGCGAGGGCTTTAAAACACCCGAGATCGGGAATCGCAGTTTCTCTCGAGTGATACATAGTGCTTTATACTACACCTGATACTTTATCAAATTTACGGTAGAAAGTACGTCATTGCATATCGAACAAATATGCGGGGAGAAAACGCATCTGAGCGGGAGAGAAAAGTGTATGAAAATCCATTTCTTACGTGGTTTTTGCGTTTTCTCCCCGCATATTTGTTCGATATGCAATGACTTACTTTCTACCGTAAATTTGATAAAGTATCAAGGTACTTTCCAAGCAGGTGTAGTATAAATAGAATTTTCGACCGTAATACATATACATATTTGATAATTTTGTTTTTATTAAAGTATTTTAGTGACGTTAGAGTGACCCTACTCGCTATTGATCTACAATGTTTCATTACGTGACGTTTTAGAAAATAATATTAAGTAAATTTCAAGTAAATTTCTTGATAATTACGATTTTTTATAGTTTATTATTTAATATTATAATACATAAAGAGTATAGTCACCTCTCCACGGAATGTCGGTATTTCTTCAGGCACTGTGCGAATGTGACAGAAATATAGTGTAGCATCCTTTTAGGGGGTGAATGTAATTATCTACACGGATGTTAGTGACGGTAGTTGTTGACCTTCGATCATCGAAGTTGTTGACATTGAATGGGCGTCTTTGGCTTTCAAAGTAAAAAGTGTTGAATAATTTCGGCGGGCTGGTTAGAACCACGATAGCTCAATTGGAGGAGCACCTGACCCGGAATGTCAGAAGGATGCAGGTTCAAATCCTGCTCGTGGAAATTTTTTCAACATTTGTGTTTTTATCTACACGAATCATATAAGTAGGTAAATATATACATTCACTCCAAAAAGAAAAAGAAATTACATGACTTGAATTAATAGGAGCTCGATGGCGCAGTGGTTAACGCGCCCGGTCTGCGAGGGCTGAGGTTAAGCAACTTTCGCAAAGGCCAGTCATCGGATGGGTGACCAAAATTTTACGTAACGTTACGGCACGTAAAGCCGTTGGTCCCGACTGCAATGGCAGCCGTTAACAACCACTAATTAGCACTGGGCCTGCGTGGTGGATTATGGCCCGTTCCCCCTATCCATTCATAGGGAAGGCTCGTGCCCTAGCAGTGGGGACATAAAATGAGCTGATGATGATGATGATGATGATGATGATGATGATGATGATGATGATGATGAATTTAATAAACCCAACGCGTTACCACCGACAGTAAAATCTTATTTTAAAAGTATAATCGTAATAGTATTAAGAATAAAAATCCTTATTTAAAAAAAGATATAAATTGAAATAAGTGAACTCCATGCTGTAACTTAGAAACTAAACTTTAGTCTTGTTAATATTAAGTTAAAATAATCTTTGTTTAAAACATAACCATTTGGGCATAATGAAATAAATAATGAAATTTACAACTTTAAAAAAAATCTGTTTCAGTGTAAATCAGTATTATCTTAATTTTTGATTCTCAATTATTGAATTCAAGAGAAAATAAATATAAACCCAATAAATGATCTCTTCATTTATCATTGCGCATTCTCAACCTTAGTCAGTAAATGCACGTAATAATGAAATATTTTCTTGAATCAAGAATAAAATATATTAACATTCTGCAATCTTTCTCTATACAAACTATAAGTGCGCGAAATTTCATACTTTTCCGTCCGCGCAATTTTTGTAAAAAGGGTTAATATATATTATAGACTAGCTGTGCCCTGCGGTTTCACCCGCGTTAATTAGCGACTGTTCCACACCTATTAGTCATAGCGTGATGTAATATAGCCTATAGCCTTCCTCAATAAATGGACTATTCAACACAAAAAGAATTTTTCAATTCGAACCAGTAGTTCCTGAGATTAGCGCGTTCAAACAAACAAACAAACAAACAAACAAATAAACTCTTCAGCTTTATAATATTAGTATAGATAACAAAAACATTCACTTGAACAATTTTTTGTATTAGCTATCAATATATATCTGTAATTCTTGAATTAATTAATTAAATTTATTGCATTAAACATTTTTGTCTGGTTACAAATAATAAACAATTTTAAGATATCGTTTTGCTGCTAACAAGTAAATATTCTGTAACGTCTATAGGGAGGAAATCGTTTTCTTGGAGTTAATAAATTTGCTTTGATGTAAAGCAATTTGTCTTATTTGAAGAAATCTGTTTTTACCGTGCAAGACTTGGGACTTGGGGGGTTAAAGTTACTCGCGTCCGTAGGTTTACCCTTGCAACCCTACACGTGACCCCTGGGTGGTGCTAAATGAATGAGTGACACTGTCTGAGTGGTAGAACCACGCTGCGTTGCAGCAGGAAATGGGCCGGCTCGCCCGGCGTAATACCACCCTCTCACAGAATATCGGCATGAAACAATGGCACTCGTTGCTGTTGTGTTTCGTCCGGTAAGTGAAAGTGCCAGAGGTCCATCTCTCAGCCCTCCCCCCTTCCAATTCCTGCTTCCTCCTCAAGATCCAACTCCTTCCTCAAGGCTGGCAACGTGTCCATGGGCGGTGGTGATTACTTTCCATCAGGTGACCCGCCTGCTCGTTTGCCTCCTTTTATTATAAAAAAGGTACTGGGTCCAACTCCCAGGTCGGGCGAAATGTGATTCCAATTTTTTATACATAGCCCGGGTTTATGATCACCAAGCCGCATTTGGCAAACGGGCTGATTAAGCCAATACCCATGAATTGTAGCGATGACTTGATCACACCGAGGGAGGCGTTAATAAATAAAGGATGCTGAGTCGACCCTTATTTACAGCTGCATGTGACGCACAACCATTTGTTGTTGTTGAATTCGTATTTTTTACTGTCGATTCAGATTCGATTCAGTCGAGAATGGTGAAATAAGAATGAGGTGCTCGATGGCGCAGTGGTTAACGCGCCCGGTCTGCGAGTGCTGAGGTTAAGCAACTTTCGCAAAGACCGATTATCGGATAGGTGACCAAAAATTTATCATCTCGAGCTCCTCCGTGCTTCGGAAGGCACGTAAAGCCGTTGGTCACGGCTGCATTAGCAGTCGTTAACAACCACCAATCCGCACTGGGCCCGCGTGGTGGTTCATGGCCCGTTCTCCCTATCCATCCATAGGGAAGGCTCGTGCCCCAGCAGTGCAGACATACATAAATGAGCTGATGATGATGACTGTCGATTCGTTGTTGTTTATTATTCAAATTTTAATACATTTCCATGAAACTATTAGTAATTTCTTAGATGTTTTTTAAAATTAATTTTCAAAATATAAGTAAATGTTTTTTACAAAAAAAAATACTTTTAATAGGTAGCTAATTATATCTACCTTATAAGATAAACTGCTTACCGTATCCGAAGGACTGAGACGCTCGAGATATGTCAAGACGGTCTGCTCCGGTGAACGGAAATTACGGAATTGACTTTGCTCGCTTACATGAACGCAATCCGAACGCGCTACACGCCGTGCTCTATTAAATCCTTATAAGATTAAATCAAATCACAGCAGTCTAAGACGATATTAATGAAGCCGTACCGTAGGACAGCGTCTTCCAACATAATACTGGCCGTACCCACCCTTCATTTTATACTATCAGAAAAATGAAATTCTCTTCTACGGATCTACTTGCGTTTAATTTTCCCTTTCCCTATTCACCCATTTTATTTTAATCAGATGCGTTTCGTTTTATGCAGAAAGGACTTATTGTATGTATTTTGTCTGGCAGTATGATGAACATTAAAATTAAATGAATATGTAAAATAAAGGCGATTAGTGTAAAAGCGTAATCATTTCAATGTGTAGTATTCGCGTAAACTTTAGAAAGCAATATAATCAGAAAACGTTTAAAGGCTGTCTCAGCCCATCATTTAAAAAAAAAATACTATAGGGTCAACTCTATATCCTGAAAAACGTATGCCATCAAAAACAAACTTGTAAAAAAAAAAAGTTAAGTAAAAAGTTGTGAGATCCATGTCGATTAATTTAATCAGTTCCTACTTAAGGGACCTTCTGTCTTTTTTTTAAATATTTACGGGTAAGCACAGTGCTTTGATCTCACCTGATGTTAAGTGATGATAAGGCTATTTGGTGGAAGCGCACTTCACCCGGGATTCTCAACTAGTGAGGCACTGGCTATCTTATCTCTAGCTGCCGGAACACAACAATGCTACAAACATTGATGTTATGGCGACATATTTATATAAGATGGTGGTAGCTAGCCAGGCGGACAAACAAGCCCTACCACCAACGAAACCGATTACACAAATACGTACCATACACCGGGAATTGAACCTGGGACCTTCGGGTCTGATACCGGTGATCTTAACTTAACTTAACTTTTGGTATTTGAATTTAATTTTATTGAATTTGTTAATTTTACAAACATAGGTTAAGGTAATAATTTTAACTAACCCAAATGAGCCATGATGCTTGAAAATCACTACATAGTATAAAACAAAGTCGCTTTCTCTGTCCCTATGTCCCTTTGTGTGCTTAGATCTTTAAAACTACGCAACGGATTTTGATGCGGTTTTTTTTAATAGATAGAGTGATTCAAGAGGAAGGTTTATATGTATAATACATGCATATAGTAGAGCAACACTGATAATATCAGCATTGCAACCGTGCGAAGCCGGGGGCGGGTTGCTAGTAAACAAATAAATGAATCAATAGAATTAACCACAGAGACGGTTATTAGTGTACTTATCAATGTTAATTTAATTTATATTGTTGTGTTCAAACTGTGTCATGAATGCTACTTTTATTTTATTTAAATGTTACAATCATCATCATCATCATCATCATCTCAGCCAAAAGACGTCCACTGCTGGACAAAGGCCTCCCCCAAGGATGTTAATAAAATGTAAAAAAAAAAAAAATGTTACAATACAAATTTGTAAATACTGCTAGATTTTTTTAAAGAAAAAATACCTGACAATATATGGTTTATGAAATTACCTTCAACTCTCGCTCGTGTGGAAAGCGCAGGTACAACGTGGCGTGTGGACAGTCGAGCAGAAGGTTCCCGCTGCCATCGGCCGGACACACCCGTTTCGTCTCATCATCCGCTTCTTGAGACACTGTGGACAAACTCTTCATTGACACAATACTAGGTATAGACAAACTATTTACGTTTAAAGACGTAAAGTTGTCAAATTATTTGTAAAAGTAAACAGCTCATAATTGTTCCACTGCTGGGCAAAGGCCGCCATCAGAGCGGCTTGGTACAAACCCGGGTTATGCATCGAAAAATCCGAAATACATTTTGCCCGACCTGGGAATTGAACCCGGGACCTTCGGGTATCGGGTCAAGCGCTCATCATCATCATCATCATCATCATCATCATCATCATCATCATCATCATCATCATCATCATCATCATCATCATCATCATCATCATCATCACCACCGCATCACATGCAAAAACTCCGATATCATGCTCTGCTGTGCTATTCTGAAAATGGTACATCATCTCGAAAGTCATTCTCGCAATTCACCTCGCAAATCACACTCACTTCTCTTCTCATTTATCATGTGATTGTCTTGGTATTCTTAAAAAAAAAACAAGGCCGGGTGAAGTGAAGTGAGCTTCGAGAATCCAAGTGAAATTGCTCTATGGTACTAGGGATGTTTATTTATGTCGACTCACTTATTTTAGCTGAATTTGGGTCTAAAACTCATAAACCATATTGTAATTTAGCTATTTATACGTACGTACATACTTTTTATACGTTGCAAGTACATTATTATGTACTTTTTATTATTTACAACTTTAATTTCAGATATTTTATATAAAATTAGGCTGAACGCAGTGTGCCCTTTGCCTTGAGGAGACGGTCCAATCATAATTAAAAAAACATTTGGCTTGAGTCTTGCTTGAAATGTTTTGAATTTTATTTTCGATTTACCTACGTCTGTACTATTTTCATTTATTGTATAGTTAATTTTGTGTATTGTGTTGCCGAAAAAATAAGAAATGAAGTGAGTATTGATTAACTTGGCTAGGTATATTATTACGATTTGCCATTTCATTCATTAAATTGTGGATTCTTTATTTCAGCCTGGACCGTAGTTCCCACCCGTCTGCGGCTCAAGTTGAGACGCTAATAGAGTTTCTGGAGAAGAAGCCAAGTTTGGCCAAAGGTTATTCAAAAAATCATAGTGCCAAACAGGCGGCTAATAGGGATTGGGATCGTATCTCCCTTACATTAAACAGTATGGGTGGTGGTACAAATAAAACAGCAAAGAAATGGTTAAAGGTGAGTTATGTGATGTGTCAATACACACATCATTGCACAGAATGTTTTGTGTATAATGGTACATGTTATCTATACTATCCTTCTAATTAAAATATTCTTATTTTTCTAGTATTGGTCTGATAAAAAAAGTGCTGTTAAAAAGAAAGCCGCAGCACGTGCGGCTGTTAGAAATGTTACTGGTGGAGGAATGGCACAGGATTTGCCAGAATTGACACATATTGAAGAGAGAATTGTAGTTTTAATGGGTGGTGAAAGTTTTGCGACAGGTGATAAGCACTTGCAAATACAACCATTTGACGTAAGTTTCTTTTTATACAATATGGAATATTGCAGGCATTTGTTTGGTGCAAACCTCCTGCAACAGGACATTCTGAAATTCTATGAGAGCCAATGTCCAGCTGCGTATGTTGTGTGGCAGAGACGATGATGATTATTGATTTTACAGGAACCCTCACAAGAACATGAAAGTCCCTCCATACTGGCACCAGCTGTTCAGGCTAGTAGTAGCACTTGCTCATTTATTATGCCAGTAAGTATTTAGATAATTTTTATTTCAATATTATTCTTTTTAAAATTTTAACTTACAAAATTATTTATTATGCTTGTTTCAGGAAACTGATGCTATATTTGTAGATATACAAGGAACATCAGCACCCACAGATCAAGTTATTGTAAGTATGAAATTGTCTAAGAATTTTACAATTTCAATAGTTCCTATTAATAATATAATCATTGCTTTTTTACAGAACACGGCTGATGTTGATTTAAGTTTGGGTCATAGGGGCCAATCACAATTAATGGTAATGAAACTATCACCTTTATTATTTTATTACATGCAAAATAATAAAATAAATGTATTGTGTAATAACAATAATGCAGCAACAAATTAATTTTTAGGACAGTCTAGTGGAATTGGAACCAGATATGGAAGCTACAAACACCAGTCCTAACGAATGCCTTGCAACTGTAAGAAGTTTCCCACCTCAGTACTTACCTATTTTGCTCATTTTTTCTTTTTATAACTATTTTTTAATTTTGCAGGGTAACATATCACAATTTCCCCCAATTTGCCATCTCACAACCGACAACTCTGTGCAGCAGCTGCAGCAACAGCATCTGCCCAAGCCTGTTACTACAAGACCTTGCTCATCTGCTGTTTCAAGTAGGTATTACGGAATTTTAAAATATTATAAACATATTTACAAATTTTGTAATTGTTTATTTTTATGTTCAGCTCCAAGACGAAGGCGTCGCAGGATTTTGCAGGCGACAAGGAAGAACGTCCAAGCGTCACCACCATCTCAGCGACGTGCAAATTTGATGGGCATAGCTGAGAAGTTTTTGCGACTGGAGCAGCAGCGTTTGGAAATGGACAGGCAGATGGTTGCCCTTATTGAACGTAATTGTGAAAGGGATAATTTACTGGTGGAGGCTGTTAAAGCGATGGGTGAAGGGTTGAAGGCTGTTGCTGAAGCAATTAAACGTTAATTACAGAGTTGATCAGTTTTATTTCAAGAAATAATTTTAAGTACCTTTATTTATTCAAAATAAGCTAAACATTACATATACTTAAATCAAAGTCTTGCTAAGTATAGCATTGTGAATGCAAAATCACATATTTAATAATCTAATGGTTAAATCTAAATCTAAAAATAAAAGGTAAAATGCGATTGACGCGATATTCTATCAAAGAGTAACTTAATTTTTGTGTGATAAAACTGGTGGATTAAAGTGGCAGTAACGGCTAAATCTAAACATACGTAATTAGGGTTCTATTTCCGTACGTTTAGATTTAGTTATTTTTGAGTTTGGAAAATACTTGAGTAGGTAAGTAGTAAAAATAGTCTAAATTATTTATTCAAATTGGTGCTGTAAGTATACCCCAATCAATACACCAACTTTTCACTAAAGATTAGCTCTCAAAGTGACATGTGGACATGAAAATCAATTGATAATTTTGAGTAAAGTAACAATTAAAACAATAGTGAGTAAAGTAACAATAAAAAACATTAGTAAAGGAAGTTTTAAAAATTATTGTAAATGTATTGACCGCCATAATCTATTCACTAATTCTGTTCGAGCAATTCTTCCCATATCCAATTCAGTTTGTCCCATTTCATTGCTCTCATGCTGAATTCTTGGCAGGATTCTTGCCTCATTCTGAATGTCTTCTATGGATAGCACAGGTGCTGGTACTCCTGCACGGTTACATATGTTATGTAATACACAACATGCTACTACTATTTTGGCGACCATGTCAGGATGGTAGTGTAGCACTCGGTGCACCAAAAGACATCGAAAGCGGCCCTTTAGTACACCAATAGCCCTTTCAACACTATTACGGGCAGTGGCATGAAGTTTTGTATAATATGCCTCAGGTGAATTTTCTTGGGCATTGACAATGGGAGTCATCAAATATGGACGTTGTGCATATCCAGAATCTCCTGAAATGGAAGAAAAACTAGAAATAAAAAAACAAAACAAACAAAAATAAGAAAACAAACTAATACTGAATAAATTACTTGTTTTTGTCTAATATAATATGGATGGATTTATTCATAAATCTTAGTGATAACATACAATAAATTTACCTAATAAATACACTACTTCGCCAGAGTTACATATTTCTTCTAAATGGTTTTTAATTTGGGAATTATTAAATACAAAACTATCATGAGATGCTCCACCATATGACGAATCTACGTGTAATATGTTTAAATCAGCATCAGTTATCTGCAATCAAAGTCAATTTGTTAAAGACGAAGAGTACAATAATATTAGTAGATAAATAAAATTTTGTAATAAATTTGGTTTAAGACTGAACTTACCAATTGAACATTTCTTGCATGATAACCCTTGCGACAGAAATATCTTTCTTCATTTTCTTTTGGTCTTATCATAGATACCATTGTGCCATCTATACATCCTATCACACCCGGAATGTTAAATTTTTCATAAAACCTAAAAAAAATATAGTTTATGTAAGAAAATATACCTAGATATATCTCCACTGGCTCAATGGTGAAGTAAAACACTGTACCTAAAGAAATCTGTATGACCTCTCAGACTTTGGTCTGAGTATGACCTATATAAGAATTAGGGGCATGTGAAGTTCACCCAGATTAGACCAACAACACATACATTCTCATCAGTGGGCAGGCCCACCTCTTATGTATTAAACTGATAATATGTCACTACTGTTAGGGCACCTACTGATTATTATATAATATGACTCATGATTTTATTGAATGATTACTTATCAAATAACACATTTAAAACATACCGTTCTTTTAATGTCTGTCTTTCTGCTACATTTTGTGGAAATCTAATATACTTTTTGACAATTGTAGGGTGGTTTAGGGCATTAATTATTTGATGTAAGCTGCGTGATGTTGAGGTTTGTGACAAAAAAGTATTTACATTTTTACCTAAAACCTTTTGATAGCTTCCATTGGCCAAAAAAGACAAAGTAGAGAGCAGCTGAAAAAAATTCAAGTTGATCATTGACTTATTTATAATCTAATAATGTAATATGCTAATAATGAACCCTGCCTTTGAAAAAAGAATCAAAAACTATTGAAGAAATTTGAGTTTTTCAGTTGATGTGTAGCCGTATGTACGTACATCATACTAATGCTTAAATAACTTAGAAGTAAATTCCCTAGTTTACCTTAATTCTATGGGTCAGACTTCTCCTTCGTTGTGTGCTTTTAGGTAATAAAGGACTAAGCTCCTCTTCTAGATTTTTAATTAGATGGTCTGTTAATCTGTATATATGCACATATTCATAATCACGGCTCATTAAATGGAGATTTCTAATTCTCTGGGATTGGCGACGGCTTGCTATGTCGTCTACGTTATCAGCTTCTTTCAGCAAGCTCAACAACAAAAAAGAACGAGCCATCTGCAAAAACAAGAAAACACAGAATTTCGCAGGACGGATTAGGTACATGAACATTGTTTAGATAGCTAAGTATTATAATTTAGCATCTTACAGTTTCAATAAACAATTTGAATTTATTTATTTCTTCAAGAAATCCACTAATCTCTTCGTACGGCTTTATTTTCACCTAAGAAATAGTAACTTTTGATTTGACAGGTGAGTTCGTGTTTATGATGCGAGATGACTTTCGATATGGCGGGCGAATTTGGTTTCAGAATACCAATTGTATATGAAAAACGTCAAAATACTCACGCTGCTTAATTTTTCTCGCTTCTGTTATCACTCGGTGGCGCTAGTGTCGAACTCACTCATTTTAGGAATGCTAAACTATAATCTCACCGCGGATTCAGAAGTGATTTTGCAATTAAACTTTTCAGAATAGCACTGCTGGTAGCTGCTTGCAAAAGCGCGGTGTGATAGCAATTGGCAAAAACATCTGTAGGTCGTATAGTGGAGAGTACACGCAATATCTCTTTTTCCATACCTAATACTACAATCATCGTTTGATCTTTTTCGGATCAGCTCAACAATATGCAAACGAGATGGCAAGTGCGACTCGCGCGGCAAGTTAGCTGTCCAAATAGAGCTACATAAATGGCACCAAAGTGAATATTCGCATTGCATTATTGTTATAAAGATTTTTTTTATTGATAACTTAAATACCTATAAGTATTTTTATTGTTGGCCTGTTTTGCGTTTTGTTAGGTGTCATTTAATTTACAGGCATAAAAAGTAGTGTGACATTCTGCGAAATAAACTTTCTGGAAAATTACTTTCCGCGATAGAAACTTGACTTTTTTTAAGTCAAGTTTCTATCCCTTCCCACAGTGCCGGAGACACTCAGAAGTTTCAAAGTTTTTAATTAGTGCAAACGCATTTGATTTTGATGCAATTTAAGGTTTGATAAAAAAAAGTTATAAAAAAATATGCATTTCCGGCAGACAAAATTGGTGGGAGGTGACTCCCACATACCTCTCCCTCCCCCCTCTACCCCAAAAAAAGTGATCGATTCCAAAAATCGAAAGACACACGCATTTTTGAAAATAGAATATCCCCTCTTCCCCCTCTACCCCAAAAAAAGTGATCGATTCCGTGCAGCCTTATATAAAAATTACGGTCGAATTTCGACCACCTGGGCAACCACTAGTTTATATAAATTTGTTTCATTTGATATTTATGCCAAACAGTCATTATGGGCAATAAAGAACGCAAGGAAAAAAGTCGCATAAAACCATAAAAGTAACAAATAAAAAGAATGCACTCCAAAGATTCGGTAGTTCCCATTTGTTCTATAGAACTGACGTCAATGGGAGAAAAAAAGGCAATTTTCTCTTATTTTTTTCAAGATGTCAAGATGTCAAGATGACAAGGAAAATGTAAATTATGTAGACTCCCCAGCCTTACCATCACCTAAGCCACGAATGCGAAATGTTAATTTTAATGAGTCCATAGCCTTATCATCTCCTGAGTCACAATCAAATTTACAACCGGGTACAAGCGCAAGAGAAATAAATTTTGAAGAGTTTTGAGATTAAACAATAATATTTTAAATAAAATTTTTATAAATTTGTTTTATTTGATATCCTTTATTCTATTTACGCCAAACACTCTTTGAAATAAATAACCGTGCAATCCTTTCTGGTGGATACTTAACTTGGCTCATGAAAATGAACTACTTTCCATAAGAAAAATAATTTTGAAAATAAATAATAATATTATTATTAAATGGATACCAAAAAACATAAATTTATTATTTAATTACTTACTTCATTTATTTACGAAACTCGTAACTCTAATTTATCACTACTAAACAAAGTTTGATCATAAAAATGCACTTCTAAAGTGAAATAATATTACCTTACTGCTTCTTTCTATACTGTATCGCTGGCGAGCGGGCGGGCGGTGTCATGCGAGTTTACTACCGCTACGTCCGCGCGAAACGCGGCCGAGACATACATCGCTAAATGCCTACTTTTGCAGGAATACCTAGTCATAAATCAATTGTATGTACTATAAACAAAGAGGTAAAGTTTGGTCTGGTCAAATTCAAAAAATCTTTTACTGATTGAATGAATGTTGCAGTCCTTGCGGGTAACATAGGCTATATTTTAATTTTATAAAAAAGTATTAATTTTTTACGGATAACAACGAAATTAACGCGGACGAAGTCGTAGGCCAGTGCTAGTGTATTATAAATCCCATCAAAAACATACTTGTAAAAAAAAAACCAATCTCGCAACTCAGTTCTTCTACCGTAAAAAGTTGTGAGATCCAAGTCGGTTAATTTATTCAGTCCCTACTTAAGCTGTATGAAAACAATGTATCTCACAAGTAATACATATATTATATTATAGATTGTTTCATGCGATTGCCAAGTCAATCTGTTTATTTAAACCATAAAAGATTTTTAATATTGATATGGTCCCTATAAGATGTTGTTAGGTTAGCTAATTACGTAATAACTTAAGACAGAAGGTTCTCTAAGTAGGGACTGAATAAATTAACCGACTTGGTATTACATGGATCTCACAACTTGGTTTTTTACAAGTATAATTAAATAAATTAAAAAAAATAAACTTTCCCACACTCACACCACTTATCTAGCCCAAGAGAAGCTTCGTTATGAAACTCGTTAAATGGTTACTAGATAACGGATAAACATACTTAAAATACTTACACACCCAAACCCGAGAAAATTAGAAAAAAAAAAAATTCTAAATTGATCCGACCGGGGATCGAACCCGGGACCTCAGAGATGGCGACACCATGAAAACCGGTGTGCAAGCCACTCGACCAAGGAGGTCGTATGTATGCTTTGGATGGCATCTTATTTCTTTTTGTAGATAGTCCTACCTTTTTTCCTTCACGGTACCTTCTACTTATTTCTTAAATACCAACAACGGATTTTCTTAAAGCCCACTCTCTCTTTTCTTATTTATACAAATACAGGTACACTGATTGATTCACTGCAAATGTAACTTTGAAATCCTATATATTTATATGGGATTGCAAAGTTATTTATGCAGTTGGTGTATCTAGAAAACTGGACCGAAATTTCAAAATATTTAACTTTTTCCTAGACTTACACACTAAACACTAATTGTTTTCTAAATTTGAAGTTTCTATGTCTGTTAGAAGTGCCTTAGAGTTTTGATGAGAGTGAGTGACAAAATTAAGAAGCTTTGACTAGTTATAATTCTTAATAATAAACAATTTAATTCAGACACTTGGTCCATAGAGTGTTAGTAACAATGTTTCTTAAAACTAAGTTAGTAAGATTATTATAATACAAAATCAAAATAAAATCAAATTAAACCATAAAAAAATGAAAATTAAATTAAATCAACAATAAAATTGATAAATAAAATAAATAAAATAAATTCATACGTGCATGATATATAGTTCACTGTCAAAACACAAGCCACGCCTTATATGCTCACTGATGCCTTATAGGCTTTGCATGCAGGCGTAACCAGTGTTCCAACAGTGAAGAGTCCCATCGGTCAATTAACGCCATCAGGATGCTGTTGGAACTGCCACGTGTTCTCCTTAACAGCGCCTCACAGCGTTTCCTAATTATCGCATGAAAACCATCCACATGCGCCTCTGCGAACATATTTGAGGCACTGCAAAACCTTGGCAATCCCAACAGCACCCTGAAAGCGTTGTTATATTGGACTCGCAGTGCGCTGAAAGCCCTCTGCGTGTAACTGACCCATAGGCTACACGTGTAGAAAGACTGGCAATATGCCTTGAAAAGTGTAACTTTAACTTCCTTAGTGCAACGAGCGAACCTACGAGCCAGCATGTTACATCGGACTGCCAGCGCCCTGCGTTCCCTATCTATATCTACAATATCACTTAGACTATCAGTGACCCAATGACCCAGGTACTTATATTGTGACACTCTCTTTAGAACAGCGCTACAAAGTTTTACAGGTAATTCGAAATCAATACATTTAGTTCCAGCTTTAAATATCATATATTCGCTTTTATGAGCGTTATACTTAAGCCCGTGAGCCTCCGCGTAACGCTCTCAAATGCTTAACAGTTTTCTCAATGCTCCCATTGAAGGGCTCAGCAGCACCATATCATCGGCATAGCTGAGATTGTTTACACAGACTCCGTCTATATGACAACCTAACCCAGTGCTACTGAGCTCCTCAATGAGCGCATTAATGTAAAGATTAAACAAACGCGGTGAGGTAATCCCCCCCTGCCTCACCCCACATTCAAGCCTGTACGCGTCAGAGTATACACCTGCCCATCGAACACAATTTTTTGGATTGGCATACCAGTACCTAAGCAACGATATATATCCATCAGAAAGACTGGTCTCTCGTTTCAGTTTCTCCCAAAGTACATTATATGATACCAGATCAAACGCCTTGGAGAGGTCTAGGTAACAGGCATAGACCGGCGTTTTACGAGCTGTATAGTATTGCACAGTCTGCTTAAGGCATAAAATTGCACTTTCTGTGGACAGTCCAGGTTTAAAACCAAACTGTGCGTCATGCAGTTGCAGATGTTCATTTAAGCGCTTGTCAAGCAGACTGTCCATTACTTTCGCAATGATAGTGGCTAGTGAAATCGGTCTATAATTGGACAGAACCGATGCGTCTCCTGTCTTGTTTTTAACAATAGGTGTTACAATAGTATACATCATCTCATCAGGCAGATAGGAATGATTTAGACACAGCGTGAAAAACATTGCCAACACTCGCGACAAGTGTATACCTGCGTTTTGCAGGTGCTCAATGCTGAGGCCATCATGGCCAGGAGATTTACCTCTGGTCATGTTCTTAATTACAGAATCTACTTGTTTAGCCGAAAAGCGGTCACCAGAAGCGAGTATCTCATTTTGGCAATCAGCATCGAGCCCCGGCAATGCTGAGTCTAGTGCGGATTCCACTCTAAAATGACATCTGAATGCGTTCGCAATCTCAGATGGTTCATGTTTGCCAGCGACACTCACAGGAAGGCCTATCTTAAAATTTAAATATTATAAACTACTGGTTAAATTTGAATGAAATTTAAATTTTATACAGTGTTTATAAAATGCGTGATTGGTTACTGAAAATTTTGTTTTATTCACAACGAAGTTATAGAGGGTCGAAAATGGCCTGAACTGTTTCGAGAAGAGGATGGTACGGCCGAGCCGCTTTTTTGCTTAAATGCGATTTTTACGAAATATGAAATGAGAGCCAAGTTCAATATTATGATATACCTATGCCTTGATTAGTGCCTTCAACGACAAAAGAAGTGAAATCTAAATGGGTGCCAAGTTCAATGGCCAGCCCTGAAATTTATTTATAATAACATAAAATATTTTATAACAACTTAAAAAATCATTTCTTCTTATAACTTAGGATAATATATTGAAGCCTTAGGTCTGACTTGGCTAGTTCTCATATACGAATTATTATTAAGTAAGTACCTACTGAAACAGTCATGGACTCTTCCTAGCCACCGAACATCTCTATGTTCGATGGCTAGTTTTTACCAGCCAGCCAAATTTCCGGAAGAATAAAATAAGAACGTACACAGCTTTAGAACTTGCGAAAGAAGACCTTAAAATAAGAAATAAAGACCGGCTGTCATCAATTTTGATTGCTGATTCTTACATTACAGGCATCTATTAGTAAGTGTTCCTAATATAACTAATTAATTGAAAAATATAAAAAATTTATAAAAAATTACTAGTTTCTGATTTATTCCTTTGTATTCGCCCAACTACCTATCTGAATGCCAGAACTTTCTAGGCCATCTAGAACTAAAGGGTTAGAGTTTTGATCTATCTATAGGTCAGCCAGTCAGTGATAAAAACGACGATTTTTGGACGTTAATATTAAAATAACCGTTTGAGGTGTGTTTATGAAATTTGGACCACATATGTATCTCACAATTTTCAATATATGAGCCAAATTTGACATGTTTATGTGAAATAGTTTTTGAGTTATGCGGGAGTCAAAAGTGGCTCCAAATGGTTCGTGTAATATTACACACGGCGCTGCATGTCAGTTCTGTTAGCTTAAACTTGGCTTGACACGCTACCG
Source organism: Eudonia mercurella (assembly GCA_963082485.1). Classification (NCBI taxonomy): domain Eukaryota; kingdom Metazoa; phylum Arthropoda; class Insecta; order Lepidoptera; family Crambidae; genus Eudonia; species Eudonia mercurella. The sequence goes on from OY720022.1 coordinate 25,459,792, forward strand.
CGGCCACGGCTGCTCTTTTAAATCCTCACTCTCTTTGTTTGGTGATTGTCCCCGCCTGCGACAACTATCAATATTCAATGTATTTATAAATACTCATTTATTATAGATTTTTTCATTTAAGTATCGGTATCGGTCAAGGAAATATTTCAAGTTGCATTCTTAGAGAGAGTAGAGCTTGTTTTTTTATCTTTTCAGTTATTTTTTATGTTAGTCCGGTTATTACGAGTATATAATTGTTTTTTATATAGTTGTTTTAGCAGTCGGGTTTTTTTGTTTTGTTTTAATATCTTTTTTAATGTTATACCCTAAAACTAAATTTTGATACCATAAAAAACTTGCAACATCTCTTTGCAGCGTCACCGTTAGGTTGCACTAAAACATATTCGAAGCCGTAATCAATCAATACTAAAGGTAAATTTAAATCAAATTCCCGTACCTATAACGTCTAATTCCTCGAAACACTTGAGTACTCAAGTCAAGAGTCTAGCTAGTTTATCGACTAAACGTCCGATTCTTCGAACGTCTTTCTAACTTAGTAACTCCGAGCAGACATAAGTGCTCTTACAAATTAGAAGTTTCCTATCCGAATATGAAACGCTCCAAAGTGTCTAGAACTTGTATGTGTTATTATTGCATTATTGTTACACGTTGTATAATAAAAGTATCCTAGGCACTTTCATCAAGTATTATAAATGCTATGTGATCATTTTTTAGCAGCTGTTAAGATTTTTAATAAAGAATATGTCAATGAAAAGTTGAACTCCTCCCATTTGGGAATAGCCGGTTACAAACTTCAAATATTTGTTCTTGAACACCTATCCCCTGAAAATAAATGGCTGCATGCTGCGGTACGAAAGGTTGCAATAGAAAAGGGTTATCAGTTTGTTTGGGTACGGGGTGGACGATTGTTCGTGCGCAGAGATGTCACGTCAGCACCGAGATGGGTTGTGAACATTGACTTTATACATTTCCTTTAATAGTTATTTTCTTTTTGTTCTTTCTTTTGTAATAATATTTATGTGCATGCCTTTTTAATCTTTTTATTTCCAAATTCAATCTCAATATTTATTACCAAAACGTTAGGGGGTTCTGAGAACCAAACTGGAGGAATTGTAAATTTCTATATTAAATCATAATAATGATGTAATAATTTTAACGGAGACTTGGCTCAATGTAACAGTCTACGACCATGGAGTAACGTTACATTGTATTTAGGCGAGACCGATCCACAACCTTATCTGCAGTTAAAAAGAAAGACGGCGATGGAGTGTTGATTACTGTAATAAGAAAGCATGAGGTGCTTCGGAGACACAGATGGGAAACCACATGTGACGACATTTGGTTGTCTATGCAAATTAATACAGACAAGTTTCGATATTTGCGCCGTTTACATACATCCACCAGTTACGTGGCGTCTCGGACGGCCACAGAAGAAATAAAGAGGCTCACCGAGGAGAATCGATCCCTGAGGGAAAAAATGGAGGCTCTTTGCAAATCAGTCGAGGAGTCGTCTGCTAGGAAGAGTGCTCCTCCCTCACTGATGAGACCACAAGAGCTCGACACCACTTGGGCCGTGGCGGAAGCGATCACACGATCAGTGATGGTCTCTCTAGGCAAGATGCCTGGAATCGCTGGAAAAGCGACTCCCACCGCTTCCAAGGGCCCGAATGCTGCTTGCTGACAGGGTAAGAGAGGCTGCCCTTCCTTCGTCTGCAACAAGGCCAAGACGAGCTCAGGCGGAGCCCCCGCAGCCGTCCACGGCTTGGGAACCGGTTGATCCAGCACCAAAAGAAGGTCCAGGTCGCGCTAAGGCCAGAGCAGGACCCATGGAGATCCCCAAGAAGAGGGATAAGGCGCCCCCCAAGGCAGCCAAGAAGGGGAAAAAGCCCAAGGCTGCGGGGGTCTAACCCGCTCCAGGGCCAAAGCCAGGGCCAAAGCGGCCAGTCGAAAGCCGACAGCCGAGTCGAGCACCCCTGCGGAAGCGATAGCGCAGGCGTTGCCCGATGATGAGGGCTGGACTAAGGTTCCTAAGAGGCGCAAGGGGCAGCAGCCCTTGGTAACTTGTTACCGAATCTTGGAGGTCCGTCACTGCTACGAATAGGGCCCTTTTGCGGAAACCACAACGGGTCATAGCGGTCAGAGCAGTTCGAGCATACCGCACAGTGTCCTACGAGGCGGCATGCGTGCTGGCAGGCACCCCCCTCCGGGATCTGGAGGCGGAGGTCCTGGCCGAGATGTACGAGCGATCGGCACATGCTCAAAGGCATGGTGGCCGGGCGATGCCGGAGCAACTTCGGGTGTGGCGCGAGCGTGCACAAAGGGTGACGCTTCACAAGTGGCATGACAGGCTAGAGCAGCCTACAGCCGCTGTTTTGAACATCGGCGCGGTGCAGCGGTTCTCAAAGAGTGGGTCTTTCCGGTTGGTGCAGATTCTCTCATGGGATGGCTGCTTTGGGAGATATCTGTACCGCATAGTCGGGAGAGAAGACGACGCGACGGTGTGTCACCAATGTGGCGCGCCTAACGACACTGCGATGCCCACGCTGTCAGAGTGCCCCGCATGGGCGCTCGAGCGCTCAAATCTGTGCGCTGTCGTGGGAGGCCGTATTCGCATTTTGCGAGACGGTCATGTCTCACAAGGAGGCGGCGGAGTACGAACGGGAGGAAGATCCCCTCTCGGGAGCAATCCGCCGAAGGAGAACGGGAAGACGGCGATGTGGGTTCGCCCAACTCCCTCCCTCCTAAGCGAGCCTGCGGTGTGGTTAGACATGGAGAGTCTTCCACCCGCACATAGGCTCGCAAGCCTGGCTCTGGGGTCGGCTCCGTTGTTCCGGGCCTTCCCCAGCTCGACCATCGAGCAGAAGTCGTCCAATGACGCCCGTCGGAGGGCGTCTCTATAGTAGAATCGCTAGCTCGATTGCCCGGGGCTCCCCCTCCATATCGACGAATGAAAGAACCCAGGGGTTTTACCGGGTCGGCTTCAGCCATCCCCGGATTGAGATACTCCGCGGAGCGCTCCAGGTCCGCGGGGATCCGTTTGATCGGGTTTCCCCTGGGAGAAAAAAAAAGGCATAAAAAGGCACCGGTGATGTAACAAGCTTACAATATATACACGAGGTAACAAGATACGTATAGGTTTTAGCATCGAAATGCCGTATGAAATAAAAACATTGCAATTTAGGGGTCGACCGCGCTAATCAAGTTACAATTTTTAATAAGACCGCCCGCCGCCGCGCCGGTAATCGACTATCGGCTGTCAAATATGTAGGCAGCCGCTACTCGTGTAATTTGATTTTATTCGTTACTAGCAGAGTGTATATCGTAATTCCGAATTAAGATTGATCAAATCGTTCACAGAATGCATAGTTGACAGAAATATCTATTAGAACGGCCGCTCATAGCTCCGCAAAGTGCGGTTTCATTAAGCCCCGCACAGTCGGGCTCGCAACTAAGTTTCGACACTCCATTCGTTCCGGCCGGAGTGTATAACGTAATTTCGAATCATGGTTCGGAATCATGATCAAAGATCTGGTGTGCCGTAATTACGGATATAAACGACCGCGTAATGGGTTTTCTCGTGCATGTAGCATGGTCCAGCTGTGAATCATGATGGTTTTGGGTTGGTAGTACCAACTGTCCAACGTCCCTAATATTTTCGTATGCTCTAAGAGCGTCTCGAAGATGGATATAACTGTCAGCTCTTGGTTATAAAATATATCCTATAACCTAGCCGAGAATAATAATGATAATAAAAGTATTTATTTGTTCAAAATTACAAGTTTCACTATTAACTTAAAACTAATAAATAACATAAGAAAAGCTATTTTAAAAAAAACATGTTAATCGGATAAGTGGTGGAAAATAAGTAAGTACTTTTTTGCATAAAGAAAAAGGTAACAGTATTATGCAGGGGTCATAGCTTACAAATAGTATCTCTTATTCCTAATTTTTAAAGTGTATAGGTACACAAGTATCTAGTAAATGTCTAGTTAAGTCAGTCACGACTTTATATTGACTTCATAATAAATAACAAATAACAACATAATTAAAAAAATTTAAAGGACAGAACATTTTTCCATAGCTCGCTGAGCGACTTTAAATTTGTGAACCAGCCCTACCGAGAGTGACCACGTTTCGGCTCTGTATGTCATGACGGGTCGGTAGGACGCACTGAAGACTTGGCTTCGTGCTCAGTGGCGTGCACTTGAGAGGCACGCGTTGTATTAAAATTTCACGACTTCGTCCACTTCATTGAACGCCCGTAACCGTGATGTGTCGTCGGAGTTGAAATTATTTCGACCTCCTCCAAGTTAAACAAGCCATACGAAAGCCGTCAAACCGAATTGGGTCGTCGCGTCGGCGTGGTGAATAATAATAATAATAATAATCTTTGGGTGTTGATGACGGGGACATAAAACAGTCATTACGGGAGCGATTCTTTTGCCGCCTGAGAAAAGTACTTAACAGTCTTTTATCGGGTGGCAATAAGACGCGTGCCTTTAATGGTTGGGTTATGCCTTTGCTAACATACTCCTTTGGCATACTAAGATGGACTCAGACCGAATTGGACGCCTTGGATAGAAGAGTCCGTCAAATGCTCACGACTTCCAGAATGCTACACCCGCGCTCATCTGTTATGAGGCTGTACATCCCGCGGAGATGTGGGGGCCGCGGCTTTTTAAATGCCAAGGACCTACATAACCGTGAGGTGTGCAGTCTCAGGGATTATTTTCTTAACAGTGCGTGCGGGATGCATTTGGATGTCGTGGCTGTTGATAGACACTTTACGCCGCTGTCCTTGGCAACAGAAAATTGGCGCAAACCAGTGGTGCTAAGCACTCTCGATCGCAAGGAAATATGGAAGACCAAGGTGCTACACGGGCGCTACTATCGGGCTCTAACTGGGCCTGATGTAGATTTGCCTGCCTCGGTGAACTGGCTACGTTTCGGTGACCTCTTTGGGGAAACCGAAGGTTTTGTCTGTGCCATTGAAGATGAAGTTATCAAGACGAATAACTACCGGAAATATATTATGAGGGACGGCACGGTCGACATCTGTCGGGCATGCCGCCGTCCAGGTGAATCACTCCGACATATTATTTCTGGTTGTACTCATCTTGCTAACGGAGAGTATTTGCACAGACACAACCAAGTAGCCAGAATAATTCACCAGCAACTTGCTCTTGGATATGGCCTTGTTGAATCGGAAGTGCCGTACTATAAGTACGCACCTGCGCCAGTACTCGAAAATGGTCATGCAACGCTTTACTGGGATCGCTCTATCATTACGGACAGGACTATTGTCGCCAATAAACCTGATATCGTGGTGGTCGACCGATCCCAGCGCCGGGCAATACTGGTAGATATCACCATACCTCATGATGAGAACCTTGTGAAAGCCGAGAAGGACAAGCTCAGTAAGTACCTTGACTTGGCTCACGAGATTACCGCCATGTGGGATGTGGATTCAACCATTATTGTACCGATAGTCGTTTCGGCAAACGGTCTGATAGCGAAGAGCCTCGATCAACACCTAGAGAGGCTCTCGCTGAAAGGTTGGGTTAAGGGTCAGATGCAAAAGGCAGTACTCCTAGACACGGCACGTATTGTCAGAAGGTTCCTCACTCTGCAGCCCTGACCACCGGTAGCTTGGGCCCTGCCCCGCTGCTGGTGGTACTCTAGGATTAGGTTTTTATAATGTTTTATTGTTTTTATTTTAAAATATTGTAAAAATCTAGTTTTAAGAAAAAATAAAAAAATAAAGGAGATAATAATAATAAAAATTTATTTACTCAAAACATGGTAATACAGCTGGTGCCGACAATAGTACGAACATACATGTTTTACCAAACTGGCATGCAAATAATTTTATTAAGTTAAAATTAAATAAATTTTATACAATATTTAAATATTATGAAACGCTACAGTAACAATGCTCGATCTACCTATGGTTTTATTAATTTAGATAAAAATATGGGAACAATGAATTATTGTGTTACATCATAAAAAAGCTTGATCGACTTTGGTTGTACAGAGTTGTTTTCGGTATATGATACATTACCAATCTATTTGTATTTCTGTTCGACATGTAACATATCTCCTTTGCAGTATTAAAAAGACCTAACAAAAACACATGACTCAATAATAGTCAGGGAGTTTATAGGCTGACGATTCTGTCATATAACTAATCTCATCCGCCGATGCGTACTCGTGCATGTAGTGTTTCACCTCCACCCTCCGCCGGTGTCCGGAGGGTGCCCTATTCGCCCGCAGGTCAAAAAAACAATGAGTGTTTTGAAAATATATTAACTAGTCACAAACAATTATCAATGCTTTACATCATGTCGTTTCGAAAAAGTAAAGTAAATAGCCAATAACTGTCCCACTGCTGGGCAAAGGCAAAGGGTATTGGCTTAATCACCACGCTTGCGAAATGCGGGTTGGTGATCGATCCGGGCTGTGCATCGAATAAATCCGAAACATATTTTGCTCGACCTAAGAGTTGGACCTCGGACCTTCCGGGTATCGGGCCGAGCGCGAACAGTTTTCTTCAAACCTCTTCAGGCACCAGTCTCTCACAACGATATAGGTCATAAATTAAAATCATAAACCTAAAACTACAATTAGCACTAAGTCGTAGAATAATTAAGACCTATTTATTATTGTGGAGAGAAAATAAACGATTCATTCATTACACAGCTGTTAATTAAAATCGACATACAGAGTAACTCACAGGATGCACTAAGCAATTTCCAATGACAACGAATTAGTCAAATTACACTCAAACTGCTTGTAAATCGAAGCCGACAAGGTGGGTTACTCTTGAAACACAATTGCAATAATCAATTTCCAATCCTAAATCTAAAAAATTCAAATGGCACTATTAAAAGCGATAATAGCGCTACATTGGAATTAAACTGCGTGGAAAATGAGTGAACAAATTATTGTCGAGATGGGGCGTTCCGAAATTGCGAAACTTATCCCAATATCGATACATATTAATCGCATTGGAATTGTATTAAGATTGAGTTCGCGTCAAGAGTAGCCTACCTGTTCGCCGGTACCTAATAAATGATATTAACGTGGACATTTACGTTTCACAGCAATAGCGATATCGTCCAATTCCGAAATGGATTGTATCAAATAGAACAACTGTTAACGAGTAGATCTACTCCTACTTGATACCCACTTACGGAAAAAGTACAAATATATTAATTTAATAAATTAAGTTTAATTCTACTGCATGGGAATAAAAATACCAGTGAGTTTTTTCATATAGTACTTCTGTTGAGTAGGATGCGACATTAAATATAAATGTTTATAATAATCACTTCTGTTGCGTACATACCTTTTTAGATATCTTTATGTTTTTATACTTTTTCTTATAATTTGTTTTTGGAATATTTTCTCTACTGTCTGAATGTGACATATGTTTTTATTATTATTGAATTACATAGTTTTGCCAACCAAACCAGTGCCTATTTATTTAATCTAATTCCCTATCGAACAACTTCTAATATTAATCCTTTGGAGTAGTCTAAACGAACGCTTATTTTCCCCATATTCCTGTACGCTGCAGAGACGTGGACATTGCGAGAAGTGGAAAGGATGAAAATAGATGCTTTGGAGATGTGGTGCTGGAGAAGAATGCTTGGAGTATCGTGGACTGAGTTTCGCACTAACATTTCGATACTCCAAGAACTCGGCATTGAGCAGCGTCTATTTTCAGTAGTACAGTCTCGCATACTCACATTCTTCGGACACGTCTCTCGACGCGACCATCAGTCCATCGAACGTCTTGTCGTTCAAGGAAAAATGGAGGGCACAAGACCGCGTGGAAGGTCTCCCATGCGATGGACGGACCAAATTAAGTCAGCCGTGGGAGGTTCATTAAACGACTGTAGCAGGATGACCTCCAACAGAGAAAAGTGGCGCGCTGTCGTGAGGCGAATAACATCTGCCCAAACCGCTACTACATGACGACCACGACCGCTCTGTCAAGAGCGTAGCGGATTAGAAGAAGAAAGAAGAAGAAGTCTAAAAATAATAGTAGTTTTCTATTCTTTTCAAAACAAAAAATGGAGTACCTACTTAGGGAATAACCCCTTCCTTCCGAGCCAACTCCCAAACAACTCTATATTGATACACGCAAAAATCGAGAAGTCACATTCAATCAAAAACACAAATTGTCTCACAGGAAGATTGTTAATTAACCTGACCGGTGCGCCGGTACCTAGGGTTACCAGGTCTTTAAATTTTTTTTAAGCCGGACACGGCGCAAAAAAAAATTGTTGGTCGTTTGGCCCTAAACATAGCCGGACATTTTTTTAAGAACTGAATTTAACTTCTACAGAAAAAAAACACAATCATTTGGCATTTACTCGCTATAGTGTTTCGCCTACTCGCACGCTCGAAAAAAACCTCCTGCGTGCTTCGAAAGGCACGTAAAGCCGTTGGTCCCGGCTGCATTAGCAGTCGTTAACAACCACCTGGGCCTGCGTGGTGGTTGATGGTCCGTTCTTCCTATTCATCTATAAGAAAGGTTTGTGCCCCAGCAGCGGGGACATACGTATGTACGCCACGGTTGTTATGTATCGCAACCTTATCCAACTCCACCTGGCGTGACGCAGGGATCAATACTTGGCCCTTTGCTTTTCTTATTGATGATAAACGATATGGTAAAAGTTCCTTAATTTACAAACTGCCTTCTTTATGCTGATGACTTAAAATTATATGTACAGATAAGTGATGAGGCGGACTGTGAACTCATTGAAAGGGATATTAATGCCATACTTAAGTGGAGTAACAAAAATGGCTTGGAGTTCAATAATGGTAAGTGCTCTGTTATGTCCTTTAGTCGCCAGCATAGTCCCACCCAGCACAATTATAAGCTGGGCAGTGACGTTATACGTCGCACAAACTCAATGAAAGACCTAGGCGTTACCTTTGACCCTTCCCTGACGTTCAATAAGCACATTTCCATACTCACTCGTAGCTGTTTCAGTCGTCTAGGCTTTATTTTACGCAACTTTCGCGATTTTCAGAATCTCGAGGAGATAAAGCTTCTGTGCATTGGTCTTATGAGGAGCACACTGGAGTCTAGCTCATGCATTTGGAACCCACACGAAGCCAAATATGCCTTAATGCTGGAAAAAGTTCAGAAGGCTTTTCTTCGCTATTAGTATAAGCGGATGTATGGATACTATCCCTTTATGTATCCTACTAAGTTTTTACTAGGTGTGTTGGGGATGGACTCTTTAGAACGCAGGAGAGCTCGTGTGGACATTGCAACGGCTATGGCGATCATGCGGGGAGTTATGGTTAGTTATGTTAATGTGTTGAACAGTTGTGTCGCCTTTAAGTTCCGGAAAACTATTTACGAATACGTTCGGGTCGTAGACATCGGCTGTTCGCGCCTCCGCCGTGTCGTACGGTAGCGCGCGCGCAGTTTCCATTGTGTCGTATGCATGAAGCACTAAACGCGCTCCTGGTAACTTTCCAGAAATCGATATATTTTTTGATAATCCAAAAAGGAGTTATCCTTATCCTAATCGAATTTAACTACAAAATTGTATCTCTTTTTAGTTTTTACAAATGCAAAATTCTGTACCTAGGTTTAAGATAATTATGTAATTGGGTTTATACTCGTTTAGTTATGTTTAAGGTGTGCAGCGCGGACGCAAAACTGCGAGTTTCAAGTTTCTTTATGATAGCGAGCGAGCGGCGCGTAGCAGTGCACTATGGGACACGCTCCATACAAGGGCGGTCATAAATAGTTTAAGTCCTATTTCTACCCATTTATGTTATTATATTAGTTGTTTAAATTTGTAGAAGTAATATAGGAATCTATAAATTAAAAAAAACATGTATTTTCTAAATTAAAAAATATATACTAGAAAAAAATTACGTATAATATACAACATATTTTTTTCTACATTAATCATAATTATGGAAAACACAATAATAACAATTTTTATGTAATTTTTAAAATAAAATAAAAAATATTAATTAAAAACAAGCTATAATTACAATAAATACATTTATTATTTAACATAAATTAAATAATAAAATTTAACATGTAACTATTCTATTACACTTTGTGAGAGAGTTTTTTTTTCTAGGCGGAAGTTTCCGAAGACTAGTAATATAAAGATCTGAATGTAATAACAGTCGTTGTATTAAATCTAAATCTGAAGACAGTGTGATCAAAAAGACTTTGTAATTCAACTTCTGCTGAAGACTCAGTGACGGTTATGTTGGCAGGGTAACATCTTTTTTTTGCTTCAGTAATCTACTGGTAACATGGTAATACATTAGGAGAAATTTTAGTTTTTACAAAGTTTTTAATTAATAAATATTGATGTTTTGTCAGCTTAGCCTCCGTTACAAGTGACAATACATCATCAGTGCTTACTCTAGATATATATGAAACAGAAGAGTTAGAAACATCAAGCAATGCATTCACAGTAGAATCATCGGACTTCGACAAAATAGATCAGATCTCTTCTACGTTTACTTCTTTTACTAAGTTGCGTAAAAAGTTTTCGAGGACGACCACGCGAATGACTAGGAGATTGGTTTTCAGTCGGAATACATTGCTCTTTGTTTTTAAAAGTTCAACTCTTTCAATAACATTAAACCAGTCGGAATTCTTATTTAAAAAGCTTACTTTTATCCCTATTACATTTTTTCCAGTACCGAGCAATAGCTTTACATATGTTATTTATAGTAAACTCTAAATTATAAATAACTATGTTTTCAGCATCGTTCAGAGAGGTCAACAAAGTTTGTAAGCCGTGACAATACTTTTCAGTGTCATTGCTTGTATTGACAGATAGCCAAATTTCTAGAATATGCATTCTTGAAAACGAGCATATATATAAATTACCTAAAACAAAAAAAAACAGTTAATATTCAGTCAAAAAATCAGAAACTAATTTCGTAGCAAATGCTACGAGAAAATCTATCAACCGTAGCAGCCTTGTCGTCGGCGCAGGGGCAGATAGGGGCAGACAATTTTAACTTTCCCGAGTTCTAGAAAGTCTAAAGATTTTATTTCAGTATACCTCAATAGTGGGAACGCGTGGGAACTCATTTAAAAGTTAACTCAAACTTTAGAAATATAAAAAAAAAATACTTAAATAAAAGTCGCCTCGTAGCACGTGCTTAGTACATAGAATATTCATTATTATATAACGAAAAATATAAGAATAATTAGTACATAACCTGTTCTTGGATATCCATTGCAAAAAAACACTCACAGCACAAAATAGCCTTGAAATTATAATAAAGGAGGTCACGCTTTTTAGTAACTCACTGATAACAATGTTGACGTCGTGTTGCGATGCGCTCACTTTGAATGCACAAAAGATAATGAAAGCGCATTCTAATTACTGACCTATTTATGGTTTTAGAAGGTACAGCAACTATCCAATGTAATGACATGTAAAAATATGTAAAACTAGAGGGTAGGTTATAACGATTTATGACCTATGGGTGTCCCACAGTGCAGTGGTGTGACAACGGCGCACGACTACGAATACGCACGCACACTAATATCTGTACCGAGTAGGCTGGTGATTTAATTAGAGCAATGTTTACTTTCGTAAAATCATAGGCGTTTGGGTAAAAAATAAGAAAAGTCTTAATATTTTCATATTCATGTTTTTTAATTGAAAAATAAGACAACAGTGACCTGCGGAATTAGTACCATTGTTGTGCCTCGACAGTTAAGAGATAAGATAGTCATTGCCATTGTTTAGGATTAGGAATGAAGTGCGTTTCCACCTTCAGCCTTATCATAATTTAACATCAAGAATCTTTACAATAAAAACGAGAGAAATCAAAACAAATCGATGACTGTTGCCATAAGGATTTTGTACTTTTCATTTTACGTGGGCGGCCGGCCCCAGGCGGCGGGCGGCGGGCGGCGGGCTGGAGGCGGGCGGGCGTTGGGGCCGACTGTATGACTGTATTGAGTAGACGATGTCTGTAAGCGCGGTGATCCAGGATTCAAAAATAAAAACACGTAGACAAGTAATTTGGAAAATAGCTTTCGGATAGCGTCGTCGGCCTTGACGGGGCAACTGACGTTTAAAACAAAGACAACAAAGGCATCTATCAAGCCCTTAGTTAATTGACGACACCGATACACACGCTCACACCCTACGGCCTACTTTATTTAACAACTAGCTGTTTGCCCACGACTTCATCTACGTGAATTTCGTACTATTTCGTACAATACTACGTTTCCCAATTCAAAAACTAGAATCATCATAGAAACTCTTTCTTTTGCAACTCTTCCTAAAATTACCCATCACATAGCGATGCCCAGTTAAGGCCTTTCTTTACCACCCTCGCCAGCGAGATATCGCAGCCTATTACTGTCGTTAGGGTGCGGTGTTGCTGTTCCCAAGTCGTGCACTCTTGCAGACAATGCTGAGCAGTATCTGTGGCAGTAGATTCCGGTATAATGGTGGCACAATGGGCTTGCTCCTCTCTAAGCGATCTTATACACATAGGCTTCAAAAAACATCCGTGTCCTGACAGTGCCTGCACCAGAATGTTAGCGCTTCATGTTTGCGTTTCGTCTAGGAGTTAGGACTGGGCGCTTCGCGTCTAATCCTATATTAGTACTTACTTACATTTTCCACGTATTCTAGTTTTCTGTTTTACTTCAATAACCTACATATGTTACAAAGCTACCTATTAACAATTTTTATTGTTTCTTGTTTTGGTAGATAAACTATGATAGCACTCGGATTAAGTCTTAAGGGGGTGCAGCGCGGAATTTGAAAATTTACGTGTTTTTAAGTCACTGGTGCTAGGCGCTGAATAGGTCTTATACATTAAAAGGACTAGTATAGGTTAGCTTGATCCTTTCACAAGGTCATGGTTGTCTTGGAATTTGAAACAAATACCCAGAAACTGCATAAACAATACGTAAAATAATGATATCTAAAAACTTATTTCTTCAGAAACTTTGTAAATATAGCACAAATGAAATAATGATCCGACATCAAAATGTTTGTATTAATATTCCGCAGGTCACTGTTGTCTTATTTTTCAATAAAAAAACATGAATATGAAAATATTAAGACTTTTCTGATTTTTTACCCAAACGCCTATGATTTTACGAAAGTAAACATTGCTCTAATTAAATCACCAGCCTACTCTGTACAGATATTAGTGTGCGTGCGTATTCGTAGTAGTGCGCCGTTGTCACACCACTGCCATATGCCGCTCGCTCGCTATCATAAAGAAACTTGAAACTCGCAGTTTTGCGTCCGCGCTGCACCCTCTTAATAGCATGGGAAATGCACCCTTTTCTTAATTCGTTACCCACCAGTGCATATGTTTGCCCTTGAGACTATGATAAATTTAAAAATAGACAAAATACCTATTAGGAATATGCGTTGACCAGCTGATGATGATGCTGATGATGTTAGAATGATCGCTACAATTAAATTGTCTTGCAAAGCTTTTTTTAATAGTTTTGTGCCATTACCTACACATATCAATAATTTGCACTATATGATATCCATTTAATGGAGACCATTGCTTGGCAAAGACCTCAATCATTGAAATCAAATCAAAAGCTTCCGAAATGCGGGTTAGTGATCACTAACTGAACTATGCTTCCGAAAATCAGCAAAACATAGCCGACCTGGGAACTGAACCCAAGACATCTGGATGATACTTGGCCTCCGACGATATAGGTAATGAAATATATAGCGTCTATAATATGTTCCATACCTACTATGTACTTTGCGAGCCAATCTATTGTTCAGTTCGATTTTAGCTACACTGCCATTAGCGACTGGAGCGCCCTGGTTACCACAGAACAATTGAATTCTATTGTGTCTGAGCTCGAAAGCGTCTGTGTATTTAGTGCTGGAGAAAGGATTTTTCTTTCTCCAAATTAGATCAGCAATCGCCTCTGCGGTCTACTGGTTAGACAACGGATTCTATTTTAGGTAGGGCTTGTTTTAAGTGTACTCAGAGTGAGTTCGCAAGGGCTGCACTATTTATAATTTGTTATACAAATAGATAAATAAGTAAGTAAGTAAGTAAGTAAGTAAATAAGTAAGTAAATTAAGGAAATTAATTAATTAAGTGCTTGTATTATCGTATTAGGTTTTTATGTCTGTTAATGGTAGTATTAAGTTTGTTGAAAAATAAATATATACTTATAAAAAAAAGAAACTTTGTAGTTACAACAATTTTATCTAAATAGTCTTCAAAACATCAATGTAAAGGCAAAACAATCTTATCTTATCTTTAAGTAGATGGTCAAAGAGGGAAATAATAAATCTGCACGTATTTCTCTGCGAGTTATTTTTGTTTTCGCTATATTTCCAGAACTAAGCGACCAAATAAGTCGCTGTTAAGAGCAAATTTTATCGCCTTAAAATTCCTCGGGTGATAAAACTATTTATTTTTGTAAAAAAATAATATATTGTAAAAATCACCTTCAAAAATCAAATGAATTTTTAAAATGAAAAACGTTATTGTGGCTTAAATGTAAAAGCTAGGTATCGGAGGGAAAAATGGTCGAAATTCAGAAATTAAATTTATCGTGATGTCCTTTGAGAGCCTATACGTTTTTATAAGCTCCCTATTAATCATATGAAATGCTTTTCCTCTCAATCGTAAATTACGATGACTCCTTCTGCGTCTTCTAGCTCGGGCAAGATCCACAATATGCCCTCTTAACATCATATCCCAAGCTAGATATAAAGACATCTCTTATTTTTACGAAAATCAAAGAAAGGTTATGGTTAGGTATGTAGGAGGGCAAACTGGGCAAATAATATTGAATTATGTAGAAAATAAGTTTTTCACAGTAACTTATAACATTTAAATACGCAAACCTTATTAGGTATATTGAATAAGCACTAAAATTGTGATAAAACAGCACTTTTTTAATAATTATTTAACATAAAAGTTACTAAATTGCTGCTGATGTAAAACCGTTACTTTTGACAGGTGAACCAAAGCGGTATCGTAGCGTTTCGGCCGCCACGAAGATGAAATGATTAGTAGAATACCGAACATTAGTTGAACCGAATGGTTCGCGTCACGTTTTTGTTAGTAGAATACTACACCGTTGCGGTTCGGTTGCGTTTCTGTAGCGTTTAGCTAGCAGAATACGAAAATGGTGTAACTAAAGCGTTTCAGATGCGTTTCAGCAAAAAATAAATAGCAGAATTGGGGGGCGGGTCAGCTAGTACGATATACAGAGATAATATGGTTTTTTTTTCAACTGGAACAGTATAGAGTCGTTAATTTTCGTTTCAATTTATCTATTACAATCAAACGCAAAAGTTTATAATTGTATATTAATTAATCACCACGCTTGCCCGATGATGGTTGGTGACCACAGACCCTCGGGTTTGTGGTCACTGGTAGCTCGCTATGCATCGAAGAATACGAAACACACTGGCCCCAACTGGGAATTGAACCGAGGTCCTCCGGATATTGGGCAGAGCGCGGAACTCGAGGCGCCCGATGACGCAGCGACTTGCAGGATTCGATCGTGATAATCAAGCAACTTTTACAATGCCGGCCGGGTCAATCGTGGTCAAATTATAACATACCGTAGCTGACGTATTGCTGATTTCAATTGTATTTCAGCCCCAAACTTGTAATATACGAGTACCTACATATAATTTTATATAATAATATTTTGCAAAAGTGTTGATAAATTTCGGCGGGTTCGACAGCGCCACGATAGCATAGTCGGTAGTGCACCTGACCCGGTATGTCATTGGGTGCGGGTTCGAATCTCGATTGAAGATTTTTTTTACATTTTTTAATAATTTTTTTTGAAAAAAAATTCTAGAAAATTCAACAAGACTCAGGAAGCTCGAGTGGGAATCGGGAAATGCCTACACTGGGTCTTTCGGTCCTTACTGACTTTTTGGTGGGGGCGAAAAAATAAAGGTTCCTCGAGCCGTAGTGACCGAACATCATCAGAAGGTTGCCGCCTGCCTGCAACCCCTATTAAATTCTCCGAGGAATCCGGATCGGAATCAAGAGCGGAACTTCTAGAAGCCGCCTCTAAAGGAAGGTAATAGAGTCGTGTGTCGTAACCTAATTCTGATATATTCCCATAGTCTAAATTGGGTAGGTGACTGGTTAGTCAATAGATAAACTTTTTAGCAAAATCAAAACGATTTTTTTTACTAAAAGCTATATGGGAATTTGGGAATGGAAACTCACTATTTTGTTGTGGTCACTATTTTGTTTCCGTCAATTGAGTGTTCATTAATAACTTTTTAGATTACAGCAATTCATGCTCATGTCAATTAAAAAATAGGTCATCAAAAATATGTCAATTAAAAAATCAATATTTTAAAGAACTTTTATGTGATTACATTCATACGTTTAATGTTCTGGAATTACAACACCCTATTGTCAAAATCAAGTTACCGACACACTATTGAGACGTTACTGAATTAGCAGACTTGAGACAAGTCTCAAATTATGTTGCTGAGCCAAGGCTCAGCAACATAATTTGTGACGCACAGTGTGAGCCGTGGTGACAACAATCAAAAGGGTAAAGTCAACCAACGAATAAGTATAGAATGCTAAACAAAAGCCTGTGAAGCAACACAAGTTTCACGAACAATAAAGTACAAGAACTATTTTTAAATCCCCTTTCATTTCGATTTTGTTTGTAAGGACTCTTTCGCAACAAGAATTAAGGGGGTGCAGCGCGGAATTTGAAAATTTACGTGTTTTTAAGTCACTGGTGCTAGGCGCTGAATAGGCTGAATAGGCTGAATTTTTTTGGTCAAGTGTAAGCTGTTCTGTAGGCAGTAGGTTCTGTCCATCTAGGCCATCTTCAAATTGAATGAGAACAGTTTTCATTAAATTTTTGCTGCTCCTTTTTTCTTCCAATACTATGAAATTATCCTAACATGAAACAGCCGATCCGCATTAATTTGATCTATTTGACTCATTTTTATGTACAACTCACATACACATGGCCAAATTTGGTAAGTATGTATAAATTGATTTCACAAAAAAGATTTACCCCTTTAATAGACAGAACATATTTGAATATTTCATTGGTTTTCAATTATATCTCAATCACATAAAGTTCAAACTGTGGTGGGAATATACATACCTCTGACTGTGAAAGGGTTTATGGTTTCTAAGACAGTTTCTCAGTATCTCTTACGGCTCCCGCCCACGACCGACTTTTTGTAGGACTGATAATCGGACCGATTTTTCGCGGAGGTTTTAGTACTGATTTTGTGACCGCCTTTTTGTAGGACGCACCGACTTAAAAATCGGTCACCGATTATCGGACGTGGGCATTTATGATTTCGGACTTCCCCATACTGTCCCAGTTAACAAAAACCCTGTATTTCCTATTATCCAATAGTTCTAATGTCATTATTTGGCTACCGACACACTATTGAGACGTTATTAAATTAGCAGAATAGAGAGCCTGGTATGAATACACGAAATTACTGGTTCAAATTGAATGAAATTTGAAATACACTGTGTTTATACAATGCCTGCTTGGTTACTGAAAATTCAGGCTTCTAGTTTTATCCACAACGAAGTTATAGGGTGTCGAAAATGGCCTGAACTGTTTGGAGAAAAAGATGGTACAGCCGCTGTACGTAGTACCGCTTTGTTGCTCGACTTGGCCATAGTAGAATAAAACAAGTATTGTGACTCGGCCCCCGAGCGAGCGATAATCACTTAAACTTGTAGGGCTGTCCCTTTTAATTAGAATGAGGTATCTACATATAAAATAAGAACAAACTTAGAAATATGAATTCATGGGTTTCAGAGAACCCCTTATGTACCTAAACGTAGTTTGTCAACTGTACAACACAACAACTTAAAGTAGGTAAGTAGTTACGGTCAACAGCACATCACGGTAAACACAAGTGTTTCGATAGTGCAGTTCGATATTAGTACTTATGCCCACAACATAAGAGCGGTACAAAGTCCAAAGTGTTTAGTCTGACTGTACCTAATTAAATTAGTCCCTTGTTTTCGCGGTAGGGTGTACCGTGTAATCTAATAAATTAAACTTACAAATCCGTAGGTACTAACTTACCTCTCTAATACACGAAATCTGGAGCAGAACTTAACTCTTTCGGTAGTAAATAACTAACACAAAATTATGTAATTAGATTAGGCAGGAGGTACTCACCGTTCTTGTTCGGTAGGTAAATTAAAGAAAGACTGTTCTGGATTTGACAAGCTGCTATTTAGACATCCAAAAACACTGTAATATCTCTTGTTTTTTTTTTGTAGCCATCGTTGACCATGACTTACGTTATTAACAAATTATAACCTACGTGCGGCAGCGGCGCAGCAGCGACGAAACACGCAGTCGCGCGCGGCGGCATTGCGTATGGCTCAGCCGCGACTATCTTCAGCATCAATAAATTTTGTCAGTGTGTGCGTGTGACGATGCGTACGGACGGGCTGGATCGGCCGCGCTCACATACAAACCGCGCTCGGTGCGTATGTATGAAGATACCATACTTGTTTTATTCTACTATGACTTGGCGGGGCACTGCCGTGCCCGCAGATCACGAAAGAAGTTAAAAAAACTATAATTGCAAACAGTGAAAGTGGGAAATCTACATACCAAATCGCCAAAAATTTATCACTGCCAAGATCTACGATCCAGTCAATCATCCAGCATTACAAAAAAAAACGCCACAGTTTCGTGTTTGAAGAGACTAGGCCGCCCTCGCCTTACTAGCGAAGCTGAATATCGTGTTTTAAAGAAAATTATAAAGAAAAACCGTCGGGCCCGTGCAGGAGAACTTGCCGTACAATGGCGTGATATGATTCAGAAAGATGTATCGGTGGATACCTGCAAACGAGTTCTGAAGAGCCTTTACTCACCTCACTTCAGAAAAAAAAAGACGAAAACTATACTCGTAATAACAAATTATTTAGTTTATTTTGTACAGGAAATTTTATTAATTAATAATCTACTTTTTATTTGTACAACATAGTACTATAAAATTTTCGAATAACAAATAATTAATGAACGCTGCACTTTTATAAAATCCAACTTTGACTGTTGTCAACCCTGTATGGATTACCTGTGGATTCGTAATAACAAAATTGATTTCATTTTATTTCAATTCATTTCATATCAAAGGGAGATTAAAAATGCTTTAAATGTATTACAAATAAATTTGTATTCAGACAGACGGACAGCGCTCGCTTAAACGCTTTTAAAAGCTTTGGAAGCTTTGGAAGCTTTACACTCAACGATATTGTGCCCTATTTCGATTCATGTTTTGTTCATCTCCATAGTTTGCGAGCAAGACAGATTTAACCATGAACGGAAATAATTAATATTTAATTAATTTAATTTACGTGCATGGCTAAATCTAAATCTGTCTATAAATCTGTCTTGCTCGCAAACTATGGAGATGAATAAAACATGAATCGAAAAAGGGTACAATATCGTTGAGTTGAAAGTTTCAAATATGAATCGGAATAGGCTAAATATCTACTTATGAGTTATTAGCTTCATTAACTGACAGACAAATTGCTACGAGTTGCTACGAGCATACTGTTCGATATGGGGACTGACATATCATTCAGAACTATTCGATCATCATCATCATCATCATCATCAGCTCATTTATGTCCGCGCTGCTGGGGCACGAGCCTTCCCTATGAATGGATAGGGAGAACGGCCCATGAACCACCACGCAGTGCGGATTGGTGGTTGTTAACGACTGCTAATGCAGCCGGGACCAACGGCTTAACGTGCCTTCCGAAGCAAGGAGGAGCTCGAGATGATAAATATTTGGTCACCCATCCAATGACCGGCCTTTGCGAAAGTTGCTTAACTTTAACACTCGCAGACCGGGCGCGTTAACCACTGCACCATCGAGCTCCTCACTGCCACATCGATCGCACTGCCACAAATAATATCTGAGTGGATGGAGTATCTTTTATATAATATAAAAACAATTGCCTGTATGTATGTCACATGTATGTCAGAGCATCACTTGAGAACGGCTCGTTCGATTTGGCTAATAAAGTATACCACTTAAAAGATTTTTCTTCTTTTTTAAGCTCCTTTATTTCCTATTTCTGTGTTTTCTTCTTCATATTTTTACAACACCAATTATTGTTAAAATTAACTTAAAATTACCTTACGTCACGTGTACTTCATTTTTATATTTGTGGCCAATATCCTGCGTTGGCAATAAGGAACCTGTTAGATGATATATTTGACCCTGAATCTTGAAAGTTGGCATAAAATTTTCTTGAATAACTTTTGTTGCGCCAAATGACGTCATTTGAAAGCAATTATTGTATTGCTGGATATGAGTCAAAAAATGTTTAGAATCTGGCCCATTTCCGGAAATCAATGAATGTAGTGGCTAATTTGACTTGACCGCTCGCGCAACACAATCCGGGAGCTTCATTTTAAAACTTAATTGCCTTGCAATATTGGCAATGTTCATTGTCCAATAACAACGATTTGCTGTGAACTGTAATCGACTTCCACGTTATAATTGAAAGCAGCTCGGTAGGGGTTAAACGCAACATTTCTATGTTGTTGATTTCGATTCCATCGATTCCGTTCAACTTCATTACGCGCTTCGCGTTGCTCGTCAGTTTGACTTGCTCTTGTATATCTTTGACTTGCAGCATTGCAAGGTCTGCGACTTAAATTTGTACGTCTAATTGCTGGCATTTTTAAACCGAAATTAAACTGTAAATTAAAGAAAACTATTGTATTCTTATTTAAAATTAAGTATACCACGTGTTATATTAGTAACGTGTATGTTAGTCTATCCAAACTTACCAAAACTCCTAAATTGAACTTTTAATATTAGGCGTGATAGCTCTGAAATAACCGTGATGTGCACTAAGTAATTAATTTATTACATCCTCTTTGTAAGAAATAATAAATAAATAATTTATGTATTTTATCAATATAATAATAACTCCAACCGAAGCGTCTGTTTTATGGTTACTTTGACGATATTTACAGCACGCATTCTGTCAATGTTATGTCAAACGCCATAAGGTAACATTAAAAGGGTTTAAATTGTCAAAAAAGGTTACATTATAAATAATTTAATATGGTGGTTAAGTATTCATAAATTTTCTAATTTTCCGCGCAATTTTCTTAATTTATTCTTTCATAAGATCCTTCTCCTGACAATAACAAACACAACAAAAAAAGAATAAGCGAAATCGGTCCAGCCGTTCACGCGTGATGCCGTTACCAAGAAAATAGAGATTTTACCAACTGTATTCATATAACACGCAATAAAGATACTAACTTTATTAACTTTTACTATAAGTTTGAATATATCGTTGGTTTGCAATCTCTTCCAAATCACTGAGTTCGTAATATGGGAATATTACATCCCACTGTCTGTTAAAGGGTTAAGAGGACGGATAGACTTGCGGTATATTACGAACGAGTAGCACGATGGAGAACATATATACTACTCAAAACAAAATAAGGGCCACGAGGTATTTTGTCTGTACCATGAAAATAATAAAACCAATATTAATTTTTTTGTCTCCATAACGAAAACTAATGTTGTTTTTACCGTGTAGACCAATAAATTTATTCCAATAATAATGATTAAAAAGTTTATTTGCTTTTGAAAGAAAAAACACATTTAAGGTTAAAAATAAAAACAATGTAAAGTTACTGAAAACAAAAGAAAATACTCCATGCTCATCTTTTAGTAACGGGTATGCCCCCCTCGTTTCGTTACGCACTCCTGAAGCCTGGAGTGCATGCTCTCAATCAAATGCCTGACATTTTCCATTGGAATCTCTTCCCAGGCTCTTTTAACAGCGTTGATGAGTTGCTGTTGGTTGTGGATTTCCTGATCACCGTCTCTAACTCTTCGTTTCAACTGATCCCACATGTGCTCTATTGGATTTAAGTCCGGACTGTTCGCCGGCCACGGCAAGACTTGAATTTGAGACGCTTCCAGTACAAACCGAGTCGCTTGAGCCGTGTGTGCACGAGCATTGTCTTGCATCAAGATGAATCCAGGACCCGCTCGCTGGGCAAATGGGATCACATGTGGTCTGACGACTTCCTCAATATACCGCTGAGCAGTAACAGTACCCTCATTTAAAATAGCGAGCTCAGTTTTGCCGTGTAAGCTTATCCCGCCCCAAATCATTACATTTGGACCACCAAAACGATCGACTTCATGGATGCAGGCTTCTGAAAATCTCTCGCCGCGTCTTCTCCATACTCTAATACGCCGATCGTCGTTAAAAAATTTAACTTTGCATTCGTCTGTGAAGAGCACCATGCCCCATTGGTTTATGTCCCAGTCCAAATGTTGACGGGAAAATCTTAAACGATTTGCACGATGATTTCTGGTTAATGGAATACGGACAACTCGCCTTCTTGATGCCTGCTGGTCTTCATGCAATCGATTACGAATAGTTTGGTCACTGACACGAGTACCCGTTGTGAGCCGTAAACGATTTTGCAGCTTGCGGGCCGTCGTTGTGCGATCTCGGCGCGCACTTAATCGAATGTAACGATCCTCTTGAGCTGTTGTAATGCGAACTCTGCCCGAACCAGGTCTTCTTCTAACACTGCCGGTCTCTTGGAAACGATTCCATAGATTTTGAATAGCTCTTCGAGAAAATCCCAATTGCAAACCCACAGATCGCTGCGAATGACCTTCTTCAATCATTGTAACGGCTCTGGTTGCTGTCAGCGAGTCCATATGACGCCTGCGTGCTTGTGACATATTGCAAAAGATGTTTCTGACTCGAGATATCAATGAACTCTGATAATTTCTAATAAACCAAGAAGCTAAGGAAAGCAAAACGTCAAAGAAAATGCAATCAAAATTTTCAAAAATAATTTTAAATTAAATTTTATTTAAAATTGTTGCCAGCATTAGATGAATACTACAATATTAAAAAGTTTAGGTATCAAAGAGTTTGTATACTCAATATTTTACTACTTTCAATATGTAAATGTTTAATAATTTACACCAAAATGAAAAAATACCTCGTGGCCCTTATTTTGTTTTGAGTAGTATATAATAATACTAGTTTAACGTTTTGTCTCTACACTGGAGCGTACAGAATAGACGTTGAGTGACTTCTTGGAAGAAGTTGCTGAGTGCGAGGTTTATTTGCCATTACAAAATTTGCGATCACGATTTTTTTTTGAGGGAGTTTGCTGATTTTTTCAAACGTCATTTTCAGCGCAACCGGGCTGTAGTGATCACGTGAACGGAAACGAGATATTTTAAGGCATTAATTACAGTGGTATTTTTTTAATTATTGTCATTTGAAAAAAATTCCACGAGCAGGATTTGAACCTGCACCCTTCTGACATACCGGGTCAGGTGCTCTTCCAATTGAGCTATCGTGGTTCTAACTAGCCCGCCGAAATTTCAACATTTGTATTTTTGTAATTTGTTCGCAACAAAATTTGCGTTAAAAATTATTTTGAACATTTTATAAATAGCTTGCCTGCTTTAACTGATCTTTAATATTTGTAAAAATATTATGATCGGATGTCAGTGACGGTAGTTGTTGACATTGAATGGGCGCCTTTGGCTTTCAAAGTAAAAAGTGTTGAATAATTTTGGCGGGCTAGTTAGAACCACGATAGCTCAATTGGAAGAGCACCTGACCCGGTATGTCAGAAGGATGCAGGTTCAAATCCTGCTCGTGGAAATTTTTTCAACATTTGTGTTTTTGTAATTTGTTCGCAACAAAATTTGCGTTAAAAATTATTTTGAAAATTTTATTAGTTATTTTTTAGTAAATTTTATTAATTTCCTAGTTCAGGCAAAAATTCAATATGTTTATCTATAAGAATTTATCTGTTTCTGTTTATATGTGTGATTTTATATGAAAAATAAATTATTACTTATTACTTATTACTTATTTTTTGATTTAAACCATAATTATATGATAATTTAATTTATTTATAATACATTTACAAATATCATATATGAAAGCGTATTCATTACTTACAATAAGTTTAATTAAAGCAGCGCCTGTTGGTGCCACACGAGATCAGTTAAAGTTGTGACATTTAAATTAAAATTTTCGTAAACGTGATCGTATTGTTAATAAAACTCGCACTGAGCAGTGGGCACTCGGTCTATGTATTCACAGTCGCCAAACGTTGTAAAGTTGCGCTCGCGATTTGTTATCTCGCCAGAGTGCTGCAGAAACATTATGTAACACCTGCCTGATTTTTTATATTCTAGATCTGAATTAATCACGATAGTAGGTATGTAATATACCTTTGTGTATTTTTTTTTAATATTATGATTACAAATTTAAACGGTTCTGTTAACCCACCCAGTAAGCTAACATTCTTGTTGAAGATAAGGTTCATGTCAGTAGTAGTCGGAGCGAGAGCGCGACGACGACGCTACTAGCAAGGTCTCTGTTCATTGCGCGGTCTGAACGCTCTCCGCACAGCGGCTCGCTTGGCATCGCACGCCATGTATTAGGAATTCGCTGATTGGTAAAAGCAGCTGCCATATAATCTTCTGAAAGCCACGAGTTGGGTGGTGTGGGGGACTTTTGTAGATGATATACTCGTGTATAGGCTATTCTCGTAGCACGTTATTATATGAATTGGTGAAGCAGGCACACCGCAACGTAAAAAAACAATAAGCAATTTAAAATATTGGGTCCTTCCTTAACTATGAAATTGTCATTTTTTTTTCACTTATTAAAAGGTGTATTACTTCTAAAAATCAATACCGATTGTTTTCTAAAGTTTACGCGAACACTACACATTTAAATGAAACAACTTTTACGGATCTACTCGCGTTTATTTTACTTTACACATTATTTAATGTTTATCCTGACGTTTCGAATCCTTTGCAGGGTTCGTGGTCACAGGGAGACTGAGGTGTTGGTCATCTCATAATTAGTTAGTAGCTTGTATACCCTCATTTAAATTTAATCGGGTGCATTCCGTTTTACGCAGAAAGAGCTTACAGTATCTTTTGGTCTGGCAGTATGGTGTTGGGGCTGAGATTTAATATTTTGTATGATGGGGTCCCAGGCTGGTGGTAGACTCCAACCATCTTCTCTATTAAAATTAGGATGTTTTTTAATTTCAATAGCCTCGCGTATCATCCTAGGGATGAATCGTTGTTCTCTAGCGAGTACTTGCGGTTTATCAAATCTGATGTAATGGTTGGGCCCCTCTAGGGAATGTTCGCATACTGCAGACAGAACATATAGCCGACGTCAAGCATAGGCGCGAAAATAAGGCTATTGAATTGATCCGTAAAAGTTGTTTCATTTAAATCAATACCGATTGTTAATATTATTATACACTTTTAATTAGGACTATGTTACTTAGGCTTCAGTAATATTATTGATTATTCTTTTTTTCAATTTTTTTAAATTGATTTCTTTTTGTTTCGCGGAATTGACGTTTTGTTTCATTGTAGCTTTAAAGGGACTTGATTTTTTTCTTTTTAATGTCTGCTATATTTAGCTAGTGAAACAAAAACACTACTCTTAATTTTTTATAGTGCTTACATAAATAGATGTAAAGAAAAATAAAAAAAAACGTTAGTATTAAAAATATAATTTCATAAAAAATCTTCATACAAAACGTCAATTTCATAGGTAAGGACCTAATATGTGCATATTTTAAAACATTGTATTTGAAAATAAGACCATTTGCCGCTCCATATGATAAAAATATCATACATGTCATCAAAGAGTGCACCGTACCGATTGAAACTGTATGGCCTCGGTCAGGGTGCACGGGCTGCGGCGGGCGCGACGGACGGGGCTTGCCGTGGCCACAGTGCGTCGCGAGCCTATTTCAGGTGTTGCAAACCAAACATAACGAATTGTATTTCGTACTAGACAGTCAGAAATGATTTGATACACCCGCCAACCGTGCGTTGTGCTTGCTTCCCAGGCCCGTATAAGTCGCAACTGGTGGATACGAAACTTTGTAAACTATGCGCTCATTCTCGCTTAAGACCGTCTCTCTCGGTTTCCTGTTGACGCACGGCGGGCGGTTTGTTAAGTTAGATATTTTGTGCCCGCTACCGCCATTGCGTTAGCCCCCACCCTTGACTAGCAATATCACACAGCAGAATTAGACGCCGGTCACTCCGACGAGGTGCAAGGGGATTGAATCACGATTCCCCTCATTCAATCTGTTTGTTCATTACGAACGGAACGACGAACCGTGTGCCATGAAATCCATTATCACCAATTAAAATCTAACTTGATGCCGGACGCACATTTATGCACGCCACGTTTAGTCCAGACGAGAGAGAGAAATTTCATTCATATTTGTTTTTTAGAGTCGTGATGTTAATCGACTTTTTGTTTTTCAGCCATATCTTTGTGGGGGGTGTTATTATGATGTATCTTAGCCGCTAGGGATCGAGAAAGTGTAAAAGGATTTGGCGGAGGCCTTTGACCCGCCACTTCTGGACAAAGTTCCATAATTTTTTTTAGTTCGACCCACTCAACAACGTAGGCCAACTAAAAATAAATCTAAATCTCAACACACCATGTCTTGATATTCTTTTATTCAGATTGAAGGTTCTAATGATACGGAAATTTCGCAAGGAAAATAGACGGTAATGATATACAAAATCATTATATCAAAATGTATATTTTTAACGCTTCGCTGGCAGAGTGGTGAAGCGCTCGGCCCGATACCTACCCAAAGATCTCGGGTTCGACTTCCAGGTTGGGCATATGATAGCTTTTATAAACAGTGTCCTACAGGTAACATAGCGTTGCGTCAAACATTACAATTAGTTTTGATTTAGAGTAGCTTGGGTCTGTCATGCTCGCTTTATTGTCTCTGCGGTGGTGGCATGTGCGTCGGGTCGTTACATTCCCTAAAATATGGTTGAGCGAAGCGATGGCTGATTCATTATGTTATACTCGTGAACGGGTGCCGCCTGTGAAGGCTGGTCTGCTCTTACATACTTGTCTTATTTTTATTATTATTAACTATAGTTTAACTTTCTTTTTTCTTAGACAGTTTTTGACTTTCACTAGTACTGTATGACATTGTAAAAAATTCAACTGGTAAATGATGTTTGGCAAACTTAAATATTTTATTTATTTATTTTTTCTTTTTGTGTTTTTTTTTCTTTTTCTTTTTTTACATGTTGTGATTGTTTTTTATATTATGTGTTTTTATTTGTGATGGAAAGTGTCCTTTTATGATAGGGCATTTTCCAATATTTTTGACGCTGTAAGGGAGAAAAGATCTGGACACTTAGTTTTTTGATACTGGACACGTAGTTTAGAGATATAGACTGTTTATTATTACTATACTTTATTTATAGCAAATTAGTAGAGTATTACAGGGACTTGTGTTTACTCACGTGGTATTACGAGTAAGCGGGGCACCAGCCAAGTTAGCATACTACGTATTTTATCGACCGTACATGTTCATGTTAACAGCGTTTGTGATGTATCTAAACTACCGCACCGGTCTTAAATCCAGTGACGCCCGGGTTCGAAACCAGTGCGGGAAATTAGTATATTCAGTTTAGCTGGTGATAGTCGATCGAACTACAGTTTGTGTAACATTATGCTAGTAGTATTCAAAGTTCGGGCCCAAATAAAGATAAAATAGCCATTTCCTTAGCAAATGAGGATTACGGGTGAAGTACGCTTACGCCTTCGGGTTGGTGATAGTGCGTACGTTAAGTCCGCCTGGCTAGCTACTGTAATTCAATGTACAAGACGCCTGCATATCACATACCCAAAACTGTCCTTCAATAAATTTTCAACAATACGTCTAAGACGTAAAGTTCAAAGTGTATTGTAGAAATTTGACAGTTTGTGGTTGACCGATGAGCAGGTGTGTGCGCAAACCTTTAAAAAAAATTACTACTTCCATATTTAGCCTTCATTTCACCTGATGTTGAGTGATGATAAGGCCGAAAGGGGAAGCGCACTTCACCCGGGATCCTCAACTACTGAGGCACTGGCTATCTTATCTCTAGCTGCCGGAACACAACAATGCAGCATCTAAACGCAGTCCATAGAGCCATCAGTAAGTGTGACGTCTTTAAAATTTATAAAAAAATGCCTTTTTCATACAATATCTAAAGCATCCGACTATCTAGTATCATAATAAAAATAAGTTACAGAGTTAATAAAGTTAATAGGTGTTAGAATCATAGAAATTGAGATTATCGGCATTTTTGTTAAGACGTCGCACACGGTACGGCTCCATAGGCAGGTTTAGGTTTCCTGGAATAAAAAATATTAAGTAGGTACATACATAGAAAATGACATTTATTTTATAATCATCACAATCATTAGTGCAATATTTATAATATTTTCGATCAAGCCAGACCCCACTGCTCCAATAACTGTGGGATATCTCCATCAACGTCATCAGACATCACGTCAAATAATTGTGTGAATTACACAAAAAATTTAAGCAAACTCAAATTGGACTACGTTGAGCGCGCGTGGCGGCCAATGGCGGCCGGCTGGGAGTCGCGGCGCGAACTGTCAACTGATCGTTTTGCTAATTTTTTGATTGTTTACAAAAACACAGTTTTAAATAATCAAAACAAGATACTTAGCTATAAATACCACCTCGATTTATATTGTAACATTATTATTTTAAATATTTTAAAACCCGCTAACAGAATAGCACGGATTAATACATACATTGTACTTTTTACTGTTTCTGGGGTGGTTTTTACTATAATATTCTTGTTAAGCCTTAACACTACTTAAAAAGTAAACCAAACTAAACGAATATTATACAACACTTAGAACGATATGTACTGCAAACAATAATGTAATTGTAATAAAAAGATTACCTATTGTTTTAATTACAGACACACTCGTAGTCCACCAGTAACAACGTAAATCATTAACGGGAATTAAATCATTTAGTAACTGCGAATCCCTGTTTCTTAGTACATACAATACATTATTTACATATTAACATAATTATTGTTTAAGATGCAATATATATTGATGTTTTAGTTTAATACATTTTTTTTGTGAGCTACATTAATCAAATAATATAATGAAACATACGATTAGTAGGAGTCCAAGTATTTCAAACTAGAAATGTTGTAACCTAATTTAACTATTCGATTCAGTAGTTCCGTTTGTCACCAATTTCTCTGCGACCAACACCATTAGATTTCCGTTCGATTTTATTGGTTTGCTCACCTGTCTACTCGCAAATGGATTGGTGTAGTACGTAATCCCCAGTTTGTGTCAGAGCATCACAGATTTTCATTTGCCGCCACTCTAGGGTAAGCCCAATATTTACAGTGTCCAGAGTGTTCTCTTTATAGGCATTGTGAAAGGATCCAACTAACCTACACTAGTCCTTTTAATGTATATGACCTATTCAGCGCCTAGCACCAGTGACTTAAAAACACGTAAATTTTCGAAATTCTATAATCATTTAAAAATCCAAATGCTATGATGAACGCATCGTTCTACCGCTATAGTATCAAATACGTGTATCCTATTTGTACAAAAAAACAGTTACAATTTGTTTAAAATTCTACAGCAATTTGTTTATGGAATACAAAATAGTGCGCTCAGTGCTCCCGTCAGTTTTAGTCCGGTGTCGCTGAACATGCCGCATGAGGCAGTAAGCTAACTCTCTCCAAAAAACAAACGCCAGTTTACTAAGACGACCGGCTATGCCAGCCATCTTCGTGCGCACCAGCGACACCGACTAGAAGTCGAAGTCGTACCAATCATCATCATCATCACGAAATAGTCTTGTACGAATACATGTTTATCTTTCGGTTTGATTCTGCTATCTTAAAATGTCCACAATCCGTGGCATGATACATTTTCCTCATAGTACAGACTGCCAATGTTTTTATTCTTCTTATTTCTTTAATTTATGTAGTATTATAGTATTTTGTCAGAATCATCAGCAAAATCAGCGTTTTGCTCTCGGGCTAATGACCTTTTTTCCACGAAATAAGGAGTAGAGATGCAAAAAGAGTTTTAAACGTTTTAAACAATTTGGTTTTAAACCGTTTTTTTTTGTTGTTTAAAACGTTTTAAACCGTTCTTAGCGGTTATTTTTCATACTAACGATTTTTTAATTTTCATACTCGTAACATCTATTTACGTTAACACTATTAAAATTGTAGAGTAGTGTGTTTGTTTCACTAGCTAAATATAGCAGACATTAAAAAGAAAATAATCAAGTCCCTTCAAAGCTACAATGAAACAAAAGGTCAGTTCTGCGAACAAAAACAGAAGTAATTTTTTTTTTAAATTGGGCAAAATCAATAATCATTGTTATTACTGAAGCCTAAGGCTCAATTAAAGGTGTAAATAATATTAACAACCGGTATTGACTTTTAGAAGTAATACACCTATTAATAAGTAAGAAAAAAACGTCAATTTCATAGGTAAGGATTGACTTTTAGAAGTAATACACCTATTAATAAGTAAGAAAAAAACGTCAATTTCATAGGTAAGGGCCCTATACTAGGCTTATCTTCTGGGGTCTCCTTTTTTTTTGTGTTTTAACACTGCTGTAAGCACACACATGCCACAATGTAAACCAATTTTTTTTAGTTGTGTTTATCTGTTGTATTATTGTTTTATGTGTACCTATGTCTGTGGTTTTTGACATTTTATAATCTACCTATAAGAAAAAAAAAATTGACACTCACCGACACATCTCGTCTTCCGCAGGTCCACAGTGAAAACGGCCACGTCCCTGGAGGTGTAGTAGACCAGCACCCTCCGGATCAGCATCACCCAGGCGCCCCGCCACTCTCCGGTCACCCCCTCCTGCGAAATAATACACCGTTGAGCAGGGCTTGATAACGTTACACGCTATAACTATCGTTAAGATAACATAATCAAGAATCAAGTTGTTGCAAGTAGTGGTTCGAACTTGCACTTTACGATCTTTATAACAAAAACTTAAGTAAAAAGAAGTATAAAGTATTATGTAACTTTACATTTATAGTGTAATAATGTGAATGTGTTTTGAGTTTGGATTTCTTTGTTCAATGTGCTGGATAGGGCCTTATCAGAATTTCATTAAAAAAATCTTTCGTTTTTTTACTTTACATGAATTTGTGCTTGTTAACTTTTAACATACTATTTTAAGGTTCCTTTTGTATTTCTCTTACAAGTGAATTGTTAAATTGTTTTAGAGAAATAAATTTCATGAAAGAAATAATTAAATTTGTACGGAACAGTAGATCTACATAAATATGATTTTGCTTATTAGCACGGTGTTCCTTATACTTAGTCGGAGGCTATGTTACGGGATTATACACATATTAAAACACATCCTGAAGGTGTTCGGTATTGTATTCGATCGCGTTAACGAAAACGTGCTACTTTCAGCATTGAAGCAGCGCCTCCTAATATCGAAGTTAGAAGGCCAGTTAAAATTTTGCAATACAAATTTTCCTTTTCGTTACCGTGATTGAAGGAACACATATTAATAGGCACTCAGAGGGCTGAGTGCAAGCTTGTGGAAGGTTGCATGGCAGGACACTTAATTATAATCATATTACATTGATGCACTAGGTATCTCTACGTTGTGGCCGCCTACTTTAGGTATAATGCACAAGCACTAAAACAATTTTATTTTTAACTTAATAGCAAAAGGGTATTGGCCAATTAGTGTGGGGGTTTGGTGCCTTTTCTACGGGCTATGACATGTAAGCCCAAGGCCGGCCGGCTCAATTCAGCGATATGAGCGTATCCATACCTATCAGAAGTTTATTTTAAAGTATTTGCTGTAAATAATTGATATTACTGACTTAAAATTTAAAAAATTGCGCTTTTCTTTAGTTGACATTACAATTGACATTACTAAAGAGAAATTAGTTGTTTTAAGTGACACTTTTGACTGGTGTAATAATAATACAGAATGCTTAAAAAACTAATTCCGATTCCCAGACAGGAAATATATTTTATCTAAAATCTTATGATGAACTTTTATTCTTTATCAGAATCGGCCTCGAGACCTCATCGAGTATTTGCCGTCATTTCTCATGATTCCGGATTTTCGGATTCGGATCATACAAAAACTTCTTGAATAAAATCGCTCATATCCTGGAATGGTTACGCGGTTTAGAGCAATGCTGACATATAAAATATTATTCATATGGAAGTCTCGTTCGTGCGCAGGCATTTCCAAAATGACACCAAAGCCCTTTGCCATACAAATTCTCATTTTCGTAAACGTGTAATCAAACTCGCAATAAGCACTATGAAGGCTTTTTGGAGAGAGTTTGGTAAATGCCTCAAACGACATTTACAGCGTCACCGGGCTTCACTCTGGAGACGCTTCTTCACGCCACATAAGTTGACGTTTTCGTTAACGTTTTCGATATTGCATGAATATTAATAGTAACTGTTATCTTATACCTTTAAACGAGCAATTTTTGTACTCGTATATATCAAATCAAATCAAAATATTTTATTTGCATAGCTAAGTGTATCAGGTGGAATATAATTTTTTTGTAGCTTTATAACTAAGTATATGTATATACATAATCTGAATCACGGAAACGGCTCCAACGATTTTCATGAAATTTAGTATGCAGGGGATTTCGGGAGCGATAAATCGATCGATCGACCTGGATGACCGAGCAATCTTAAATTGAGTAGGTACAAATTATCGAGTCCATGGTGGTACAATTCATATGATGAGGTCGCGACCGGGCTACTAGTAATACAACCATATCTCATGATGTTATTTTTTAATTTTCGAACCCCTATTGGAGCACCACCTACCTACCGGGTCCAAAATTAAATATATAAAGATAATCTATATACATATAATAGCTTGTCCTGACTGATTCATCAACGCCGAGCCAAAACCGCTGAAGCTAAATAGATGAGGACAGGTTAACTGAGTGACGTAACCAGCCACTTCGAGAGGATGTTACGGAAATCATCCCCTTAGGGCTTAGAGGGTTAAATAGGTGGTGAGAGTCCGTCAGGTTTGAAGTAAAATATATGAAAAACCAATTTGCGAAATACCCTTCGCATTTTGAAAAAAAATTAAGGATGCCGTGTCTCTGGAATTTTGCTTTTTTTTCTCTAAAGAAGTAATAAACGTGTTGAAGGTTTATATGGAAAAAAAAAATATTTTTAAAATAAAAGCTATAAAAATGTATGATTTAAATCAATATTTAGATTTTTGAAAAAATAAAGAATAACGTCTTAGCATTTTTCTTACAACATCCCCTAGAGGTGAAATAGGGAAGGAAAGATTGTACGTAAATCTGTTGTAAGTGTGGGCGGTGGTAGCTCTATTTGTCTCTTTATTTCATAAATGGTTAAATCCTCTTCAAGGTTATTATTACAACGGATTCTAAAAATAGACTATTACAATTCTTGTTTTAATGCACGTATGAAATAAGATAACATTGGTTTCTCTTGTGGAAGCTTCACCTCTACACATGTTATCCAAAAAAAAAATTAAGTTATGTCGTTACGTATTTACAAAAAAATTAAACTTAACCAGTAACGTAATAAGTTGACTACAATAAAACAAAACAAACAGTAAACATGGATTACGCCATACTACTTGGACTTTGCTAGCGGGGCGGCCTAATGCCCACGCTACGCAATTCTTTTAATCGAATAATAACAAAAACATCGTTACAAAATCAATATTATTACAAAAACATGCAAAACAATGAACAAATCCTACGTTGTCATAAAATCCATAATACAAAAGAGATATCTACTTATATCTTTTATAATCGGGACTGGCTCGTGACATTATGTACTTATATTATCTTAACACAACACTAGAAGTAAAAACACTAGATAGTTACAGGCTATATCGATAAACAGCTTGCTGTTACTACGGGTGTTTCTAAACCACCGCTGGAACCTACTTGTTTCCTGATCCATGACTTGGTTGAATGAACACACTTGCGCTTCACCGTGCACAAACTGATGCCCATTAATATAATCACTGCAATCAGTACTATGACCGACAAATAATTAATGTTTGTCTCTACTTGCGTGTTGTTAACCGCTGCTTGGGCTTGGGCAAAAGCCACGTTGTCTTGTTTGCTTTGCTGGCTGCCCATTTTAAGGGGGTGCAGCGCGGACGCAAAACTGCGAGTTTCAAGTTTCTTTATGATAGCGAGCGAGCGGCGCGTGGCAGTGGTGTGACAACGGCGCACGACTACGAATACGCACGCACATTAATATCTGTACAGAGTAGGATGCTGATTTAATTAGAACAATGTTTACTTTCGTAAAATCATAGGCGTTTGGATAAAAAATTATAAAAGTCTTAATATTTTCATATTCATATTTTTTAATTGAAAAATAAGACAACAGTGCCCTGCGGAATATCAATACAAACATTTTGATGTCGGATCATTGTTTCATTTGTGCTGTATTTACAAAGTTTCTGAAGAAATAAGTTTTTATATATCACTACTTTTACGTATTGTTAATGCAGGTTCTGGGTATTTGTTTCAAATTCCAAGACAACCATGCCCTTGTGAAAGGATCAAGCTAACCTACACTAGTCCTTTTAATGTATATGACCTATTCAGCGCCTAGCACCAGTGACTTAAAAACATAAAAATTTTCGAAATTCCGCGCTGCACCCCCTTCACAAAAGAATAAACTTTCTTGAAAATTAAATGAAAGAAATGGTAACTAACAACTTGGTCTATCGTCTCCTATTATGTAATGACAAAAAATCTTATGAGAGCATATAACATCATTTCATCTGTTCTAGTTAATAAAATATCAAAGGTATGCATAATTGCATTTAAAACTCAATAACCTACATACATAGTACGTATAAAGCATTTCTTACCATATCGGTTTCGCAATCGCTATGTACTGTAAAATGTTTCACAAAAACACGTACAATCATACACATATCAGACGTGACCTGGTACTCGTACATGCCTAAACGCGTAGTACCGAAATACATAAAGTACTTCTGGAACAATAGCATTAAATGCTGTACATAAGTATACACAATACTAAGTTACACATACTACAGTGTAAGTTACTAACTACTATAGTCATATCGAATTAAAACTTCTAAGTTGGTGCGCTAGAGGCACACAGGAATGCGCTGACGCGATACAAAGACCACCTGTTGTGCGCGATACGGATACGGAGCTACTAGTGGTCGCCCAGTGGTCGAAATTCGTTCGTAATTTTATTAAGGCTGCACGGATTGTATCCTGAGCAATGAAAAATTAAAAAAGATAGAATGTGAGTTTGGATTGGCATTGACAGATGTCGGCCGCATTAAAGACAAACAATACGTGTGTGTCAAATACATGGTAGTGTGTGTAATGTTGTTTTTGTTGATTTAATGTATTTTTATGCATAATAAAAAAAAATAACATTCGCATAACCTTCTCTATATAAACTATAAGTGTGCGAAATTTCATACTCCTCCATCCGCGCAATTTTCGTAAAAACGGGTACAAAGTTTTTGCTTCACGTATTAATATATAGATATAACACGTGACATAATACGTGTCCAAAGGCGTAGCACCCAAGCACCTACGCAAATTACTTATGTATGACACAATACAATGGAAAAGAACTGTAACTGACTTACAACAAAAAGAAGTTACGTTAGTCACAATATTATCTTATAACCATGCAATCCCATGCGGGAGACATCACTGTGATTGGCTCTTGCAGCCGTTACCACTCGACGAAGATGGGGCGTCGGAACCGGCAGTTTTATTACAAACAATCACAAGTCAGCTAGCCCACGTGAACAAAGCCGCGAGCAAAAGCTAGTATTTCATAAATGGTTATACACTCTAAAAAATGAAGGCCAACTAAGAGCGATTTTCTCTTAGTTGACCCTAAATTAGATGAAACAATAATGTTAATATATAACTCAATCAAAGCTGATTAGTTATATTAATAAGTTAAATTATGATTGAACTAATCATGTAGGCGTGATTATTGATTCTAAGAAGCATATAAGTCGTATCAACTATTATTATCTCTATTTGCATGATACGATCATTTCTAATAGTTAGTTTAAACAAAAAAATATGTTGCATCAATTATTATTAAAGTATTAGTATAACAATGTATAATAATCGTTTTAATAATTATCATTGTTAGTTTAATCAGTTGAACTTATTTGATTTGCCTTAAACCTATTTATTAAATCAATTAAAATTATTATCTTTAAAACAACCAATTTTTGTTATTCAAACCAATAATGACAAATAATCATTTTTATTACTTGAAGTTATTGAATGAACAATAAGTTAATTGTTAAATTCTAATAACATTAATTTGTTTAAATCGAATATTGTATTAGTCAAAAGAAATACTATTTTGATCGATTTAATCAAGAGTCCGACTCTAGCGGCGGAATGCGAGGGGCGCGAAGCGGGGTGCGAGGGGTGCACGGCAACCCCGACGGCGCCGCCGCAGCGGTAGAAAGAAACCTGTTTATTCGTGCTTGATCGTTCGTTGGAGTGGTTGAGTTTGTGACAGTTGGACTCACAAAGGATTTTATATGGTGTGCATGGTGAGTCCTTTCATATATAGAAATGGACGACGTTAGCGAGCTTCTGAAGACCTGGGAGTTGGAAAATTTACTACCAGTGTTTTACGGTAAGTACCTATCTATCTCAGTTTTCGTTTGTGCTAAAGATCATAAAAAAGGGTGTGGCGGTTCCCTTTGATGACGTTGTGGGAGAAGACAATTGACCTACCTGCATGCCTAAACATAAAATGCATAGATATTATTAGTGCACCTAAGTACAAGATGCTACATGCAACTTGTGTTACAGCCTGCCATTTTGAATAAATACGTACCTACGTAACATAACAGTACTTGTACAAAAAAGTAAAAGCCAAAAAAATACAAAAAATCAGTGAACCCTGCTTTCGAAACACTGAGAAGCTCGAGATGATAAGTTTTTGGTCACCCATCCGATGACCGGTTTTTGTGAAAGTTGCCTAACCACAGCACTCGCAGACCGGGCGCGTTACTATTACTACTGCGCCATCGAGCTCCTCTTAAACATATTCAGTTTGCTACAAAATAGCATTTGATGAATGTTACTGCTATTGGTACGTAAGTTTACACACGGCTGTAGACCTTGTAGGGTACCTATTGAGAAGAACCGGCAAGTAACTCGGCAAGGGCATTTCTTTTCTCCCTTTTACAGTATTAG
The DNA here is from genome assembly GCA_963082485.1 of Eudonia mercurella. Lineage (NCBI taxonomy): Eukaryota > Metazoa > Arthropoda > Insecta > Lepidoptera > Crambidae > Eudonia > Eudonia mercurella. The sequence goes on from OY720022.1 coordinate 25,496,967, forward strand.
CGTCAGTGTCTTTAACAGCGTCATAGGTACCTACATAAATCGACACTAATCTATCTATCACCTATCTATATTAATGTTTTCTAAAGTTTACGCGAACATTTCAAAGGTAGGTAGGTAGGTATTTAGTTTGTTGCCAGCTCCGTTTACGAACTGCATTTATTATTTTCAGAACAACAAATTACAATTCAAGCGTTATCGGCTCTGACGGATGATGATGTAAAAGAGCTGATCCCTCTAACAGGTCCTAGGTCCCTCTTTATGAGATGTTGGAGGTCATGGAAGGCTGAGTTTTCTTCGGTTTGTATACTTAATTATCTACCTAGGTGACTTTAATCTTATATTGCTCATCAGAGGAGCTCTTTGGCACAGTGGCTAGTGCGATCGTGTAACGATTGCAGAGCATAAGTAACTTTCGCATTTATCATCATGAGCTCATTTATGTCCCCACTGCTGGGGCACAAGCCTTGGATGGATAGGGAGAATTAAGGCGACACTGATTGCGGATTGCTGGTTGTTAACGACTGCAGCCAGGACCAACGGCTTTACGTGCCTTCCGAAGCAGATGATACATTTTTGGTCACCCATCCGATGACCGGCGTTTGCGTAAGTTGCTTAACTTCAGCACTCGCGCTCAGCACACGCAGTCCGGGCGTGTTAACCACTACTCCATCAAGCTCCTCATTTTTTGCATTCCTGCAATGGGTGACAAAAAATAAATATCTCTAGCTCCGTTAAGTAGGTACTTACTATCTGTATTGTATCCCACCATGTAACTCTGTCATTTAGCTTTTAATACCTAATAAATCATTAATTTACAGACTCTGTTGGATTTTTCTTTGTTTGACTCTATAAACAAGGATATAATAGTGATTCAGGAGTCTTCTGATAAAGGAAAAGAAAATGTGTCTCCTATAGTTCACTTAAATAGCAACGACACCGAGACCAGTTCTGAGGGCATGGTATGCTATTTTAACTCATTTGTTTTCAGTTTTCTTTTTTTAAGAACTAAATTCAAATTTAAAAATAAAATATAAAAACTTTCAAATAGGTAAGTACTTATTTAAAATATCTTGTTATTTCCTGGTAATAACTAAATACCTTACCCTATCTTACTAAGTAATTTTAATAACAAAACCAATGATAACTTTCATCATAACCAAAAAATAAATAATGGAGTAGGTAAGTACCTATGGTGTTGTGAGTAGTAAACTATTTATTATCATAGCTTCATACGTACTACCTGTTTTTCAATAAATGCAAAGACATAATTTAGAGTCATAATCATAAGGGACAGTATAGGTAGTTAGAAGTTTATCATTCTTTATAGTTTATCATCATATTTATTATACTTTTTTCAATACAACTTTAGGTAATTAATTTTTATTGACTTAGAGGATGAAAGTTACTAATGTTCTTACTCTCTACTGAGATGCAACAATACAAAGATATAAAGACAAAGAGTATACCTATAAGTATGTGAAAGTTATTATTTTTATTTATAAAACAATTATATTTTTGTTATTATGGATATCATCACTCGGATGGCTCCAAATTTTGAATACATAGGTGTTTTTTTAGATATTGGAAAATCTTTTGAAGCAATCCCTCGACTCTGCGACACTCCTTGCATTTAAAGGTCGCTGTCTTGCTGGCGATAGTGCAAGAAACTTATTAGCAGCTGTTATTGCTAAAGCAATATTATCAGAAAATATATCACCTATCAATGGTGCAATTTATTATAAGTGGGCCAATCATATCAAAAAGCTTTTTCCTGGTGAAAGGACCACCACATATTATATCCCAGCTTGCACTACTGCAAATGGAATTGTACTACAGGCTAAGGGGAAACTGGTCTACCAGGTGATAAACAAGCGAAGGCGCTTACAAAGTTTAGGAGCTCTACCAAAAGGAAAAGGAAAAAGGAGCAGAGAAGACAGTCCCATTCAATTGTTAGGATATAATCCATCTCCAAGGCCTTTACCTAGTATTTTCAATGAAGAAGAAAACAAATATGACGAAAACCTTGAGGATGACTTACAATGGCTTCAAAATTCTTCTGAGCCTTGGTGTTTAGTGGAAGAGAAGTGGGAGAAGACTCACAAATTAAGAACGCGATTTTTATATGACTCAAACAAGGATACCACTGAAAAATACTTCGACAAATACCCAGCGTTAAAAAAACCACATGGTTATTTTCTGGTAAATATTAATTTGTTTCTGTAACTATGTAAATTCAATAATTTTTAATCTGTCAAGCCCAGACAACTTATTACCTAAATACTAAAATGATTTTTTATCTTTTCAGCTACATAAAGACTTCAATGCTATACATGATTTTTCTAAAAATAATCTATTTATTTATTTTCCATTGTTGAAAATAAAGCTGCAAGAACTGGTAAAAACGAAAAAAACAACAGACCCATTTTACCACGAACTGATAACACTTATCGATTGTAAGTATTATTAAGAAAGCAAGCTATATTTTTACCCACCATTGTGGGTTAGTGGTTAAACCGGTCTCAGCCATTAGGCCCCGGGTTCGGTACCCACAGGTGTACTTGTTTGGTTTGTGGTAAGCTTGTTTTAAGTCAAGCCTAACTAGCTACCACCATTTTATCTATCTATGTCGCCACAACAACAGTTAGCATGGTTGTGTTTTAAAACACAACCATGTTGTTTTTTTATCTTATATATAACTGTTAACAGTTAGATATAAGATAGCCAGTTCCTCAATGAAGAGCACTTCCACTTTTCCGCCTTACCATTACTTAACATCAGGTAAGATGAAGGCCAAGTGCGTTTAAAAGGTTCATACTTTTTATTCATTATTTTTTTTGTCTTACGGGTAAGCACTTTGCTTTCATCTCACCTGATGTTAAGTGAAGGTAAGGCCGGGAGAAGCGCACTCCACCCGAAAACCTCACTTAAATAAAGATAAGATAGCCAGTAGGCTATCTTATCTCTAGCTGCTGAAACACAACAATGTAACAAACATTGATGTTAAGGCAACATATTTAGATAAGATGGTGGTAGCTAGTAAGATGGAAAAACAAGCCCCACCACTATCACATCAATAAGTTTATGAAAGTTTAAAATCATTGACTACCAATGTAGTCCATACCATTGACTAAACTAAAACCTTTACCTAGATTTTTTCTCGGCTTGTTTTATAGTGAGAATAAAGTTTTTTTTTAAATTCCACTTTCTCTGTTTGCAATCGGTCTTACAAAAATGAAATTGATATCTAATTTACTCAAAACTTTTTCAGCATCCAACGAAGAAATATCTAACCTAGCAGGATTTCTTGCTATGCCATTCTTGCTCAACACGGTGTCGGTCCAACAAAAGAAAAAACGCAGTTCGCAAGAAAGACAAACCTGGAAGCCTAGCAAAGCGGAGGTACGGGAAGGCTTTATAAAGCATGTGAAATGTAGTGCAGAAATAAACCAGGCAATTGAACTACGGCTAGCAACACTGTGTAAAAAAGGGTCACCATCCCAGCCGTATATAATTATAGTTGGTGAGTCACTAGAGAAAATTAATACATTTTTAATTGTTGCAAACAGATCAATAATCTATGAAACGCAGTCTATTATGCACGCAGTTGATTCATGTTACAAAATAGTATGGGCCTTAAATTTAGAGTACGGTATTGATACATACCCCGTGTGGTTTTTTATTCAAAAAGCCCTCTATAAAATGTCGTCTGCCTTCGATAAAGGCTCAACTGCTACTGAGTCCCTCCTCACTGATTGCAATATAGAAACATAAGAGAACCATAACCTAATTATATAATTTTATTTCTTAAATTACAATTAATAAGGAGTTTAATACAGTTTATTTTGATAAATACTTGTAATACTGTTACAAAAATTTATATTTAATGTGCTGGTGGTGCACGTTAGTTTTTTGTTAATATTGCATGATTATTCATAATAAATAAGTAAAAATAATTGTTGTTGTATAAAAAGATTAGTTATTTGAACAAAATGTTAACCTGTTTTTTATGTCATGTCAAACTATCAGATTTTAAACATCTTAGGGTACATTTTCAGTTAATACACACTCCAAAGGAACTCAGTGTATACAAGTGTGTAGAAAATAGCTGTAACCGTCAATTCCAATTATTAAATTCTTTTAGGAGGCATATTTTACGAGAACATACTCCAGGAAACTCTAGTGAAAAAATAATTACAATGCAGCCTGATCATACAGTGACTGTTGTTTCACCTACCGTATCATCTACTCTTTCTCATGATATTATTGTTCAACCACAACAATTTCTACAATCTTCAAGTAATGTAGAATCTGTAGAAAAAGCACTGTCTATTTTTATAGCCGGTTTATACGCCAATCAATCGCTACCTAGAAATATTATTCAAAAAATAATAGACAGCTTTCATAATTTTGTTTCATTGAATTTACTTTCAACTGTAAAGCAACGCCTTAAAAACTTATGTTTGGATAACATTATTTTGCCTAGCAATTTTAATACTGTTGTAGAGTCAATTGAACCAATATTGACAACTCCGTGGAGTATGTTTGAAACTGAACACAAGCGACTAAATTATTTTCTTAAAAATCAAACTTACATAAAACCAGAATCAATTGTAATTGGTGAGAGATTGGATAGAGTTAAAAGAATGGGTATTAACCGTCTTGTACCAATCACTTGTGAAGAACATTTTATTCCACTTCGTAAAGTTTTAAAATCATTTTTTTCACTTGAAAATATATTAGCTGATACTTTATGTTATATGAACCGTCTTACTTGTGATAGTGAATTAAATGCTGCTAAAGAAAATTTTATACAAGGATCGTTTTGGCAAAATAGAATGAAAACCAATGAAGGCAAAATTGTAATTCCCATTTTTATATTTTTTGACGATTACGAAACCGGAAATGCATTAGGGTCCAGATCAGGACAGCACAAATTGGGTGCTGTCTATGCATCTGTTCCTTGCCTCCCACCTTGCCGAATATCCACTCTCAGCAACATATTTCTGGTTCTTCTTTTTCACTCCACGGACAGAGTTAAATTTGGAAACAAAATTATCTTTCGCTGTGTGATAAATGAACTAAATTATCTTAGTGAACATGGTGTAGAGTTCAACTTACCTAATTTTAAAGGTATTGTTTATTTTGAATTAGGCTTGATCTTGGGCGATAATCTAGGTATTCATTCTATAACCGGTTTTCTGGAGAGTTTTTCCGCAAATTTTTCTTGTAGAACTTGCAAAGTGAGAAAAGAGGTGTTAAAAACGCAATGTTATGAAAACAAAGACTTATTACGTACTTCAACACAATATGAATCAGATCTATTACTACAAAATCCGTCATTAACTGGCATCAAAGAAAAATGCATTTGGCTTGACGTAAAAAAATTCGATTTGTTTAACCAAGTAGGCGTTGATTGCATGCATGATATATTAGAAGGCGTTGCAAAATATGTCATGCAGTTTATTTTGCTTCAATACATAAGACGACTTAAACTTTTTTCGTTGAGTTTGCTTAATGATAGAATTCACGGTTTTGCTTATGGGCCTGACTTTAGGAACCAACCTTGTACTTTGTCGATGGAACATTTACTTCATGGAAATGTACGTATGTCAGCGTCAGAAATGCTTACTTTTTTGAGATATTTTGGATTATTTGTAGGAGAGTTTGTACCTAGGAGTGACGAAACATGGAAGTTATATAAGAAATTAAGAGCGCTTTTAGAGCTCGTTTTAGCTACAGCTTTTGCAAAAGGGACTGAGGAATTGTTACAAACAACGGTAGCAGAGTTTAATACGCTGTATATGTCACTTACTAATGATTTTTTAAAACCAAAATTCCACAATTTAATTCATTATCACTCTGCACTTGAAAAATTTGGTCCTATTGTATTTTTATGGAGTATGCGATTTGAAGCAAAGCACAGATTATCCAAATTAGCTGCAAATGTCTCGTTTAACAAAAAAAATGTTTCTCTAACTCTAAGTACAAAACATCAGCTACTTTTAAATGAAATTTTTGTAAAAGGCAAGTTAGAAGATTTACTCCACACAGGCCTTACTGTAGATACAACATCAGGTGAAAAGCAATTCATTTGCTCCAGTTTAGAGTTATGTACAAATAAGCCTTTAGTGAAAATTTCTTGGGCTACTATCACTTCAACCCGCTATGTACCTGGTACTATTTTAGTTTATAGTACAAGTTCTGGTGATACACTGCCTGTATTTTTTCAAATACAAAAAATTTGTTTGTATGATTCACAAAATCTTATTTTAGTAGGAATTGTATTAGAAACATTAGAATTTGATAACCATTTCTGTTGTTATGAAGTTAAGGAAACAAGCACAATACAAAAGGTTATCAAATTCAACTCATTAACATCTTCGATACCTTGTAATATTAATATTTTAAGTAGTGGTAAAAAATATGTGACTTTACGCTGTACGGTTTAAAACCAATAAATAACCACTTGCAATTATATTTTTTGTTTTATTTCATTAAAATATTGTAAATTATATACCAGTACACACGATAACTACTGCAATAAATTATGCTAATGTTTGAGGTCCATTTGATAACAAGAAATCAAAATCATCATTAATATAATATAATAATGATATTAATGACGAACTAGTTATAAATATAAACAGATCAGGCCTATGTAGTATATTTAAACTGCCTGTACTAACATACATTTGCTTCTATTCTAGTTTTTTGGTACCGAACGATCACTTCTTAGATAAGGTAAGGCTCTCTAGGTCGAGGTAAGGCAGCGCAGGGCGCCGATACAAATTTATTAATTATTTTCATTCGCTTTTGTATACGCATTTGAGGTACTGTCCTTAAGTGACAAATCTGATTTTAATTCAATGTTAAGTCCGCGCTTATGAGTGAACATAGATACGATATATTATTACGACAGTACCTCAATAACGTTTATTAAGTTCAGTGCGATTTAATGATAATGCTCGGCGCGCCTAAATCGACCTATTTAGCTTTAAAAGACCATAGGATGAGATCGGACGGTCCTAAAAAAACTAGAACAGCATAATTTGTAGAAGAACAGTCAATGATCATATTAATATTGACAAGGCGCAGGCCACATATAAATGGCGTCGGGCGCGGACATGGCACAGGCGGCTTCCTATTCCATTCAAATTTCATACTAAGTGCATGGAAATAAAGCGCGATTTAAGACACACGGTATGTCGTGGCTCTGATGTGCTTATGACGAGCCATTTCGGCGCGTCATTGCGCTTTATTTCCATGCACTTAGTATGAAATTTGAATGGAATAGGAAGCCGCCCGTGCCATGTCCGCGCCCGACGCCATTTATATGTGGCCTGCGCCTTAGTTGAACTTACAAGGGAACTTGTAAGAACAGCCATTTATCATATTAATATTGACCAAGATCTTAGTTGAACTTACTAGGGAACTTGTTAGAACAGCCATTTATCATATTAATATTGACCAAGATCTTAGTTGAACTTACAAAGGAACTTGTTAGAACAGCCATTTATCATGTTAATATTGACCAAGGTCTTAGTTGAACTTACTAGGTGAACTTTTCAGTACAGCCATTTATCATGTTTATATTGATCATAGTCTTAGTTTAACATACTAGGGGAACTTGTTAGAAAAGCCATTTATCATATTAATATTGACCAAGGTCTTAGTTGAATTTACTAGAAGAACTTGTTAGAACAGCCATTTATCATCTTAGTATTAACCAAGGTCTTAGTTAAACATACTAGGGGAACTTGTTAGAACACTAATTTATCATGTTAATATTGACCAAGGTCTTAGTTAAAGTTGTTAGGGGAGCTTGTTAGAACAGCTATTTATCATATTAATATTAACCAAGGTCTTAATAGAACTTACTAGGGGAGCCTGTTACAACAGTCATTTATCATGTTCATATTGACCAAGACCTTAGTTGAATATACTAGGGAAACTTGTTAGAACACTCATTTATCATGTTAATATTGACCAAGGTCTTAGTTGAACTTACTAGAGGAATTTTTCAAAACAGCCATTTATCATATTAATATTGACCATGGTCTTTGTTGAATTTACTAGAGGAACTTGTTAGAACAGCCATTTATCATCTTAATATTAACCAAGGTCTTAGTTAAATATACTAGGGAAACTTGTTAGAACACTCATTTATCATGTTAATATTGACCAAGGTCTTAGTTGAAGTTACTAGAGGAACTTGTTAGAACAGCTATTTATCATATTAATATGAAACAAGGTTTTAGTTGTACTGACTAGGTAAACTTGTTAGATCAGCCATTTTTTATTGGTAATATTGAATAAGATCTTAACTGTCTTAGTTAAGTAGCTATAGTAAGTACAATCAAAATCATCTTAATTGATGTATTCAACGTCTTGTTAGGCTCGTATGGAATCAAGATGCTTGATCACAACTATCACAATCATGGTAAAAGCTACCAATTTTTTTTTAGAGTGTATCCTCTATGTTCTATGTTATTGGTGACGGTTTCCGCACTTAGTCCTTAAAGTAGACCATTGTACGTGAGCCATGGCGGCCGGTTATTTCAGCCAGCCCACCTCCCTCCAGAAGCAGATTAGTCTTCCTAGTCTTCCCAAGACATCCGCGAGTGATCCCGGTGTACCGAGAGTTTCTCTGCGGATCTGAGCGACGCTGGTGCACTCAAGGAGTACATGCGCCACCGTCTCCTCCGCCTCCATGCACGCTCTGCACAGAGGACTGTCAGTAATACCCAGTGCGTGAAAGTGTTTATTCAGCGAGCAGTGTCCAGTAATGGTCCCCGCCACCAGTTTTAGGCTATTCCTGTCCATGCGCAGAAGGCGCTTAGTCAGTTTTGTATCCAGGGATGGCATAGCCTCCTTGGATTGCCTGCATCCTGGTGTCGAGGTCCACCATTTTGTTGCTTGTGTCTGTGTGTGTTCCCTTAACCAGCTCCCTAACTGGTTGAAGGGGACGGGTACTATCGGTTCTGGTCCAACAGCTTTTGTGTCGGAGCCTCTTCTGGCTAGTTCATCAGCTGCATCGTTACCACGTGATCCACTGTGTCCCTTGGTCCATTGCAGTGTCACTGTATTTCGGTTTAGTACCGTAACGCGTTCTAGAGCGTTGTGGCATTCTAGTATCAGTCTTGAGGTGATCTGGTTTTTCTTTAAGGATTTAAGGACCGAGGCACTATCGGAGAGTATACGGATATGGGTATCCGTGACTTTTCTGACCTCTATGGCGTGTGCTGCTTGGATAATGCCAACACATTCCGCTTGATAGACAGTATTTAGCATTCCTAGGGCTGTCGCTGGGTGATGCCATCAAAGGCTGAAGTTTGATTGCATCCTCCTTTATGCGTGTATGTTTGATTCTGGAATCCCTACTTAGGGGGTCGGATACTTCGAGCCTGAAGGTCGCTAGGGCCGCCTCTTCTCTTACAACTAGATGTAGGGGTGGTAACCCCAGCATCGCCTGTAGAGCGGCGGTGGGTGCTGTCTTCATGCTGCCGGTAATTGCTACGCAGGCGAATCTTTGTAGTTTTTCAAGGTCTTTCTGGGCCGTGCTTAGATTGGTCCTAGGCCACCAAACTAAAGAGCGGTTATATCCTCTGCAATGTTCTGTTTCGATTCGGCTCTGACCTGTGTTGCCTGTATCGGTGAATTCCACGTGAATACCGATTCCCGGTACAGGCTTGTTAAAATGGTTTATTTCAAAAATCGGTTCAGTGCGGTATATTTTTATTGCGAATATTTTCAATAAAAAAATATTTTTGGTATCCAATCCAGCAATTTTATTGGTAACATGGGAATATTGAATAATAGTTGATTTTACCAAGTTAGTTTTGGGGATATCTATTTTTCGTCACAATGAGCCAATTACGAAGTACCTACTTATTTACCATAAATAAATGGATTTATTGTTAGTGTCATGTGTGTGTCCCTCAAAAAGTTTATTTCATTATCTTATCCATTTTTTTTATTTATTAACAGACTTTAAAAAAAATGGAGTTTATCAATTTGGATGTATATTTTTTATGTAAGTTCGCGCATTTCTCCATCATCTATGCACTGGTTTGGATGATTTTTTGTGACCAAAAGCGATTTGTCACTTACTGACGTACTCAGAGACGCCAATTAAGTTTTAACGACAATTAAATGTCTTTCCTCCTCTATTTAGCACAATACATAAAAAAGTGGCAGCAAGAGACTTAATTGTCATTAAAACGTAATTGACGTCTCTGAGTACGGCAGTTAATGGTCCCATTTTTTTATTTAAAAATTAACTTAAAAGCCTCTCTTGTTAGTTTCAACCGATGTTCTCTTTAGAATAAAGTGTAGAAGTTGTTGCTAAAATATTTGTTGTACATTTACATAACTGGGTTGTTTTTTAAAATATGTGGTGTAAATGTATTTTAGTTTTGAGTATTTATTCTTTGTAACGATAACTTCACGTGTGACATAATTTTAAAATTAAATGAAATGAACACACAGTACAAACTTATGTAGGACAAAACAAAAAAGTTATTAAAAAGAGTATCTGATAGGGACTCTAGACTTCCTGGCGGGAAAGTGAAGAGTCATGTCTGCGGTTTTGTTTTATTTTCTAAAATTTGTATTATGTCGAATATTAATGTGAAATAATGGTGGATTATTAACCGTTAAGTGTTCGTGAGTGTGCATGACTGTTGTTGGCAAATGAAACAAAACAGTGCAACGTCACTTTTCTAATTCTCTCAAGAAGTCCGCCCGAGGACTTAGTAAAGCCCCACATCTTTACTGAGATACTCGAGGGGTTGAGGGGTATATCATTTCTCACTTCTCATTTCTATTACCATTCATCATTATCATACAGAAAAGTAATATTGTTCATTGGCTAAATGCTTGTGCAAAGCCATAAAAGACGCTATTGGGACTCTACAGCATTCGTTTCAGTAAACAAATCACTACAGCGCTGATCTTACGTGGAGACCCCAGTTCGGTGTGAATGTACGCGGTATTATTAATTTTAAAAGCCTGTAACGACAAATTATTGTTAGGAACTCGGTCAAGGAGATCGATGCCGAGCATAGCTCAGGCCAGACATTCGAAATTAAATATTTATGGATGCAGGCGAGATCAAAATATAAATTTCTATTCCAGTTTCAGCACATATAACATCTGCATCAGACTGCTGCTCCGATGGCCGCTCCTTAAATATTTAAGGTAGTTTACGTCAGTTTGCGGTCTGTCGATATCTGAATATATCCAATTATAGATGGTCTCGTTCCGTGTATAAACTACTTACCTGCCATGTCTCGAATAGCTACGTTCGTATTGGGTGGTTTCGTCAACCTTAATTTATCACGACAACAATATGGAGACACTTATATATTCCCTTGAACTCGCTGTACAGTCACGAGCACAATCAATATGTTACCATATGGAAAAGTTGTATTAAAATTTTCGAGTTGTTTACAATTACAAGATGAATTTAGCTCAATATAACATCAATGTTGGTAGCATTGTTTTGTTCTGGCAGCTAGAGATAAGATAGCCAGGGCTTCAGTAGTTGAGGTTTCCGGGTGAAGTGCGCTTGCACCAAAAGAAATAAAAACAGCTGCAATGCAAACCGAAATTGTTGAATAAATGTTTTTTGGTGCGAATAGTGGACTATTTGTCCATCTACAATCATACCGATATATAAAAATGTTTTGGCGGAATGCCGAAATGTTTGTCGGCTGTTGACTGTGGTGTGTAGCTTGCGTTCGGTCGAGTTAATTTTTTTTTTTTTATTAAATTTTCCACGGCATTATTTTGATCTATTATGCCATGCAACACCAACATCGATGGATGAAGATTCTCAAAATACATAAGGTACTTCTTTCAAGTTATTTCACAGATTAAAATTTGAAAGAGTGTTGAAAATAGTTTCCATGAGCGTGGGTGGTTTAAGTATTTTGTTGCAACAAAATTTGCTTAAAATTATATAGAATCATAATTCACAGAAATGAATAAAACCAAATCATTTGGTTATACCATAGTAACGCGTAGTAGCAAAACATTTCTCGTCACTGTCTATTCCAAATGCTCATTGACGCATAATGTCGGCTCAAACCTTGTTAAACGCATCATCACTATGGAAATTGAGGCAGTCAATACTGAGAACTAGGTACGATGTGGTCCGACGACAAAATATTATAAACTCCAAAACCGTATCAATCTCCATTCTATGCAACAGACATACAGTATGTATGTATTTTACACGCGCCATTCGTACTATTAATGTGTTGGCATATCGAATTTATTCGCTTGTGCTTTGAGTGAATTCACAAGGGCCGCGTTGTTTACGTGTTTATATAAAGTTATAAAGGAAAAATAATGTACATTTTATATTAAGCACTAAATATCTATGTAATTGTTGTGATCATATAAAGAGGTTTACATGATTGCATTAGGTTGAAGCCTGTAATGATCAATGTAAATATAGTATAATAAATAAATAAATAAATAAATATTACTAGTATTCCTATATACGTTCGTGGGGCGACGATACCTTGTGGAAAGTGGCTGACAGCAATTGGAAGAAAAGAGTTGAAGATCGAGCTAAGTAGCATGTATTAGTCGCGGGTGGACTTTTTCTACACAACCATGCGAAAACGGTGCACATCCCTGGTGCGCAGGGCTCGGGGTAGCTCCAACAGCATCCTAAACATGTTTGCGAACAGATTTGATTGTCAGTACGTGAACCATTGTTGTATGGTTCATGTACTGACAAGTAAATAAATAAAATGACATTTACTTTATTAATTACTGAATTATTGTTATTAGATGTATTGAATTTTTGAAAACTAACCATAATTGGATCTCTGTTATCTAAGTAAATAAATAAATTGAAATTAAGAGAGGCATACTTATATCCAGCAGGTAGAAAGGAATTAAAGAACTGGTTTGGAATGGCTACCAACAGAGAGAGATGGCGTGCAAAGGGAGAGTCCTACACTCAGCATTGGGTGGCGTCAGGCTGAAGAAAAGAAGAAGAAGAAGATATCCAGCAGTGGACTGATACGGGCTGTTGTTGATGATGATATATATAAACGACAGCATTTCGCTAAAACTTGTGTTTTTCTATTAAGTATTTACGTAAAAGCAATTAAGCACAATGTTATATTTAAATGTAAGAGCTCCGGGAGGTCCGCGACGCTAATAGCTGGACGACATCAAAAAGTGGACTTGACCTAGTTATCGCCAGCTAAAACAAGCTATAGTATATGTATGGGATCGCAGATAATTTTGTATACTGATCTCCAAACTTCAGTATGAAGATGGCACTAAATGATGATGGACATTTAAATGTGTTTGAGAATCACACTATATATAATACTTATTACTAATCACACTAATATTATAAATGCGAAAGTTTGTGTGTGTGTATATTTGTTGCTTCTTCACACTGCAACGGATGGATGGATTTGGATGAAACTCGGCATACAGATAGTTTATAACCTGGATTAATAGATAGGATACTTTTTATCCCGATATTCCCACGGGAACGGGAACTACGCGGGTGAAACTGTGGGCGGCCGCTAGTATTATATATATTTCAGAGATATAGCCACTAGCATTGACTTGTGTACCTAACACCCGCTGGCGGAATACGAGCTAGGAAGTCGGTTCTTGTGTGATTTAAAGTGATTCTTCTTTTATTAAGTGTTTCTTCATAAATAAAATGTACCTGTTACGGACAGAAGTCTCTATTGTATAAGTTTAGTTAGCAAGTAAAACGGCATAGATGTAATACGGTTAACATATATGCGTTAATTAAGTATTATTGTTATTGATAATAAATGATTTTTATTTTGTGCTTTTTATTGGTAAAAAGTAAAGATTTAAAGGTTTCTAAAGTTATAAGGGCCAGGTAAACGTGCCTAGAGGCCTAATGCCTCACTATGAAAAGTTTATTAAAATAAGTAATTAAGTTTTAGAAAATTATAAATATGTAGGGTATCCAGATTACGAGAGATACCGTAGGGTACATGTTAATACGTAAGGAAAAGAGAGGTCCGAGCGAAAGGGACAGCTGCATAAAATACGACGGCTCATGTAGGTAGTTGGTTTAGGTTGATTAGGTCAAAAATGTAAAGCTACCTACATGGGCCGGCAGCTGTACCACAACGTCGCTAGTTCCCAAACCTAATATGTGTTTAAGTCACGGCCGGTCAGAGCAGATTTTGTGAGCTCTCCGGACCCCCAGCTATAAGAATAAAGAAGAAATAATCAAGAATCGAGTTTTAATACAGTCCACATCGAAGCACAACGGCCGACCTGTAGTGGCTACAAGCAGTCACGAACAGTAACTTTGATCCTCCGAGCCGGATTTGAAGAACTGAAGCTTTCGCCCATCAACATCAGTCTGAAGATCCACCAACGCATTGACCAACGTAACCACCAACGCATTGACTACATACCACATACTTGTGTTCTGTCACGAGTCTAACGCGGGTGGACCGCGGCTCAAAAACGTCTCACCACCTAACGGTGCCAAACGGTGGGCGTTCTGAGTAAACGCCGTTCAAGGCGGGACGACTTATCGGACAGGGTCGTCAGTTTGCCTTTTTCAAGGCGAGCTTAAGTCCGGCTACGCCAGTACGGTTTGTCGTGGAGCGGGGGTCCTTTCTGTAGGCACTGCCTAAGCTGTCGGACACTCCAACCGATACGCGAGCGCCCCGTTGTCTACGTCGACTCTCTGCTGGGTAGGTCCTACCTTTCCACTCCCGCACGAACTCCATCCTTGAACGGGCTCCCCACATAGCGTGCCCGTTCGAGATTGTTAGGAGTAGGGGCAGCAAGAAAGAAGATGCCGACCACCCGAAATCAACGCCAAGCCGAGAAGACAACGGGACTACGAACGCTTGACAGACCACCCGCATCACCCTCAAACAATGCCTCAACCGTGACGCCAATGGAACCGCTCCAAGAGACCGCTGAACGCGGAACCGCCACTACGGAAGTTAGACGCAACGACGACGCACCCCCACCCGACGCGCCCAGAGCGGGGCCGCCGTCGGTACGATCAACAACGAGCGTCGCCTCACGAATTAAACAAGCGCAATTTCTAGCGGAGGAGCGACTCGCCGAAGTACGCCGGCGAGAAATACAATTGGAAGCGGAAATGATTAATAAGAGACTTGCATACGAAATCGCCGTTATTGAAGAAGAAGGGGGTATAGAACCGGAGAGCTTACCCGCCGATGTAACCCAACGTAAAGTGGATGAATGGTTGGATCGGCGTCGGAACGCGCATGAGCCCGATACGGATAAAATCGGAAATGTGCGACAGAGACAAAAGGATGCGCGTGCAAGTGAGATGGACAGAGGTCGCCACCTCACTTATTCGCCATATATTGAAAATGTTCGTGAAAACGAAAACGCAGTAAAAGAGGCGATGCCCCGTGACCAAACGAACAATGACGACACGGGATTGGTTAAGCTCGCTCTGACACTAGAGAAAATGATGCATAATCGGCCGGTACCACGACAGGCGCTGGATTTGCCTACATTCAGCGGCTCGCCGGTCGAATGGTTGCCGTTCAAAGCGGCAATGCGCGATACGACTAGACAATTTAAATTTAGTAAAGCCGAGAACTTGGCACGATTAAGAAGCTGTCTTAAAGATGAAGCAAAGGAAGCGGTGTCCGCTCTTTTATATACGGCCGTGGACCCGGAAGTTGTGATGAAAACACTCGAGCAATGCTTCGGACGGCCAGAAGTGATAATCGATCGAGCGCTGGACGACATTAAAAGACTGCCGCGACCCGGCACGACGGCCAGTGAGTTGAACACGTTCGCGATCAAACTACAAAACATTGTGTGCATACTCGATAATATCGATAACAGAGGCTACTTACGAAACCCGATGTTAACGCGGGAAGTTATGGACAAGCTCGGACCGCACCTACGCTCAAGGTGGTGCGACTACGCAACTGATTACGGAAGCTATGCCGAGCCTGAGATCGTTACACTATCCCACTTTCTCATGAGAGAGGCCGACAGAGCCCTACAGTATGCATACGTAAGCTACAACCCTACGAGAAAGAACGTTATTACCGAGACGAGAGCGAACGTGAAGCAACGATTCGAGCGAAAGAAAAGCACAGCTGTATACGCAACGAATGATGACGTCATAAACAAAGAATGTCTATGTTGTGGAGGACGTCACGACGTGCCGCAATGTGATCGCTTTAAAACCATGACGGTTAAACAACGATGGGAATGGATAAAGAGAAGCGGAGTGTGTTTCCGTTGTGCAAATGGGAAACACCGTCGCCTACAATGCGATAAACGCGATCTGTGCGGCGTTGACGGTTGCCGCCACCCCCACCACGCCTTGCTACACGAACACCGCACCAGGCCGAACGAAACCGAGATGGTGGCGTCGGTTAATCACTCGACCGATGCTACTAAGGTGTTACTGAAAGTGTGTCCCGTTACCATCAAGGGACCGAAGGGGTCAGTCGACACATACGCCCTGCTCGACGAGGGGTCGACTGTCACACTGATCGATCAAGACCTGGCGGACCATGTAGGCGCGGACGGGCCGGCGAACGATTTGCAAATACGAAGCGTAAATACACAAACGACGTGCGAGACCAAGACGGTGAATATAAAGTTGATTGCTACTACGAATAAACAACGATTTAACATTAAAGCTAGAACGATGAAAGATTTATCACTCAACGGACAGACGGTGCACAACGATTGTTTGAAATACGCACATATGAGAGAGTTATCAAACAGCAACGTCTGCTACGGACATGTCAAGCCTCAAATATTGATTGGGGCAGACAATTGGCATCTCATAGTCACACGAAGATTGCTACAGGGCAAGCGAGACGAACCGATCGCATCGCTCACGAAGCTGGGGTGGGTAATACACGGATCAGCGCCACGGTCAAGCGTGCTGATGGAGAGTAATACGGTTGCGGTGTTATACGTAAACACGCCGCAATGCGCGACGATCTCGCGCACTCTCTCACCCGACAACGAACTCCATGCTATGGTAAAGAAGCACTTCGAAATCGACTCACTGGGAATAACGAAGAAAGAGCGAGTGAGCCCGAGTGATGCTCGCGCCGTGGAGTTGTTTAATACGACGACAAGGAAAGTCAACGGAAAATACGAAGTTCGATTACCGTGGCGACGTGATGACGTCACGCTGCCGCCAAGTTACGAGTCAGCACTGAGACGATTGAAATCTATAGAACGAAAGATGGACAAGTCTGACGAGTTTAAGCGAGCTTACACGAATCAAATAGAGAATCTGTTTGATAAACGCTATGCCAAGGAAAGTAGCGAGAGCGATTTAATGAGCCCGCATTTATGGTACTTACCTCACTTCGGCGTAACGAATCCGAATAAACCCGGAAAGCTACGAGTTGTCTTTGACGCGGCCGCCGAAGCAAACGGAGTTTGTCTAAATGACGAGCTTTTGGAGGGTCCCGACTTACTACGCGACCTGGCGGGCCTGCTACTACGATTTCGCGAACGAGCTATCGCGATTACGGCCGACATACGAGAGATGTTTCTTCAAGTTAAGATATGTAAAGATGACCAACCCGCTCAGATGTTTCTGTGGAGGGGCGCCGATCGAACGAAGCCACCTACGCGCTACAAGATGACGTCAATGATATTCGGAGCGAAGAGTTCACCTTTCTTAGCGCACAGCGTGAGAGATTCGAACGCCGAAGCGCACGCTGCCGAGTATCCACGAGCATACGAAGCGATTACGAAGAACCATTATATGGATGACTACGTCGACTGCTACGACACCGAACAAGAAGCGATTGAAACAATAAAGGAGGTCGCGAAGGTTCACGCGCAGGCAGGATTCACGCTGGCCGGTTATAACTCTAACGGACCGTGCGTGTTGCGTGAGCTGCCAATAGAAAGCCGTGACACAGCACCCCGACAGCTCGGCGCTAGTTATCATCAATGGGGAAGAACGCTCGGTTTACTATGGGACGCTGCTACAGACGAGTTGGCGTTTAATACCGAGATGGTTCGCGTACACGACGATGTGAAGCAAATGAGGCGCGCTCCTACTAAACGAGAGGCGCTGAGCGCGGTCATGTCAATATTTGACCCGCTCGGATTGTTGAGTTATTATACTATACGAGCAAAGATCATCTTACAAGGCATATGGCGGTTAAAAATAGAATGGGACGAGGCCTTACCCGATTACGAGGCCGGCGAGTTCCATGAGTGGTTGAACGGATTGAGGGCATTACGTAGTCTGCGTCTACCCCGGCTTCTACATACGGGGGGAGTGACGGGAAAGCAGCTACATGTTTTCTGTGACGCCAGCGAGGTCGCTTACGGCGTTGCAGTATACTGGAGAATGAAGGGTGAAAATGGCAAAATACGAGTCGCACTCGCCGCTGCTAAGGCCAGAGTGGCACCGATAAAGCAACAAAGTATTCCGAGAATGGAGTTGCAAGCGGCGTTGATAGCTACGCGACTAGCGAGTTCAGTATTGAATGAACAAAGATGGCAACCTGAGAGAATCATATATTGGACCGATTCACAAACAGTGTTGAAATGGATTAATAACGACACGGTGCGTTACACCCCCTATGTAGCGCATCGCTTAACTGAGATAACAGAAACGACGATGCCGTCACAATGGCGATGGGTCCCTACGGCTCACAATGTCGCGGACGACGTAACGCGCGGCAATGAGATTACGAAAACGAAAAATGATCGGTGGTTTGTCGGACCGGCATTTTTATACGAAAACGACGGAACGGAATGGCCCACGAGTGACGTCATCAATAACGAACACAGCGCGGAGAGTGAACACTGCGTAACGCACACGCATACGTGGCAGAGTGCTAGTAGTGTAGTGCCCGATGCTAAACGCTTCTCCTCCTACGAGCGTTTAGTGAGAACGATGGCGAACGTGCTACTATTCACTCAGAGATGCCGCCGCCGCGCTAGTAAGATGACGATTGAACATATCAACGAGGCCGAGCGCCTACTAATCATTGAATCGCAACGAGAGAGCTTCGCAGACGACATCGACCGCCTCAAAGCATCCCGCAAACTACGTGCGGGCAGCAGACTACGACGACTCGACGTGTACGCGCTAACGCAACGCACAGAGTGGCGTTTCATTTCGCCAGGTGCGCCGCACCAAGGCGGCGCATGGGAACGGCTGGTGAGAACGGTGAAGACGGCGCTGCGCGTTACGCTCAACGAAAAGTCTCCGCGTGAAGAAGTACTTATGACGCTACTGGCTGAAGCCGAGCACACTGTCAACGCTCGGCCTCTAACACACGTCCCTGTGAACATCGACGACCCGGAAGCGCTGACACCCAATCACTTCCTTTTGGGTAGCTCAAGCGGCCTGCCCACCACTGGGCCGTGCGAGCGCGCCGACCGAAACACATGGCGGGCGGCGCAGGCGCTGGCGAACGAGTACTGGCGACGATGGCTGCGCGAGTATCTACCACTACTTATACCGCGCGGCGGCACGCGCGACTCCGAGCGACGCAACATACAAGAAGGCGACGTGGTCATAATTGTGGATAACACACTACCCCGCAATGTATGGCCCAGAGGCGTCGTTACGAAGATATTTCCTGGACCTGACAACGAAGTACGCAACGCAGAGGTGCGCACCAAGGGCGGCACGTTCCGACGACCGACGACGAGACTGGCTGTCCTGACGATGGAGTGAAGAGGCTACGCGGATGCTGCGCCGGGGGGAGCCTGTTACGGACAGAAGTCTCTATTGTATAAGTTTAGTTAGCAAGTAAAACGGCATAGATGTAATACGGTTAACATATATGCGTTAATTAAGTATTATTGTTATTGATAATAAATGATTTTTATTTTGTGCTTTTTATTGGTAAAAAGTAAAGATTTAAAGGTTTCTAAAGTTATAAGGGCCAGGTAAACGTGCCTAGAGGCCTAATGCCTCACTATGAAAAGTTTATTAAAATAAGTAATTAAGTTTTAGAAAATTATAAATATGTAGGGTATCCAGATTACGAGAGATACCGTAGGGTACATGTTAATACGTAAGGAAAAGAGAGGTCCGAGCGAAAGGGACAGCTGCATAAAATACGACGGCTCATGTAGGTAGTTGGTTTAGGTTGATTAGGTCAAAAATGTAAAGCTACCTACATGGGCCGGCAGCTGTACCACAACGTCGCTAGTTCCCAAACCTAATATGTGTTTAAGTCACGGCCGGTCAGAGCAGATTTTGTGAGCTCTCCGGACCCCCAGCTATAAGAATAAAGAAGAAATAATCAAGAATCGAGTTTTAATACAGTCCACATCGAAGCACAACGGCCGACCTGTAGTGGCTACAAGCAGTCACGAACAGTACCGTTTTCGGACACTTTTTAAAGAGAAATTAATACAAATAAGTACAGTTTGAACCGCATGAGAATGAATATAAAAATAAATATATATTCTACAGGTATCAGTACCATAATTATATGCTTAGTATTGTTGATTTACCAACAAGTTACACGTGCCTCCTTATAATATTTCGTTTCCGCACAATAGATTATATATTCCACATCGAATCTCCTCTTCGATACACATCCTTGCGTTTTCGAATTGTCATATCTTTGTTTCAAACATTATTTATAATACCAAGGTATATGGTGAAAGTAATAATAAAACAATATACTTATATAACTGTATATATAAGGTCACATTTTATCAACTGCAAATATTTTGAGGATAAATTCAACAACATGTACTTATACACTATTTTTATGAAAAAACTTAAAATTTTTATACGCTAGTTTTCAAGAAAAATGCCAAAAGACATTTCGATTAAAAAGTAAAATAAAGCACTTTCGGTAGGTAGTTTCAATTCAAAGGAGCCGAAACAGAGAGGCCGCAATGCTTTCACCGCTTACACGTGCCCGTAGTTTCATTCAAAGAAGCCGACAGAGAGGCCGCTTTTAAAAATATTACAATTTTTGTGCCAGGAGAAAAGTAAAAAAAAACTATCTTTAATTTTTTTTAAATGCTAGGGCCGCTAGGGCCTTATTTCTCTGATATAATTAGATATTTTGTCAAAATATTTGCAGTTGATAAAATGTGATCTTATATAAGATCTATATCGTGGAAGCGACGAATCCTTTTTACATTTTGCTCATATACTTGAGTAACTATTTAAACACTTCGATACCGCGATTAACAACGTTTTTTTGAGAGAGTTTGCTCATTGCCTCAGACGGCATTTTCAGCTTCACCGAGCTTTTTGGAGGCGGCGAGAAACTTAAAGGGTAGGTACCTTAAGCCGTGTGAAACGAATCACCGTCAGTAGTTTTTTTGAGAGAACGGCATCACGCACTAGTGCGTGTTCCCGTGCCCTACTAGATTCTCCGAGGGGTTCGGACCGGATCGAGCATAGGTAAAGCTCCATCTAGTACCAAAACAACTAATCAAACTGACATCTATCTATACTGTATGTATGTATATGTACTGTATGTATGTATGTATACTGTATGTTTGCAACGAATAAACTCAAAAACTTCTGGACCGATATAAAAAAATTCTTTCATTATTAGAATGCTACATTAGCGCTGAGTAACATAGGCTATATTAAAACAAATACTAAAAAAACTAAAAACGACAATTTAATATTCCAATACAAAATGATTTGTTTGTTTTGTTGTCATGGAAACCATTGATATATTTAACTCAATGATGGAAACTGTCAAAGCGGTACGAAGACTACCGGCCGGCGCCGGGTCAGCTAGTGTAACAATAAATATAATATTGAGTCAGCCGAACGAAACATTATTATGATACAAATTGAAAATGAAATTCATTTTCAGCCACCTCATTAGCCCACATTTCTTGCGCTCTGCTTCACACACAAATGTAAAACATATTTTGTAGTAAATGGTAGTCAATGTGGAAAATAACAAAGAGTTCAATTGTCCACTTTTATCATCAATTAAGTATATTAATAATAAACACACGGCTTCGATCAACAATACACTAGATAACCGGTCAGGGTGTCAAAAACGGCCGAGCGAATAACGCCTCACATTCAAAGTGGGGTCTTATTTCTATTTCATTCATTCATTCATTCATTCATTCATTCATTCATTCATTCATTCATTCATTCATTCATTCATTCATTCATTCATTCATTCATTCATTCATTCATTCATTCATTCATTCATTCATTCATTCATTCATTCATTCATTCATTCATTCATTCATTCATTCATTCATTCATTCATTCATTCATTCATTCATTCATTCATTCATTCATTCATTCATTCATTCATTCATTCATTCATTCATTCATTCATTCATTCATTCATTCATTCATTCATTCATTCATTCATTCATTCATTCATTCATTCATTCATTCATTCATTCATTCATTCATTCATTCATTCATTCATTCATTCATTCATTCATTCATTCATTCATTCATTCATTCATTCATTCATTCATTCATTCATTCATTCATTCATTCATTCATTCATTCATTCATTCATTCATTCATTCATTCATTCATTCATTCATTCATTCATTCATTCATTCATTCATTCATTCATTCATTCATTCATTCATTCATTCATTCATTCATTCATTCATTCATTCATTCATTCATTCATTCATACATTCATTCATTCATTCATTCATTCATTCATTCATACATACATACATACATACATACATACATACATACATACATACATACATACATACATACATACATACATACATACATACATACATACATACATACATACATACATACATACATACATACATACATACATACATACATACATACATACATACATACATACATACATACATACATACATACATACATACATACATACATACATACATACATACATACATACATACATACATACATACATACATACATACATACATACATACATACATACATACATACATACATACATACATACATACATACATACATACATACATACATACATACATACATACATACATACATACATACATACATACATACATACATACATACATACATACATACATACATACATACATACATACATACATACATACATACATACATACATACATACATACATACATACATACATACATACATACATACATACATACATACATACATACATACATACATACATACATACATACATACATACATACATACATACATACATACATGGCCATGTAAATGTCTAGATCTTTTTGACTAATAAAATGATTACATATTTTTGACCGGATTACCGTACAGATATTTCTGGCTAATCAACTGTATAGATATTTTTAACGCCTTGGGAACGTATATATATTTATGCCCTTGACTGTACGTACTTACGTTTTAATTCAGATAATTTCGACTGTTTCACGAAAGAGCAATTTTTTTAATTTAAAAAATAAGGAGTTTTAAAATAGTTGAAATCGAATTAATAGTCAACAAAGAAACTACTTTAAGGTTGTGCTTTTATGATGTTATATATACCTAATAAATAAAAAGCGTTCTTCATTATATACCAAGAGCTCTAAGATATACACGATGACGGTATCATGGAATTCAGGATTTGCATATTTTTAAGTTTTTTAATTAGCCATATTAAAGATATCATCAATAGTTTGTGGAAACAGTGAATGTGCCACTTGAATATGAAGAAAAGTGGCATATTCGCTATATCTTCAAACCATTAACTAATATATTCAGCTACGGCCAAATCGCAGACTCAAACTACACGCTGCCGCTTACATAGATATCCGTCAACGCGACAGACGCTAGAAGCCAATGCCATTATACTGGGCACGATACAGATCGATATGGCGCCTCACTGACCCACTGCCGAGTGGATAGGGACGAGACTGGAAAGGGGACGCTTTTGCCGAGCAGTGGAACACAATCGTAACATTTTTTTTAAAACGAAGTTTCACACAAACTCCTAAGTTTACTTACTACTTCAGTAGGTATATGTCTTCTATTATTTGACGTTTCGGCCGAGCTGTAACGCTTTGAGGTATGATTAGACATCTTTACTTACCTACTTAGCAGATAACTTTAACGAGATAGTAAAAAAAAAATTTACTTGTAATAAAAATTAGAACCATAGCAACGAGAGTAAGCGCAAAGTAACTATAGTAACACTGCACTCTACAGATGTCTGGGAGCACTTCGTATACAAGGCTTTTAATAATTTCGCTCCGTGTTTATTTACTTATTTTTTACGGCGAATGTTACAAATAATATAATAAAATGTTAAATTACATTAAATTACATGGAATTTAATTTCCAACCAACCTAAGGTTCAAATTCGTATAGCAAATTGTCACCATAAGAGCTACCTAGAGCACGACGTTACTTTGAGATATCGCATGCATTGTTTTATGTTTGTAACTAGGCAACAGATTAACTACGTTCACATGGTGAACTGAACTATGGGACGCCAAGGCACTTTGCCAAAACTAGAGTCGAGGATTCGTTTGTCATCTCGCTAGTTCTGTTATATGATATGATCCAGGTTAAAAGCAACATTTATCTATCCAAAAACTAGTAGAATCGACGAAAGTGATAATGGAATAAAACCACAATTTAAAAACGTTTTCTTTAATTACTCTTACAAAAACAACAAAACAGAAACATTGTTTTAGATCTCAATCACTGAGCGAGGTCTTTATAAAAACCAAGGAATAGTATTTTATATGTGCTTGGTAGTGCGTGAACCAGTTTCGCACAATTCTTGCGGTGTGAATAGTTGCGTTGTCTTGCACGATATCAATTTGAGGAACCTCCTGTTGCGGATAATAGGTAAGTTCGTAAAGTCGGAAGCACTTTCATTCAACAGGTCTACATAGTCCTGAGCGGTTGCTCTAGGTGGCAAATTCACGAGTTCTCCAACACCTGTTGAAGAAATCCAACCCGGAATGTTTGCAGTAATTCGTCCAGATGCATGATTAGCCACGACGTGGTCTTCTGTGTACCGGGTTCGATAAAACCGCCACAAATGTAATCTTTCGGTTTGAGCACTTGAAAATGTCTTTTCGTCAATAAAAGCTGTAGACATCCAGTCAAAATTTAATTACTGGCGGGCGAAGTGTAGTCGGGCTAATTTAAGTTTCTCGGTTAAGGCAATTTTTTCGCAGGCCGCCTGTGATGCAAATTCATAGCATGTAGGCAATTCCTTATTGTTCTAGGGTGAACGTCAAACATTTCTGAAAATCGTCCCGTTGACGTAAAGTTATCCAGAATGTATTGACTTCGCATTAATCGGCGTTGGTCTTCGGCTATTGCAAGCGGGCGATGGTTATTTTGCCGTAGATCAATAAGGTTTCCTTTAGCATTATATAGCCGTACTTACCTAACGGCGAACTGTATCTTTACTCACATTTAACCGACGTGTTATCTCATGAATCCCTATTCCTTCTTGGTGTAACTCTACTATTTGAACTCTTAATAGTTCACGGTTAGCGGCAAGCATTTTATTTTTCAAATTAATAACGAATTTAATTTTTTTTTACAATTTTCCCGATTAACACAGACACAGTCATGTTCGTAATTAGAAAAGCAAATGATAACTTTTCGCAAAGAGGTTATCTGTAATGTGAAGTAACAAATAAGACGTATTGACATTCAATACTATCACTGAAATAGCATTTTCAACCTTAATGCATTGCGAATGTCTAACGACATTTCAACGAAATGGGCAGGGAATTAAATTCCTTGACTGCACAAGTCAATGCTATATTTCTCATTTCGCAGGATCAATTCTCGGTTAAATCAGGCAAATATTTAAAAAAAAATGCTGTTTAAATTAATTTAGATATATATGAAGATATAAAAAAAGATGGTTAAGATAAGAGAATAAATAAATAAAATTCTGATGAATAAAGTCTTCTTTCAATAAAATTTTGAATCTATAATATTTAAGGTAGGTACACACACACACCACGCCTGCAGCACAAACTCTCAAATTGCCTCAATAGACTTTGAACGTTATGTATATGGCATATGGTTGAACATATATTGAAGAAATTTGACAGTTTTGGATAAGTATGTGCAGGCGTCTGTACTTTCCCTCCGTTAACTAAATTACAAATCCTAAGATTCATCTGTTCAAAAATGAGTTTCCAATACTTCCTCCATATTACGGGATATGTGTCACAAGATGGAAAAATTCACAGCTGGTCGAGTGCTATATAAAAGGCCACTAGTCTGGCAACAAAATATAAAGCACAGGAACAGGAACTTTCAAAGACAAAGTACACGTGCGAAAATGTTGAGGGCATATTGGATTTAAATAAGATTACTGACGGCTGCGGCGGCACTTTCGGAATGGTTTTGTTTTGCGTCACCTCGCGAGAGATGGGAGCCATACTGTATATGAATTTTAAATTTTAGACTCTAAAATGATAATAAAATTGATGATAAAATTTAACTAGAAAATATCAACCAGTCTCAGGAAGTTTTAATGGGAATCGAACCCACGACTTTAGAATAACCGGTCCAATGCACTGACCGCTGAGCTACCAAGACCACAGAAAACTCGTTGAATTTTTTTATCTTGTCAAAAATCCAAATAAGTACTATAATAGAAACATAAAATCTATTAACCTTTGAGCACTTTAACTGTTTTCCCTTTCAACCGATATACAAAATCGATGCGAGCGAGCGACACATAGCTAGTGAATCTATTGAAGTTTTATCACAGAACGGTCTGAAATATGAAACTGGATTATATTTGTACCGGCTACGGCCATCATAAATATTGTATATCTATAGACGAGTAGGAAGCTATACGAGGGCGACACTGAAGGTTTTAAGAACTGGCAACTTGTAAGCGATATAATAAAAAAAATAAGTTCAAATTTTGAAAATGGAACTCTTTGCCAATATTATTGTGTAGGCTTAGAATAATAACGCCTAGAACGATAGTGTCAAACAAAGTTCGTCAAAATATTGAGGCACAAAATACTCCGTCGTGTGCGTCAGCAGCTTGTCATTACACACACAACCGTACGAATAAATGTTGCAAGTAAAATGGTAATTTCCCCAAACTCGGGGTAAATGGGTAAGTTACTAAACTCTTATCTTGTTTCATAGTTTAAAAATTGTATTGTTGTTACATATGATTTTTTTAATTACTTAAATTTTTTTATGTGAAAATAGCCACAAAGTCAATAGTCACAAAAAGAAAATTGTCTTCTATAATTATTATCTACATATTATTTTATTATATTAACGGCATACATTAATAATATTAACTGTTATATACATTAAGATGTTTTCATTTAAGTTTGTGATTATTATTTAAAAAAGTAAAAATTGTAAGGTACATACATACATAAATAGTCACGCCTCAATCCCTCAGGAGGGGTAGGCAGAGACAATGGACGGCCACTTCTCTCTTAAACTATTTGGAAGCATAATTTTATCTCATTATGCATTGAATATTATTTCGAGCCTTTATTTATTTTATTTTATTTATTTGTTTATTCATCAACGTTTCAACATCATTTAACTAAACACAAGGTACAGATGATGTTAGATGGCGGTGAAGCTACGACTACCACAATTTTCATATCATTAGCTACTTATTTAAAGATACTTACATATAACACGAAAACATGTACATGTAATGTTATGTAAATGTAACAATGTTTGGTGATAAATAAGTATTTATTCATTTACTTTATTGCACAAAAATCAGTATTATCAGAAAAAAATACTGTTAAGACATTTTTTCAGCATGTCAGTTTAAAATCCTTGTAGCTGTAAATATTTTCTAAATAACTGGCGCTTTGATAACAGCAATCGTGATAAATTGTCTTTCTTGGACTCTAGACTTGGATAAAAACAACTCTAAATAAAAAAAACTCGAACCACAAAATGGGGTAAAAGTTTTCCTACATCTAGCAAAACATACATGGAATGACATATTACAAATTTACGAACATTAATATCGTGTTTTACGAAAAAATAGACATTGATTAGCTGTTCTTACAGGTGAAATGTAATCTTAGCATCCTTTTTGCTAGATTCTGACTTGTGAAAGCATCCTTTGATGGCACAATACGTCATTATAAACAAAAATTGCGGAGCTGCTTACGACACGACGTGACCTTGGATACTAGCGAGCCGTTCGGCCAACCAAGCCACATATGGCTTGGTTAAACTTGCCTCAATCGCCGTGCGCGTACTCGGCTTCTAGGCGTTATTATTCTAAGTGTGTAGGTATGTATTTGAACTTCTTGGCGGGAAAGTGAAGAGTCATGTCTGCGGTTTTGTTTTATTTTCTAAAATTTGTGTTATGTCGAATATTAATGTGAAATAATGGTGGATTATTAACCGTTAAGTGTTCGTGAGTGTGCATGTGTTGGCAAATGAAACAAAACAGTGCAACGTCACTTTTCAAATTCTCTCCAGAAGTCCGCCCGAGGACTTAGTAAAGCCCCACATCTTTACTGAGATACTCGAGGGGTTGGGGAGTATATCATTTCTCACTTCTCATTTCTATTAGCATTCATCATCAAATGTGCTAATCGCACGAAACCATCAACTAAAGGAAAACAAAAGTATGTATTTCACTCATTTGTCATTTGTTTTACGACTTGGCGGCAAATTGAAAATTGTCTGTGTTACGTCAGCATGAATTTTATTGGTCCCGGCTGCATTAATTAGCAGTCGTTAACAACCACCAATCTGCACTAAGCCCGCGTAGTGATTTATAGCCCGTTCTCCCTATCCATCTATAGGGAAGGCTCGTGCGCCAGCAGTGGGGACATAAAATGAGCTGATGATGATGATGAAATATTGTTTAATTTAGTCTTTATTTCATTAAGCTAGGTCAGGTGCTTTTGAAGATAATTAAAGATTTTCTAACCGACCCTCTTTCTTTGCGGTCCAGTGTATATCCGTTGGTATAAATCAACGAACCATGATTAAAATGAATGCAGCGCACACAACACTCGATTTCACAGAAAAAAATATCGGCGCCATCAGCACTGCAGCATTGTCAACTCTCAACTAGTCATAATAATGATTGTTATACTCTGCACGGCGGCCGGCGCTACGATCCGATCGCTTTGAACTGCACAATAAGGGCTTAGAGCAAAAATCAAGGGCGCGATGCCATTGAGAGCTATTATAAACTGCAATTTGATCTACAAGGTTAGACAGAAATGACAAAATAAAAGTTTACTAGTTTTCGGGTCACATTATTAGTAGCTACTAAAATTCCAGCTTTTTTAATATCTTGCGGGTGAGCACAGTACTTTTATATCACCTGATATTAAGTGATGATAAGGCCAATGGTGAAAGCGCACTTCACCTGGAATCCTCAACTACTGAGGTACTGGTTATCTTATTTCAAGCTGCCGGAACACAACAATGCTGCAAACACATGTAGATAAGATGGTGGTAGCTAGCCAGGCGGAAGAACTATCGATAGAAGCCCTATCTGTCCATACTTGTAGATCAAATTGCTATTCAACTCTTCTTGAACTAATAAAATAGCTCCTAGCTTTAAGTTAATATCTCTCAATGGGATCGCGCCTTAAGTGTTTGTTTCGCAGAACAAGACTCATAGGAAGGTTAGCGCAAAATTATGTAAAGCTTTGTAGTAAATATAATATTCTTAAGAAATATTTTTGATATCACATAATATCATACATTTGACATGACGATCAAAATGTATTTGAAATAAAACATATATTTGGATTTTAATAAGACAGCAGCTAGAACCATTGTGATCCAAAGTACAATAAGGCGATATAATCACATAAAACGACTTGTTTTACTTTAATGAGCAGTCTGTAGTCAGGCGCCCCACCTCCCGAATACCTGTCTAGGCCCTCGGGCCTGGCCAGGGAGGCGGGAGCTTGATGTTTGTGTAAAAAAAAACAAAAATAGGGCCTAATAGTGGCAGCACGCACTTCAGGCGAAATCCCAGACTAAATCATAACCTATGTAAAATCTATGAAATGATATTAAGTTTACGCGAATACTACATATTGAAATGAAACAACTCTTAACGCGAGTAGATCCGTATACGGATCTACTCGCGTTTATTTGACACATTGGTTTTAATTAATGTTTATCCTGACGTTTCGAACCCTTTGCAGAGTCCGTGGTCACAGGGAGACTGAGGTGTTGTTTGTCTCATAATTAGTTGGTAGCTTGTATACCCTCATTTTAACTTAATTACGTGCGTTCCGTTTTAGAGCTCAGAAAGAGCTTACATTATCTTTTGATCTGGCAGTATGGTGT
The DNA here is from genome assembly GCA_963082485.1 of Eudonia mercurella. Taxonomy (NCBI): domain Eukaryota; kingdom Metazoa; phylum Arthropoda; class Insecta; order Lepidoptera; family Crambidae; genus Eudonia; species Eudonia mercurella. The sequence goes on from OY720022.1 coordinate 25,527,244, forward strand.
TGCGGTGGGATTTAATATTTTGTATGATGGGATCCCAGGCCGGTGGTAACAGGAGAAACATTAAATGTAAAATAAACACGAGTGGACTCTAAAAGTTGTTTTATTTCTATGAAATGATGTTGTTATTTCCCATTGCCAGTCCTTTTTACGGGCGTAGTAGCGCACTGTATCGATTTCCGTACAATATTCCTATTTTAAGTTACGATACGAACACCGGGCTGAGGGCAGATACTCCAGTTAGATCACAAAAGCGAATAAGTATCATACAGGCGAATATTACCGGAGTTATTTCACTTGCCAAAGGACAGTGCATCTATTTTCTTAATTTCTCTTGTTTCGGCTTTCGTCGGATTTCTATCAGTTATGGAGTATTTAGAGTTGATACTAGTTCTTTTCCTTATTATTTATTTATTTAAGAATAAGGAGAAATACTATTGTGTCATACGTAATTGATTATTTTACGATTTGTAGTTTTAAAGCTCTATAAAGTTTATAATCAAAAACAAAGCAACAATAAAGTACTTTGTTCTGAATTCAAATTATTTTATTTATTTTTATTTTAATATAATTATAATAATTAATATATATCAAAATTCACAGCTCCTAATCTAAATTAACAAACTTATATACTTAAACATACAGCAAATAACGAATTTTCTATACACTTACAAAATCTGTAAGTTTGTAAATAAATAAATTACTAAATAACTAAGCACACATTTTCAACCTGATGAGTTATAAATGTTCAAATAATTTTTAACGCAAATTTTGTTGTGAACAAATTACAAAAAGACAAATGTTGAAAAAAATTTTTTTTTTTTCTGATGGGTTATTTAGTTAACTATTTATGAAATAATATTTGGCTGCATTCAGAAATGCGATTGATTTCGAAGCTCGATGGCGCAGTGGTTAACGCGATCGGTTTGAGATTGCTGTGGTTAAGCCTCTTTCGCAAAGGCCTGTCATCGGATGGGTGACCAACATGTTTCCATCTCGAGCTCCTCCGTGCTTCGGAAGGCACGTAAAGCCGTTGGTCCCGGCTGCATTAGCAGTCGTTAACAATCACCAATCCGCACGGTGGTTTATGGCCCATTCTCCCTGTCCATCCATAAGGAAAGCTCGTGCCGCAGCAGTGGGGACATTAAATGAGCTGATGATGATGATGACGCAAAGGTTTTTATTTGTTTACTTAAAAGTTAAACTTTGACGAAAATTGTGTAATAATAAGTCGATAAGATTATCTTTTGTCAACACAATTTTGTAAATAAGTAAATACTTATGAATATTTTTTAACGGTTGATGTGATTTATAACAAACAATCTTTAAGTAAGTTAAAATTTTGTAACTACGGCTATCATCAAACCCGCACCGCCGCACTTTAGATGCGTTTTCGTACGTATTTTACTTTAACGTAAACATACGAATTGGATGTGCACACGGGTTGCGTTTTTCTCAGTTGAAATGCCAGTGATTGAGCCGTTTGACCGGTAACATTTTTATTCTATATCCATGACCGGTGAAATGTTTATTCGTTCGAATGCATAGAAAATCCAAACAAGTTTGAATTGATTTCCGTCGTCCGTCGGTAGGTACTGTACGCGCGTACACATACGACTAGCTCGCACCTATTGTGCGAGGTACAATAAATAGTAGTCAGAGGATCGGGATGTATCGTATTCGTGCGTATTCAAACGTGTTCGTACAAATCAAATTCGTACGTAAATGCATGCAGGCCTTAATCATTACTGCACGGAGCTCTCATCGGACTGCAATATCTATATTTAATAACTATATATGTGTTTACGGTTATTTGTTCAATTAATGTGCTGATCGTTCGTATCTTAATAAAACAAAATAAATAAAAGATAAAAACATATTGACTGACCGACTAATCCCAAACATCTCAAACAATTAACACAGAAAAAAGCTTTTTATTAAATTATTGCGTACGAACGGCACTTTGTTCAATGAATGGAGATAAAGTTTTTTTAAAAAACATACTTTCTATGGCAAGTTAGCTCGGGTCGTTAGGCCATTCATATGTTATGTACATACCACGAGCTGTTCGGACCAAGCACGGTATTAATGGCCTTTTTGGATTCGATTTGAACTCGAACCCGTAACAATTTACACAAATGAGTGAATCTATACTGGAAGTATTGATCTGATTTTATAAACAAAAAAAAAAAAACAAGCCCTTTATTTAGTTGAGATTACATCAGACATTAGTTCAGAGAATTTGGTGCTTATAAGCTACTCCAATCAAAGCCAATAGGCAATAATATGGGGTTTGTACTTTTTCAAAAAATATGTTCGATTCTTGGACTGGAAAAATATTTTTTCAAAATCTAATGACTTTTTTTAAATTATACGGTTTGTTTTATGTTTTATGGTTTTATGTATAGGGTTTAAGACTAAGCTGTCATATAAAATATTATTCATATGAAAGACCCATCTATTCTTTCTTTGTTATATGAGAACAAAGTCCTGTTGGTGCGCAGTCATTTTCAAAAAAGGCACCAAATGGTAAACATCAGGATGACGGGTGTACGTCAATAAACAGTGATTCTATACACATGAAAGCAATGTTTTAGCAATGTGAGGAATGTGCGTACAATTTAAAGCAATGTGCTTTTAAAAAAACCTGAGTTATTTCAGAAAATTAGTGAGCCGCCAGCCTGTTATCAGAATGACGGGTGTATTTTTAATACGAGCAAATTACTTACTATCGAAGGATGAAAACATTACCGTAGCAATGTTCCGGCAATGTGCTCGAACGTACCAAAAGCAGAATCAGATGCGGTGAAAGGTTTAAAAGTGATTTTGAAAATATAAACTAAAATTTTAACGCCTGCTGATTTCATACAGGCAATCCGACGAATAGTGAAGTAAATAATGTAAAGAAACATTTATGCCACAGGAGTTTCCTGCAGTGCAATGCAAACGAGATACCAATTTTTTCATTTTCCTTTTATTATTAAATACCATGTATAATTGTATGTATATGGATTCCTCTATGAATATTGGTGACGCAGAGCTTTCTACACATACATTGTCAATTTAAAATGTATGTTTAATAAATATAGTGACAAAGGAAATACTATGTTGTTGTTTTCAATTATTTATATCGATAATAAAGTCGATACGGTGACCACATCACCTCAAATATGACTTCGAAATTACGAAAGAAAAGGGTCAATCTATCTCTTTCCAATACATCACTTAGGTTCATTAGTAAAAATAGTGCGAACTGATGTAATTGTGTTGTTATTTTAGTCCGGTTTCTATAGCTTTAGTTATTGTTCTGGGTGCCATGTTCGAGTTTCATTTGTCATTCGTTAACGTTTACGTAAACAAGAATTTGTATGGCAAAATGTTAACTCTTCTCGTATGCCACCAGGAGGCGCTGCATCAATGCCATACTAATTTTCGTTTTCGTATACATATTCGAATGAATACGGATAGTATACAAAGCTCACTAGGCACCCTGAAGGCGGGTGATACGTGACACGGACGATCCGCTGATTTCATTAAAACTGCAAAACTACGTGTGTGGCTTTTAGTTCTGTTTTAATTATGCTATACAGGCTCGCACTGTGTACCTTTTGGGAATGTTTGGAGAGATGTATAAATAGATGAATAAGGTAGCAAATGTCTCAGAATGGAAGTAGACAGCCTCTCTGGTCTAATGGTTAAGACCTGGTCTCAGGCACAGAAGTCCCGGGTTCGATTCCCAGCGGGGGTACAAGTTAGTACTCGGTTTGGTAGATGGTAGGAATGGTTTTAAGTTCGCCTGGCTCTAATATAAGTATGTCGCCATGACATCAATGTTTGTTGTCGTTGTGCTCCAATAGTCAAAGATACGATAGCCCAGTGTCTCAGTAGCCGATGACATCGGGTGAAATGCGCTTCCACTTTCGGCCTTATCGTCACTTAGCAACAGGTAATACCTATGAAAGCAAAAGGAAGGGAAAGATAGATATGTATAAAAATTCATGTTTCTTTGTTTGCTCCATATGCGTTTCCATAACTTTCAACCTTTGATCAATTAAATAACGTACTAGATTCCCGACGGGCACTACCAAAGTCGCGCCAAAGTTTCAAGTTGAAACACGGTACGCGACTTTGGTGCCACAGAGCAACAATGACGCTTGTGGCGACGACAGTAAATATTAAGCACAAATATTTTTCAACCTTAATCTGGGGGCACGGCCGTGCCCCCACCAAGTCGAGCAAAAAAGCGTCACGGCCGTACCATCCTTTTCTCGAAGCAATTCAGACCATTTTCGACCCCCTGTAACTTCGTTGTGGATAAAACTAGAAGACTGAAATTTTCAGTAACCATGCAGGCATTGTAAAGACACGTATATTTCAAATTTCATTCAATTTGAACCAGTATTTTAAGAATTATAACGGGTCAAATTTCTTAATTTTGTCACTCACTGACTGACTCACCGATCATCAAAATTCTAAGGCACTTCTAGCAGACCTAGAAGCTTCAAATTTGGAATATAAGTAGTGTTTGGTGTATGAATCAAGGAAAAACTAAAAAATCTAGAAAAGACCGCAAAGAAAAATTTTTTTATTTATTTTACGGCAATTATTATTATTGCGTGCGAAGCCGCGGGTTTAAGCTAGTCCCATATAAATATAGGCGCATGGTAGTGCCCCTGCCAAATCGAAAGGAAAAAAGTAGAACTGTCTCTACAAAATACAAAAAGAAATGAGATCCCATCAAAAACAATACTTGTCAAAAAAACCAAGTCTCGCAACTCAGTTGTTCTGCGGTAAAAAGTTGTGAGATCCATGTAATACCAAGTCGGTTATTAATTTATTCAGTCTCTACTTTATTAAAATTCTTTAATGTTTTATATAAATATATTGAGACTTGGCCATCGCACTAAATAATTGAATTTACATGTGTTTTCAGGCGATTGAATTTACACGTGTTTTCAGGCGATGGCCAAGTCTCAATATATTTATATAAAACATTAAAGAATTTTATTAAAGTAGAGACTGAATAAATTAATAACCGACTTGGTATTACATGGATCTCACAACTTTTTACCGCAGAACAACTGAGTTGCGAGACTTGGTTTTTTTGACAAGTATTGTTTTTGATGGGATTAATCTTTATGTTTAAGATTTAAGGTTCACAGTAAGCTGAAGTTGTTGATGTTATCTAATGTTTTTTTCAGATTTCGTTATTCGAAATTTAAATGTACCTAAGTATAAGCAAACAAGACCACTTTCGAGATGCATTTTTGTTTTGTATCCTTTATCTATTTAACCTCCTACGACCCAAAGTCCTTTCTAGAGTATCCCAAGATTGGTAAAGTTTGGCCTTTATGGACTTATAAAATGCAGCCTCAAATGCCAAATTTTATTTAATCAATAACCATAATCGCTCGTGCAACATGCGGAGGGATAGATCATGCGAGAAAGAGCTCAAAAAAATGCAAAGAATATTTGCCGCCCGTTCGCAAACGAAATTTAAACATTGCCGACGACTGCGAACTTCAAGTATACACCGTGAAACGCGGCCTGTCTTCGCTGGTCTGTCCGCTGCTAGAGCCTGCGAAACGGTTAAAATTGCTGTCGGAAATTCGACGAGATGTTCGCGACCTCTCCCGCGTCTACGTCGAGCTGGGAGTTTGGATCAATTTTTACATGAAAACGGCCACCACCCTGCCCGCCAAACCCGAAATTTTGCTCTTTTTGTACGCCATGAAGGGCTGCGGGCCGTACGCCGACGCGTATAGTACCTTTTCTGCGGAGAGGCGGTACGATGGAAAGTTGCGCAGCTTCGTAGTGCTGGCGAAACAATATGAAACTGTATTACTTCAAAGTAAAGCGCAACGAAAACAAATGCCTGAAAAGAACGAGGAAATGCGCCGGATTTGTTCCATTATCAACGCGGACACGGTAAAGGGAAAGCACTGGTGGGGCACCGTGCCAGAATGGTTGAAAATTCAAGAGAGTCTACGAGTTTTCGCCTGTTTCCCCAACCGTCTCACGGTCTGAAGCACGTTACCTACACGTCGAGAGGTTGGCACGAACTGATTCGTCGAGTCGAGCCAGCCTCGATTTCTAGCGATTGGGCCCGAATCGAGAACCACATTCAAGAATTGTGGTCGCCTTGGTTGGAGGTGAACGTGAAAAGGTTTGGCTGCTGCCTGCAGACGGACGGCATCAGCGCGAGTCTGTCCATGAATCGCATAATTAAACGTGCCGGCATCAAGCGTTCCAAACCCACGTACGATCGCATCATAGCCGTGGACCCCGGCTCTCGGCTGCCCGTAGCCATCGTGGACTCTAAGCTGGGTCGGTTCGAGCGTATAACGAGAAAATATGTTCGTTCGCATACATTAGAATGGAAGCGAAATCGGGTGCGAAGCAAGCTCACGGGAGAGGCGGAAGCGGCCGAACGACGCGACAAAGAGCGTCTAGAGTTTACCGTGTCATCAAAGAACACTAGCCACGTTGTAGAGTACACCGCGTTCCGGCTGAAATGGTTCAACGCTCGACAACGCCCGTCTCCACTTGGACAAGTATATGCGCACGGCTAAATGTGAAGAGCTAATAATAAGCAAGTTTTTGATGGAGGGGGCGTGGACAAAAAATTAAGGTAGTAAATTTATGGACACTGCCACGTTTAGCGGAAGAAAATTCAAACACGACTCGCTCATCAGACGGTTGAAAGTAAACGTGATAATATCACGTTTACTTTCAACCGTCAACGTGATATTATCGACGTTGTAATTGTAGACAAAGCCTACACCTCGCAGGCCTGCTCCGCGTGCAACGAAAAAACGGGGGCGTTTCACAAGGTGTCGATGAATCATAAACTTCGCTGGGGGGTTTGCCCAAATTGCAACAGCGAGTTTGATCGCGACGCCAACGCCGCCAAGAACATACTCGTCAACTACAAACGGTCGACCCTCTGTCGGCCAGGATGCCTCGCCAACGGGGTATCGTAGCTTCCTATGTTATGAAACCCAAGCGCAACAAGGTTGAAATTCCCGTTTGATCTCGTTTGTCTTTGGGTCGTAGGAGGCTATACTATAGCCAAACTCGATAAAGAATGTTTACCAACAAAGCGTTGCCAAGCAACCAGTGACAGGCATGTATTGACAACCTTTGCCAGTTGGTCAACAGGAAAGATTTTACGTAAAAGATTTAGTTATGTTAAATATTGTATGAAAATTTTAAAAACCAAAAACCATAGTACAATCTTAGCTTAGTTTTAAGCTATGTGAGTGAATACATTAGCTACCTTGAAATAATTAAAAACTGCACTTGAAGATTCAATAATTTATTTATTACATATGTTAACGGAAATGTATGTAATCCGTCATTGTATATAATTCCTAAGAAATGTATGTAAATCCTAAAATCACCCAGAAATGTATGAAATAAATTTTATTAGACACATTTCCTTATTTAATTCATATACCTATTTTCCTAGGAAATCTATACATTTCCTAAATAGCAATCGGAAATGTAAAACATTTAAGATATCAATGGTTACGCGGGGATAGCGGGGCGAGGGGAGGGTATTGCATCGTCTGATCAGGCGATCGCGCTAGTTGATTTTGTGATAAATGCACCTTAAAAATGGCTTGTGGTGTTTTAACGCCTACCAAAAATGTATCAATTCTACTACCAATAAAATTCGAAACGCTTACCAAAACGGATAAAGGCTCACCAAATTGTGTTTCCTAAAATATTATAAAAAGGATACAATTTATATTTTTATTAAATACAATAAAAATATATGAATACCTTTTAACTGCATTTCAGACCAAATATGTTATTTTGTCACCAAATAGATAACACCAACATTTTATGCCTCGAGTTTCAATTTGGTAATTTTTGCTTTCTGTTGTCTAATAAAAAAAATAACCTCGAAATTCAAGATAATCGCTACGCTGCGCTTCACGATTATCTTAAATTTCTAACCTTTTTTTTCAATCACGTGACCTACAGGAGTAGGGCAGGTAGTATCCTCAATCATTTGAATAATAATGTAAATTTTTTTCTGGTGAGCATTTAAATTATACCCCTTAAAAATTAATAGATCGTTGATTTTTGAAGCTTTAGTTAGATAAAATGAAGATATTATATTTTACGGTATGATTGTTACCTGATTGTCTCAACTAGTGCCTTAATAAAAAATATTATTCTCATTTTAACAACGTGTTTTATTACAGAAAGCATTCTTTTTACACATTTCCTAATTCAATATTGGAATTATATACAACTCATAGGAAATGAATACATTTCCCACGATATGTATGTATTAAATAATTTTTAAAACAATATTTTACACATTTCTTAAATAGTTTCGGAAATGTATACATTTCCTAGGAGTTGAATACAATTCCTAGATTTCATACATTTCCGGTAACACATACATTAATCAACTGCTGTTACAATCTAATTTTCTTTAACGTCAATTCAATTTGTTCATGAATGTTTGTTTAGCATTGCAAATGCACTGTTACGCTGCAGATTTCAGAGGTAGTTAAGATAATCGACGCCATATGGATACTATTGTCATCTTCATTTGGAATGCTAGTTTATAATAACGGAATTGTTTAAAATACCTCAATTTTAGTAATGACATTTGTATAATAGGGTTAACAAGTGAAAATAGTTAACGTTTTTTTACGTTCTTCGTATTATAACGTTTTTACCGACGTTGAGCCACTGATTTAAGTGAGATGTGTAGTGAATATAATAACTATAATAAGTCTTATGCCGCGTCCGCACGCTTGGCACTTGCCGCAAACTCCAAACCTCTACAAACGTTTGGATTGATTTGGGGAAATTAAACGTTGCCATTAGTGTTGGAATTCGTACTACTATAGTAGTATTTGTACTACTATTTCACCCTATGTACTACATACTATCGCAATTCAAGGATGGTACAGTTAAATACTACTATTTCTTCCTTAGTAAAACTCAAACACTAATAATTTGGCTGTATGGACTTAAGATTCCTTTGCCTTTCCCGAAAGGGATAAATTCTTAGAGTATTTTTATTTATTCATTAGAATTATTTCGGGGAATACTCTTATAACACATAGCTGATGCGTGAGCAGGACGGACTAGTATTAGGTAACTAATAATAAGCAATCCAGAGAGTAACGATAGCGATAAGGATTACAAATTAAAACGAGTAAAATTATTTATCTATAATAATTTTCAGTTCAATCGTATTGAATAAGTAAATAGGTGATTTTTAAATTTTTTTTTACTATATTTGCATATAGTGTAAGAATCTCAATTTTTTCTATGGTAGTAAAAAAATACTACTATTTTTTGGAAAATACTACTGTTTTAACTTCCAAATTCTACTATTTTTTTGAGGCTCGATTCCAACGCTGCTCGCCATCCACACGCTAGTTCGTTTGTTCTGAAGAGGCAAGCATGACGGACATGGATGTTGTGTCAGCCATATATGTTTGTTATTGCATTGCAGAGAATTTATGGAAGAAAATATTTATGAACTTCCTTATGAACCATCCGGACAATTTGTTAACTTCTGTCGGATGGATGAGCTTTGCTGATTTTGAATTTTTGTTAAGTGCAATGCACTTATGATTTCAATAAATATACAGACTTCAGAGAAGCTATACTAGCTAAATATCGTCGTGCAATAACATTAACATTTTCATCCGCCTCTGTGGTCTAGTGGCTAAGACCACCGGTTTAGACTCAGAGGTCCCGGGTTCGATTCCCAGTGGGGGGTACATGCTTGTGTACTCGGTTTGGTTGGTGGTCACCATCTTATCTAAACTTGTCGCCATAACATCAATGTCTGTAGCATTGTTGTGTTCCGGCAGCTAGAGATAAGATAGCCAGTGCCTCACTATTTGTGGATCCCGGGTGAAGGGCACTTCCATCATAATCATTGGCCTTATCACCACTTAACATCAGGTGAGATCAAGGCACTGCGCTTACCCGTAAAATATTTAAATAAAATTAAGATTCGGCAACTGGTGACTGTTTGAAAATAGACAAAGTATTGAAAAAATTCCACGAGCGGGATTCGAAGTCGTGGAATGTTTTCAATAGTTTGTCTTTTTTCAAATTGTAATTCGTTCGCAACAATATTTGCGTAAAATTATATGTAAATAATCATAAACTGGTGACAGTTTCAAAAGTCTACATTATTTGTTTAAAGTATCTACCCAGGTTATATCGGAAATTAGCATAACGTACATCTGTTCGCCACCAGTGCACAAACGAGACTAAGTGTGCACAAACGTGTAGACGTGACGACGAAAGGCAAATTCCCTTTGAGTTGTGACAAAAAACTGACATTCGACGGTATGTCTACAAGCGCTTGGAAACCTACGCAAACCAAGCCAAATGCTCTATCCACACGTTTGAATTTGTGACGGCTTGTTGAAGCTTGCCAAGCGTGTGGACGCGGCATTACAATATATTTTATGTAAAATGCAGTAATCAAGTAATAATACGAAAAACACAATAACATGTTTGCCCAGATTTGTGATGACCCTAATTTGGTTTGTTTACATTTATTCTTTATCGAGTTTGGCCAGAGTATAGTATATTATTGAAGTAAGCTTTCAACCTATTGCGATGAAGCTTTAGGAAGTTGTTAGTATATTCTGTTTTTTATTATTTTATGTAAGTATAATATTCAGAATCTCTCCTTTTATAATTTTGTTTTATTTTTAATACTTAATAATAATTTGTTTGTTTGTTTGTTTGCGGAGGGTAATCTCTAGAACTACTGGTCCAGTTCCAAAAATTATTTCACTAATAGAATGCTGCGTTTCTTGCGGGTAACATAGGCTACATTTAATTTTAAAAAAGATTTAATTTTTTAAATTTCGAATCCATCGAACGAAGCCGCGAGTGAAGTGCTTTAAAGAGTTTTAAATAATTTTGTTTATTGAAATTATTAAGGAAAAAATTTTAAGCAAACAGTTATTTTCGCATCTCTTTTGTTTGCATATACTGTACGCCTTTTCAACTTACAACCTGGTAGGCTACTCCTGAACGCAAACTTAATTCCAATGCGATTAATATGTAGCGATATTGGGATAAGTTTCTCAATTTCGGAACGCCCCATCTCGATAATAATTTGTTCACTCAATTTCCACGCAATTTAATTCCATATGGCGCTATTATCGCTTTTAGGAATGCCATTTGACATGTTTTAGATTTGTGATTGGAAATTTGATTAATGCGATTGTATTTCAAGAGTAACCCTCCAGTCACAACAGCACCTGCGACAGAGATGCATCGCTATACAAATAAAAAATCTGCGAGTGTCAATTTTAACTGGTCAATAGAGGACGATGACACTACGCTGCCGCATTTCTGTAAATATTATTGCGGAGGGTCAGCTGTTACTGGTAGAATATAACATTTGTACGTTACCCGCTTTTGAAACTACACCTAGATGCTTTTTTTTGAGAGTTTGCTGAGAGAGTGCCTCATACGGCATTTTCACAAGGTGAAAACAAAAGTGTGAAACGAAGCACCTTCGGTGGTTTTCTAGAGGGAACAGCATCACGCGTTGGTGCGTGTCCCCTACTAGATTCTCCGAGGGGTTCGGATCGGGTCGGGGAGCGGAACAACCCGTTCGAAATTCGAGCGCACAGGGTGCCTAGTGCGAGTTTCCTTCGCTATTCGATCACGTTAACAAAAACGAGAATTAGTATGGCAAAATGTTAACTCTTCTCGTATGCCGCCAGGAGGCGCTGCTTCAATCCCATACTAATTTTCGTATTCGTAAACGTGATCGAATGAATACGGATAGCAAACAAAACTCACACTAGGCACTCAGATACACATTTTTAATTTCGACTAATATTTATTTGAATTTGACAATAAAAATTATTTGAAAGGGATAAGTAGCGTTATCAAAGCAATAAGAACGTAAAAGACAGCTAGTGTTTGTTATTTGGCATTTTTATTACGAAAACTAAATCCAAATGTGGGTGATCCCCGTCTAAGTATTTATTTATTTATAAGTAACTAGCTGTGCCCCGCGGTTTCACCCGCGTTAATTAGCGAACAATCTACGCAGCGCACGCAAGGAAAGCTCTCAAAAAAATATTTTACCGTTTTTGCAACATTCTTCATGCTGCTCCACTCCTATTAGTCATAGCGTGATGTTATTTAGCTTATAGTCTTCCTCAATAAATGGACTATTCAACACAAAAATATTTTTTTTATTCGAACCAGTAGTTCCTGAGATTAGCGCGTTCAACCAAACAAACAAACAAACAAACTCTTCAGCTTTGTAATGTTATTACAATTTATTTATTTTATTTAATATTAGTATAGATAATATATGTTAGTTGCCATCGATTGCAATGATTGGTGGATAGATGGCACCACTGCCGCTTAAGAGCATTCAAAAATCAAAGCAGTGAAAAAATTCAGTGCTTACGTCAGCCTTCTCGATAGCAAAGCGGTCAGTGCAGCGGGCGGGATTGCGGAAGACCCAGGTTCGATTCCTGGCTGGGTCGGGTAGGCATTTATTTTTTTCACTGTATTTTATAAATATTTAATATATATTACATTATCTTAGGGATTCCATTTAATACCAGTCGATTAAGATAAAATATGACATGCATTTTTAAACAGCTTGCTATGTTGCTTAACAAATATACAAATTTGAAATACCTATATACATCTATACTTATACTATCAATAAAGAGGTAACGTTTGTGGTAATGTTTGTTTGTTTGTCGGGGCTAATCTTTGAAACTACAAGTCCAACTTCAAAAATTCTTTCACTGATAAAATACCTACTGCATTTTTTTTGGTAACATGGTGTCTATATCCACGTGGATTTGGTATTGTAGGTAGGTACTGTAACGCCCGGCTGGGTCGTTACTTGAGGTACCGGGGGTTTATTCAATAATAACGCTTTAAAAGCAAATATTATATTGTTTTCCACATTAAAATAATAACAATCAATTGTTTGAATTCAGGCCACGGCGGCTGCCAGCATGTAAGTATGCCCGAGCAAGGAGTCTCGGTTACTACAGTACATATGTACAATACGAAGTCCAAGTGGACGAAGTCACGGGAAAAGAGCTAGACATGATAAACTCATCAGACATGAAAAAAAAAGTTATAGACTGTTTTAGAAAAAAAATCGAATCGAATCGATTTCGGGCCCTGTCAGAATAACAGTGCTCCTCCCGCTGCACTCGGCCTATCTTTGAGTGTCATAGGGGTATTATGCTGAAACAGGGTGGGTCCTTGTTGGCCTCACACACTTATTTTTTTTCTTTAGAATTTTTGAACATTTTTTTTCTGTCATTCCATTATTTTTATTTTTTACAAACTTGTTTCGTGCTGTGTTTTATTCAATTAAATATTAATTTTATGTGGACGTGTGAGTGTCAATAATTGTTTTTCTTCTTCTTTCTTCTTTCAATTAAGTTAGAAATCCTAGTAAGTAAAAACACGATAACAAAACTGACCGTTGAATAATAAAAGGCTGTAGGAAAGCGTCCACGTGCGGCGGTTTATTTTTAAGCAAATACTTCGACCTAGTTTTAGCTCAATCGAACTATTGCACTCAACTATCATTATTATGAACTAGGGAAATACCGCGGACTTGTATGAAAAATTAACAATGTAAATTACCTTCAGAGATGCCGGATAACTTAAAAAAAGATCAGAGAGCTCACACAATAAGTATCATCATCATCATCAGCAGCTCATTTTATGTCCCCACTGCTGGGGCACGAGCCTTCCCTATAGATGGATAGGGAGAACGGGCCATAAACCAACACGCAGGCCCAGTGCCGGTTGGTGGTTGTTAACGACTGCTAAGGCAGGCGGGACCAACGGCTTTACGTGCCTTTCGAAGCACGGACGAGCTCGAGATGATTTATTTCTGGTCACCCATCCGATGACCGGCCTTTGCGAAAGTTGCTTAACCTCAACACTCGCAGACCGGGCGCGTTAAACACTGCGCCATCGAGCTCCTCTTAAGTACTTAGGTGATGTAAAAAAGCTAAATTACTTCATTCAAATAGTTTGTTGAGCATAATTTGATTTTCTATCTCTAAATACTAGATATGGTTTTTTTTCATTGGCGGCGGTGGCGTGCGGCGTAAACGCTTTTAAATGACATACACTACCTCATTTTCGTAAACATGCTCATTCAGCAAAAAAACTCTCATAACGAGCCTTGATACAGCCCTGATAAAAAAAAAACTGTGATTTAATTACGTCAGACAGATATGATTATTCCATTTGTACAGAAACTTTTATTAACGACAAGCTATTATGTATTATTCAGTTTTTGCGGAAACAGTTTCATTTCGTATTCATTTAGTTAAAACAACGCTTTCACATCTCTTGGAAATCGAGCAGCGCGTGGGGTGGAATACCGGCGATATAATATTGTACAAATCATTTTTACAGCAAATGTAAATGTAAAAAAATATTTCGGACATTTAACTTCACTTGAACCTTCAAGCGTCCGATAATAAACACAATAAAGTTTGTTTCCGCGCTATATAGGTTTATTTCTCTGTAGTAAACTAATACCTAGTAGTAGTAGTTTATTTCAAAAATAACTTTTTTTAATAAACTTGTATTGCAAGGCGCGGGACACACAGAAAAGACGTAAGACGCGGGCGGGGCGCCGCCGGCCGTCGCGACTTTTTAAAACATATAGAAAAGACTAGGCATGGACGTGACGCTGGGCGTCGCGAGAGATAAGGGTTTTTTCCGATATATCGATACATCAATAAAAAATAACCAATATCGAAATTCGTATCAAAATCGATATTTTTTTATTTATTATCATCTCATCACGATTTAACTAAATTCGCTCGCTAATTTAAAACCGTAAAAGATTGAAAAAAAACTTATTGTTTTGTTGTGCTGAATTCCATTAATCTAATCTGCGGTACCACCGTTCCCGCCCCGCTCACCGCTGACTCCAAGGACGCGGCCTTACAATAGCGTCTTGTTTGTTTCTTACCGCTCCGGTCATGACCACTGGCGTCTTGTGACGGATGCCGAGAGCGGTTTTTAGTTCATATTGCATTGACAGAAAGAATTCTATCACCGTTTACTATGGTCTATGACTTCAGTAGAACATGCAATGAACTAAAAATACGGTCGCCGCGTCGCAAGACGCTCGAGCTCGTTGGCGAGGCCTTAGTTACTGTTTTGTGATTGATAGCATTTCTCACATGTGTATTCGTCGCTTTTCTCATGAAATGCACGGAGGGCCAAATGTGAGTTATTCTTGACATTTGATAACGTTAACGAAAACGAAAATTAGTAGGGCATTGAAGCAGCGCCGCGCCTCCTGCCGGCATACGAGAAGAGTTAAAATTTTGCAATACAAATTTTCGTTTTCGCAAACGTAATCGAATGAATACGTACGGATAGGATAATAATCAGAACTCACATTAGGCACTGTAAGAACTTGTTTGTACTAAGTAAGTTTATTGTATCACTAAAATGGTTCTAAACAAAGTTTAGTTTTCATAGATCCCGATAGATGGCGTATGGCGTTGTGCCGTCTGCATCGCGTTATTGAAATGTTTTTACTGTTTCATATAAGCCAAAGGTGCAATCGTATTTTTAATTGTCCAATAAAGCTAGTTGTGTACTAGTTGGTTTTTTATTACAAAGTACACCCTCGAACTCGACCTTGATAACCTGGGGTTGTTCAGGCACTCTGAAATAAAGGTGTACCAACTCGCATAGTTCAATGACAATAATTAGGTACATGCCAAAAATGCGTTCGAGGCACCCATCTAACAAATCATTCCTACCAACTTCCATGTCGAATACAGCAAAGAGGATGTGTGACATTACTAACTGTTTTGCGTATGATTCACTAATTATCTATACTAATATTATAAAGCTGAAGAGTTTGTTTGTTTGTTTGTTTGTTTGAACGCGCTAATCTCAGGAACTACTGGTTCGAATTGAAAAATTCTTTTTATGTTGAATAGTACATTTATTGAGGAAGGCTATAGGCTATATTACATCACGCTATGACTAATAGGAGTGGAACAGTCGCTAATTAACGCGGGTGAAACCGCAGGGCACAGCTAGTCCTAAATATAGAAATTGTAACTTCTACGTCATTGTCCATGAATGACGTGTTCATTTTCTAAGCCGTCGATCATTGCTTAGTCACCCTTGGAACTCCATTATTTTAATGTAAAGGCGAATGGATAAAGCAGCAATCATAAATGTTTCCTTAAATGATCTATTCCAATCCAATACTACGAAACTAATACCAATGGTATTAGTTTACTATCATCTAGCGCTAAGCAACACTCGCAATTTCGCGTTATCGGATTGGTGGCCAATAAGGTCCTTAGTAGTTTAGTAACATGGTATACGACCAATCTCATACCTACATTGGACTAGTGTGGTTGGTTGCAGCTCAAATTATGTGAATTAGGCTGCGCCCAGCAGTGTCACATTTATAAACTACCTAGATAATGGTAAATATAAGATAATGGCAACAGATGTTTCCCGAAACAAATCGACAGTTGTTTTGTTGAAGTGTCGGTAGCCGAATGGATGTCTATCCACTCGGCTATTCCATTCTGCTCGGGTTGAAGATATCATGTTCCATTTCAATAGCTCCGTTAGAGTATCGTGAATCCATGCCTAACACAAGCATATTAGGTGGATTAACACGACTTTTATTAATGTGTTAATAGCGCATTCAATCTATACATATGTACTAGTTACGGTGATCCAAAAGTAATGATAATCGGATATTTGTAGAGCACATAAAAATATGTCATTTTTTTTTGCTGCATCGTATATCCACTAGTTCAGCTTAAAAAATCATATAAATAGGCCACGATTACCGGGAGATACATTCATTGGAATACGAACAGTCAGAGAAAAAACATCAAAATGGAGAAAAACTAAATCAGAGCTGTCATCAAGTACCTCTGTTTGAAAAAAAATTCTATCAAAGAAATACACAGCGACCTAGTGGAAACATTGGGGGATTCTGCTTTTCCATATTCCACAGTTGCTCGCTGGGCAAAGGAGTTTAAGCTGGGTAGAACATCCACAAAAGTGAACATCGAGAGGGACGCCCATCAACGTCCCTCACTGCAGAAAACGTCAAAAAAGTCGAAGATATCGTATTGGCAAATCGAAGAGTGACCATACCGCCTCTGTGGTCTAGTGGTTAAGACCACCGGTTTAGACCCAGAGGTCCCGGGTTCGAATCCCAGCGGGGGGTACATCTTTGTGTACTCATTTTGGTTGGTGGTAGGACTTGTTTGTCCGCCTGACTAGCTACCACCATCTTATCTAAATATGTCGCCATAACATCAATGTTTGTAGCATTGTTGTGTTCCGGCAGCTAGAGATAAGATAGCCAGTGCCTCACTAGCTGAGGATCCCGGGTGAAGTGCGCTTCCACCAAATGGCCTTATCATCACTTAACATCAGGTGAGATCAAGGCAATGTGCTTACCCGTAAATATTTAAAAAAAAAATAATAATAAGGGATGTAGCTGAGGTCACAGGGATCTCATATGACAGTGTTCAAATAATCTTTGCGAACGAACTGCATATGAAAAAGGTCTCTGCGCGTTGGGTGCCGAGAATGTTAACCGACTAGCAAAAGAAAAAACTAGTCAACATTTCGAGAGCGAATTTCGAAAAGTTCCAGACGGATCAGGAAAATTTTTTGTCTCGTTTCGTGACCATGGACGAGACCTGGATCCACCATTTTGATCCGGAAACCAAACAGCAATCAATGACTTGGAAACGAGCCTCTTTCCCGATGCCACTATTACGGGCTCTTACTACGCAGACCAAATAAAAATATTGCGAGAGGCCATCAAAGAAAAAAGACGAGGCAAACTCCGAGCTGGAGTGTTGTTTCACCAAGACAACGCACCGGCTCACAAAGCCGCCGCCGCGTCGCGATGGCTGCCATTCAAGAAACGGTATTCGAATTGCTAGAACACTCACCCTATTCGCCAGACCTGGCTCCCAGTGACTTCTACCTCTTTCCTCGACTCAAGGAACACCTCCCTCCGAGGCAAAAAATTTGACGACGATAGGAAGGTGATGACTGCTGTAAAGGCGTTTTTGGAGGGTCAAGAGAAATTTTTTTTTAAAAGGATTTATGGGTCTAGAGAAAAGATGGACTAAAGGTTGGAGGGTCAAGAGAAATTTTTTTTTAAAAGGATTTATGGGTCTAGAGAAAAGATGGACTAAAGGTATTGACTTGCTAGGAGACTATGTTGAGAAATAATTTTTTTTTTAGTTAAAATACCCTTATTTTTTATTGATTATTATTACTTTTGGATCACCCCTCGTATAATAAAGCTAAAGAGGGTCGAAAGTCTGTACATGGAAGATATTCGAAAAAAAAGTTGGCTGGGGATACTTAGAATCAATAACAGAACACGTTCCAACAGTTTTTAGAATTTTTGTCTGTTTTTCTGTTTATCTGTTTGTCTGTTTATTTGACCGCGCGTCACGTGAAAGTGGCTGAACGAATTTTTATGCAAACTTTACTAATCTGTCGAGAAAATCCCCGGCCAGATTGTAGGCTATAAAAATTCAACCTCTAAAAGGGGGGGTAGCCGCTACACTCGATTGAGTTAAGTTTGCACCTGAATCTTATGGCCCCTACTTAGGAAGGAGGTGCAAACTTTTTATCAAACATTGCTACGACTATCTACCCTGCTTAACTAACAGATGGCGCTGAAATTAATACGTTGTGACATATAAACATTAAGTAGGTAACCAAAAAACTAAAAATGAAATTATATAGTTACGTCACATAAGTAAATATATCACTACAGAGTACATGCTGCCTATAAGCGCCACGCTGCAGGTACACTCACATATAGCATAGCGCGGCCGATGTGTGCGTGACCTCTCACCGACGGGTTCACTGACGCGTCGCAGGGGTGAAAGCTGGTTTACCCCGGCTCAGTTGCGGTATGACTGACAGGGCCTCCATTGACCATTTCAGTGTTTCAATTATGACATCCGATCGTGAGTGGCGTCTGATCTCCGGTACACAACAGACTCGTTATATCTTGATCCGCGTTATTTAATCGAATTTGGTTACTAAAAGCTTTTATTTCATAGTGAAAGATATACCATTTTGTAGCTAATCAAATTTAGCATCTAGTTGTGAAAACCCTATTAAATCTCTTAAAGGAGTTTCGAAGATATAAAAAGATACATTTTAAACTTAACGGGCGCTATGTTCACTAACGAGCTGCACTGAGTCATCGTCACCGGCCGAGAGAGCAGCGAGCCACGCACATCGCGCACAATCACTCAACGGGTAGCTGGACAAATCTCACATTCGCCGCCACCCTGCGCCGCACGGTGTACCGCACCCAAGAAAGAAAAATGGCCAAGTCTTGCACTGCGTGCGGGAGATTATTCAAAACTCGGAACTTATGGAATCTGTATAGTGTAAAAAGTTTTATGATCTGCTTTGCCCTAATATAGCAAAGGAAAATTGGAATAAATTCACGCAAAAACAAAAAGACAGATGGTTGTGACCTTCTTGTTCATGTGCACGTTCTAAAAGAGATAACTCTTCTACCCCAGTTAGATCCATCATTACCACCGACCCCGAAGACGCCGGTGAAAATGTTAATACTACGCGAGGCTCTCGATTGAAAGCTGCTAACGCTTGTGTCGATGGCAACGTGAACTTCTCCGAGATAGGTACTGCATGAAATAAGAAAACTGCGAGAAGAAGTGAGTGAGATAACTGTTCTGCGAAAAGAAATAGCAGATCTACGAACTCAAGTTCTAGCAATCTCCACCACTCTAAATGCTACTATGCTTGACTTCAGGGAAAAACTGGACGATGCTCAACGTGAGATCACTACTCTCAAATCGCTATTAATAACGAACTTGAAATAATAGGTGGAATACCTACCTAGAAGAAGACAGTGAAAACCTTATCAATACAATTATAACTACATCTAAAAGACTAGGAGTTGACCTGAACGAATTTGGTATGAGCTACGTAAACCGGGCTGGTCCATAGATAGCTAAAACCTGCTCAAAAGCCTAAAACTGGTCAAGCAACAAAAGCGAGATGAGATTGTAATGGCCAGCAAAGCACGACGAAGGCTAAACGCGGAAGTTACCGCTGGCTCACACGTATTTATTAACAAAAGGCTGACGCGGAGAAACAGACTGTTATTTCGAGAAGCTAGACTGCGCTCAAAAAAGCACAATTTTCAATTCTGCTGGACTCGAAATGGTCTTGTATAATATATATTCGACAAAAAGTCAACCAGCCCGCAATCCGTATACAAAGCTTGGATGACCTCGATCGCGAAATTGGCCCACCGGATGTCAGCAGTGAGTCGTCAAAAGCCTACGCCTAATATTTTTGATATGCTTTTCTTGTTGGCCTTAAGGTCAGGCCTTTACGCAATTTTATTTTCACTTTTTTTACTAATTTATGTTAAATAAAATGTTAAGTAAAATTGTCACACCAATACTTAACACCACACATTAACTCTAAACACTCAAACACAATACAGCTCATTTCAGCACGACGTAACACCATATTATTATTTAACTCAATACAGCATGTCTCTTCACTCTTGGGACTTTCAAGCGCAAGCAGACGTTTATAATCTGTAATTTTAACACTATGTTCGACTCTGACATAGATCATATATTATCCACAAAGTGTCTTGCGCTTGAAAGACCCGAAGAGTGTTCCTCTGTCTTAACACCTGATTAAAATTTTAAGGTCCTAACACTTAATATCAGAAGTATTCAACATAATTTTGACGATTTTGTAATTACCCTCAGAAGCTTTAACGTGGACTTTGATGTAATCCTTTAACAGAATGTTGGCTCAGTGAAAATAGCGTTAATCCAGGCGGCTGCACCGACCGCTATGTTACCGGGAAGGCTGACGTAAGCGCTCAATTTTGTCACTGCTTTTTAATTTTTGAGTGCTTATTGCGGCACATTGCCATCTATCCAAAGCGGTCAGTGCAGCCGCCCGGATTGCGGAAGACCCAGGTTCGCTTCCTGGCTGGGTCGGGTGGCCGTTTAATTTTTTCATTATATTTATAAATATTTAGTGTTTTTTAATTTTATTTTATTAATAGTTAGTTAATTAGTATTTACTCATCATAGAGAGAATCCAAAATATTAAATTATCGTTAGACACGCCATGCGAATGTTTTCCGATCAATTATTTAAGGAAACTATAACCACGCGTATTATTTATCTTTAACCACACGTTAAAAAGAAATAATAAATACTTGAAGAAAAATAATAAAAATAAATTATTTAGGGTTAGCTATTTATATTTAAATAAGATGGTGGTAGCTAGCCAGGCGGACAAACAAGCCCTACCACCAACCAAACCGAGTACACAAACATGTACCCCCGCTGGGAATCGAACCCGAGACCTCAGGGTCTACGAGTAAACCGATTTGTTTCCCTTTAATCTTCTGTTAATTAGGTACTCAAAACAGTATAAAGGTCAGACATAATTTTAAAGAGTTGTTTAATGTAAGTACTGAAAATACTACCTAGATTAATAACTGATAATAAAAACATTAATAAATTGAAACCATGTCAATTTGAATAATGTGCTCGAAAAATACCAATAAAATAAAAAATTTCTACAAAAGTCGGCAATTCCTGACTATTTTAACTATATTAAAACGCCTTCCTCTTTTAAATAGCAAAGTCATAGCACATACACTAATTGTCAATAATCTGAAGGCGTAAAAACGAAACTATTCAAGTCTAGTTCTTTGAGTTTTTTAAACATAGGAATAAAATCAGCTAATATTCGCGAAAACAAAACACTATAAAAAAACATTGCTGTACATGAAAATTATTAACTACATACATCTACGTCGATAGAAAAATTGGTCACGTCCTTTGGTTTAAGCGTTTTCAATCCGGAAATTAGGATGTCAAAGATGCACATCGCTCTGGTGGCGACCAGAGCGATGCGATGTGCCTCTTTATCCGTAATAGGGCGCTATTACGGATAAAATAGATGCCATCTTTTAAAAAGTCGAGCAAGATCGGCATATCAGTAGTTACGACGTAGCTGAAGAACTGGGAATTAATTGACCACAAAACAAAAACACAAATGTACCACGACCACGATAGCTCAATTGGAGGAGCACCTGACCCGGTATGTCAGAAGGGTGCAGGTTCAAATCATGCTCGTGGAAATTTTTTCAACATTTGTGTTTTTGTAATTTGTTTCGCAACAAAATTTGCGTTAAAATTATTTAAAGACCACAAAACAGTTTTGGAGCATTTGAAAAAAAATGGGTACACAAACAAGCTCGATATTTGGGTACCTCACGAGCTCACTGAAAGAAACCTAATGAACCGTGTACTCATTTGTGATTCTTTATTACGACGTAATGAAACCGAACTATTTTTGAAAAAGCTGATAACTGGTGATGAAAAGTGGATCATGTACGACACGAACGTGCGAAAAAGGCCGTGGTCAAAGGCCGGTCAGGCTTTACAGACTGTGGCGAAACCCGGGTTAACTCGCAACAAGGTGATGCTGTGTGTGTGGTGGGATTGGAAGGGGATTATTCATTATGAGCTGTTACCACCAGGCAGGACCATCGATTCTAAACTCTACTGCGAACAACTATGAGATTAAAGCAAGAAGTTGAGAGAAAGCGGCCGGAATTAATCAACAGAAGGGGTATGACTTTTCATCATGATAACGCTAGACCTCACACATCTTTAGCCACTCAGCAAAAATTAAGAGTTTGGCTGGGAGGTGTTAATGCATCCGCCGTATAGTTCTGACCTTGCTCCTTCAGATTTCCACTTGTTTCGGTCTCTTCAGAATTCTTTAGGCAGTGTTAGGTTAACATCACGAGAGGACTGCCAAAACCACTTGTCGCGGTATTTTGATCAGAAGCCCCAAAATTTCTATAGCAATGGGATCATGCCCCTACCTACAAGATGGCAAAAAGTTATCGAACAAAATAACACCTATATACTTTAGTTAAATGTAAACAAACTTCATATATTAAAAATGTTTTGAATTTTCTTAAAAAATGCGAAGAATCTTTTTCCCCAACCTAATATTTTATCTGGACTACAGTCCTCTAGCATATCCATCTCTCAAATTTACTTCAAGCTCCGCCTCCAGGAGAGAGGGAGAGAAATTAGGTGTGAATTAGCCGCTTACTGACACAGACTGAATTCCTCGCGGGCGGAGCCGCGGGCACAGCTAGTATATAAATAAATAAATTGGTTGTCTGTAAAGTTGGTTTACTGACGATAGTTGAACGTGACAACGTCTTAAGAAGGTGTCGGGAGGTGTTGGGGGTGTCGGGGGGTGTTGGGGGTACGTACCGCGGTGGCGATGCCGGCCACGGGCTTGCACAGCAGCCTGCAGCAGCCCGTCGAACAGGTAGGCGGGAGGAGTTGGGGGTGTCGGGGGTACGTACCGCGGTGGCGATGCCGGCCACGGGCTTGCACAGCAGCCTGCAGCAGCCCGTCGAACAGGTAGGCGGGAGGAGTTGGGGGTGTCGGGAGGTGTTGGGGGTGTCGGGGGGTGTTGGGGGTACGTACCGCGGTGGCGATGCCGGCCACGGGCTTGCACAGCAGCCTGCAGCAGCCCGTCGAACAGGTAGGCGGGAGGAGTTGGGGGTGTCGGGAGGTGTTGGGGGTGTCGGGGGGTGTTGGGGGTACGTACCGCGGTGGCGATGCCGGCCACGGGCTTGCACAGCAGCAGCAGCCCGTCGAACAGGTAGGCGGGAGGAGTTGGTGGTGTCGGGAGGTGTTGGGAGTAAGTACCGCGGTGGCGATGCCGGACACGGGCTTGCACAGCAGCACGGCTAAATTTCTACTCAGCCGATTGTGCTTCTTTGTCGCTCGTTCCGCGCTCTCGCTTGCACTTCAAGCCTTACATGGAACGCCTCAGAGCGAGGTAACGCCGAACTTTTTCGTGCGTGTAGCCGGATATATGCTATCGAATTATAAGACGTTGTCACGTCAATAATAAATTAATATAAAAATCTTTTATTTCAGACCATTGATCCATAATAATGTATGTAAGTAACAATGAGACTTAAAAAACTATGTTAGTAATAATAATAATAATAATAATTAGGTTTTTATGTTTTATTATTTTTATACTAAAATATTGTAAAAATCTAGTTTTAAGAAAGAAAATAAATAAAGGAGATAATAATAAGTATTTATTTCAGAATAATTTCGTATTTATTTTTTTTCTTCTAGTTGATGGCTTCGTGCGATTAGCACATTTAGCCAGTGTCAAAGTAATTTTTCTAACAAGTAAAGTAATACATAAATAAACAACATTTCTTTCCTGTATGATGATGATGAATGATAATAGAAATGAGAAGAGAGAAATGTTATACCCCCAACCCCTCAAGTATCTCAGTAAAGATGTGGGGCTTTACGAACTCCTCGGGCGGACTTCTTGAGAGAATTTGAAAAGTGACGTTGTACTGTTTTGTTTCATTTGCCAACACTCATGCACACTCACGGACACTTAACGGTTAATAATCCACCATTATTTGCTTAGATTATTTTACATTAATATTCGACATACTTAACACCAATTTTAGAAAATAAAACAAAACCACAAACATGACTCTTCACTTTCCCGCCAAGCAATTCCATAGATTATTAATTACAAATATTACAATAGATCTTAAACACTAATGTCAGTTACAAGAAAAATATAAAAATGCACATTACACAAAAAACAAAACAAAACAAAAACGGCCTTTGCGCATAAAAAACAAAACGAAAGAATATACCTAATATGTATTATTTAATTCATATACCTATGACGCCCTTCAGAAGCATAGGTATAGGTTCATGCACGTAATATGTGCATGAACATACATACAACTAGTGCCTCTGAATGGCACACTCAGGTTTATGACCAATCACATTCAGAATGCTGCTGGCGCTCTCCCACGAGCCCAGCGTATCAGTGAATTTAAAAAAACATAATTTCAAATAAAAAAAATAAAAAAAAAGTTTTACTTTACTTATTTAAAGTTAAAGCATAAGCGTTCAGTAGAACCGACAATACAAATATGTTACTGTTACCCTCCAGTCCGGATAGCAGTTTGAGTTATTGAAATATCCGTTCCGAGTACGACACATCACGCTCGATTAGCGAGAAGCGGCGTCACATTAAATAAGCTCGAATACGTATTGTGACAACAAGCGACGGAGTCTGAATCAAATATTATGAACTTTTGATAGTAGTTTATATAAAAAAAATTCTAAAAGATATATTTTCAATGGGTGCAACAGATCTTGCGATATATTCACGAAATTCTACGACTGAAATTTATGATTTTATTTCCAGGAAAATTTATTGAAAGCTTTTATTGAAAGGACCAGTTAGTTGCTGGTGGAATTCCTAGAACTGACGGAACACAACAATTATATTGTTATGGATACATACCTATACGAGTACCAAGATGGTAGTACCTAGGAGGTTTGAGAAACATACCCCATAATAACTAACTAAATCGAGCAAAATGTACACTCGCTGGAAACGAATCGCTCGACACGTTCGACAGACACGTGAGATAAACATAATTGTAACAGTTTTAATAAAAAAAATAAAAAAAATTAAAGCCAACCAAAAGTCTAAAAGTTTTTATAATATTACAAAGTTAGCGTTTCTATAAATATTTCAGCTACCGTGAATACTTGTTTTAATAATGAGAAATTGCGTAAATTCCAAAGAAAATCTTACTTCGTCAACTAATACTCACTTCGATGAAAAAATAATAAATCTTATATATGTTTTATAAGCAGGAGAAGACATGAGAAGAGAGCAGGAAACAAAACCATTTTGCATCTACCTGGTTATCGATTTTGCTGTTCGAAAACATATTCAAC
Source organism: Eudonia mercurella (assembly GCA_963082485.1). Classification (NCBI taxonomy): domain Eukaryota; kingdom Metazoa; phylum Arthropoda; class Insecta; order Lepidoptera; family Crambidae; genus Eudonia; species Eudonia mercurella. The sequence goes on from OY720022.1 coordinate 25,553,163, forward strand.
AATCGCTACCCGATACCGACATCTTTCCCGTAGTTCAACTAACAAAACCAGGCCGCAAAATGGCACGATAGTTGACGTTTTTTAAAGCAGAATCCAGGCCCAGTACGCTTATCAGCGAGTTCGCAGAAAGATGATGAAATACGCAAACAATGCAGCGTAGGGCGTGGCCCCATTGAAAGTTGTTAACTAGGCTAGGCTAGGAGCTATTTTTTAGTTCAAGAATAGCTACACTGCAGTTTCACATACAAGGTTAGACAGAAATGGGAATAGTTTACTAGTTTTCGGGTCAATTACCTATTAGTTACTAAAATTCTAGCTTACCCCTCTCTGTGGTCCAGTGGTTAAGACCACCGGTCTCAGACCCAGAGGTTCCGGGTTCGATTCCCAGCGGCAGGTACTTGTTTGTGGCTCAGTTTGGTTGGTGGTAAGGCTTGGTGGCCGCCTGGCTACCTGCCACCATTATATCTAAATATGTCGCCATAACATCAATGTTTGTAGCATTGTTGTGTTCCGGCTGTTAGAGATACGATAGCCAGTGCCTCAGTATTGAGGATTCCGTGTGTAGTGCGCTTCTACCTTTGGCCTTATCGTCATTTAACATTCAATGAGATGAAAGCCAAGTGTTTTCCCGTAAGAAATAAAAAAGGTAATATAAAAAAGCTACTAGTTGATAGCTCTCAATGGGACCGCACCCTAAGCAAAACATTGGCGAAATAAACGTGTCACATTAGGTAAAACGAATTCAAAAGAGATGCTACATGAAATATCAGCTTTTACTATTAAATACGGGATACAATGGCGCGTTTCTGCTAATTAGTCAATGTTACTGTATTTCTGGTGAAATAAAACAGTGTACGGCTATTGTTGCGGAACACTGGATATCCTGCCCTTTCGGGCTCACCGAATACGATATCAAAATAGAGAACGGAAATTTTCAAAAAGAAAACACACAAATGATATTGAATATGACGCTTCGTTGCGAGAATCCCTAGTTAGCAGGAGATAACAGAGCCGGATCTAACATATGGTTTTTTGGGGTTCAGCCCAGGGCCCCGTGGATTCAAGGGGCCCAGCTAAGTCAAGTCAAAATATATTTATTATATCATGTAGTCTATGGTATTTAAGGAAATCGATAGGCGTGTAAGGAAACGTGTTCTTCTTGTCTCTAGTTCTTGAATTGACGTTACCGGCTGCCATTTCGTTTTGTCAGTCAGTCTTTGGCAAGTATCAAGTCACATTAAACGCAAACGTATTTTTACGTTGGGGTAAGCTCTTCAACTTTTATTTTTGAATAATTCTTATTTGAATATAATAGATGTTCGCGAATAGTTATAAAATGATGTAATACCTGACCCATTTTTTTTATGTTAAAATTGCTTATTACTAAGGTGAAATGTCAAATGTTATACACATCATATGCGACTATTGTAAGGCTCGCTCTTTTTTTTTAAATCTTACCTCCTTGTTAAATAAACATTTGTGATATCAGTGTTATAGGTGTTATTAATTAATTTAAGATTAACCCTTAGCGCATTTAACCAATGCTCTAAGCATTAACGTTATTGCATAACGTTATAGCATTGCATTACATATACGTGTTTTTTATATAACGATTTGTTGATTTTATGTCTTTGTATGTTAGACTTTTTTATTAAGGTAGGTAGTAGTAATAGTGCATAGTTGCATACCTACTAATTTTGTGACGTGATCTCAAATGTTGTGTTCAATAACTTACAAGGTAAATTCGAATACGAAAGAAAATAAACACTTTTATTTATTTTTACCATTTTTATTTAATTTTATTTTTAAAAAACCGAAATACCCGGGTTACCCTGTTTTTTTAAATGGAAACTGAAAAATTCGGTTTTTCAAAACCACCCGGTTTTTGCATACCCTAATTGCTACTCATTACTTACAAATATAATTTTCGTACTCCTTTTGAGTCTGACAATATTAGGTAGGTAAATCGATCGTGGTCTCACTTCCTGTTTAATTTCAGAAAATTATCAAAATCTGGTTCAGCAATAATGTCTTCTAGAAAATATAAAAGTGGAGCTGAAAAACGAAACTTACAGTTAGATAGAAAAAAAGAAAAAACATGTACAAAATTGAAACTTTTTAAATTAGCGAAAAATCCAACCGAAGCGAGCAGAAAATCACAAAACCAAGGAACTGATACAGGTGATGAAAATGTGAAAGATTTTGAAAATACAAAACATAATATAAATCAAATATTTTATTGTCTTATTTTTTTCCCATACTTTGAGTAATTAGATGGGCCCCTGAGTAGTTTTAGCCTAGGGCCCCCTAAACTCACGGTCCGGCCCTGGGAGTAACCGAAAACCGAATACTACTCGTACAAACAAAAAATACTGTTCTCGGAAATCTGGCTGCCTCTCTCTATTGTGTCTCGTATACAGATGCTGGCGGGAAAAATTCCGAATCATTCCCGTAGAATACTTCGGAAACTTTCCGAAGTATTGCAAAACTTTCGGAATATTTCAACTGTCGAAAAAAGGGGATTTATTATGTTTTTATTTTTATTTTTTTTAATTAATTTATTTATTATAAACTTATACTACCATTACAGGTTTTCTTAACCTAATGCGATAGTGTTACGTAATTTACGTAATATTTACATGTATTGGGCTGATGATAGGTAGGTACAACAAATTATTGCTGAAAAAATTCATAGCTATGTGCAAAATTTCAAGTCTAGGTCCAACAGTTTAGGCTGAGCATTGATATATCACTCAGTCAGTCAGATAAGCATTTAAAAAATTAAGATTACTAGAAAACTAGATTGAAATTCGTACGCTAACCGCCGGTTGCAACAAAATTAATATACATTTACAAATTCAGTTTTACGTTTTACATAAACTATTCCGTTACTTTCACGAATTCGTAAATGTACGTTGCACCAACATAATACGAGTTAAAGTATCAGTAAAATTACTTGCTACACAAATGAAGCGTTAATTTTACCACATGGTAGTTTTTATTTTACATGTAGTAAGCCATGATAATTAGCATCATAAGTGTCAGTAGCGAGCAAAATACGATTTTTTAGCAAAATAAATAAAAATCTTTTTATTTTGAATAATTCTGATTTAAAGAAACTTTTCGAGAAGTATTCCGTAATTATTCAGAATTTTTCAAAAGTTTTGCAACTATAGTCTCGTAACAGCATGCGATGCGAGCATGATAAATGTTTAATAATTAATAAAAAGATAAAGTTTGTGACTTTGTTTGTTTGTTTGCAGAGGGTAATCTCTGGAACTACTGGTGCAATTCTAAAAAAAAATCACTGATAAAATGCTACATTTCTTGCGGGTAACATAGCGAGTAAAGTGCTAGTGTTTAATAAAAACAAAGAAAAGGATAACATTTTGCGCGAATCGTCTTTTGTTTTCCAAAAGGAAACTATTGTCATTGTCTATTCTTCGTTTCTATTTTAGGTAAAATAGTAAACGTCTCGCTTAGTTACTAAAAATGACGCGCGCACGCACGCACGCACGCACGCACGCACGCACGCAAGTACACATGTGTTATTAATTGCAGTTTTTCTTATTTTTGCTTTGTTTATTTTCCCATGTACCTTTGTAATATTTGTGTAAATAAATGGTTTCTTATTCCTATTTAAATAAGTTTTACTCGTATTCTTACTGTTGATACATTCTCCTTTAATTCTACATCTAGGGAAATATGCTTCATATACTAAATAAATATACAAAAATACTAAGTATATCTTGGATCGCATGCCCTCTACACCGGAACACAGCAATACAGTACCAATAACTGCATGGGGCGGCGTACTACTCGTTATAGGGTAAGATGCGAACCGCAACAAACACACAGACGTGTTCTACGCGAGAGCTATACCAACGGCATTACTTATGACGCATTACATACAGCAGAGGGTAAGCTTCATACATACCGCGCTCGAGCAACGCACACATAGACCTTCAACGTACACGGAATCTAGGACCATCACAAAACAGTCCGATGGGACTTCTTGGCGGGAAAGTGAAGAGTCACGTCTGCGATTTTTTTTATTTTCTAAAATTTTAATTTAATATAGAATATTAATGTGATATCATGGTGGATTATTAACCGTTAAGTTTTCGTGAGTGTGCATGAGTGTTGGCAAATGAAACAAAACAGTGCAACCAACGTCAGAATTTGAAAAGATTCTCTAAAGAAGTCCGCCCGAGGACTTAGTAAAGCCCCACCACATCTTTACTGCGATACTCGAGGGGTTGGGGGGTATACAATCTGTCCGGGGAAGTAGTAATCAAACTTTAAGAGTGTGATCTATGAACATTTTTATCGATAAAAATACCTCAAATCAGGGGTCTGACCCACCTCTCGCCAAATTACAAGAATTTAAGTTTTTTCTTTTTAGTATTGACTTCTTCCTTTAAAAAAAATCGATAGCATAGGTACCTTGCCACTGATAAGCAAATATTTGGTATCATTCGATAGCTAACAAGATTACCTATTAGTGGAAGTAGCAAACATACACGAGCCCTATACATTTTGAGAAAGTAAGGATTGATTTAAGTAAAAAAACATGTAATTTTTTCACGTCTTTTTCAGCTATTTTAAAATATCATAAAAACAATGTCATTAAAGTATGTTTTATTTGCATTGTATTACTAGTATTTGAGCTATTCTACAAAACGAAGGTAAATTTATTACTTCACGTCTATTAGTTCCGATGCTATCGTTGAATAAAGAGACCCCTTCACAGCGGCGCGTAGCGCGGCTAGTCAGGTAGTCGGATTAGTTTCTGGAAATCTTTTGTATTTGTTGTTAGAAAGAGGCAGATGATATTTATGAAAGAAAAGGGCGATGACTACATCGCATTGGTGAGAATCAGTGTTGAAACCAGTGTGTCTTTAGTCTGTTTTACACAGTCACTTCAATCGTGCGTGTCCCGTTATCTTGTTTTGTTATTTCTGTTTTGAACAAGTTTTGAACGTTTTTCGCTATGCCGCGTGGAGGATACGAGTATTCTAATGCAGAATTAGCAGACATCCATTTTATTTACGGATTTTGCAACGGCAACGCTAGAGCCGCAGTACGTGAATATGCAAGAAGATACCCGACACGACGAACGCCGAACTTTCGTACGTTTATCAACGTGCACAGCAGGATTGCAGAACAAGGGATAAGCTTAAGGCCAGTTGAGCGATCTCCCGTGGTACGCCATCCAAGACACGATGTTGAAGAAGAAATATTGTTAGCAATAACTAGAGAGCCAAGATTGAGCGTCCGTAGACTTGGTATACGTTTGGGCTTACCGAAAACACACGTGTGGGAAATTTTGAAGAAAAATGGACTTCATCCGTATAATTTTCGAAAAGTACAAAATGTTTTAGATCCGGATTACCGGCTTCGATCAGTTTTTTGTGCATGGATCAGCAGAAAAATCCGGGAAGATCCACATTTTATGAGGAAAATCATGTGGACAGATGAAGCTAAATTTACACGAACGGGAATTAAAAATTTTCGCAATTTGCATGTGTGGGCTGAAGAAAATCCTCACGCTAAACGTCCTGCAAGCTTTCAACACGAGTTTTCCGTGAATGTTTGGGCTGCAATGATCGACGATCAATTAATCGGACCCATTGAGCTGCCACCATCGCTGAACGGAGCAAGATTTTTGGAGTTTTTGAGGAACGAGTTCACCGAAGCTTTGACTGAGCTACCACTCATTTATCGGCGTAGGATGTGGTTGCAGTTAGATGGTGCTCCGGCCCATTTTGCTAGAGATGTGCGTCGACATTTAAATGAAAGATTCCCAGGACAGTGGGTGGGTCGTTTAGGTCCAGTTAGTTGGCCTCCGCGTTCGCCTGACATTACCCCTTTAGATTTTTTTCTTTGGGGTAAAATGAAGCAGCATGTATATTTCGAACCGGTAAACTCCCGAGAAGAATTACTACACAGAATTATGCTTGTCAGCGATGAGATACGACAGAATCATCGTATGTTGCGCAAAGCAACTAATCAAGTAGCTTTAAGAGCGACTATGTGCATTACAAATGGAGGGGGTCATTTCGAACATTTAATTTAAGTTTTTACTCATGTTGTTAGTTATTACTACTTACTAGGGCTTACTACTATAAAAGTTACAAATAAAAACTTTGAAAAAATACATTGATTTTATTATTTGTTTTCTTTTCTTATCATCGATCTGTGTAAAATTAAAAATTAAAAAAGGGACCCCTTTCGTTCAGCGATAGCATCGGAACTAATAGACGTAAAGTAATAAATTTACCTTCGTTTTGTAGAATAGCTCAAATACTAGTAATACAATGCAAATAAAACATACTTTAATGACATTGTTTTTATGATATTTTAAAATAGCTGAAAAAGACGTGAAAAAATTACATGTTTTTTTTCTTAAATCAATCCTTACTTTCTCAAAATGTATAGGGCTCGTGTATGTTTGCTACTTCCACTAATAGGTAATCTTGTTAGCTATCGAATGATACCAAATATTTGCTTATCAGTGGCAAGGTACCTATGCTATCGATTTTTTTTAAAGGAAGAAGTCAATACTAAAAAGAAAAAACTTAAATTCTTGTAATTTGGCGAGAGGTGGGTCAGACCCCTGATTTGAGGTATTTTTATCGATAAAAATGTTCATAGATCACACTCTTAAAGTTTGATTACTACTTCCCCGGACAGATTGTATAATTTCTCACTTCTCATTTCAATTATCATTGTGTCATAAGCAGGGGTCGGAGTAGGTATATTGATTTTAGATACTTGCGTCATGATATCATAACATGGACATGCATTTCTTCCGGAATGTACCGGAGTTTCCAAAAATTTGGTAAATAGAGTAATAAAATAAAAAACCATATGTAAGCAAACAAAATTGTTTATTGTTAATACAAATAATCATTATTACAGTTTTATTAAAAATAATTATTTTTAATCCTCATCGGTTACAAGTTCTACATTTTGATTTTCTGTCTCTATACAATTAAAATAAATAACTATAATTTTTTCAATATTTTCTAATTTTAAGCTATTTCTTTTAACATCTAAGATCCATTTGTAAGTGGAAAATGATCGTTCAACATCTGTAGATGTCAATGGAGCGAATTTGAAATAAAGTTTCTGATTATTTGCTACGCTTTTTTCAATACTCTCGCTGTATTCTCTAATTGTATCTAAATCTGGATTTCGTTCCATAACTGATTCTATTTTATTTTTTATATTCTCATTATTGCACTCGTTAAGCGTAGCCCTTACTTGATCAAATACTAAAAGTGAATCAGCTAGAGATAAATTTTGTTTTTGTAACTCTTTTAGGGCTAGTAGTATAATAGAGTAATTTTCTTCAATATATTTTAAATCATTTTCTAAATTTTGTTTTTCCAAAATGTTTTTTGCGTTTCGTATGGCTATAGCATCAGAACTGCTCAAGCAGGATAAAACTTCTTTTATTTTATCTAAATGTTGAGCGTAGTAAGATGCTGCCTGTAACCAAGTACCCCATCTGGTAATGACTGGTTGCGGAGGCAACGGTAAGTCAGGATATTTTTCTTTTAAAATGTTTACCCTACTAGGAGCCTTTAAAAATACTTTTTTAACATTTGATATAAGAATATCAACATCGTTGTATTCTGACCTTATCTGCTCACTTACACGATGAAGAGCGTGCGCCAAACATGTCACTTGCTTCATTTCAGGTAAGTAATGTTTTAAATTTCGCCCTGCAGATAGCATGTACGCTACACTGTCAGTGCAAAGCATTAAAATATTGTCAACTTTCGCTTCAAAAGTGTTTTGCCATAAATTTTCTAGACATTGCAGTACAAATTGTGTTATTGTTTGTCCATTTACTGCTGTTAGCATTTTACAAGCAATCAAATAAGGCCGGCCTGCACTATTACTAGGATGCAATGGTTTTATTAGGAAATTGACTATGTATCGACCAAAAATGTCTGTTGTCTCATCCAGCGATATCCATAGTTTCTCATTTTTATTAGTTTCATAAATCGAATTGATTTTATTCCTATAAAACTTCTCCAAATAAACTTTTCGTAACTGTGATTCGTCAACCACTTTACGATTGGTACAAACGCAACAACAAGTACTGCACATATATTTCTGAAAAAACTCTTTGAACGCTGGATTTTTCATTTGCGACCAAGGAATATTGCATAGAATCAGGAACTTAATGAGGTCGAAGTAAAATTCCTCTTGCGGTCTCTTAAATTTTCCTTGATGTACAGCGCCTTTAATGTGTTTGGTAATGTTGCCTCTATTCACAGCTTTCAAATGACTTTCACACTTTGTACAGTATATAGTGCCACTAGCGTTATCGTAAAGTAGCTCAGGATAGTGCAATAACCACTTTTGCACTGTTTCAGCCTTGACCTTTGCCATATTTATTTATATCTCACCTAAAACAATGATTTAAATTTACAATATATACATACACAACTGTAAAGTCGATAATGAAATTCTGTTTCATATAAAGTATTTTTTTTAACTGAAGCGGTGATAGCCCTGCGGTGTGCGTACCGGACTCTCATGCGCTGTGATGATTGCTATAAAGTGATTTTTTTAACTGTTTCCAAGTTCTAAAACCTTCTTAAATAGTGAAAATAATTAAAACTTACCCGTACAAAAACAACTTCAAATGGGCCCAATCCAAGAGTAATAAATCGATGTCCGTAGTTATAAGCCAAATTCGTCGTTTTAAGTAGATTTCAGAAGACAGTAAACAAGCCAGGGTCAAGTCAAGATATTCACAACACATAAAATAAGCGCACTCCACGAACCGAAATAAGTGAGTGAGCCACTTGGTCTTGATGTCGGTGCGAGCGCATTGTTTTCGAACAAACAGTCAATGAGTCATCCTGGATACTTGATTCTAATTGGTCAGATGCGTTGAGCATAGAGATAAGAGGACAAAAGACCCTGTTTGCCGGATGTCGTGTGTTGAAATGAATATTATTATTATATCATTTTATACATGCTTAGGCTTTTACTCCAACACTTTTACTACAACAAGGTTTTTACACACCAGTCATTTTTTACTATTAAATTCTGGTCATCTACGCCACTAGCAGCATAGCGTTGAGAGTATTGATACATTTTTAACTAGTTTCATGTAATAATTTCGATGTTTCGGTATTTTTATCATAATAATCCGGAAACTCGGAGGAGTATCCATATTAACATATACGTTTGATGTCAGTGACCTTAATTCAATATACCTACTCCGACCACTGGTCATAAGTGTGTGTTGCTCGAGTATCTGTATAAAGCTTACCTTCTGCAGTCTCCTTATTGTGTGCATGAGGTCTGTCTCGTCTCGACGTTATCGGTCCCGATCAAAGATCAAACGTAACGTTGGCTCGTAGCATTGTTTTGTTTCAATGGCCATAGAGATGCAGCTTTGTTTACTGTTGGGAGTCAGGAGCTAGCTAGCGCTATGCATCGAAAAAGTTCCACACTAGATTTTTACTAACTTTAGAGAAGAAAGTTAGTAAAAATGTAGTGTGGAACTTTTTCGATGCATAGCGCTAGCCGCTAACGTTTTTGAATGTTAAGCAACTTTCGTAATGGCGGAAAAAACCTGATAGGTGATAAATGTGTTAATCTCTAAGCTCCTGTGTGCTTTCAAAGCCACAAGGTGATGATCGCAGTAAGATGGCAGTTGTTTAAAGCCAAACTTAGTCAGTACTTGACGTTCATTTAAGTGCCATTTATATGCCTAAATAAAATAGAAAAAAATCATTTCATTTTTATTTAATATCATTTCAAATCCGCGTAGAGAATTATGATGACTCGGTCTCCCTTGCTTATTCTCGAGTTTTAGCGAGACAAACGAACAGCAATTGATATATATACTATATAAGATAAGATATGAGTATTGATTTAATAATTCAAATCATTTGTTTAATAACAACATTTTGCCGTTCGATTAAATTATTATTATCATTATTAGCAACAATATACTAACCAAACTAATCTTAGATGACTCCTGACCTCTGAGATGACTTCCGCGATACAAACGAAGAACTTTTTCCATTCCAGAACCAACTCCCTAACTCGAAAAAAAAATCAGCTGTTCCATACATTTTGGTCGAATGAATATTGATGTTTTGTATGGATAAGCTAATTTTTTTTCGAGTTAGGAAGTTGGTCTAATAGTAAAAGTTGTTCGTTTGCATCACGGGAGTCATCTCAGAAGGTTTGGATGGTGATAAAAAAAGTCGACCTGTATATTACACATGGAGTACCAACAATGATTGATACCAACCAACGTTAAAAAACATGACATTGAAACATTTCCAATTTAGATTTATGAACATTTTTCTGTATCATATTTCAAATGTAACACAACAATAGCTTGCATGCCAAAGCCTGACAAAGCATTTTCGACAAACGTTTCTACAAAGTTGGAATGTCTATTCATAGTCGAATATATTCCAGAAATATAAAAATGGTAACTGTTATACGCACTATCCTATTCAAAAACTATTGCAATCGACCCTTCGTGATATGAAGGCTGTGACAATAAACGGTCTGAATATGGAATTCCTGAATTCTAGACACAATAGAACCTCGTCCGATAATCGGTGACAGAATTTTTATTTGGTGAAAATGTTTTCATTTTCGTACCGATACCGTACCGAGGTTTTACCGATACAAAAGTATGGTGACAATATCGGTACTAAAACCTCGGCGAAAAAATCGGTCCGATTATCGGTCCTACAAAAAGTCGGTCGTGGGCGAAGTTATTATAGTGACTGTTACACTCAGGGCTTGATACCGATACCGAAAATACAGTTCATTAAAGATATAGACAGACAATAATTAACTCCAAAATTATCACAAAAAGTATTTAAAACAAAGTCGCTTCCTGCTGTCTGTCTGGTTTTTTTTTGGAGAGAGTTTGCCGATTGCCTCAGACGGCATTTTCAGCTTCACCGGGCTTTTTTGGGGGCGGCGAAGAACGTAAAGGATCTCTCCAGCCTGGGAAATTTGTCTGTTTCATAGCTGTACCTACTGTAGTATGAGGTCCGATCTCTTTGGTCTGTTTTGATGGAATACAAAACAGTTCAGTTTCAGAAATAAAAAAAGTGTAAAAATGTCAGTTGGTTGTCGTAAAAAGAAAATCTATACAGCGTGGGAAGGAGTATACCGACAAATTGAAACCAAGGATTCCTGGTAGTATTACGAGTAAATTATGTTATATCAATATGGGTCTAAAACTGCGTAATTAACTTACTTTATTTTTAGAACAAAAATAATAATTATCGACAGTACTTCCTTGTAAACAAAACCTAAGTTCAAAGAGTGAAATAGAAAACGTCAAACTTCACGAAAGACTCCGACAAAATACGATAAACGACGAATGAAGTCAACGTCAGTGTGAGACATTGATTATTAATTATTACTATGTACTTGTGTGAAGGTGTGTGTGATTACGTCAAATAGTTAGGGCGTGTTACCCTTGAGATTTTTTGAACTTGTGAATTACTTAAAAAATTAATATCTCGAAAATTAGGCTTTACTGGCCCATGTTTATATTACTTTTTTTTGTCCAAATAGGCATTAGAATCTTTGGTTATAATTTGTCGGTATACTCCTTCCCACGCTGTATATATAAAATTCTCGTGTCACAAGTTAGTTGCCATACTCCTCCGAAACGGCTCGATCGATTTTTATGAAACTTTATATGTAGACCTATAGATCAGTTGTCTCCGCCAGGCGCCTACCGGTATCACTTCTCACCCAGTAAACAGCACGGAGTAGGAATGACTATCAATAAGTCCCAAGGCCAAACGATGTCTGTTTGTGGCTTAGATTTGAGCACACCATATTTTTCACATTATATGTGGCACGCTCTCGAGTGGGCAAACCATCCAGTTTGTTTGTGTTAGCTAAAGATGGGCTAACAAAAAAATATTGTACACACTGTAGCACTAAAGGATTGATATTGTTTGTTAGTGTTATTGTCGTAGTTAAAGATATAAATTATAATCATCATCAGCTCATTTTATGTCCCCACTGCTGGGGCACGAGCCTTCCCTATGGATGGATAGGGAGAACGGGCTTTTTAAATCACCACGCGGGCCCAGTGCGGATTGGTGGTTGTTAGCGACTGCTAATGCAAGCGGGACCAACGGCTTTACGTGCCTTCCGAAGCACGGAGGAGCTCGAGATCATACACTTTTGGTCACCCGTCCAATGACCGGCCTTTGCGAAAGTTGCTTAACCTCAGCACTCGCAGATCGGGTGCGTTAACCACTGCGCCACTGAGCTCCTCAAATTATAATAATTAAATTATAATAAATGAAAAAAATAAATGTTGTGTTTTGTTATTTTTATATTCCATCTTCATTCACAGCGCTCCATGCCTCTTTCAATCATATACCACATCCTCACACACTTACAATAAGTTAGGTTTTTTTTCTACCCTACAAATTCCCTACAAATAATTTGCAAAACAACGTTTGCCGGGTCAGCTAGTAATAAATAAAAATATAAACTTAAGGACTAACCTTGAGATAGCACCAGCCGCATCGGGTGTACTCCGCCGTGTACTTGGTGGGGAAGCCAGAGGTCAGATGCTCCACAATCTTTTGCGCCCAGTTCCTGCGCTCGGAGGCACTTGCACAGCTAAAGAGCACTTTGCGCGGCGTACTCCGCCCCCCCGAGGATACCATCAGTTCGAAGCAGTAGGAGTTGCTGGTCATGCTGTGGAGTGTCACGGCGAGTTAGTCATTGAAATGGTTTTTCACAGAAGGAGCTTTATTATAAACAACTTTTGCAATGCCCGGTCTACAGATGGTTGACCAAAAATTTATAATATCGAGCTCCTCCGTGCAAAAGGCACGTAAAGCCGTTGGTCCCGACTGCATTAACAGTCGTTAACAATCCCCGCACCGGACCCGCGTGGTGGTTAAATGCCCTTTCTCTTTTTCCATCCATAGGAAGGCTCGTGCTCCAGCAGTGGGGACATAAAATTAGTTGGTGATGTAATTGCTTTTTACATAATGGTGGCAGCCGCGGGTCGTGCTCAGTGTTATGCACAAGGAGAGGCCTATGTCTAGTAGTGAATTAATAAGGCTGATGATTATGACAATTGCTTTTTACACAGCTTTTTAACCGCCTCTGTGGTCTAGTGGTTCAGACCACCGGTCTCAGACCCAGAGGTCCCGGGTTCGACTCCCAGCGTGTTTATCTAAAAAAATCGCTAAAGACATCAACATTAGGTAGTAGAATTATTGTGTTCCGACAGCTAGAGATAAGATAGCCAGTGCCTCAGTAGTTGAGGATTCTGGGTAAAGTGCGCTTCCACCTTTGGCCTTATCATCACTTAACATTAGGTGAAATGAAGGGCAAGTGTTTATCAGTTAGGAATAAACATGTTAATAAAAAAAAAATTAAAAAGTTAAAAATAATTTAAACCTGAAATAAGAAAACTATTGGGTTTTTATCACATACGGCTTGCCACCTCGCCTATGCGATTGGGTCGCCGGGTTCCTGCATGAGCGCAGCATTCGTGTCTTCTGCGAAAGCAGTGCCTCTCAGTTTCTGCAGGTGAACTCCGGAGTGCCGCAGGGTTCTACAATATCGCCCACGCTGTTCCTTCTGCATATCAATGACATGTTATCCTTGAGCAACATTCGTTGCTATGCAGACGACTGCTGTACATCGGCGTTATTTGGGTCACCCTGCGGCAAAGCAAGCCGATGTAGCGGAGTCGAGACGGAGGATTGTCATTGAGCTGGAAGAGGAATTAGACCGCATTTATAAATGGGGCTCTGATAACCTGCTCCAGTTCAACGCCAAAAAACACAGGTCTGCGCTGTCACTGCTAAAAAGTCCGCATTTCTCCCCCAACCCTCCTTCCAGAGCAACCTATTACCCATCCAAACTGGTCTCAGTCTCTTAGGTATGGACATACACAGCGACCTCAACCTGAAGAGCTATATTGAGAGCATCATAACTACAGCCTCACGTAAACTCGGAATCCTGAACAAAGTGAAGCGGTTTTTCACGCCGGAGCAACGTTGTCTTTAGTATAAGACTCAGGTGCGCTCCTGCGTGAAGTATTGCTCTCCTCTTTGGGACGGATCCGCCAAGTACTAGCTCGAAGCTCTTAACAGGTTGCAGAGACGTGCTGTCTATATTATCGGTAACGATGACGTTACAACCAGTCTGGAGCCGTTACAGCTACGTAGGGACATTGCCTCCCTAAGTGCTTTCTACCGCCTTTACTACAGGTGAATGCTCTGAGGAGCTTTTTGACTTTATTCCTCCCTCTCCATTTCGTTCCAGATCGACGCGTGCAGGTCTGAGAAGCCACCCTCATACCGTGCTGACCATCAAGACACATACCAAAAAATTTGGACAATCGTTCCTTTGCCGAACTGCCCGTATGTGGAATGTGCTTCCCGCACACGTGTTTCCGTCCTCTTTCTCTCCCGGGTTATTTAAGCGGGGCGTAAAATAGCATTTATGCAGGCCGCCATAGTGTGAGCGTTCGGTATAGCGTGGCTGCGCTGTGATGAACGCTTTCACTTCTTGGACTTCACTGGCTGCTTTTCATCAGGCAGGGTGAGGCCATTTTGGCGTGCCACAATAAAAAATTTAAAAAAAACATAGATAACGGGTTTACAAGAAAAGAAGAATACATGCCAAAAGAATAAAGTTGCCAGCGGTTTCCACACTAGGACGAGCCTGACTTGTGGCAAACCCAACGTGAACATGATGCGAAGAAAGAAAGTAAACTAAATAATGAAGTTAAAAATAAAGGAAGTTAATATTTAATGTATGAAATATATATGTAGGTATAATGAAATGTTTAATAAAATATAATGACATATACAAAATAGCGCCATCCTTATCCATTTTTAGGTAGAAAACTAAACAAAGTGACACTTTACATAGTAAGTAATTAGATAGCGCTGTACAAATTTCAGACAAAATCCTCCTTAATTCGTACAGGAATATGAAAGAGATTTTCGACGCAATCGAAAGCGTAAGCTACTTCCTAATACAGGTGAAGAGATTCAACAAATGAATAGATGGTTGCGAGAATTTCAGATTTACTACTTTTTTTGGTAATAATAATAATAATTGCTACATTGACAGAAAAACTCCAAAAACGGGACGGGACGGGACGCTTATAAATTACTTTGCAAACAATTTTATTTTATTACTAAGCTGACGAAACTAAGTGCGTCAGAAGTCGAAGAAAAGGCCAAATGCAAATGGTTTATTCTACTGACTTGGAAGACAATTTTTTATAACAATGTCTCCATTTTCGTGCTTACTGCAGTATAAAAAATGAGGTTCTATCAGTTTGTTGAAATGGTTACGAACTGAAGGTCTTCAAACCATTAACCCAAACGTATGTGTGTTTGTACTCCCGCCAGTAACTGTTCTGGAAAAAGATCGTTTTCTTGTTTGCGACGAGTTAAAAATTATTTACGCACAACAATGACAGAGCAAAAGTTAAAAGAAGCTGATTTTATAAGAACATTGGATTGCGAAGATTTAATTAATGATTTTGCTGCGCTCAAGTGCAGACGAGTTTTGTAACACTTTTAAAAAACATATATTATATTTTGTATTGAAATAAACCTGCAGTAAAATAAATAAAACCTAAAACGTTTAAATGTTTTATTTAATTGTGCATTATCCCTGAAACCTCGGAAAATATTATAAACTAACAGCTATAACTGATAGTAAACTAAATTTCTGAATCGATTTCGATAAAAGTTAAGTCGATAAAGTATATTCATTACGTAGTCTATAAGACTATGTCTATAAGAATATGTATTAAAAAAGGAGTTTACGTTGATGTGAAAAAATCTGTAACTTTTTGCTTGAGATTTTGGTACTTCATATCGATGTGAAATGCCTTCGCCTTGCCTCGCGAATACATCCGCTACCCGCATTGTCTGCGTCCGGATTACCGCGATCACCGAACTAGTGGGGGTCCGGATTAGCGAGGCTCTACTGTATTTATTTATTGACGCTTTGGTAACCGAGTGGGGTTCAATTCGCCTCAGTTGCAGGAGAAAGATGGAGAAAGATGAACAAACAGGAATGCAAAGATATGGACATGGCTTTGACGGCAGTAGGTACAGGCAGGCATTACATCACATAAAAACTAAACTCAAAAAAAATTTGAAAACATTTGTATTGTGGAAAATATGATTTTTGGAATTGATTTATATTTGGAAAATATGATTATGCAGTTATTGATGATAAGAAAAAAAACATAACAATACAATTAATATATAATTTTATGTATGAATAAATAATCTTGTACTCTTCATTGTAATAATATTCTAACAAGGCACAATGTACAATGAGAAATCACACAATTCATGCTTTATCTTTATTCACTAATCATATTGTTAAATGTCTGTTGATAACTGATTATGAAAAACATATTAAATAAAACACAAATGATGGTTCTCATTTAACTTCAACTATTGGTTTACGATAAGTCTTCATTGATTAATGCTTAATAATAAATAGAATATCTCAAGAAGAGCTTTTTGAAGTGGAGGCTGGCGCTATGGATGACCATTCTTGTGCTTAGAAATAAACAAATCTATTGTATATTTGAAAACATTAATATTAATGGCCTATTTACACATTAATAACAGTCCTGTTACTTGTCCTTACCTACCTAGAAAAGCTAATACACTTGTGTTAGGTATGGTACCAGTATTTCTGTTCTATAGCTATATCTATCAGTTCCAGTTATTGTTGAAAGATGTTAGTTATTATTACTTACCAACCTACAATTTACCAATGTGTTGGGCTTTGGGCTCCATTTCTGCTTTGGCCTATCATCACTTCCCTATGGATGTATAAAGACGACCATGGGCCATAAACCACCATGGGGGCCCAGTGCAGATTGGTTGTTGTTAATAACTGCTAATGCAAAGGGATCAATGGGTATATGTGCCTTCTGAACCATGGAGTAACTTGAAATTATAAATTTATGGGCACCTACAATTGCAGACTGGGTGAACAAGCTTTGGTGTATCTGTAGAAAAGGCTTTTAAACTTAGTAGTGGGACATTTCTGGGCTGACAATGATTAAATAATATTTAAGTTAGTTTTGAATTTACTTTAAATTTTTATTAATTATGATTTTTATTATTAAAAGCTACTACAAGAACATTAAATGTAAAGAGAAAATGAAAGAACACAAATAATTTAAAAGTAAAGTGTTGAATAATTTCGGCGGGCTGGTTAGAACCACGATAGCTTAATTGGAAGAGCACCTGACCCGGAATGTCAGAAGGGTGCAGGTTCAAATCCTGCTCATGGAATTTTTTTCAGCATTTGTGTTTTTGTTTTTTTTACAAATAATTTAATTAACACTTACCTAGATGATAACGGCAACACAATTTGCAATGAATATATGCTGTCTAAAGTGTATGCTTCCTTCACTATAGAGTTATTAGGGTCTGTATAACATATAAACTTCTGGTCAGAGAGCACACAGTATCTAGTCTGTGCATTTTTAAATAGGTCCTCTCCCATTGCTGGCACTATTCTGATCAGCGTTCCACAAAAGTATGGTACAGTCATGCTGTTCATAGATGGCCGCTCAACTAAGTCCACCTTTTGCACAACCTGTTTCACTGGTTTCTGTATTTTACTGTCAAACTTGAGCATATTTGAAAACCTTTGCATCACTGAATTCGTTGGTTTTACCTCATCACTCTCACATTTAACATCAAATTCTGAATCAACAAACCAATTTGAATTATTGTCTCGTACAGTAGTTGATGTAGTTGGTATTGTTGGTGTTGTTTCATTTGAGCATAAACTGTCTGACCTTTCAGGTGGAGTGGGAGGATTGAAATATTCACTATCTCTGTAATCAGGACCGTCATCACTATGGTCTGTAGTGACGATTGAACCATATGTGTCACCAATAAGAAAAGACTCCAGAAGAATAAGCTCATTGCTGACTCCTGCATACTTTTGATTTGTATTGCTGGTATTCAGTGGATCAAACTCATATATCGTACTTTTACTTGGTCTCTTGACGCTGTCTTCTAGGGAAGAAGAAGGAGATGTGTCAGCTACATTGGGTTTAGAAGTATGTGGTAAAGTCCAATTTTCATACAATGAGTTTTGCCGCATGATATCCACTGCACTTTCTCTTTTTTTTCTCCTTTCTGGCACTTCTGGGGTAGACATTGTACTAGTAATACTATTGGTTCTTGACATTCTGGGTGTGTCATATGTCATCGGTTCATTTTCCAAGTTCAATGTTGAGTTGTTAGCATCGGATTCTCTTCCTTCGTTTGAGAAGTCAGTATCAGTATTGGAATCTGAATTATTTGAGAACAGAGACAAATCATCCATATTAGATGCGTTCAGGTGTAATGATGGCAGATCACTATTGGGTGCTGCATCATTGAGGTACCTCTTTTGTTCTAGTAGTGGTGAGTGGAATTGTATGTTATCAAATAGACTCACATCCACAACGGGCATGGAGACACACCTCTGAGGATCATCGTCACCATTGTCAGATTTTTTCTGCCTCCTTAACTTGAGGCCAGCTGTTCTAGTGCCTTCAATTACTGATTTTGTCACGGAGTCACGCACCGCTTTAGACGTTATAATCGTTTTCTCTAATGTTCCTTTAGCAAACCTAGATCCGTCTATGAACGATTTCTCTATTTTTTCGTTAGCAGTCTTCGCAGAGCTTGTAACTTTCTGGGCCACATCCTCACTAATTTGCTTGGATACAGAGCTAATAGATCGTATAATATCTGTAGCAGATACTCTATCGTTGTTAGTTGGTACTTTAGTACGTGGGAGAGGTACGGGCTTTTTTAACGGATCATTCTGAGGCGGGATACCGCTTCTGGGCTTTGGGACTGGCGGTGTATCCATTAGAATAATGTTCACTTAACTATCACGAAATAATTATTCTATGATAACATTGCTAAGCTGCTAAATCGCAACGCAAACAAAATGCGAAGCGTGAGTCACTCACTATGCAATGAACTATGCCACTTTGTTTGACCTAATTCTTTAAAATCAATCACAACAAAACTAAGAAGGTTATAATTTGGTGTCAAATCATGATTATTGAAACAACTTTCCACTACAGCACTAGAAAAATAATTAAAAATAACAGAAAGAAAAAACTTAGGTTTTAGTAGCAAAACACTGCCTGCGATGCGATGTACAGAATTAATACAATACAACACTGTGACAGTGACAGACAAATCAAATGACTTTTTTGATGTTTTTCTTTAAATAGCGTCAAGCAAAGAGGTCTTGTCGATTCTGTCTTGTTTTCATGAAACTAACTTAAGATGATGATATTGGAAATATGATGAAACTATGATTTTTCACCCTGACCCTTGAACCTTAGGAAAAATGTATTGTATACAACCCAAAAATACTTCAGCTAATCTGAAGCAAGCGAGAGGTTGCTAAGATGCGACCGTGTAAAAGATGCAGCGTAGCCGAAAGACTTCAATTGCTAGACAAATAATTTCCTCAAGAACTAATGCAATGGCCGGTCGCAGGCTACTTCAATCAGTGAATTTCAGTGACCTAGATAGAACTAGGTCAGCAGTCCATTAAGTAGAGGCATTTCCTTTGTCAACAGTGGAAGTCTCTCGACTGAATTGATGCATAGAATAAATTCTTCTTATCTTTTTATACCTCCTATTTTGCCGTCAACTTGACTTACCAAGCAAATTTAAACTTCAACCCTTATGTCCGTTATTTTTATAGAGAAATAATAAGTTGATCCACAAAAAAATAGTAGGCTAGCACCTAAAATTCTTAGTAACATAGTCCTTAAGCGCATTGTTACTAACAAATTCTATGGACATAATATGTCTAAATTAAATAAATAAAATAAAATGGTGAGTTAGCAACTAAATAGTAGTTTAGGTGTTAACTTTGTATTTTTAGGTGCTAACTTTGTATTTTTGTGGGTTTGGTTAGGTTAGTTTGGTGATCGATTAAATACAACCCATTTTTATATTGTTAGTCTAACTTCATTTGTTAGGAACCTTCAGAAAAAGGCAAAAGGCCTTATGGTATGGTGTTTACTCATTAGCGTCTAACTGGCTGCCTCACACTCCTACAATGTAGCGAAAGATACGCCAAAGGTGGTTTTAGTCTTACCTACTCCTCAGCCTTGCCTAGCCCCGGCAAAGAGGGTCAGTCAGCGAAGTACATAAACTGTGATATTCCCCCAGCCTGAAGTAAGCCAGCATTTCCCCGCATCGTTACCACATTCGATAGGGTGTTAACCAAAAACTCGCATACGTTAAGGGGGTGCAGCGCGGAATTTGAAAATTTACGTGTTTTTAAGTCACTGGTGCTAGGCGCTGAATAGGTCATATACATTAAAAGGACTAGTGTAGGTTAGCTTGATCCTTTCACAAGGTCATGATTGTCTTGGAATTTGAAACAAATACCCAGAAACTGCATAAACATTACGTAAAATAATGATATCTAAAAACTTATTTCTTCAGAAACTTTGTAAATATAGCACAAATGAAACAATGATCCGACATCAAAATGTTTGTATTGATATTCAGCAGGTCACTGTTGTCTTATTTTTCAATTAAAAAATATGAATATGAAAATATTAAGACTTTTATAATTTTTTTAACCCAAACGCCTATGACTTTACGAAAGTAAAAGTAAACATTGCTCTAATTAAATCACCATCTTACTCTGTACAGATATTAGTGTGCGTGCGTATTCGTAGTCGTGCGCTGTTGTCACACTACTGCCACGCGCCGCTCGCGAGCTATCATAAAGAAACTTGAAACTCGCAGTTTTGCGTCCGCGCTGCACCCCCTTAAAGGACGTCAATTAAGTTTTAATGACAATTTAGTCTCTTACTGTCACTTTTTTATGTATAGTGCTAAATAGAGAAGGAAAGACATTTAATTGTCATTAAAACTTAATTGACGTTACGGCAGTAAGAAATGTAGGTAATTAACCTTTCTTTCTTTCTTTCTTTCGTTTTACTTATACTTTATCAAGAAAGGGCTGACTGTAACTTTTGACTATTGTCAGACGATATCATTGGCAAACGGAGAATTACTGAGAAGTCCGTCTCTACGGATTGCAACTACGAGTATTCTACCGATATTGTATTAACGTCACCAGACTTGTGTAATTGTGTTAGCTTCCAGGACAGTGACGTCTGTCGCCTCACCTATTTGGAGATCGCGTTACAGAGCGGTGATTATCAATTTAGCAAACAGTCCGAATATTTGATGTCAGTGTCCGACACTTTGAGCCCTGTGTTCGACACAGTCTTCATCGCCAAAAAATAACATAGATTTTTATTAAAATTTTACGGGACGACGACAGCTAGAAAGCAGGGGGTCGACCGCCTAACTCTCTCGCTTTCGATCGCTTTGAAGGCGAGGCGAGAAGAAGGCGTCATCTTGTCATTTTGAAAGCAATATGAAAGCAATATCGAAAGCTATAGGCTATAGCTTTCGATATTATTCGATATTATATTTCGATATCATATTAGAAAGCGAGGCGAGGGCCTCGCTTCCAAAGCGATCGAAAGCGAGAGTGTTAGGCGGTTGGGGGGCAGGTGATCAGTATTCAATAGCTGATAAAACTAAAAGTAATTTTTGACCCCAATTTTTAATAAAGAAAAAAACGTCAATCGCTAGTTGCTATCGAGAACTGGTCCCATTACCCTACGTACATTATTATACTATTTGACGATGACTTGTAATTAATGACTTATTTTTATATTATTTGTGCAGTAAAATATCCCATTGTTACGTCATGTTTTAATGTAGGTAAGCATTAAAAAGTAAAAATTTCAACATTTCATTTTCGCAGAACACTTTAAATCTGCCATTTTATACCTATAGATAACAACACGCGCGACACTCACAAAGCTCACAGCTGTCTGTTCGCCTCAACGAACAAAATATCTTATGCGTCCATCCCGGGCGTGCACACGCAAAAATGTAAGAAACTAACTCAATTCCTTAAAATAAGGGTCTACCAAAATGTATTTAATAATAATAATAAAAATAAAGAATTTATTTGACTTTAAACATATTTTACAAAAACCAAATACCTTTCATAAGACAAAGCGGTCTATCACTCAGGGACTGCTGATTTTTACGTCCACTGAACCTGCTATTCTGTCAGAGGTATATTAAACAAAAAAGTACATTAGTGATTTTAAAAAACGTCTTGAGTTGTTACACAGTATTTTTGAATATATTTAAAGGATTCTTCTAATAAAAATGAATTGTTGTGGTCACATTGCAGAAGAATTATGTAGGTCAGCAACTGATTTCAGTATTTAACATCAACTAATTACCGTCCACCTGCTTCCTTTGCTGTCATCCCCTAATATTTCAATGAAAATCGATGTTATTTTTTGGCGACGAAAACTCTGTCCAACACCTTCCTTAAAGTGTCAAACACCGTTACCCTATCTATAAAAGGTGAATGCTTATTCAACGTTTTCTTGCATTGACTTTAAGGCATTCAGAGAAATGGGTCACAATTACGTACGGTCACATTAATAATAGGTATCTACTAACTACCGTTAGACTTAACTAGGGCCACTAGGGCGCCGGCGCCGCGCCGCCGCCGCCGTGCCGGTGGTACTTAAGACGACACCTCGATTTGTGGACATTCAAAAAGGCCGATCGTTACTAGCGCTGTCATAAGGTCGAGAATACGTAGCGCCTGCGACAATTAAAACCGCAAACTAACAGACCCTAAATATATATATATTTTAATTATTGTTTTTAGTTATCAAAATATGAAGCTACTAAATTACGAATATTGATGTTATCAATGAGTTTTTGTGATTTTTATAAAAATTTTGTAATTTTGTTGAAATTTCAACATTAGTGATTTTTGACATGAATTTCCCTTTATCAACATTTCAGATTCGTTAGTCATATTCTTCTTTAACGACTGAAGTGGTCTGGTTACCACAGAACAATGGAATACTATTGTGTCTGGGCCCGAAAGCGTCTGTGTATTTAATTAACTATTCGACGAAAGTTGGTGCATATTTTCAGTGCGTCGCCTTAAAAAAGACAATCGTGGAGCCATATAAGACATGAGTGATGTGATACGTAATAATACGTATAATGTACGAGTAAAACTTCATTAACTTCTCAACACTTCATATGCTTTTAGTAGATTTTCACAGGAAACAAATCTATGACTTTGATTGCAATTCGCTGCCTAGTCCTTGAAACACGTATTGCGCAGTATCGTGACCTAATTGCATTTTGTCCGACGATAACCTGGAAACTGGGTTAATATGGCCTTCACCTGGATCTATCTGGAAGCGCTCCCTACTACCTAGTAACAAAGCTATCGATCGCAATAAACCCGGTCATGGTCAAACATTTCACTACAAAATAACGGGAATTGGCGAACGCAGGAAACTAGGACTACACACTTGCAATGTTCAATATTGAATTATTTAGTTATTTGTACAGACAATCAGTACACGTACCAAAAAATTTGGCAAGTCGTTCCTCTGTAAGACCATTCGGCTTTGGAATTCTTTGCCGGCGCATGTGTTTCCCAGCTCTTATAGTCCCGGGTCTTTTAAGCGGGGCGTGAAACGGCATTTATGCAGGCCGTCATGAATGGGTGCGCTTGTTAACGTGCGTGTTCCACGGTGAGGAGCGCTCTCATTATTTTGGACTGCATCGGCTGCTTACCATCAGGCAGGATGTGGTCACTATGACGTGTCAATATATAAAAAAAAAAAATTGTAGAAGGTAGATTATGGTCACTACATAGCATACACCGGTCTTAGACCCAGAGGTCCTGGATTCGATTCCCAGCGGGGGGCACATCTTTGTGTACTCGGTTTAATTTGTGGTAGGGCTTGTCTGTCCGCTTGGCTAGCTACCACCATCTTATCTAAATATGTCGCCATAACATCAATGTTTGTAGCATTATTGTGTTCTGGCAGCTAGAGATAAGATAGCCAGTGCCTCAGTAGTTGAGGATCCCGGGTGAAGTGCGCTTTCACCATTGGCCTTATCATCACCTAATATCCGGTGAGATGAAAGCGCAGAGCGTACCCGTAAGATGTAAAAAAAATACAGACATGATAATAGTCCACAAGCGGCTAAACACAGTATGCAAATTAATTCAACTTACAGAAAATTGTTTTAAATAATTTTAACGCAAATTTTGTTGCGATACAAATTACAAAAACACAAATGTTGAAAAAATTTCCACGAGCAGGATTTAAACCTGCACCCTTCTGACACACATGTTAATGACGGTAGTTGTTGACATTGAATGGGCGCCTTTGGCTTTCAAAGTAAAAAGTAAATAGTGTTGAATAATTTCGGCGGGCCGGTTAGAACCACGATAGCTCAATTGGAAGAGCACCTGACCCGGTATGTCAGCCTTCTGACATACCCGGCACCCTTGTGCGGGTTCAAATCCTGCTCGTGTAAATTTTTTCAACATTTGTTTTTTTTTACAGAACAGCTTTAAAGCCTCTTCCTCACCGGATCGGTACGTTTCTAGAGCTATTTGTAGCCTAAACTGAATAAATGATTTTGAAATGTTCAAAATAATTTTTAACGCAAATTTTGTTGCGAACAAATTACACCACGATAGCTCAATTGGAAGAGCACCTGACCCGGTATGTCAGAAGGGTGCAGGTTCAAATCCTGCTCGTGGAAATTTTTTCAACATTTGTGTTTTTGTAAATGATTTTGAATTTTGAATTTTTGAATTTTTCGAATTCTGTACTAGGACCTAGGTCGAGGATGCGAGTGAAACAACCGGCGGTTAAATAGCACTCTGGTGTATTGCAACAGATAAGGAGGTACAAAGCGGCTTAGGCCTGCGGATTAATAGCGGCGGCCATTTAGTATAATTAAAAACACTTCAATTGAAAATAATACATGAAAGTCTTGACGGACAGATGAAATCATTTTATTTGAAAACTAAATGAAAAATGGGTTAACAATATTTTAACTAACCTGTGTCACAACGAGAAGCTGCTAATGCTATTTTCGCTAATGTAATTGAATTTATTTATTTATTTCTGAGAAGTTTTACAGAGAAATATCATCGAATAGAGATAGAAACTCTCACAAGGCACTTTGTCCATCAAACGATGTAAAATGTATATCATTTGTGCAAATAATAAAAGTAGGTCAAACCAATTGAGTTTTTTTAAATTAAAAAATAGACGCACTATTCGAAAATATCGGAGCACAGATGACATCTCTATTATTTAATATAAAGACTTATTTTACTACTTACCAGATATAATTTCAGGCGTCAATGCTGTTGGCAACACTTAACGGAAGTAGTTTCTGTTTTTTTATGTTGGCAACGTTTTGCGCCGCCGGCCGCCCCTTCTTGTTCAGGGTGCCAAATGCGAGTTTCATTCGCCATTCGATCACGTTAACGAAAACGAGAATTTGTATGGCAAAATGTTAACTCCTTTCGTATGCCGCCAGGTGGCGCTGCTTCAAATTTTCGTATGCGTAATCGAATTAATACGGATAGTAAACAAAACCTACACTAGGCACCCTGATCGCGTGCAATACCGGCACGGAGCAGTCGACTGCGTGTGTATTACTCGTATTATGGGTACCTATGTTCCGATAGGCACTGCGAGCACTGTAAGGTGTGACGTCAATTTAGTATACTGCGAAGCCGTTCCTTTATAGTTAGCTATACTGGTGACTGTTTAAAACAGAACGCAATCCAGTATACTGTCATCCATGCTGTCATCCATGTCATTTCTGGACGCTACGACGAAAAATGGCGATGATTTATGACGTCCTATATTTCCCTAAGTACTGCGGCAGTATACTGTCTGTCCATAACGGAACAAATTCCTCACCAGTAAGAGTGGAGAGGACAGTGTTCGCAGTGTACCTATATCGGAACATACCCTAAATCTTTCTATTTATGTCAAATGTTTTAATTAGACGGAGTTGTACTGATCAAAAGCACTTTTATTTCACACAGCCACCACCCCGCCAACAATTTTTTTTCACATAAACATCTTTCCGCATTTGCGGAATTACTATTTGGTACAGAGTACAACTTCCATTTTGGGACACTGCATTGGGTCAGTGTGTCAGTACCTAGTGGGCGGAGTTGAACGTTCCACACCCAGTTAGCTCCGCCTCCATATCCTCTTATATTTGTTTCAGCGTACTGAATTCACGACCTCTTAGAAAGATAACCAAGACCGCGACCTTATAAGACCACCAAAAAAATAAGATGAACCCATTCTACGGACCATGAGCGCTCTAAAACAGTGGGTAGTACCCACTTCACAACTGCAACAATAGGTACCCACTGCAATAATAGGTACCCACTGGGCAGTAACGTACCTTTTAGTGTCGTTTGGTTTAATTATTATAGAAAGGTTCAATTCGTGGTTGGTAAAATTCGCGGTTGGTTCAATTCGTGGTTGGTCCAATTCGTGGTTGGTCCAATTCGTGGTTGGTCCAATTCGTGGTTGGTCCAATTCGTGGTTGGTCCAATTCGTGGTTGGTCCAATTCGTGGTTGGTCCAATTCGTGGTTGGTCCAATTCGTGGTTGGTCTAATTCGTGGTTGGTCCAATTCGTGGTTGGACCAATTCGTGGTTGGACCAATTCGTGGTTGGACAAATTCGTGGTTTGTCCAATTCGTGGTTGGTCCAATTCGTGGTTGGTCCAATTCGTGGTTGGTCCAATTCGAAGTTGGTCCAATTCGTGGTTGGACCAATTTGTGGTTTGTCCAATTCGTGGTTGGTCCAATTCGTGGTTGGTCCAATTCGTGGTTAGTCCAATTCATGGTTAGTCCAATTCGCGGTTAGTCAATTTCGTGGTTTGTCCAATTTGATGTTTTATTAAATAATCGTCCCTGCTCGCACGGGTGGACATTTTTTTAATATAGCTTATGTTACTCAGCGCTAATGTAGCATTCTATAGGTGAAAGAATTTTTTAAATCGGTCCAGTAGTTTTTGAGCTTATTCGTTGCAAACATACATGCATACGTACATACAAAATACAACGGTTTCCTCTTTATAGTATTAGTATAGACTATAAAAAAACAGAATTATATTCGTTTTTACATGCATCTCATTGATTCACAACTGCAATATACTGCTTTAAGGGCCCAGATCAGACTACGGTCACTGATTTCTGTTGTCTGCATAGTCCTAAGGTGGACCATAGATAATTTGGAATGACAACAGCGAATATAACAACCGTCAACAAACATGATTTTCAGTCTGGCGCCTAACTACGTTGGCACTGGATGCGGTATCTGATGGGGTAGCCAAGCGAAATAGTCAACGTTCAATGTAAACAAACACCGAGTACCTATCGATAGTCATGGATTCTATATGCAGTAGGCTGTCACCATCCATAAGCTCAAAATAAGAAGGCACAGAAGACAAGCTTAACCTTTTGAAAGCCACAGCATAAATGCAACGCGGTGTCCTATACGCCATGCAATCAATTCAGAGTAAAAATTCTAAAATTTCCAAAAATCTAAATTTTGAGTTTTTGTAAATTATAAGAAGTGACCGACCGAAGATTCAGTTTCGGCCAGTTTCGGTCACAGTTTCGGTTTCGACCAAAATTGGGCCGGAACTCAGTGTTCGTAAATTGTCGTGCGTCGTCGGCTAACTTTGGGCTACTTCGGCGGCGACCGAAGATTCGGTTTCGGCTCAAAATCATGTTTCGGTCAAACACTAATCATAAATATTGTTGATCTTTGCCATCGTTGGCGTACAAGGCCCGCTATCATTTGTCCATTATAGACGACTATGGTGGTCAAAAGGTTAATACAAACCGCGGTCAGGCGTGCGCTGCTTGATAGACCCCCGCACAGACATAGATTTCGGAACCATCGTCAGGCTTATACCAAAATAACATTATATTGTTAAATAATGAAATCTAAAAATAAACCTTCACGTAAATATTTAGCAGTGCAATATTTGTAAATATGTATAATAGTTTATTCTTGTTAATAAATGATTGTTTTATAAAAATATTAACGATTATTTGATTTCGAATATTGTGACATCCCTTGCACATCGGCGAACGATCGCGTGGATGGATACCTACACGGGCGGCCGGCGGCATCGCCCCACATCAAAGGATGCCCTACTGTATGAAATAGTAATACTGTGGGTAGTAGTCTCATTCAGTATTGGTCAAAGTAAAGTAGAAAGTGCGGACTGGTGCGGAACCTTCCCAATATTTTAAGTTAAGCCGATGCTAAGATATTTTTTTCAGAAATCGTAATATTTATATCCTGAAGAAAGTTCTACGAACAATGGATAAAATATCCAAAAAATTAAAAAAATACGCATAGTTATTTGAATATGTTTCGATGAAATACGAAACTTACGACGTAACAGAGGAGTTTAAAAAAAATAAAAAAAAATAAAAATAAAATATATAAAACTGTCATTTTGTATTTTTATTCACTTATCCTTTATTTATTTTTAATTTCCATATGGATTTCGGCTTTGTTCTTCGTCTTAAAATTTATGACTATTTTAAGCTGGCCTCTTTCTAACCAAGTGTCAACTTATACTGGATTTTTATTATAGCGTAAATGTACCAAAAAAATGCAATTATTACTGTTTTTGATTTAGACAAATCATCTATAGATACCGCACTTTTAGTGCTAAAAATAGTGTCAAATAATATTGTCCAACTAGATTGGCCTTTTGACTCATAGTGCGTCCGTGAGAGGTTTGTCTAAAGCTCACTTTTGGTAGTCTCCTTATTTTGTGCCAAAACATAAGGCTGCGTAGAAATTAACTAGGTCACCTATGTGAATTCTGAAGCGATCTGTTCGATTATCATTTCGTAAGTAGGTAAAATTATTAAAAAATAAAAAATAAATTTAATCAACATAAGCTAGTTATATTTCTATTTTACAATGTACTGACCTTGATCTTCACTCCTCATAATTTAGTTTTAATATAACTGTCACCTATATAAAGCAATAACACTTTGATTGCGTAAATTATATTATTGCAAATGCATACGATGAACTTAACAGCACTATGGTAACAAAACGGTAATCTTATAATGGATATGATCGATGTTAACTGACGTGAAATATGTTAGAATTTGATAATTTGTCATCACTTTCGTAAATTACCCTTATTTTAAAAATTCTATTTTACGTATTACCTCCATATTACCTTGCCCCAGTGTGCGACGATAGCCTATCTCGTATATGAAGCTCCTTGAGAATGGATAAATTGGTGCGGAACGCCGTTTACATCTCCAGTGCATCGATTTTGCGGCGGTCTTGAAGTCTTAGCGTAAAGGTAATCGGTAAGGTAAGTCGGCTCCGTACAGAAATATTGGAAATACGAGGCTCTTCATTAGGCGGACCTTTGTGTTCTTGGTTATCCTCCTATCTTTCCAAATCTTTCCTACTGCCGATTTGAAGATTTTATAAATTAAATAATTAAAAAAAAGTTATACCTGATCTGTTTCAAAATCGCTTCATTGAGACCGCTCGTGGATTTTTTTCCTACTTATTTGAAGCTCTCGTACGTTATTAAAACTATAAAGAAAGGTGAGGTAAAAGCTTTACCTAAAGACGCCGTACTCGTTGAACAAGAGTACGAAGACCTGGTTCACACGCGCTTTATACAGG
Source organism: Eudonia mercurella (assembly GCA_963082485.1). Classification (NCBI taxonomy): domain Eukaryota; kingdom Metazoa; phylum Arthropoda; class Insecta; order Lepidoptera; family Crambidae; genus Eudonia; species Eudonia mercurella. Next base: position 25,582,853 of record OY720022.1, read on the forward strand.
TACGCACATGGACCTGGGCACTTCTCCCCACCCACGACCTGGTCAACCCGAGCCCGCCCGCTCCATCTAGTAGGGAAAGGAGACACGCTAGCGTGATGCAATTCCCTCTAGAAACCCTCTGACGGTATTTCGATCACACGGTTTGAGGAACCCTTAAAGTTTTTCTCTTCACCCCAAAAAGGCCGTTTGAGGACATCGACAAATATCCTCCAAAAAAATTAAGGCTCCATGGTCAATTGCTTGAACAATTCACAGCATAATGCTTCTAAAAATAAAAGCATTTCTGCGTCGTTTTATTCTACAAGCCCTCGTTTAAGCTTACACTAACTATGAGAACCCTTTATTCCTATAACAATGCACTAGGGGGTGCCGCGCGGAATTTCGAAAATTTACGTGTTTTTAAGTCACTGGTGCTAGGCGCTGAATAGATCATATACATTAAAATGACTAGTGTAGGTTAGCTTGATCTTTTCACAAGGCCATGGTTGTCTTGGAATTTGAAACAAATACCCAGAAACTGCATAAACAATACGTAAAAGTAATGAAAGTAATGTAAGTAATATCAAAAAACTCATTTCTTCAGAAACTTTGTAAATATAGCACAAATGAAACAAGGACCGACATCAAAATGTTTGTATTGATATTCCGCAGGCCACTGTTGTCTTATTTTTCAATAAAAAAATATGAATATGAAAATATTAATACTTTTATTATTTTTTATCCAAACGCCTATGATTTTACGAAAGTAAACATTGCTCTAATTAAATCACCAGCCTACTCTGTACAGATATTAGCCGTGATCGGAGTAGGTAGGGCTATTTTGGTTCATTGACCGTTAACGTTGATGTTAATATGGACATTCCGCGAGATTCTAACTGAAACTTTTTTTATAAACATGATAAAAGAAGGCTTGTCTTACGTATTAGCAGTGGGCGCACGACGTTGTCAAACTTACATTAGCGACGATGCGTTACCAAATTCCATTGCGCACACGCGCGATGTTGCCGCACGATTTAACCGCGCAACACGGCTTTTGGAAACAAAAGAATACAATAGCGGGCTCCGCCGCTAGAAGAACGCACCTGTTTTTGTCTCTTTCTATAGCATTCAAATTGTTTATCGACAATATTTCTAATCCCGGCCTTTCGGGAATGTTCATATTAATACAACGTATTACTAATACAAAAAATTGCTCTACCTATTCCAATCACTGGATGTTAGTGTGCGTGCGTATTCGTAGTCGGGCGCCGTTGTCACACCACTGCCACGCGCCGCTCGCTCGCTATCATAAAGAAACTTGAAACTCGCAGTTTTGCATCCGCGCTGCACCCCCTTAATAGCTCAATTATCCACGAGAGCCGCTGCCGTCAAACAGTTTTGCAGTTTGGCAGACTTTGTATTTAATAAGGAATGTATTTGTAAAGGTGCATTCACACCGCAGTTTATTTTTGTAAAGCTAGGTATATAATGCAGCAGAATAACATTAGCTGACATTACTACATATTATATACATAACATATACCTATTAGCCACATATTACTTTTTGTTATCGGATGATGCCGTCTAAGCTCACCGCCCATGACCGACTTTTTGTAGGACCGACAATGGGACCGATTTTTTTTGCCGACAAAAAGTCACAAGATCACCAATCTTGTGACCGACTTTTTGTAAAAGTTGTAGGATCAAAAGTCAGTAAAAACACCATTTAACCAAAAACCATTTAACTATTTTCTACCCTTTAAATTATTTCTCGTTTTAGTTTAACCGTCTTGGGGGCACTGACACTTGAAAACGTTGCTCCACAAAAAGTAACAGCGACGTAAATACGCCATAAGTTATAAAAAATTTATACCTGTCTCACAAATTCCATAATTAGGCCTACAAAATTTTCATTAAGTACCTACTTTGTTAATAAAAAAAATGGTTGCTCTTCTCGGTTGAAAGCCCAACTGGTAGTAAATTCAGTACCTAGTTCATTTAGATTTAACAATTTTTTTAATTTAATTGCTTATTAAAAATATAGTTTTAATTTCATTTAAACATAATATATCTAATTTAATATAATATATATTATATATATTACTTGTGAGATACATTGTGTTTTCATGCGATGGCCAAGTCAATCTAAAACATAAAAGATTTTTAATATTGATATGGTCACTATAAGATGTTGTTAGGTTAGCTAATTACGTAATAACTTAAAACAGAAGGTCCCTTAAGGGGGCGCAGCGCGGACGCAAAATTGCGAGTTTCAAGTTTCTTTATGATAGCGAGCGAGCGGCGCGTGGCAGTGGTGTGACAACGGCGCACGACTACGAATAAGCTCGCACACTAATATCTGTACAGAGTAGGCTGGTGATTTAATTAGAGCAATGTTTACTTTCGTAAAATCATAGGCGTTTGGGTAAAAAATAATAAAAGTCTTAATATTTTCATATTCATGTTTTTTAATTGAAAAATAAGACAACAGTGCCCTGCGAAATATCAATACAAACATTTTGGATGTCGGATCATTGTTTCATTTGTGCTGTATTTACAAAGTTTCTGAAGAAATAAGTTTTTAGATATCATTATTTTACGTATTGTTTATGCAGTTTCTGGGTATTTGTTTCAAATTCCAAGACATCAAGCATCAAGGATCAAGCTAACCTATACTAGTCTTTTTAATGTTTAAGACCTATTCAGCGCCTAGCACCAGTGACTTAAAAACACGTAAATTTTCAATTCCGCGCTGCACCCCCTTAAGTAGGGACTGAATAAATTAACCGACGTGGTATTTCATGGATCTCACAACTTTTTACGGTAGAAGAACTGAGTTGCGAGACTTGGTTTTTTTTTAAAGTTTGTTTTTGATGGCATTCAATTTACTAACCACTTGTTTCGTAAAGGAACGTTTCACAAGTGTTCTTTTTGCAAATCATCTATATTACAAACTTTTTGTTCTTTAAAAAAATATTTTAGAAACCAACATATATAGCATTGATTTCCATATACCAGTAATATAGTTTCGATTGATAAACCAACGTTTCGATTGGCTCTAGGCCGGACGGTACTTTTTTGACAGGTCCTAAAAGTGCCATCCAGCAGTGCGATTCTGGAACAAAATTACCGCCGAACTCGATACAAAATTCACTCAAGACGTGCAAATAACAATGGACTTTGACACAACACTATCAGAGTCTATTATTATTGGCACGCCTTGATTGAATTCTGTATCGAGTACGGCGGTAATTATGTTTCAGAATCGCACGGCTGGCTAGGGAGCCGAGCGAGCGTAAGGATTGTAAGGACGCTGGCTTAGCTCGTGCGGCGTTTTGGTCGCCGTCCTTTCATTTAATTTTTTTATACAAGATGAAATCCATTACACGGATAACACACTCGGGATTCGCAAAAAGAAGTTTATACTCACTAGGCCTCCTTGAATCATCAACCGAAATTCACCCCGCGACGGCCCGCCAATGTGGGAGACGCCCGAGTTAGTTAGAGCGCCCGCCAGACTCCCGTAAGGCCCGTGCAATGCTGCTACGTTACTTATGAATAGGGACCACTTTTCATATTGGACCAACCCTGAATTCTTTAAAAAATCAGCTGTTCCATACATTACTTACATGAGTACCTACCTACTTACTCAAAATTATGATTTTAGTCACAAGTTAGTTTTTATTAAAAGATTTCTGTGTTGGTCATGTAAGTACTTACATAAAGTTCTTCTTATTCTTGATTGAGTACTATCTATTAATATCTAACGACTCAAAGTTCATAGTGTAAATACCTATTGCATTAAAGGATTTGCACGATCAACGGTAACACCATTCCGAAATAGCCTTCAATTAAATCAATGTTAATTAACTGCGATATTTGAACAATGACGCGCGGTCTGCCCGACGACGCGACGCCGACGCCCGCCCACGCATCGCGTCACAACCACTGCAAATACATAAATTCTCTTTGTGCAAATAATTGTGGTGACGCACGAATTACCTAAAATGGCTTTATGACGATTCAATTTGAGTTTCACCTCTCTATTTTAATTATATAGCTATGGACACTGACATAATATGAGTGCATACGTCATCGTGTCCATAGCAAATATTTTGCATTTCGGTTCAGTTTTATAGATACACCAACTGCATAAATAACTTTGTAATCCCATATTAATGTATAGGATTACAAAGTTACATTTGCAGTTAATGAATCAGTGTACCAGTGTGACACTGCCGCACAATTTATGAACGCAGTGTGTTTGTGGTTGTGATATTTGAGGTGCTGACATTACGATCTATTTTCTCGAAACTGTTCACATGTTCTTAACTGCGTTCATTATTGCGCGGCAGGACATATCTTCTAATGAGTATTTACTGCATTCTCTTTATGATTTGTAAAAAAAATATACGGAGTCGGAAGCGCAAAAGTGCGCGCCATTTTGTAAACTTAAAGTCACACTAATATTAAAAAGTAAACAAAAATATGTAGTTTGGAAATGATCATTCGTTCAACGACATCTGCCTTACGCGCCCGCAGTGCCCGCGTTCGGGTCAAACACTCAATGGGGTGCCCCCCGCGCGCCCCTCGTCAACTCCACTCGCCATCCTTTGCTCTATTACTGTGCAACCCGGTATCACAGACTATCACGCAGACTGGCACCGACTCCAAAAATAACATTACCATAAATAAAAGATTGACTTGGCAATCGCACTAAACAATCTAATTTAACATAATAATGTAGGTATTACTTGTGAGATTCATTGTGTTTTTAAACATATAAGATTTTTAATATTGATATGGTCCCTATAAGATGTTGTTAGGTTAGCTAATTACGTAATAACTTAAAACAGAAGGTCCCTTAAGTAGGGACTGAATAAATTAACCGACTTGGTATTTCATGGATCTCACAACTTTTTACGGTAGAAGAACTGAGTTGCGAGACTTGGTTTTTTTACAAGTATGTTTTTGATGGCATTGTATATATACAAGAATTGCTCTTTTAAAGGTAGGTAGTTAGATAGGTAACGTAATTGTGGCATTTGCTAAAAATCTATTTAAACGTAGTATTGAAAAAAGTCCCCGGAACGCGTATGTTTGTTAGGACGGGCTAATTTCAGGGTACGTTTTTTCCTTTAATTATAAAAATAGCATAGGGCTACTTACTTCTGATATCTTTAACCGATCCGATTCGAACCCTTCGGAGAATCTAGTAGGGCACGGGGACGCGCACTAGTGCGCGATGCCGTTCCCTCTAGAAAACCTCCGAAGGTGATTCGTTTCACACGGCTGGAGGGACCCTTTACGGTCCTCGCCGCCCCCAAAAAAGCCCGGTGAAGCTGAAAATGCCGTCTGAGGCAATCAGCAAACTCTCTCCAAAAAAAAAAGCCCGAGAAATCAGCAAACACTGCAAAAAAATGACATCTTTAAAGATGTCATTTTTAATTTTTAAATATTTAATTGTCCTTAAGGACAATGTCCTTAAGGACAATTAAATACAGAACATCTGCTTCCTAGCCGTCATTCAGTAAAATTTCAATGAAACTCTACGTTATTTGGGTTACTGTATCGAAAGCTGGGGCCGCTACGATAAATCCATAAAACTTTCAAACGTTCCTTTAAACTGTTAGCATTTTTATTCGTTTGCGATTAACCTATGTCAATAAAATATTTAAAAAAAACAGTTGAATCAACAATTTACTGAGTGATTGCAAAGCTCTTTGATGCAAACCGCCGACGCAGGAAGAGCTAGATCATTGGCTCCACCGAGTGCGTGTTATTCAAAGTCAAGTGCTTTACTCACACACCCACACCCATTGTAAGCGCGGGAAAATAAAATGGAACGCTTCGAATTGACACTTCTCTGGTTTCGGTTCCTGGGAAGTGGGAATACGCATAGGAGACCTAAATTGTGGACACTTTTAAACATTTACGTTCCATTTCACACAAAGAATTTGATAGAGTTTGATGCAAACTTATTAATATACCCTTTACATTACAAGATAAAATTTTACCAGAAAAATCAACCAGTCTCAGTCTCAGTCAGAGGAAGCTCGAGGGGGAATCGAACCCACGACTCTTGGATTACCGGTCGAATGACCACCGCTGAGCTACCGAGACCCCTTGTAGGTAGCTACATAATAATATAGCATTGTAATAGCAAAAATTCAAATCTAAATATTATATCGCCATAACATCAATGTTTTGAGCATTTCGGCCTTATTTTTTATTAAGTTTACTCGAAGAAACATTTTATTTATTAATTTATTTAATTAATTACACGACCGCAGCCAATTACTATAATTAATATTTAAAAAAAACAATAATAATAATTCATATTCAAAATTATACATGATTATAAATAGATTTTCCTTATATAAATTGAAATAGTCAAAATATTAAAATTAATAAACAACAAAATTAATCAAAATAATAAAATAGGTTTCAATTTACACAACTTAATAAAAATAGTTTATCATTCACATATTCTTCTCACAAAACTCAAGGCTCCCAGACAAAATCATATTCCATTCATCAGCAAATATACCTATCACAATCAGGTTTTGCGTCAAGGAGGGCGTTTAGAGAAGTGAGAATTCGCGGGATAGGATAACGAGCGCGCGCGGCAGCACGACACGAGGGCACTGAGAACAATTTGTGCCTCCTGTTACAGGGGTAATTGTTAGAAGCAAATAACCGCGACAGGTCATTGTGGAGATCTAGTACGTCTATTTTCCCTCGGAGAACCTTGCAAATAGTAATTAATTGGTCATTTGATCTTCTAACTTCCAATGAATTATAGCATCTATTTATGTTAACACTATAAAAATTGTAGAGTAGTTAGTGTTTGTTTTATTAGCTAAATATAGCAGACATTAAAAAGAAAAAAAATCAAGTCCCTTCAAAGCTACAATGAAACAAAAGTAGCGAAAAAAATAAGTCAATTTAAAAAAACAAATTTTCGATTATTTTTCTAGTATTTTTTTTTAACCTTTTGGAATTCTCTTTAATTATATTTATTTTCATCTGAATTATGCCAATGAAAAATTACTCGTTATTTGATATTTAACAAAAATGTGCGTAGCCAATTTTTTTTATCAGCCCATAATGTCAAACTGAGCAAAAGTCTCCCTCATTTTCTTCCATCTCTATCGATCTCCAACTGTCTCCAACCAACCTGGGCATAACGAATCCAAATAATTGTCATAATTTAATGTGATATAATGTACAATAATTTAATGTGATATACAATTAAATGTACAATTTAAGAAAATCGTACAATTTCCGCCTAATATATCAGTAAAGTCCCACTGATATATAGGCGGACACATATCTTTACTGAAACTTGTACAGTATTCCTAACTTGTACTAATTTAACAATTCGCAACGAAAATATTATGTTGGTAATTATTTAACTACAGAGACATTAAATCGAAAAAGTACGTACATACTACATCGTATATCTCTATTTCATAATGCTTTAGTTTTTGAATTACCAATTGTGTTTGCTACAAAAAGAAACCCCAATTAAAGAGCTAAAAGGGTCTATACTCCTTTTGGCACTTTAATCTCTATTTCATTCTCACTACTTCGTGCATATCGTATCAGGATACAAATAAATAATTTAACACTGAAAGACTTAGCCGTTTCCGTGCATTAGTAACATTCCTTTATTTTCCGCACACTGGATGCGTATGCAGCGTCATTCCACAACGTGTATCGAAAAGGTGTGGTCAAAATAAAAAGATCCAAAGTGTATCCCATCTCGAACTTGTATGTGTTGTTATTAAGACATAATTATTAAATGTTCAAATCATTTTTAACGCAAATTTTGTTGCGAACAAATTACAAAAACACAAATGTTAAAAAATTTCCAAGAGCAGGATTTGAACCTGCACCCTTCTGACATACCGGGTCAGGTGCTCTTCCAATTGAGCTATCGTGGTTCTAACCAGCCCACCGAAATTATTCAACACTTTTTACTTTGAAAGCCAAAGGCGCCTATTTAATGTCAACAACTACCGTCACTAACATAATTATTAACTTTAATTTGTCATGCAATGGTTAATGAAATATTTATATTAATGAAGTTATTCGCGTCAGGCGCGCATAAGCAAGCAGTAGTGATCATAAGTAAGTACACAGAAGTTACTAAACCACTAGGGCTGGAACTTGTTTATTTTGATGTGACGTCACAATAGAAATATTTAATTGAAAAATGCATAACAAATTAAAGTTAATAATTATGTCTCAGTAACTCTGCATACAAGATCTAGAACGAATACACTGTGGATCTTTTCATTTTGTCCACACCTTTCTGTTGCACGTTGTATAGTTTTCCAGTGATAAGCCACACAATTAGAGATTGCAGAATACATACTGTGCACCCGCAACGCACACATAGACTCTCTCGCGGACACGAAACTTCGGAATAGCTCAGAACAGGGGGTCGACCGCCTAACTATCTCGCTTTCGATCGCTTTGAAGGCGAGGCGAGGGGGAGGCGCCATCTTGTCATTTCGAAAGCAATATGAAAGCAATATCAAAAGCTATAGGCTATAGCTTTCGATATTATTCGATATTATTTTTCGATATTATAATAGAAAGCGAGGCGAGGGCCTCGCTTTCAAAGCGATCGAAAGCGAGAGTGTTAGGCGGTTGGGGGGCAGTCCGAGCGAAGCTGTTGAGAGATCACGGGATCTCTCTACAGCTTCGCTCGGTGTGCTCTGAGTCATTCCACGGGCCTATGAGAGGTTGTCTGAAGCGAATTTGTGTGAAGCTTACCTTCTGCAGGTCTCCTTATTTTGTGGCTAAGCGTTAGTACTCGTACATATGCCCAAGTACGTTGTTTTAGATAATTGTAAATTTTGTAAAATGAAAACGACATAGCTACTTTTTTGTAAATGTCGTAACTTCTAGTACAGCTGGGCAGTTTCTTGCACCTATTCTTACCCACTCGGGGACCCACCCATTCGGGTAGTAGGAAAAAAGGGTTTGGAATATTCAAATGCACTTTATGCTTAAGCTTATTTAAATAAAAAAATATGACGTTGACTTTGAATTTTCTATTTCCCAGTGAACAGCCGATCTCGAGCGTTCACGCTCAGTGGCAATAGCAACGGCCCAGTGAACGCGATGATTGGCTCCGGTGCTGGCTCCAACAAGTGCGCTAACGATTTGTTATTTAATTTTATTATTATCTAATTGGGCGATAAAGACACAAAATGAATAATCATTGTTATTACTGAAGCCTAAGTAACATATCCTTAGTAATTAAAGGTGTATAATAATATTAATGACCGGTATTGACTTTTAGAAGTAATACTTACACCTATTAATAAGTGAGGAAAAAACGTCAATTCCATAGGTAAGGACCCAATATAAGTTAAAAAGGTAGATAAGATAATTTTTTACTAGAAAATATCAACCAGCCTCAGGAATCGCGAATGGATCGAGCTCGATTGTTGAATACATGCAATTGTGTTCATTCGACTGTGAGGGCAGTAATTCCACAGTGGCTGGCTTGCAGTGTAAATCACAAACTACTAGCTAAAATCAACGAGTCTTTTGGGGCCTAGGTAGCTCGATTTTTTTAGTAAAATTTTATATAGCATAGAAGCTCGATAGCGCAGGAGGAGCTCAAAGGCGCAGCGGCTAGCGCGTTCGGCTTGCGATCTTGCCTGCTAAGCAACTTTCGCAATGCCGGGTCGCCTGATGGGTGACCAATTAATAAACATCTCGAGCTCCTCCGTGATTCGAAAGGCACGTTAAGCAGTTGGTCCCGGTTGTTGTCGTAACGGCAGTCGTTAAAACCCACCAACCCGCATTGGGCCAGCGTGGTGGGTTATGGCCGAATATCCCCACGTGCTATTATTCACGTGGGAGGTCTGTGCCCAGCAGTGGGACGTTTATAGGCTGATAATGATGATGATGATGATATACAGCATCATGAATGCAAAATTCAAAATAATAAAATGGTAGATACGTTACTAGCGCCTGCGCCCCGAAGACGCGCACACAGAACATAGGAAGCCAACCGTACCCTTTTGACCTCAATCGCTAAGAAGGAACAGACAATTGAGTCAGTTGACAACTCCGGCTACAACCCGTCTAATTTAGATTTAGTACTTATACGTTTTATATTTATTTAATAACTAGCTGACCCGGTGAGGAGCTCGATGGCGCAGTGGTTAACGCGCCCGGTCTGCGAGTGCTGAGGTTAAGCAACTTTCGCAAAGGCCGGTCATCAGATGGGTGACCAAAAATGTATCATCTCGAGCTCCTCCGTGCTTCGGAAGGCACGTAAAGCCGTTGGTCCCGGCTGCATTAGCAGTCGTTAACAACCACCAATTCGCACTGGGCCCGCGTGGTGGTTTATGGCCCGTTCTCCCTATCCATCTATAGGGAAGGCTCGTGCCCCAGCAGTGGGGACATAAAAAATGAGCTGATGATGATGATGACCCGGTGAAATTCGTACCGCATTTTTTTATTTATTTTTTACCGCAATCGATCCAGTAGTTTTTAAGTTTATTCGTTGCAAACATACATACTTACATACTTATAAAAATACAAATGTTTCCTCTTTATGATGCATGTTGTGTTGTCCTTATTCGTGGTAAATTTGCTTAAAAACGCAAAATTATAATTAATTCCATACGAATCCTTCCGTGTATTGGCTACCTACGTGATATTGGCGGAATGGTGTTCATCAGTAGACACAGAACATGCCACAAATAAAAGAAGAAGAAGAAGAAAAGTAACAAACAACAAGCTCTAGCTGTTTTTTTCTTATTGCTTTACCCCTATATTTGGCAGAGTTTTTTTGTGGAACTATACAGGGTGTCCCAAAAAATAGTGTAAAGCGGAAATCCAGTGATAGAACAACCATAGGTGTATCCAAAACACCCCCATGTATGTTCCGCGATTTTTGTTGTTTCCAAGTTATGTTTTTTTCGCATTTTTTTTGTCATATCATGACCTACAGGACATTATTGGTCGCAGCGACATTAATTATTGAGAAACATGCTTGATTTTTCTTCCGAAATATGTAGGTGAATAGTTTGTCTTGCAGACTCAAAACTAATTTTGGGCCGATCTGATACTACTGTACCATAAAAAAATGTTGGATCCCAATGTTAATTAAAATTTATAAACTTTTAAAATGTTTCAGGACGATTTAAAAAAAAAGTTAACAAAAAGTTTTGCCCAAACCTTTTTCAAAAACTTACCCATTTCTTTAACTATTTACCGTGCAAATTTCATTGAGCTATCTTTACGGCGTCATACTTTAAAATTGTTCCAAAACATAATAAGTCTAAAAAGAAAACCTCTTTAGAAGAGTGAGCTAAATAAAATTAAAATAATTGTCATTAATTGTTTATTTTGATTTTTATTTATTGATTACAAAAAGTTTTCAAAATGTCTACCTTCCTGCTTGATACAAATCCTACATCTTCTAAAAAGTTTTGTTTTAATCGTGTGAGCGCTACCCTTTTGTTTTTTATTGTTTCTTCTGCTTTAGTTTCGTGCGTAATTCCGATACGTTTGTAATTTCTTTAGCGTAAACTAATTCTTTGTAATAACCCCAGACAAAGAAATCGATGGGGTGTAACTCGAGGGATCGTGGCGGCCATGCAATGGGCCCTCCACGGCCGATCCACTTGTCTCCAAACCTTTCGGTTAAATGTTGTCTGACAATCTTCGCAAAGTGGCATGGGGCGCCGTCGTTTTGAAAAACCATATTTCTACGCGTTAACATGTCTACATCTTCTAATTCTAGCCGTTGAGTTCAATCGGTCAGGTAGTTAAAACCGAATCACAGGTGTTCTGTGGTTGAAACGGACCAATTAGCTGTCCATTTAAGATGTCTGACTACAAGTTCACACTAAATTGTTCTTGGAAATTGAAATCACGTGTCAGGTGTGTATTCTCAACGCTCCAAGAATGATAATTGTGTATGTTGAAAATCACACATCTTTTAAAATGAGATTCATCTTGTATATTGTATTATTACAAATCCGAATCGATGTAAGAAGATGTATCAGATGACACAAAAATTCACTGAAGTTTGACAGTTTCTGACAATTATTTTTAATTTTTTTCAGCTCACCCTTCTAAAGAGGTTTTTTAGACTTACTATGTTTTCATCACCTAGGGGTGTTCTATCACTGGATTTTTGCTTGACACTATTTTTTGGGACACCCTGTATATGTTTTTTGTATAAAATGTGTTCTTTTTTACAATACTCAAAATTTTTTGTAAGTTAAGTGTGTCACAAAATACACTATGCCCAGAATAGAGTTAATAACGCTGCTGTCCTAATAAACCGCACGAAGCCATTAAAATCAAAAAAATTAAAACGCTGTCCCTTTTACATAGGCATGTTGATAACAACAATAATTAATTCCAGAAAGTTAAACGTATAAATGAATTCATGTAACATAACAGTTCTTTAAAACATCAACCTATTTTTTATTTGATATATGATTTCACCTTTTTGTTTTAAATATTCATAAAATGCAGTGTGCTTTGATTAGCAGTATGCTTATTGTCTTCATTTCCTTACAATTAGTTTCCAACTCGGCAGAAAGTAATAAAATCTAAAGTCCCAACGAACAATAGATACTCGTTGATTAAATGCTAAATATAAATCTACTAACTCTTTCTCGCTACTAGGGATGTGCCGGATCGTTTAAAACATATATCCGCGGATACTTGGATTGTTGCATAGTCTGTGCCGGAGCGCATAACAGTTGACGCTTTGTGTCACTAACATAACATAATTCGTTTAACCCCTTGAGAGGAGATCGACCACCAGGTGGCCGATAACAATTAAAATTCTATTGTGTCTGGTATTCGCGCGCTCGATCTCTTCACTGTGTGTGTTTTGGTTTATAGTTTTGTTTGACATACGGCAGCTTTGATAAATAATGTGATTTTAAAAACTAAAAATTAAATTTCTACTTAGAATTTCGCATACATAAAGAAATTTACTAATGTAACAGATCCGCTAAAGATCCGCCATAAAGTAACGGATACTGATACGGATACTAATCTTTTTCTCCCTCGGATATCCACGGATACATGGATGTCAGGCACATCACTATTCGCTACTTCATAATATTAAAGCTAGAATATAAAAAATTACAGGCAAAAAATAAACGCAATACCGCCGCCGGCGGCCGAGAGCGAGCGAGTATCGACTATCGGATTTGATGTACAATTTGCCAAAGTAATTTTCTAGTACGAGCTAAATTATTTAATCGGATGCAGTTGAAGTAGTTAAACTACAACTTAAACGTTAATTTGTAAACGCGCTCTATTTTTTTCTGGTAACTTACAGCACACAGGGATCTGAAAGCATACTCCTGGGTGCTATTTTTATTTGACTTTCGATCACGTTAGCGAAAACGATAATTTCTATATCAAAATTGCAACTTACCTTGTTTTTCACCGCTGTAGTGAGGCTCAACGCTTCAAGCAACGCTAGCTATGATGCACTGCTCCTGTGCCATACATAATAATATTCTCGTTTTCGTCGCGCGGAATTTGAAAATTTACGTGTTTTTAAGTCACTGGTGCTAGGCGTTGAATAGGTCTTATACATTAAAAGGACTAGTGTAGGTCAGCTTGATCCTTTCACAAGGCCATAGTTGTCTTGGAATTTGAAACAAATACCCAGAAACTGCATAAACATTACGTAAAATAATGATATCTAAAAACTTATTTCTTCAGAAACTTTGTAAATATAACCCAAATGAAACAATGATCCGACATCAAAATGTTTGTATTGATATTCCGCAGGTCACTGTTGTCTTATTTTTCCATTAAAAAACATGAGTATGAAAATATTAAGACTTTTCTTATTTTTTACCCAAACGCCTATGATTTTACGAAAGTAAACATTGCTCTAATTAAATCACCAGCCTACTCTGTACAGATATTAGTGTGCGTGCGTATTTGTAGTCGATCGCCGTTGTCACACCACTGCCACGCGCCTCTCGCTCGCTATCATAAAGAAACTTGAAAATCGCAGTTTTGCGTCCGCGCTGCACCCCCTTAACGTGATCGAATTGTAACTTAAAAAAATAACTAAAAACTAAAATATAAAAATTTGAGAACATATTTTTTATTCATTTCATCTCGAAAGGATACAGTTTCATTAAATTAAATTAAATCATCATCATCAGCTCATTTATGTCCCCACTGCTAGGGCACGAGACTTCCCTATGGATGGATAGGGAGAACGGGCCATGAACCACCACGCGGGCCCAGTGCGGATTGGTGGTTGTTAACGACTGCTAATACAGCCGGGACCAACGGCTTAACGTGCCTTCCGAAGCACGGAAGAGCTCGAGATGATACATTTTTGATCACCCATCCGATGACCGGCCTTTGCGAAAGTTGCTTAACCTCAGCACTCGCAGACCGGGCGCGTTAACCACTGCGCCATCGAGCTCCTTAAGTATTTGAAATTAATATTAAATTTCAATTATAAAATATAATTTTTGCATTCAATAAAAAAATGTATGTGTATTCTATAAAGTATGTAAACGTACGTATGTATGTACGTATGTTAAATTGTCTTCATTTTCCTTTAGTCGCTGAGTACCTAAAACGCAGTCTGCCAATTTCGCATCAAAAAAGGTTTGTAGTTGCTTGTTTGAAATGTTTCAAGGTCGAACACAAACTATCCGTTTATTATTTACACGCGCCGAGCGAGGGAGGCGGCCTCCCAACCCCCCCGGGGAGCGCGTTCGATCATGAAGCGGTCGGCGCTTCATTTTACATAATTGCGCAGTACCTTGTTTTAGTGTTTTCGATAGTGTTTCGTATTACCTGCAATTATGTTTTAATCTCCTCCTTTGAAACAAAACTCTTCTTGCAACTTCCAGCTCCCAGGATGCACCTGACCCGGCATGCCATGGGGTGCGGGTTCGATCCCGCTCGTGGAAATTTTTCTTGATTTTCAATATCACACTTGCCCAGTGCGGATTGGTGGTTGCGACTGTTAATGCAGCTGGTTTTTTTTGGAGAGAGATTGCTGATTGCTTCAGACGGCATTAAACAACAACGCTGGTATGGTAGACGACCTCCTTGGTCGAGTGGCTTGCACACCGGTTTTCATGGTGTCGCTATCTCTGAGGTCCCGGGTTCGATCCCCGGTCGGATCAATTTAGAAATACCTGTTTTTCTATATTGTTTCGGGTCTGGGTGTTTCCTATGTATAATAAGTATGTATTTAAGTATATTAAGTATGTTTATCCGTTGTCTAGTTAACCATATAACGAGTTTCTTAAGGAAGCTTTTCTTGGGGCTAGATAATTGGTGTAAGTGTGGGAAACATTTTATTTATTTTATTTTTATTTTATTCTGGCGGAGCCTGCCGCCACCGGCGCCCACCGGTGCGCGGTGCAGAACATTAATTGTTGCATGTTATGTATGATGTAACATAAATTGAATTTTTATCTTGATCCGGCCTTTTCAGTTGATTTTCTATAGAAAAAGCCCTCTAATTTTATCAAATTAGAGGGCTTTTTCTAATCCCTAATGTAGTATTCGAAAAAAAAAGGTGAAGGTAAAAAACTGTTTTTCCCGATTTCCGGCAAAACTACAAGTCCTATGGAAAAAAGTTAAATAGCAAAGTTTTAGGTAATAAAAAGATCTACAACTTTTATATGAACACTTTTTTCACATAACCTCAAAATTTATGTGAAAAATTCAAATAGATTTTTTTTCTTTTACAAAATATTTTTTATTTCACGAAATGTGATGAAAACTTACCTTTTTATGTTGATGTTTGATGTTGATTTCAAATTTTATTTTTTTCACCTTATTATGAAAAAAAAATTACTTTTAATGTTCTCAGAAAATGCAAAGAAATGAAAGTTAATATTTAATAAGAGATCTACAATATTTTGAGAAAGTTGTAGAATCTTCTTTAAATTATATGCGTAGATGCCTATTTATTGCTATTTTAAGATAACTTATATTTATTTATAATCTTGTACTAAAATATCATTCGAGTTTAAATTTTTTAGGTTAATTTTATTTTTTCTAGTACCTATTTAGAGTTTTATTTAGTGTTGATTGCCCAACAAAGTAAGCTTATGGAAAACGTGATTTTGTTTGGAACTTCAGAGGTGTTACGCGAGTGTTGCGTATCTACACGTTTCTTTCACCATTCGTTCACAACGGAACCGAATTTGTATAGCGTTGAAGCCGTACAAACGAAAGTTTCTAATGAAAATGTTGCAATACAATTATTCACGTTTTCGTGAACGTGTTCGAAAATTTTTTTGGAGGGTTAGGTCATCGCCTTTTTCGCCTTTTCAGCGTAGACATTTTTGAAGGTGGCGAGAAACTTAAAGGTTTCTCTAGCAGTGTGATCGAAAAACCGTCAGGTAGCCAATTAGCTCATGCCATGACATTGACATGGCACTGGTTTTCTGTGGAACCTGTATCTCAACTGTACGCCTTAGTGGCATAGTTTATGAAGAGTTTTAGGTTAAATTACCAGAATGTGCTTAGGTGCTAAATAATTTTATAAAGCAATTTAATGTTTACTATGAAATGTTTCAAATCGCGTTAATTCCTGCCTAAAAATATTAGCGAACAGCACATTCCTAATATAAAAGTATGTGGGATTTTGTGAATGTGTTGTAATCATGTCTTCTAAGTTATTAGGTACTAAACAAAAAAAAAGTAAAACCAACCTATTATTAAAACGTTTTATATTCACTATATATATCTCTGTATTTCATTACAATTGGATAATTGACTTGAAATATACTTATTGAACGCTACGACAACGCTACGACAAGGCTACGAACTGACGAACACACTACGAACACGCTACGAAAACGCTGCGCACACGCTACGGGACGTTACGCCTAGCTACGATATTGTTTCGTAGAGAATGCCTACGATATGGGGATGGGGGACGCTTGCGTGATACCATGCCCTCTTGAAACCGTCTGAGGGTGATGATTAGAACACACAGACTTAAGGAACCCTTTTAGTTTTTCGCCGCCCATACAAAGTCCGGTTACGCTTTAATGACTATAGGAGGTCATAGGATGCCATAAGCAATCTTACTCTTAATTTTATATTAATTAATTAATTAAATATTTAAAAAATACAGTGAAGAAAAAATTCAGTTCTTTCAGCCTTCCCGGTAGCATAATGGTCAGAGCAGCCGCCCGGATTGTGGAAGACCCAGGTTCGATTCATGGCTGGGTCGGGTAGGGTAGGTATTTTATAAATATTTATCTTATTATTAATTTAAAATGAAAAACATTACGCAGCGCTAGTACCATTTTAACAGCATCACTGCACGACATGTACAGCGATACTCGTCCGTTCGTTCGCGTTCCCGCGCTCATTCACGTTCATCATCATGCAAGAAATTGAATTGAATTGAATTGAGTGCATTGTCAAAACAGAAACAAATACAAACAAAGTAAAATGCGTTTTGATAAGAGTCGACACCACGCCGAAACTGACTGAGTGAAAATAACTGAGTCGCAATAGCCGACGCGCGCCGCTCGCCGGGACTCGACAGCACGACGAACTGCGGCCCACCACACGTCTGGCGAGCTTTTCGGGGAAAGGGGGATATAAACCAGGATCCTTTCGCTGAAAATAGGACGTAATAAAACATAGTGTCATAATCAGTAGCTTTTCATTACTTATCCTTATACATAGTTAAGTTATATAGTCAAAGAGTTAAGTATCATATCAATGAAAATACGTTATTACTCGTATACAAATAACAATTACTGTCCTCAGACAGTACCTCAGATAAGTGAAGGTTGGATCCAATCTCTCTAACTTTTACTGTCAAAGAAGGCAAGGTTGGATCAAACCGGACCGAAACCGGACCCGGCACACGCGATTAAAACCCGAATATCGTCATGTTAGAGCCTACTTTGGTATGAAGATGTTTAAAAATAGACAAACTAGATGAATTTTGCTAAATTCTATAATCCAAATGCATTTAGTCTATGTCTCATGTCATTTATGATTCGCGCGTGAAAAAATTTGACATTTCCGTTCTGACTTCGAGTGATCGACAACGAAATAGTGAAAATACTAATGTAAGTAGTGTTTTATATTAGAAACTGTTGAAAACTATCTTGCTGAGTATTTAGTGAACTGTTTTAGCTAAAAGTTTGTAATGAATATCGTGCCCAACAGTGATTTTCAAAGCTTCGTTGACGGAGTGATTTCCCTCGTAGTATTTGTTATAAATGCATGTTCAGTTCGTTTTATATACAGTAAAATGAATAAAACAAGTATAGAAGTGATTGAAACTAGTTTACACAAAGAAATAACAACATTTATAGTCATTTTTTCCGATAACAAAATGAGACCGTTACATGTACTTACATTCGTAAAGGCGTCTATTTTTTGTCATGCCATTTTGGGCTTTATTTGCATAGACCTTACGGCCATATTTGCCGGCACACAATGCGATTCGAAGAATTGAATAGAAATAGGATAGTGTCGATAGTTTATACGATAAAATTTTGTGATTTTCGATAGTAATGGTGATATTTTGTAAATAAGTATGTTATTTTATGTTGTTTGTTTGATGTTGATTTTATCTTATGCTCGTAGAATGTCCCGAAATCAATCGTGGAGACTTAGTTACGACTGCGAGCCTCCGGCTAGCTTCCTCGGTCTCTTGTACGAAGAAGATGAGGAGGAGATGGATGTAGACGAGGAGAATGCTGACCACATAAGTGACGAAGAGGTAAGAGTTTATTTATTTATTTATTTCATCATCATCATCATCATAATATTACGTTTATTGTGTTTGTTTCTACTGGTGATGTGTTTATTGTGCTAGGATTATGCTATCGTACGGCGCCGGTTATTTATTTCATAATCATCATCATCATCATCATCATCATCAATCATCATAATATTACGTTTGTTGTATTTGTTGTATATTATTAATATCGCACCTTTGGTAAGACAAGGCATTGTCTCTTGTCTTACCGAAGGTGCGATAATATGTTCTGTTTTTTGATTTCAGCTGCTGCCATGGAGGAGGTGGAGAAGAAGAATTCTATTTTATTATTTTGTTAACCACATACTTTTTTGTTTCATATACTCGCCGCTCCGCTCTCCGAGCACGTCGACCTCTCAGCGTGGCTGCCGTGGTGGAGAAGATTTTTAATTTTTTTTTTATGTTTTGTATTGTATAAATTTATTTATGTTTTGTATAAAGAAATTTTGACTTTCACTTTTACTTTGACTTTCATTTTATTCTATAAAGATACCTAAAGCCTAAAAATGTGTCAATGTGTAAATATTATTTCAGTATTATCTTTTTCATCATCATCATCATCAGCCTATACCTACTAGTATAGGCTGATGATGATGATGATGATGATGATGAAACAAAATAAAATTTAGACATATAGATATTTTAATAAAAATAGACTTATATTGTACATTTTATTTATTCTATAAACTAGTAGCTTACAAAAATAACAACTATCGATAAAATTACAAAAAGTAAAGGAACACCTCTTGTTGTTTTTATGCTTCGTCGGGTCTCATTTCAAGTGGTGTTTTTGTAAACATCACGGGGTTTTTTGTCACATTGTTTACACAATTAGACAGCATGGGTCCTTGTTCTTTGTTTTATGTGCTACTGCGCGTTTATTTCATGTATTTGAGGCCACAGTATGGTTCGTAAAGTTTGACCTTGAAGAACAAATAAACTATTTCGGAAATCACCTTTAATTGATACCTGTTGGAAAGGAAATTTATCAGTTAGTATATTGTCGTTTACAGAATAATAAAATATGGTTTGGTTGCAACATAATCATTATTTTCGTAAACATCGCCGGTAGGTATCCGCCATTTTGTGAATTACGTCATCGGCGAGGTGCCTGCAGCCGATTTCTCTCAACCCTTGAAGGGTTAAACTATCATGGTCACTCACATAAAATCCATGCTCACAGTCAACTAAAAACATGCCCCTTTAATAATAATATTCTAATAACTAACTACTCGTAAGTCTTAGGTATAGATAAGTAATACATTACTTATCTAAATGTCCCTGGAAATTTAACTCCTTTTAAATTAGCTGCACTATTAAAAAAGCGGGACAGAGCGTGTCCCGCGCGAGATATTTAATTTCCGGTTGGCAACGCTGCCAGCCAACATAAGTACACAATGTTATTTGAACTTACGGCGGCAGCAATTGAATGCAAATCCGCATGCACGCGCACTGTTTGTTTGCTTACGTAATTTTGTAGGCCAAATTGGTGGCATTCTTCTAAATTCAACAAGTGTAAATTGCTGTACCTGTAGGTACAAGGTGTACCTGTAGGTATAAGGGTACAAAACGTTCGTATAGAAATAAAAAATAGTCATAATAAAACGAGAGTAAAGGACAATAGGGAAAAATGTATGGAAGCTAGTACACCCCTTCAATAGCGAAGACATGTATGTCGTTGGATAGGTCTTTTTAACTGAAACAACATTTACTATGACAGCTTTGTTAAAATGTTTGTCTGTTTTGAATTAAAGGTATTAAGAATAAGGTAAAAAAGGATATCTATTAGTATTGTAATGTCTTAGTGTCTACGGTAAAATAACATCAATATCGTTGTATTTTATGTATTTTGTAATTGTCAATTAAAGTATAAAGTAAACACCACGTAAACACATAAGTACTTTCTGTCGGAATACAAAGAAAACTTGGTTGTTTGTGTTTAACACAACAAACGTCACTTTTCAAATTCTCTCACGAAGTCTCGTGAGATCTTAGTAAAGAAAGCCTTCTTAGTAAACATCTTTACTGAAATATCATTTCTCACTTTTCTTTTTTATTACCATTCATCATCATCATACAGGAAAGAAATATTGTTTATTTGTATACTTGCAAGAACAACTACTTTGACAGTGGCTAAATGTGTTAATCGCACGAAGCCATCATGTAAAGGAAAAAAAAATCTCTAAATCCATCGATGACACAGACTGAATATAGGTCCTGTGATCGCTGATTAAACCTAAAATTGGTGGCACCCTTTGTATTGCCGGCTACGGTCGGTTCCTATGTCGAATCGCTTCGGGTTTCGTAATTAAATTAGGCACACGGCGCGATGGATTTTTTTACAAAGGCACGATGTTTTTTTGCAACGACATTGGGCTAGCCCTTGTCTCACCTGATGCAGTCACCATAAGGATGAAGGTGGAAGCACACTTCACCCGCAACCCTCAACTATGGTGGAACTGACTGACTTATTTTTTATTTTTTTACTTTAGGATCATTATTATCAATGGGACTTAATTTGCCGAAATATGTATCGGATCAGAATCCGAATCAGGAAACACACAACAATAATAATTATTATTCTAATGCTACTAACATTGTTTTTGTGGGAGACATAGATAGATGGTGGTAGCCACCCAGGCGGACTTAAGACAAATCCTGTACTGTATTGTATGTATCGTCCACTGGGAAGCGAACCCGGCACTCCGGGGTCTAATAACGGTAGTTAAATTAGTGACAATAAGTACTCGTATTTCCATTTTACATGTAACACGCTTTTAGTTATAAAAACAGTTGGGCCTGTGATAAAAAACGCAAAGATTTAATACAAGGAGTTTAATAAAAATATGTAATTAGGTATGTATACGATATGGGATTACTGTGACGTAGACGAAGAAGGTTAATTATCGTTAAAACTTGAATTGTAGGTACCTATATAATGCTATTTTTTTCCTTATTAACCGGTTTAAATTATTTAACTTTTTAGTACTTTTGATGCTAAATTGACTACGGCGTAGTTCGTAGCGCGTAGCAGTGGTTTTTTCCCTTATGTCCGTAGTACGCTCACAATGTGTTGTTTTGAGCACTTAAAGCTGTATAGACTACAATTATAGTTCTCGGTGTCTGTTGCAGCTACAAAGCATGGAACTTGTACCGAGCTTTCCAACAGTAGGTAGTTGGATTGAGCCACGATAGCATAGTTGGTAGTGCACCTGACCCGGCATGTCATGGGGTGCGGGTTCGAAACCCGCTCATGGAATCTTTTCAACACTGTCTTTTTTCTTTTTTCATTTTTTTTTTTACCTACCTGTTAAAATCAATTTTACTTACTTACCGATCGATGGGTATTCAAGTTTATCTTCAATTAATTCCAGCACATCCAAAACAGATTCTTTCGATAGTCGAAATCTTGTGCGAAAATCAACATCGTCATATTCTTCGAAATAATGACGCCGTTCTTTGAAAGTCTTAGGACGTGGTACTATGTGGTCCAATTTGTCTAAAAGTTCCAGAGGATCCTCGTTTTCGACAATAAAATTGTACACCATGGCCATCTTGTTCCTGTTTGACATTAAACTAACAGCCCGTTACTTATTTAACGGACCTAAATAGCAGCAATTAAGTTTAACATCTAATTACGGATATTTAACATTCGTTAAAACATGGTGGGACACTCAATAACCTTAATAGTCTGTTAAATGATTAACAGGGGTTTTATATAACTAACATTGTATGGTGAAACTGGATCGTTATGCTTGACGGAAAGAAAGCGACGACAAGGAAAAAAAGACTTTATGAGCCAACAACATCCTTATCACAACAAGAACTTACTCAGAACGGAGCGTACGTATTTCTAAAGTCACTTTAAGACAACCAATAACATGGAAAGAATCTTATCTTACTTTTAAATAAGTCACCATGGTAATAATAAATTCATTGTTGTCAATCAACATTTAGGTAAAAGATCGTATCTCTACATGTCCCTTTGCACCGATCGTCTATAGACAAATAAATATCAACGTTTACATACCTACATTAAAAAAATTGTAATGTTCGACCATCACAGCATTTCTTGGTAGCGACAACGAGACCTTCACCCGTTGATATTTAGGAGCAAGCGGAGCGTCCGGGGCCCTGGAAGGAGGTTGGGTCTACACGCGCATGTGCAGCCTGCAGGTGCACAGACTGCCTCCCGCCGCCACCGACCATTCCACGTCAGACCAGTAGGCAGACAACATCGCTCTCGCGTTCTTACCATATCGCACGGGTTCTAACCGTCGCGCCGCGTCGCGCGCCAGTACAGTCAAAACGTCTCGGGCGAAACGAACTAACTTTAAAAATTGTTTACCGCTAAATAATTTAAATTTAGAATCGTTAAAAGTCTTTAAAAGTGCGGGATTTGTTTTACCTCTTTAGTGCAAAAGTTTTTAAATTTCAATTATTGTTAAATAAACTTGAGATTTCATTTTTCAAAATTAAATTGCATTTTTTTTTTATATTTTTATTTCAATATTAGAATGTTTAAACGAATGAACGACTTTGATAATCCCAGGTGTCATGTATGCTGTTTGATCATTTGCGTTTTGCTAATTTTTTTGTTACTGATTTTAATAATTCGCCTTATAGAAGAGTTCAGGCACTTTTTGCGGAGGCTGCAATAAACAGTACGATAAGTTAGAGTCAACGCGCAAATCAAGTTTTAATCAGAAAAAACTTTACCGAAATATAGGCAAGAACCGTTGGAGCACAAGGAGAGAGCTTGCAAGCTTTGGTAAGTTTGATTCATACATTCGCTCATTAATTTTTTGTTCATTCATTATGTTAACTTTTGCATTGTTTTCTAATGCATATGTGAACACTACACGTTTATTTACGCGAGTTTCACTGTTAAATCTCTGTAGAACGTGTAAACCTAATGTTTTTAACTTTGCTTAACTAGTTTTAGTTGAACGAACTTTTACTGAACTTTGGCAAAACCAGCTGCGCGCCGTGGCGTGAGATTCGCTAACCTACATTCAACAAATTGATGCCTAAGATAGAGGTATTAAATAAATAAATAAAACCATTTATTTCGGATAACTTGATCCATATCTGTTAGAAGTACAATACAAAGAAAGTTGTTAGTATACTAATTAATTTAAAACTTTATTTATAAGACTCGCCCATAAACGTGAGGAGAACCTCTCAGCTATAATCATCAGAATGCTATTGGGACTGTCCCGCACTCTACGGATCAGGATACCGTCTTTTTGCGTAAAATGGCATCAAGGCCATCACAGTGCGATAGTGTGCAAACATCCCTTAATTTGACGACCTCCGTAGCCGAGTGGCTTGCACCGCGGACTTTGGGCGGCGCTAACTCCGAGGTCCCGGGTTCGATTCCCGGTCGGGTCAATGTCGAAAACGATATTTTCGATATTGTGTCGGATCTTGGTGGTTGTGGTACCGTCGTTGTTTCTGATTTCTATAACACGAGCGCTTTAGCTACTTACCTTGGGATCAGAACAATGTGTGTGATGTTGTATCCAAAAACAATCAATTAGCAAAATAGATTCATTAAAATTCGTTAGTTGGTCAGAAAAATATAAAACTCACACTCACACTCTCTCTCTCTCACACACACACACACACTCACACTTTCACAAACACACACACACACACACACACATACGCATCCTCACCCTCTCACACACCCTCACGCACACACATCCACACACATGAAGCGGTGGTAGTTATCCAAAGCTTTGTGACAAAATGGTCTAACCGAACAGAAATAACTAGACAGATCAGAGGCAGATAAAAAAGTCAGATATGCAATAAAAATCAAATCTGAACATCCATCTGGCAAAGGAACGACAAACTGACAACACTGCGAGTGAAAAACCACCGGGCAATCAGTCTATCGACAAATCCTCCATGATTCGTATGCCTACATTTCGTGCGCAATCTATCCCTTTGACAAGTTTCCAAAGTGATTCGTAACACGGATCGCGGAAACGTTCACGGAAAATTTCAAGTGTGAATAATAAACAATCATTATTATAAGTTGTTCAATGTATTTGAATATAAAAGTTTTGTTTTTAATACAAATTCCCAGTAAGGCCTTTTAAGACCCAGTCACAACATCAGCAAAACGCTTTTTGTAGCTTTTCATAAGCCATAAAGTTATTTTGTACTTTTTTTTCGGTTTATTTCCTTTCGTCCGCGATATTCCAAGAATATACTACCTAGTTATCAAGTATTGCATAATGTATTTAAGCTGGGCATTACAATATAGGCAAACCGGGCATAACTTTTAATTTAGATACCGCGATTGTTGGCGGGAACCAATCGCGGTGGTGAATGGGAAACGTTTTCATGTTTTGTTTTATTTTCTTCGCAATATACTACCGAATTTCAAAAGCATGATGATCATGTGATAACTTTGGCACATCATGTGACTTGGGATTAGTATAACACATGTCGCACTACCAATAAAACACTGTTGTTACTTAAAATATACTGATATTTGACATTAAACCGTACTATTATTATAATACAATAAAATTTCTAATATCAGTATATTTTCAATTAAATTCAATTTAATCATTTATTGATCTCCTTATGTATACATGAGTTGTTATTATGAGTTAAAATAACAGTATTGTATTGGTAGTTGTATACTCTTGCGGCGTAGAACAAAACACTGCCAATTGAATACAAATTCAAAAATCATAATTTTACAATTTTTTTATTTTTTTTTTATTTTTTTGAAGAGAAAACTTCTTTAGCGGCGTTGTGCACTTTTTTTGGAATGGGTAAAAAATGTTAAACTCGCGTCAGGACACGTGACCTGATCGAAAATTCGTAAGACGGATGGAGAGTAGACAGCTGGCGCGGCGTAATATAAATTTTTGGAATGGGTAAAAAATGTTAAACTCGCGTCAGGACACGTGTCCTGATCGAAAATTCGTAAGACGGATGGAGAGTAGACAGCTGGCGCGGCGTAATATAAATTTTTAATACAACTTAATATAACTTTTTAATGTAATATAAATTGTCATGTTTGTGTACGATAGATAAATAATAAATAAAATAAAAAAAAATATATAAAAAAAATATATATAAATAAATAATAATAATAATAATAATAAATATTGTATTCTACCACATAAATGAGAGTACTTTTATACTGATAATTAAAGCAATTCGTGCAAAATTATTCCCTAACCATTCCAAAATATCAAAAATGCACAACGTTAATATTCATGTTTTCACTTCTGCCGGCACTCCCAGAGTGCAACACGTCGTTTTTTTTTTAATTTTACAATTGTTATTGAACGTCATTCAAAGACCACGTGAGCCCTACGTTGTACTTTTTTTAAGAATACCTTAGACGCTGCCTTTCCATTGACTTTTGATTTTATTTTATTTAAACGTCAGGCTTGTCAATATTTTCAATGTCAACGGGGGGCAATCAGTTCAAGTTTTAAAAAAATAAGTCGAGTATCCTTATCAATTATTTTAATACAAAATCAAAGAAACCAATATTAGATTTAGGGACTTTTTGAAACTTTCTGAACTTTTCTGAGACTTTCGGAAAATGAAAAGTAATGTCTGCAGTTTTGAAAAACTATACAAAATTTGCGTTTATTTTTCTATTATGTGATATTTATTATGTTGGATTAAAAACAGTTTAGTGTTCGTGAATGTGCATTAGTGTTGCCAGATGAAACAAAACGATGCAACGCCACTTTTTAAATTCTTTCAATAAGTTCGCGTGAGGTTTTGTTGAAATACGAGAACCTACCACGTTTTTACTGAAACTTAAAGCGCTCCGCAGACAGAGCAACTTTAGTTGCTTAGCTGAAGAAACTTTGCTGAAGCCAGTTGCGGCAACAGTTTATGGTTGCCGCAATTCTAAACAAACTTTCATATCCATATTCAACAATTTCAATATGCCAATTGGGGAAATCAGCAACTTGACACAACTAGCCAAAGCAGTTGCTAGTTGCGGCAACTGAAAACGGTAGTAACGGATCATCGAAACCCACAACTAGACTTGCTATGTCGACGCAGTTTCTAGTAATTTGGAAACCGCTAGTTGCACGTTGCCTGTTGCCGCAACACGGAGACCAAAGTTGCGCCGCGCGGAGCGCCTAGGAGGTTTGGAGGTCAATTCATTATCATTAAACATTTCTATCATCTACCATTTATTATTAATTTATTTATAATTACTTACAACTTAACAGGTATTTTTCATCTCTATTAAGAAACATTTATTAAACTAAGGATTTTTTTTTACTTATCTATCTTTAGCCTTGACATTAATTTAAATGAGCATCCCTCACCAAAACATAAATAAATAATAAAAAATAAAAAATATTCATACTAACTGCCTTTCAAAATTCGATTATTATTCGATTTCGATTCGATTTGAAAAAAAATTATTAGTTAAATTAATTAAGGGGTCAATGTTACTAACGTGGGAAATTAATAACCTATCTCTGGTAAGAGATAGACCTATCTTAGTTTAGTTACCTAGCAACCGATGTGATTTTCCGATAAATAACAGAAATAACTAAGCAACAAATATCTAGTAGGCCTACATATCTCTTGCTGAGGATAGGTTATTAATTTCGGCTGTAAAAGGATATTGTATTGAGATCAGCCCGGCTTTGAAACAATGGGCCGCAGTGTAGACACACAGGCGCTTTAGGGCCCAGACACAATAGAATTCCATTGTTCTATAATAACCAGACCGCTCCAGTCGATAGGTAATCAAATTATCGATAAAACGAAATTTGACGTTGCATTAAATTTATTTTTTAAATCTAAACTTTTAAATTAGTTTGGGGCATTTGCACTGTGGAAAATCAAAACGCCATTTTAATGAAGTTGATTTTTTTAAATACCGAAACACACCAATTTCATAACATTCATTTGAACAACGACAAATATTATTTGATCATAATAATTGTCGCCACCGCCACACGTATCCGATAAAAAGTTAATAAATTAAAAGCATTTGCAAAACCATTAATTTGAAAAATATAGTTAACAAGTAAAAATACCAGGCATAATGTATTATAGTTCCGTAAATTTTCAAACTCATTCCCATAACAGCACAAAACGTTTCCCATAAGCATTGTTAGTGTACCTTTTTGCCTTTCTACACGTATGTATGCCTTTCCACTTTTCTCATTCTCTTTCGTGTTCATTACACAAATAGCACACAAACGTTTCCTTTTGCAACATCGATGTCACCACATCAACGCACATCTTTTTGAACTGTCCATCCGCTTAGTGAATGAGATTGGACACAATTTTAATCCGGGATTTCTGATGCATAGCTTAAAGCCTCACCCAAACAGAGGCGGTGGCGATAGCGGTTTTTTGATCCAATCAACAATAAATTATATTATATTATGAGCTGCATGCGAGTAGCCGCGGATCGTGCTCATTGGCGTGCACTTGGAGAAGCATATGCCCAGCAGTGGACTAGTGTAGGTTGATGATGATGATGAATATAATTATGAGCAAAGTTGCAGTGCGAATTTAGAAGACGAGGCGTTGATTCCGTTGGCTTTAGGTTAAGACGGAAATAAATAAGAAATATAAAGAAACTGAACAGTTTTATATAGAAGTAGCGACATTTATAAAATTATATGTCGTTACCAAATGATGAAATAAAAATAAACAAGTTGGCCATTGGGCGAGTCTTTACCCATTGACTGTGGTGATTCTCGTAATCGCTGTCCCTTTTTTACTTAGATGTAGTCTTACTCGGGTTCCCTTCGGTTCGCCTAAAAATTTTAATCCTAATAGTACATGGCCAAACCGTATTGGCCTAAACTTAAAACGAACAATTATTGTTTCGCCTAACCATTGTTTTGCCACCATTATAATTTGGTCTAAGAATTGAAAGCCCTAATTTTAGGATCTATAATGTGAAATACCCTAAAATATATTGGCATAACGTTATTTTGGCATTACGACGATTTCGCTTAATATACAACGTCAGTCGGAAAGGGGGTACTAAGCCGAAAGGAGGGTAAAGTATACATGATAGTGAATAACTTTTGTCTAAGAACTTTTCCTTAAAAATGGATAATTTTAGATTAACAGCTTTTTTAAGATTTTAAAAGAAATTACGCTGTGGTAGCCCTGGCGGTCAACTGTTTTAAGAGAGAGACTTGAGTTCATTGCCGGGGTTATTATTGTTATTGTTTTTGTTTTTGTTATTTATCATTATGTTAATGAAACTTCTTGATATAAAAAGAAATGTTCTTTTTTATTTAACAACGTCAAGTGTCTATGATTTTTTCTCTGTTCTATCACTTCTTTATAAATGTATTAATGTTTAATTCTAAATACAGAAATTTCATTTATTAAAACATCTTTTATCTAACATGGCCTCGGAATACAGTAACCGGGAATATTACGATATGGTGATGTGTGTCGGGAGGTGTGATTCTGTCTTAACTGAGGCTCGGGAATTGTACCGACAAAGGTATCCAAACCGTCCTCTTCCATCGTATCGGTGTTTTCGACGTTTTGTGTATTGAACGACCAGGAGGGCATTTTGAACCGTTTCTGTGACTGTGTGCCTACCTAAAATTAGAAGTTCAGAACTAAGTGTTAATTCTCTACGTCTTAAAAATTTGTATGACTGAAAAGCAAAGTGTAGGTAGGTAGATACATATCTCTGTGCTTGTGTTCTAATTATTCTCGCTTGGATGTGCGCAATCGCGTACCTATACCTACGAACAACGGCGCTATGAACATCAGAAAAGGTTAGTTGTTATTCAAACTAAATTTTATTTAACTAAACGATAACTAATTTATCTCGTCACGATTTAGATGTAAGTATTCCTAACATGAGATCTAAGCGGCCTAGTACTTTGACTAAGCCGACAAGTCGGTACATACATCTGTCAACGAAAATTATTTACGTCATGCGTTAGCCCCACCTCTATTCAGGGTTGAACATTTTTTAAATTACGTAACCAAAAATTTATTTTGTATGGAAGTAAATATTAACGTTTTTCGCAATGCTTATATTTGCAATATAGCAGTTGATAGTAGCACTTTCAGTTGTCCGCGGCTTAGTACCCTTTCCGACTGACGTTGTATAAAAGCTCTAATTTTAGCATATCTAATATTAAATGTGCCAAAAATTTATCAGCCTAATAAACGAATCGCCGAATGAAAGCATGGAATTTTACAAAAACAAATTGACAGAAGCGAATCGCTGCAAATCCGACCCCACGTAGTCTCGTCCGCCCTACCCTAGAATGTAATTTAAGCCCGCGTAGGCGCGGAGGGGCGAGGCGGTCCGCGAGCTACGAAACAGGTGGTTTTAACGCTCGCCGCCGCTGCCTCTTTGCCGGCCAAGCAAGCCGAAGCTGCGGTGGCGAGCGAAAACAATCTGCGACGATAAGCTCGCGTGGGACCGCCGGAGCCCCGCAGCGCCGGAACCGTGACAAAAACCATCTTGCATGCTTGCTTGCAGCTGCACGCCTGCTTGCATGCTGCATGGCTGCTGCATGACTGCTTGCATGCTCTAAGTTTGCTTGCATGCTGCATGCCTGCTCGCATGCTGCATGCCTGCTTGCACGCTGCATGCCTGCTTGCATGCCTTCTTGCATGCTACATGCCTGCTTGCATGCTGCATGCCTGCTTTCATGCTGCATGCCTGTTTGCATGGCATACCTGCTTGCATGCTGCATGCCTACCTGCATGCTACGTTAGTATTAATAAATATTAATAATTAAAAGGAAAAATGCAATTTCATGTATGAAGTTCTTTATTTATATTGTAAAAACGAAACAGAAACATGTAAATCAACAAATAAAATCAACTTTGCCGTATTAAAAGGAGTAGGCGTTTTATACTTTGTGATTTTAAATTTTGTGCGAATTAATATTTAGTAATTGCAAACTTGTGGGATTACGAATTGTTCCGCCAAATGTCGCATTTGGTAAATAATAATATGGCGATAAAAAGTTAGGCGAAGTGAAATTAGACCAAACACGATTATGAAGAGTGAAATTATGCGAAAAAAAATTAGGCTAACCGTTTGTGTGCCATTGCCAATTAGAAGTACAAGAAGAAGAAGTAGAATAAGAAGTAATTAGAAGCCACGGCATGCCCCGGCATACCGCGTCACGTCGAAGTATTCCTCGGCAACTTCTGCTTAGGGATGTTCATGTAAAAATATATCAATATTTTCGATATATCGTAGTAATTTGTTTGTATGTGACTAGTCTATAATAATAAATATTCAGGTTAATATGAATTAAAACGGCTAGGCTAAGAAACAAATCAACTTTGTTTATTCATAAATCCCCCAGTATTTTTTGTAACATTATTTATAAATCCAGTATTTTTTGTCTAGACCTTACAAAAACAAAAATTTACTTACTCATTTAGCTTGCAGCCTGCTTCTCTGCTGAGTTAAAGCCTGCTCGACAATTCTCGAAAATTGAGCCGAGTCTATCGAATTAAAACTAAAAGACTCGAGTTTTTTACAACACTACCTTGCCGCGGCATCCCGCCGCGGGAGCTCGTCGCATCGATGCCGCGGGATCATTTTAAAGCGTGGGAATTTATGTCTTATTTATATTTCGATATGTTTGAATGTCCATTGGTAAAATTTTAAATCCTTTGTGCGTTGCCCATAGTAATCCTAAAAAAATTGTTTGTTTAGGTTCATTAATTGTTTCATTATTAAATGTCAAATTCAAATTATGTTTTCCACCATGAATAAATGTTTTAGTTTATTTTATGAGCCAGATTATAACTTTAGAAACCGTGTCATTTACTTCGTAATTTTAACGTTCAGTGTCACTACACGGTGTGACAACAGATACGTCATCAGCAAAGAGTGTGCAATGGTGATTTGTGACATCTGGAAGATCGTTTATCTATATACATGTAGGTATATACATATAATGGCTTGTCCAGACTGATTCATCATCGCCGAGCCAAAACCGCTGAAGCAAATTAAATGAAATTTAGACTATAGGTTAATTGAGTGACGTAACCAGCCACTAAGAAAGGATTTTACGGAAATCATACCCTAAAGGGATCAAATAGGGGGTGAAAGTTTGTATGAAAGTCCGTCAGTTTTGAAGTAAAATACATGAAAATTGGTATTTGGCTTTTTAAAATGAAATAAAGAATGATGTGTTTCAGGAATTTTGTTTATTTTTCTTTAGAGTAGTAAAAAAGGGAAGAAGGTTTTTTTGGGTAAATTGTTATTTGGGAAGTCGCTGGATGCGAGCAGCACAAAACTGGTCGTTGTGGAGATCCTTGGGGGAGGCCTTTGTCCAGCAGTGGACGTCTTTTGGCCGAGATGATGATGATGAAAGTGTCGAAATTGAAGGGAGCGTGATCAATTTAAAAAAACGGGTTGCCACCGATTACCGCCCGATACCACAAATTTACAAAGAGGAAATGGCTAAATTTATGTCTGAACCATATGCAGATAAGTTACCATCTTTTTATAAACACAGAGATACACTGTATAAACACCGGAATGCCAAGATGTGATGTGAATTTGGGGCTATAAATGCTTTTAAACGTTCTTTTTCTTCGGCAAACATTTCTGGTTGTTTTTTTTCATTTCTCACAAGCACTTTTAAGAAATGCGGACAAAATGGAAATTTGTGATACCAGAGAAGGCTACAATTATGTTAAAAAATGTATGCAATTGGCTCATCTCCCCAATTCAAAGATTATTGAAGGATGGTGTTGTTTACAGGAGAATGCACCAAGTGTCAAGATAATTGAAAACTTCAACAAGTATTTAGCCACTCAATGGTTCACAATAAAAAATAGAGATATACTCTCGTGTTATACCATCGCCACCGAACGACTAATGTCGTCGAAGGGTGGAAACGTAAGATGAACAAAGTGATAAGGACCGACTTTTTGTTACATTTCGAGTCAATGCTTAGAGAAGAGGCATTTGTACAGGATTTTAAATGGATTTAAAATACATTGCATGTTGATGTTTATCGTAAAAGGGGTAAAAAATGTATTGATATAGACACTAGAATTCAGGAAATTGTAAATGTCTATTTAGTTGGAGATATAACCCTGGATAGATGTATTAAGAAGTTATCCTACCTGAAATATTAGATCGTTACTAAGATAAACTAGTGATACGTTTTTTTTAAGTTCAACCTAAGCGTAGTAAACGTAGTTATGTTTATTTTAATAAAAGGTTTAATTCAAGACACATATTTCATTTATGCGAAACGCTTTTATATCAGTGTCAGAGCATTTCACGACTTTGCTAACACGCATAGGTGTATTTAACTTTTTTTTTACATTTCGAGTTCGATTTCCGATTGGCAAATCATCTGATTTCTAGTGACTCATTCGCCCATTTGGCAAAGTCGTGGGACGGAGAAAGGAACAAGTACCTACTCAGTACAGTCGCCCACACACCTAACTGACCATTAAAGACGGAGCTGAGAATAAGTGTCAATGCTTGAAAGGGATGTAAATATATTTAATATTTTCATATTATAAACTATATCATATTTTTCAATATATCTACATCCCTGTCAAGCATTGATATTTTCTCTCTGCTCTGCCTCCAATGGTTAGTTAGGTGTGTTGCTGTTTGTACCTACAGCATCGTTTTATAAAAAAAACTATTCGGTTATTTTTCTAAACGTAAAAATTTATATCAGTAAATAATAAGATCGGTTATAAAGGCGTTTCGGAAATTTTTCTACAAGAAAAAAAATTTATCAGAAAATACGTCTATAAGGAAAGAAGGCGTTCGAAAACTTGTCTATAGGGAAAGAAGGCGATCGGATTTTTTTAAACAAGAAAATAAAAATATCAGAAAATACATCTAACAAATCCGGTTTTTACTTAGATGTAGTCTTACTCAAATAACATGATTGACTTTTGCTTTTCAAAAAGCATGATAGAAGTAGTACTAGAACGTTTTATTAGGTAGTTTACTACTAAAAAGTTAAAACTACAAAACATCCAAATGTTTAATTTTGTGTTCATTGTTCTATTGGATACAGCAACGTCGAGTTAAATATTGTAAAGGCTAGATGAATTAACATTTACCCGTATTGAAATGTATGAAATACAGACGCTTCAGCTAGTTATAATCGTGATCAAGTTGATTAATGAAGAATGGAAATCATATAAAGTTTTTTTAATCGTTTGCTAACTGCCCCGCGCTGGGCCTCACGGCGTAGGGGAGCGTCCCCCGGGTGGCGGATGGGGGGGTGGTCGGTAGTACAGCTTAGCTAGCGACCGGCTAAGTCCGATGGACTCGCTGACCAAAGTAGGATGTGGTCCTCCAGCATTTCGGGGGTTGTGCGGCGGGCTAACACCCCTCCCACGTAAAAAGAATAAAACGTTACGAAACCAATAATAAGAGAAAAACGATCGGATCCCAAAACCAACGACTTACGGCATGGATTTATGGACATACGATTTGGCTCGTGGAATGTTAGAAGTCTGTATAGACCAGGCGCCATTTACCAGGTTACCAAAGAGATGCAAAACTACAGAATCGGTATAGCTGCATTGCAAGAAGTACGGTGGCCGGGGAATGGCGAGTGTGCACTAGAAAGTGGCCATACGCTATTTTATAGTGGGTCCGACGTCGATAAACACACAAACGGAACAGGCTTTTTAGTCGATAATAAAGCGCTACCATGTGTTATGCAATTCCAACCCGTCTCGGACAGAATATCCGTATTGCGTATCAAAAGTAATTTCTTCAATGTCACTCTCGTAAATATATATGCCCCAACAGAATTGGCAGACGAAGACACCAAAGATAACTTCTACGAAGATCTAGAACGCTTGTACGATAACGTTCCCAACTATGATGCAAAGGTCTTATTGGGTGACTTTAACGCAAAGGTAGGAAGAGAAGAGGCATTTATGCCCACCATCGGTAGACACAGTAAGCATGAACTTTCGAATGACAACGGAATTCGATTAATTAGCTTTGCGTCGTCAAAATCCATGGTTATCCGAAGCACAATGTTCCCACACAAGGACATATATAAAGGAACGTGGAAGTCGCCCGATGGTCGAACAGTAAATCAAATCGATCACGTCCTCGTCGACACCAGGCACAAAAACATTATAGAAGACGTTAGAACATTTATAGGGGCTGACTGTGATAGTGATCACTACCTTTTGGTTATCAAAATTAAAGTTAAAATAAAGGTCACTAAGACTAAAGTGGTCACACAGAATAACAGTATTAACATAGATAATCTAAAGGATAATGACACCAGAAAAAGATTTCAGTTAGAATTAAAGAACAGTTTTGAAAGTTTAGAAATATCAGAAAATATAGAAGACGCATGGAAAACTATTCAAGAAACAGTAAAAGAAATAGGACTAAAGACTTTGGGAAAGAAAGCGCGCAGAAAGAGAAAAAAATGGATAACATCAAAATGTGAAACCCTGTTAAATAGCAGAAGACAACTTAAACAACAGTCGGAACAGGATGACAAATGGAAGGATAAATATGAAGAGATACGTAAAAGAACCAAGGCTGCAATAAAATCTGCTAAGAGAAAGTATATGGAAGACATAGTACGTAACATGGAAGACCTGATTAGAGCGAACGAGAGTAGAAGGTTCTATAAGGAAGTAAGAAACGCAAAAAAAGGGTACCAGCCAACGGCACAGTTACTGGAAGATGACAATGGAAACCTCGTCACAGACCAGGTAAAAATTAAAGATATGTGGCGAGAATACTTCCGGAATCTTCTGAACTGCCCACCACCTCTGCAAGTCCTAGACGCCACGAACCAAAATACTGAAGATATACCACCGCTAAGCTTTGAGGAGGTCAGAGATGCTATACTGAAGCTTAAAAACAATAAGGCCCCGGGAATTGACAACTTACCGAGTGAACTATGGAAATACGGCGGAAGTGCAGCTCAGTCTACAATGTATGACCTAATGGTAAAAATCTGGAACAAAGAACAGATGCCAGAGCAATGGAATATAGGTGTTGTGTGTCCAATACATAAAAAAGGCTCCAGGAAAAGATGTGAGAACTACCGAGGAATCGCCTTATTACCCACTGCATACAAGATCCTGTCTTATGTGTTGCTAAGAAGATTGGAGCCATACGCTGAGGCCATTATAGGTGATTACCAGTGTGGCTTCAGGCGCAACCGTAGCACAGTCGACCAAATTTTCTTGTTAAAGCAAGTTATGGAAAAGAAATGGGAGTATGCGCAGGACATCCATTCCCTATTCGTGGATTTCGCAAAAGCGTACGACAGTATCGACCGCAAAACCCTATTTAACATTTTAAGAAATTTCTCGATTCCCACTAAACTGGTAAATATAATAGAGGTAGCCACCAAAGAAAGCAGAGCGGTAATCCGAGTTGGGGCGGAATACACCAAAGAATTTGAGGTGCAGACCGGTCTAAAGCAAGGGGATGCGCTATCACCCACGCTTTTCAACCTAGCACTCGAACACGTAATGAGAAAAGTGCTAAATCTTGATGGTGGAGTGCAGTTGAACGGTCAGCATAGGGTGGTAGGCTACGCGGATGACCTTGCTTTACTGGGTGAAAAAAAGGAAGCGGTAATACTGGCAGCTGAAATACTGGAAGACGAAGCAAAGAAAGTCGGTCTCAGAATCAACCACCATAAGAGCGAGTATATGCACATGCGTAGATACAAAAATGTCAGAGTACCGAGGTCAAACCTTAAAGTCGGGAATGCCACTTACAAAGGAGTGGACAGATTTAAATATCTGGGCTGTACTATAACGGACACTAACACCAGGGAAGAGGAAATAGATACAAGAATTCAAAACTCCCTCCGTTGTAGTGCAGCTTTACACAAGGTGTTGGTGTCCAGGCTTCTCAGCAAACGCACAAAAATCCGCATTTATAAAACAGTTATACGCCCAATCCTAATGTATGGCTGTGAGGCCTGGACACTAACTCTTAAAGAAGAGACCAAACTCCTGGTGGCGGAAAGAAAGATCTGGAGGAAGATTCTGGGGCCAGTACGCACACAGGACGGAATATGGAGGAGGAGGAAAAATTTAGAGCTGGAAGATCAGGTGGACGAGCCAAATATCATCGGAGAGATAAATGCCCAGAGACTTCGCTGGCTCGGCCACCTCGAGAGGATGGGAGAGGATCGTGCTGTGAAACGAGCGTACACGGGACGTCCCAGTGGCCGACGACCGGTTGGACGACCCAGGTACCGCTGGGAGGACGAGGTTTGTAAGGACTTGCGCGAGCTCAACACGGACGACTGGCACCAGGTGGCGCAGGACAGATCCAGATGGCGACTCTTATTATCGGAGGCCAAGACTCACTTTGGGTCGCTGCGCCATTCTAGTTAGTTAGTTGCTAACTTTGCTAGTTTTAAAGATTTGCGGTCTTTATACTAACATATTTATTCGAAAAGCGTTAAGGGGGTGCAGCGCGGACGCAAAACTGCGAGTTTCATGTTTCTTTAGCGAGCGAGCGGCGCGTGGCAGTGGTGTGACAACGGCGCACGACTACGAATACGCACGCACACTAATATCTGTACAGAGTAGGCTGGTGATTTAATTAGAGCAATGTTTACTTTCGTAAAATCATAGGCGTTTATGTAAAAAATCAGAAAAGTCTTAATATTTTCATATTCATGTTTTTTAATGGAAAAATAAGACAACAGTGACCTGCGGAATATCAATACAAACATTTTGATGTAGGATCATTGTTTCATTTGGGCTATATTTAAAAGATTCTGAAGAAATAAGTTTTTAGATATCATTATTTTACGTAATGTTTATGCAGTTTCTGGGTATTTGTTTCAAATTCCAAGACAACCATGACCTTGTGAAAGGATCAAGCTAACCTACACTAGTCCTTTTAATGTATAAGACCTGTTCAGCGCCTAGCACCAGTGACTTAAAAACACGTAAATTTTCAAATTCCGCGCTGCACCCCCTTAATAAAAAGTTCTTTTATTGTTACTTTTTCATAAAAATACCAATACCAAAAATACCATTGAAGATATGACTATTGAGCTATAAAACTTTTGAAAGTAAATTTTCTAGCTGATAATTATATGATAGATCAAAAAACTGTAAAGGTACTATTAAAGCTTATTTAAAAAAAATTCTGATTTCACCTTATTTTGTCACATTGTACGGTGCAACCGTGCATTCGCCAAATCATGAAATTATTAATTGAATTAAATAATTATGATTTTACATTAGATCACGTCACCACCACACACATCGCGGCGGACGCGCGCTCATATATCAATCAATTAGCATAGTAGCATCATTTTACGTTATCAATTATTCATGTTATAATAAAGAGTTTAAATCAATATCATCTTTTAGTTATTTATCACAGCATCTCTAGGTGTCTCGTACACACATATATAGGAAAAGTATTTTGTTATTCGTTAAGTAGTAGTCTAATAGAGGAGCTCGATGGCGCACTGGTTAACGCGCCCGGTCTGCGACTGCTGAGGTTAAGCAACTTTCGCAAAGGCCAGTCATCGGATGGGTGACCAAAAATTTATCATCTCGAGCTCCTCCGTGCTTCGGAAGGCACGTAAAGTCGTTGGTCCCGGCTGCATTAGCAGTCGTTAACAACCACTAACCCGCACTGGGCCCGCGTGGTGGTTTATGGCCCGTTCTCTCTATCCATCCATAGGGAAGGCTCGTGCTCCAGCAGTGGGGACATAAAATGAGCTGATGATGATGATGATGATTCGTTAAGTAACTAGGAACTTGATGACAACGTTATCTGCGCGTTCCGGCCATAGAGTACATGTTATACCCCCCGAACTGTGTTCCGACTGC
This sequence comes from Eudonia mercurella, assembly GCA_963082485.1. NCBI lineage: Eukaryota > Metazoa > Arthropoda > Insecta > Lepidoptera > Crambidae > Eudonia > Eudonia mercurella. The sequence goes on from OY720022.1 coordinate 25,621,455, forward strand.
GATCTTTCAAATTAAACAAATATTTTGCAATGCCGTGTTTTTGGATGGCTCGCCGATTTAAAACTAAGTTTCTCAAAAAGAAACTGCGCAGACATAGCAACTTCAGTTGCGAGTTTCGATGATCGACAACAATTTTCAGTTGCTGCAATATAAGTCAGTTTAATGACGTATTTTAGTTAATGAAAAACAAAATATGTAAATAAATACTGTTTAAAAAACCATAGCGATATGGTTTTTTACCAAGAAAATTTCATAATTCTGCATTTCGTCGCCTAAGTTCTTACACCGCGGAAGTCCACAATTTGTCATTTTGACTTTTGCATGTCATTCGATAAAGAATAGAAGGACGCACCTCTAGACCAATAAGAAACAGGGATTTTAACCAATGGATGCGTTTTATTCTGAAAACAAAAACGTAATTATTATGATCGCGATATATAAAAAGGCACGATATTTTTGCACTCCTGAAAAGTTGTCATTTTTGACTTCCGCGGCCGCGGTGTTAGAAATTAAGCGACGATTTGGGAAACAATAACATTGTTGCAAATATAGTCTAATTTATCATATATTTTTCTTGGCTGTTGTTGTTCGTGTATGTTGTATACTTTTTATATAAATCCATGTATAAGTGAAGCGCATTAAATTGTTGTCAGCGCCGTAACTAGGAAGTAGTCTGTGGTAACATTGTTCTGTAATAACATTTGGACTTCGTTCGCGTTGATTACGTATTTTTCCGTACAAACATTAATACTTAATTTATTTAAATCATAACAAACTGACTGAATAGATTACCCTATTCAAACAAAGTCACAAACTTTACCTCTGTACAAATAGTACAGTTATATTAATAGCATTCACCTTTACCAGCGTATTAGCTTCGCAATCCAGACGGGTATTGTTTCCAGCAATCGGGGACCGTCCCTATGAGCTGTTCCCACGTTTGGAGGAAATATGTATTTAATTTTGAATTAGTTATTTATTTTTCTTTGTTTTATACTAAGTTAAGATATGTTAGGTATAGTTATGTTACAGTACGCACTTTAAAATATATTTTTCTATTTTAAACTAATATTAACCAAAGTCTCAGTTAACCAGCTGTTAACTGAACACTATTGTATATATAATTATTGTGAAGATTTGTTAATAGCATATGTTTTTTTACAAGTTTGTTTTTGATGGTATTAGGGTTTGGATGGAAATTTATTTTTAATACCTTATGATGAGTACAACAGATTTATTCTAATATATAAAATCTCCAAATGCAAGGCTTTTGTATAGCTTCTTGGAGACGGCACGATACGATACGCAGAGCCGTGCAGCGTTACCATGTTACCGAGACGAGATAAATTCAAAGTCAAATGGTTTATTCTATTTATGCCTTTGCAGGCACTATGAAAGCAGCTTTTCTACCGGGAACTTTTGCGACGGTGACAAAGCCAAAGTCAGATATAGCCGGATGTAGTTTATTCAATCTTGGAACCTTCACTGAGCGAGCGCGTCCTTGCGATTCATCGCGAGACATTTAGAAAAGAGACGACAAGGAATTTGTGCTCAGTAGAGATTATTACTTACTTTTAGATTGTATTTTTTTATATTTATATAACTAGTCATGATTGTCAAACACCACTGGGAAAACACTCTGGTTTATATTTAATAAAATCTATTGTCTACATCGAGATCGTATATTTAAATGACCAAATACAAACGGCAAAATTTAATTGATACAAATTAGTTAAAATTTAATTTAATAAGTCCATTACTCGTATCACGGGAATGAAACTTTAAAAAAAATACTAGTTTTGCATGAAACTTAGCGCAGCCAGTTAAAAATATATCTATACTAATATAATAAATATGAAGAGTTTGTTTGTTTGTTTGTTTGGTTGAACGCGCTAATCTCAGGAACTACTGGTTCGAATTGAAAAAATATTTTTGTGTTGAATAGTCCATTTATTGAGGTAGGCTATGTATAGGCTATAACATCACGCTATGACTAATAGGAGAATAAAAAATGTTGCAAAAACGGGAAAATATTTTTTAACGCGGGTGAAACCGCGAGCACAGCTAGTTTTTTATATGTTACGGGTAAGCATCTTCATCTCACCTGATCTGAAGTGATAATAATGCCAAAGGTGGAAGCGCTCTTCACCCGGAATCCTCAACTACTGACGATGACGCACTGGCTAAGTATCTGTCTGGCCGCTAATCGATAGTAGCAAATTACGAATCATAATTTTGAGACGTCTAATAATCCCTTTGACCACGGACCCTGCAAAGGGTTATCTACTCTCGTCACTTAATTTGAATATCAAAATTAACCCCAGACGTCCTCTCCCAACGTTTATCCCGCCAACATTTCGGTATAATAAATTTTATAATAGTCCCATTTTGCACGTATGTGCAGACAGTTTAACAAACTTGCTGTGGATCACAACTCACTTGATATTTTCAATAGAAACACAAATGTATTCAAAACTTCTATCAAGACATTATTATTTGACCCAAACGGCTAACGACCCAAGTGTAGTAATTTCTAAATAGTTTTAAGTAATTTTAAAATTATTTGGAAATATTACTTATCTAAATCTAGTTCTATTTTCTTTTTTGACGTGACAACGTCTTATAATTCGATAGAGCCGGCTGCACGCACGAAAAAGTTCCGCGTGATATCGCTCGCTAATGCCGCGTGATATCGCTCGCTAATGCCACGTGATATCGCTCGCTAATGCCGCGTTACCTCGCTCGCTAATGCCGCGTTACCTCGCTCGCTAATGCCGCGTTACCTCGCTATGCCTTATGTAAAATTAATATGGGTATCATTTCCATGGTTTTCGGGGGTGCCGATTTCGAATACAACATTTATTTCGAGATCCAAGATGGCGGACGCAACTTTTTTATGTAAAATCAATATGGGTATCATTTCCATGGTTTTCGGGGGTGCCGATTTCGAATACAACATTTATTTCGAGATCCAAGATGGCGGACGCAACTTTTTTATGTAAAATCAATATGGGTATCATTTCCATGGTTTTCGGGGGTGCCGATTTCGAATACAACATTTATTTCGAGATCCAAGATGGCGGACGCAACTTTTTTATGTAAAATCAATATGGGTATCATTTTCATGGTTTTCGGGGGTGCCGATTTCGAATACAACATTTGTTTCGAGATCCAAGATGGCGGACGCAACTTTTTTATGTAAAATCAATATGGGTATCATTTCCATGGTTTTCGGGGGTGCCGATTTCAAATACAACATCTATTTCGAGATCCAAGATTGCGGACGTGACTTTTTTGACGTTAACACCTCCCGACACCTTCTTAAGACGTTGTCACGTTCAACTATCGTCAGTAAACCGACTTTACAGACAACCAACAGGAGAAGGTGTCGGGAGGTGTTGGGGGTGTCGGGGGGTGTTGGGGGTACGTACCGCGGTGGCGATGCCGGCCATGGGCTTGCACAGCAGCCTGCAGCAGCCCGTCGAACAGGTAGGCGGGAGGAGTTGGGGGTGTCGGGAGGTGTTGGGGGTGTCGGGGGGTGTTGGGGGTACGTACCGCGGTGGCGATCGGGCTTGCACAGCAGCCTGCAGCAGCCCGTCGAACAGGTAGGCGGAAGGAGTTGGGGGTGTCGGGAGGTGTTGGGGTTGTCGGGGGGTGTTGGGGGTACGTACCGCGGTGGCGATGCCGAGCCTGCAGCAGCCCGTCGAACAGGTAGGCGGGAGGAGTTGGTGGTGTCGGGAGGTGTTGGGGGTGTCGGGGGGTGTTGGGGGTAAGTACCGCGGTGGCGATGCCGGAAACGGGCTTGCACAGCAGCACGGCTAAATTTCTACTCAGCCGATTGTGCTTCTTTGTCGCTCGTTCCGCGCTCTCGCTTGCACTTCAAACCTTACATGGAACGCCTCAGAGCGAGGTAACGCCGAACTTTTTCGTGCGTGCAGCCGGCTCTATCGAATTATAAGACGTTGTCACGTCAAAAAGTTTATTCAACTAAGATTTTTAATTCGTATTAATATATTGTTTGTACATTATGGAATAAAATATTATTGATAATAAACGCGAGTAGATTCGTAATTCAATGTAGTGGTCGCGTAAGCTACAGAAAATATTTATTTGGCAAAATTAAATTGCTGAATAGAGATGACGTCATCCGGTCTATTTAGGTCACGGAGACCGTCTATGCGGAATAATGTTTTTAAATAAAAGGTGATTTTGACATTTTACGACATCAACAGGAATCAACGGAGTAGTTTGCCTTTCGATTTACGAAATTTGGTCACCCATCCAAACTTCCAACGTAGAAAAACTAGCTTAACTTTTATGATCGCAATCGCCCGTGCTAGCCGCGGCCTATTGAGGCGCGGTCTATAAGGAGGAGGTTATTGAACCTTCTTCTAATTTAACTTATTAATTACCTAACATTTCTTTGTATCTTTGAATTGAGATTGTTTTTTCACGATAATGCATAAAGATGCATTTATATAAATATTTATATCAGCCTTCCCGGTAGCATAATGGTCAGTGCAGCCGCACGGATTGCGGGAGACCCAGGTTCGATTCCTGGCTGGGTCGGGTGGGCGTTTAATTTTTTTACTGTATTTTTATATAAATATTTTATTCAGCTTATGTGAAGCGATTAACACTTAAAAAAATAAAAAAATAAAAAAGTAAAAATTTATGCATTTATTTATTCAGGGAAGGCCAGCCCATACACTTTTTTGATTAGTATCATTGGCCCATATAGCAAAATATTCGGTTTTCATTTATTTTTGGTTTTAGTAATGCGTAATTAAAGACAAATAGAACTTTACTTAGAACTCACGCGGATTTTTGAGAGAATTTTAAAAGTTACGCTGTTTTGTTTCATTTACCAACATTAATGCATGTAAAACAATTTTATTAGCAATATTTCATCGTTATTACACATTAGGTACTAAACTATGGCAAAGAGCGCCACGACGATATATAGAAAGTTTCCAAACCTAACATTTATTTATTGTTCCAGGTACATCGACCAGTTAGGTAATCGGACACAAAGCAAAACTCAAAATGGATAGATCTATAAAACCAAATGAAAACATGGATGACATCACGCCTTCCCCTGTGCAGGAGGGTGCCGACGACTCAGAGAGCGAGTCCTCGTCGGAATCTTTCTCTGAATGCTGCTTCACCGCGCTCCGCACCGGCAAGTGCCTGAGTACCACGAGCAGCGTCAACAAGAACGATGAGGACTGGGATCCAGACCTGCAGTTTTTCAGACGCCCGACGGGCATTGCAGCACTTAATCGACAGGACATTTGCGAATGTATGAGATCATTGCCGCGCCTGTTGCAAGCGCTGGAGACAAAACAGATGCCGCTTATGGGTTCCTGCGAAAACGCAGCGGCGGTAGCAACAATGAGGAAGCACTTCTATGAAGAACAGCAGCTGGAAGAGAGGCGAATCTAGCTAGCGCAGATGCACCTGGACGAGGACGCAGCAGTGTCGTACCCGCCCACGTTCGAGGTGCTCCCGCTCGAGCCGCCCCCGCTCGAGTCGCCCCCGCTCGAGCCGCCCGCGCTCGAGCCGCCCCCGTTCGAGCCGCCCGCGCTCGAGCCGCCCCCGCTCGAGCCGCCCCCGCTCGAGGCGCTACCGTTAGAGGCGCCCCCGTTCAAGATGGTCCGGTTCGAGGCGCCCCCGTTTGAGGCGCCCCCGCTCGACCCGCCGCTGAGGTTGCCGCTTACGAAGCCGGTGCTGTTTCACAGTGCTGATCCAAACGCCCGTAACGCGTATATTTGTTTGCGCGCCGAATTTCGTCCCAGGTGCATCGAGCCACTCACGATAAAAACCATATAGTATTACTTTGCCCAGTAAGTTTCAGTGAATCTATCTGTGTTAGATAACTTTTAATTATCTTAAATAATTTCCTAAACTTAACGCTAACACTTTTAAATAAAATAGCATTTACGGAACAACTCCCGTTTACTACTGACGAACCTTTTGCATTGACCGTGGCCACAGAGCCACGTGACCACGGACCCTGCAAAGACCCTGCACCCTGCTGTGTAAAATGAACGCGAGTAGATCCGTAAAAGTTGTATTATTTAAATAGCAAAATATAATCATCTTTTTGACTCACTACTTTAATACTTAGTATGATGAAAATATTGGAAATTGAATTTTCCAAGCTGCTGTTAAATGTGTTTGAAAAATACCTGAATAATGCCGAAAATGGAAGATGCATTAATCTATAACGTGCATATAACTCCGGAAAATTATAAACATTCCTGAAAAGCACCACATGGCCGAGATACGAGTATTGACGTTGTTTGTTAAAAAGGATAACAGCAAGCTGACGACCCTAGGACTAGATCCAGCTGATACATTGTTCTGAGTCGTAAACCTCATGGTCCACAATAAAAATAAAAAAATAGTCGATCTACGTAAATATGGTGATACATCCTTAATGGAAGAAGTTAGATAGACTGTGACATTAGTTGCATGTCTGTATCGGGATTATACACATACTAGCGGACGCCTGCAGTTTCACCCGAGTGGTTCCCGTTCCTTTGGGAATATCGGGTTAAAAAGTCCTATGTGTTAATTCAGGTTATAAACTATCTGTATGCCGAATTTCATCCAAATCCATCTATACGTTGCAGCGTGAAGAAGCAACAAATATACACACATACACACAAACTTTCGCATTTATAATGTTAGTGTGATTACCAAACCTGTAGATTAACCCCCTTATTCATAAAAACTATTTAAACATTATTTAGTTAATCATTGTTTTATCTCTTTTTCTCAAATTCAAAATGACGTTTGTGTGACGTTGACAAAACAATATTTAACTAAATAATGCTCAAATAGTTTTTTTGAATAAGGGGGTTAGTGAATAAACATTTCGCTTTAATAAAGTTAACATTTTATTGGATTATATGTAGATATGAGTATTATTTTGACACAGGCTCGGCCTAGTTTTGATGCTAGTGATCTTTTATATAGTCCTATATAAATTGTTATGATTGTTTTAAGTCTCATATACGTATTTTCTTGGTCAATAAAGTACTATTATTATTATTTTTATTATTATCATTATTTAAATCGCTTGCAGGTGTCCGGGCTTCAAGGACATAGAACTGAACGCTACGAAAACTGTAGCCGTCATCCACTACGCGACATGCGACCAGGTGCGCTACGCACGGCGGATCCTGGAGGGCATCACGGTGACGGGCTGGGGCCGGCTTGACGTCTCTTATGCGTACTCCGACCAGCCGCTCGAGGACTCGCGACCCGCGTGCCTGTACCACCTCGCCTGGTGCACCGCGGCAATGATGGCACAGAAGAGAAAAGCGAACAGACGAAACAGCAATTGAGCAGTAATAATACTTGCCACAAACATAAACTTTACATTATGACTTTTGACGAGGTGTAAATGGATTCGTGTATCAGCTAGTTTTTAGATAATGGCAGTTGTGTTAAATTAACAATTAAGTTCTGTTTATCTTTAGTATATCGGCGAGCCGGCCGCAAATGGCATTTGTATATTGGAAAGAATACGTGCAAAAAGCAATTTTAGTAAATTAATATTTGTTGTCAGTATGTTTGTTCGTTTATAGATTTTGATTTATATTTGTACCTAGGTTAAGCATATGTTGAAGACGATCACGATCCCCGATTATAATATTTTTCGATATTTAATTTTACCGTGAGTTAAAAATTAAATATCGCTATGCTTCACAGAGTAAGAAGGCAAGACAATTTTACATTTATTTGGTATATTAAAAAATACAGAACAGCTAACAATACAAAAGCTAGCTAACTTTATACTTAATTTATATTATTTGTTTTTCTCAGCATCTCGCATCATTTAAAACCAGCTTAAGAAGACTTGCTTAGTAATTGAACACGTATTGCAAAAGGTTGACCTGCCCTCAGGGCAGCTTGTGGCGAGCTGACGGTGGTTTGCGACACCGGGGTTACCTTAGCACGCTAACGCGATAAGCTTTTACTCCCCTGCCAACGGCCATACCCCATTAGACAGCGTTGTTGCCTTGCAATGTATAGTAAGCTGACTTTTCCTAAGCGAAAGGTTTGCTATCCATGCGATGAAAGGCTACGATACCATTCTAGTGAGTGTAGCCCAAAGGCCCCTTTTAGAATAGAAAGAGAGACACACCTCACGACCCGGTTTGCCTGAGCCGAGGTCCTGGCCAAGGGGAAGGGAATGCAGTTGCGCGATTCCATCCCTTCTAGACACCCTCTGAGGCTTTTGACCTGTATGACTTAAGAAACCTTGAGTTTCTCGCTGCCCCAAAAATCCGGTAACTCTGTTAAAGCAGGATACAACAATCACTTTCAAACATTGCTTTCACAATGCCCGCGCGACTGCGACACCGAGGCTTGACCAGGGCCCATCAATTAACGGGTGAATTCACTCTTAAAGGACGCAGAGAGTTAAAGCTTTACGCATAAAGGGCAGACAAAATGGGCATAACATCATGAGCATAGAAGACCGCGACTTACGCCCAGCAGCCACACTTTTCTGCTCTTTCAGTCACTCACGTCAGTTTTGCGGCATCGTGAGAGACAAACCACTTCCTGCCGATTTGTTTTAACTGATATTTTTAAGCGGCAGGTGTTTCTTTTATTTTTATTTCAATATTTTTTCAGTCAAGTGTATGATATATATTCTATAAAATTTGGCAAATTTAGTATATTTTTGGCAATTTTAGGAAAAGTAAAAAAAAACTAACCTTATTATTATTTTTATTTTATTATTTATTATTATTATTATTTTATATTATTAAGTTTGGTCAAGCTGACTCTCAATCAAACTGTCGCCACCTAAGTCATTTTATATATACGGAAAGATGGATTATAAAATATATTTAACATACTTATTATGTTATTTAAATTTAGTCATTATATAACGGTAAAGACGTGATCGTCTTCGTATGTATATTTAAACATAATATAATTTTTAATAACTTAGTTTATTCTTTAGTTTAGTAAGATGTGTATTGAAATTAGTGGAAGCTGATACACGTAAACTGCCTCGTTAGTAGTTTAGATAATAGGAGTGTTTAAGATGATTAGTGATAGTATTAACGATCATGCTCTACCACCTACGATCATCAATCACTTATTATTTGAACATCACAATGCAACTTCTTTATTGACGACAAAAAGATAAAAAAAATTCAAGAAATAGATTTAATGTAACCAATGAAACTAATGAATTTAAATTAACAAACAACGTTACGAGATTGTATTTTGTATCCATATAAAAAAAAAATTCTAAGCAAAAACTTTAACAAAGTAAAATTAAATTACATAATTTTTCGAGCAAGTTTAATAAAAAAAATATTTACATACACAGCTAAGGTAAACTACATAAATAGCATAAAAAGAATAAAGATATTTATATTTATACTAGCGGCCCACCCCGGCTTCACACGGGTGTACTTTTATTTTTAATTTTTTTTTTCACTATTTAGCCTATGTTGCTCAGCGCTAATGTAGCATTCTAATGGTGGAAAAAAAATTTAAATTGGTCCAGTTGTTTTTGAGTTTATTAGTTGCAAATATACATACAAAAACACAAGCTTTCCTCTTTATATTATTAGTATAAAAAAAGATTTTTCCATATACTTCTTACTAATTTTACATAAAACACTTACTTTTAATAGCATCTTTTTGTACAAAGTTAATTATAATTTATATAATACATAATATCATAATAGTTTTATAGAAATATATCCATTGTTAAAGTTCTTAGGAATTGTAAGCTTTAATCTAGAATGTATGTTTGTTAATGAGTATTGAATATTTTTGATGAGAGTTTATGAGTAATTGGATTGAATATATGGAATATATTTATATACGAATATTTAAAATCAGTGATAGTATCTAGGTATATCTATAGGTCTAGTTAGAGATATTACAAAATATTAAAACATAGTGACTTTGAATGTTAGAGTGTTAGTGCCGCCATTTTGTTTGAAGTTTTAAAGTACGTGAATAAAGACAACGCGCGGCTTGTGCTACGTACAGGTGACGTGAGCGTAACGTACAACGCGTGTGCTACGAACAACGTGTGTGCTACGAACAAAGAGTGTGCTACGAACAGCGTGTCTGCTACGGATTTCGTTTATGTTGTGGACAAGTGCGTGCTACCGATGACGTTTGCGCTACGGATGGCCTGTGTGCTATGGACGGCTTGTGGGCTATGCAGTTTGTTCGAGTACGCTGCTAATATATAAGTAGGTAGTATTTAGATTTTGTAAAAAAACAAAAAACACAAAAATTAAGTAGCTAGTCACATAGAACATAGGTATTGTATAATAAGCCAGAACAATCGTTACGTTGCGCGTTGTGATTAAACAAATCACTTACAAATTTTATTAAGATTGTAATTTATTAACGTTTGAATACTTTAAATTATGTAAATTATCGAATATCTTTAGTTATTAATACAATGAAATTAATCGTATGTTGCATCAGAATGCTTTTATTTCGTAAAGTGTCGGTAATATTTTTACAGTTTATGGTTGGCAGGGGTCGCCTAGCGTTCGCGTTGCTACAGCTGAAAGACTTCAACGAATTTGTCGTTAGCAACCGTTGCTATGCGAGGGGAGGCGGGCCCGGCAATAGGGAAGCTATTGGTTGGTCGAGAGCTAGCATGAACAATAAATTCAATACGTTTAACACTTTTAACGACTAACAGCTCTCTTGTAACAAATACTGTAAAGATTCAGATGTAGTGACATTGTCTGACACTGTTGGCTAACTAAAGTAAAAGTTGTTTTGGTATTAACAGGTGGATATAGATGTTCTGAAAGTTTAAAGTCAAACTCAATATATTGTTTAATCAACAACGACAACCGTGTTTTAAGAATGGTTTATAATAATATAGAGGGCTGGCTACACTAGAGGGCAAAATGGAAAGACCGACGATGCTACAGGTGCGCTCGCGTAAAGCTTGCGACATCCCGCGTCACGAATTTGTTCGATGCCACGAAAACTTTGCTATGTCGTGCCGATCCGAATGCCTCGGAGAATCTAGGAAGCGAAGGGGTACTTGCGTGTAGAAACATTCTAATGATGTTTCGCTTACATGACTCGAGAAGCCCTTTAATTCCCTCGCCGCCCAAAGCGTCATGTATAAATCTACATGACGCTTTGGGCGACGAGGCTTTTGACGTCGAGCTTCATTGTTGAGAGCATTCGGTCCCCGCAAGTGTACCCAGCCCTTTATTACAACGATATCTTTGAAATGTGATAATGTCTGCTATTACTGGCAAAAAAAGACGTGCGAACATATCTCTTGGTAACAGGCGAGGCTCCTAACACATTGTGATTTGTGAGCGACTTGTGAGAAATCACCGCAGACCCACAGTGGTTCATAAATGTTACTACTTTCATGTTTCCATGAAAGGGATTGATAGGGGTTTACCTACCATCCAAACGATACTCTAACCCCCGTGTTGCGAAGTACTATCAGCTGTGAAGGTTTAATTGGTGTTTCTATGTATTTGATGTCTAGATGTTATATTTGTTTATAGATATAAGGTAAGGGTAATTATATTTAGGCAAAATCAGAGCACCTCGTCTTGCGGAAGTACATTTAGTTAAATAAATAAATAAATAAATGTTATAATCTCAGAAACGAGAACAAAAGAAAATACAAAAAATATATAATACAGTTGATATATAACATTATGTTACAAATAATCCTATATATATTTAAAAATACGTCTGAGTCAACATATTTTTAGAAAGAAACTTATTTATTAGGTATAATATATAATATAATAATATATCATAATATATATATTTTTTAACTCATTTAGAATGGACAATGGAAGATTTGTGTCAAAATTTAGAGATAAAGGTCTTGATATGACAATACTGGAAAAGTGCTGTGGTAACTGTGATGGTAGTCAGGTTAGGTCTTAGGTAACTCGAGAGTACTAACTTGTGATCTCAAATTGTTAGGAAGTAGAGGAATAAAGATACCGGTCCGGTTTGTACAGATGTACTTAACCACAATGGAACGCCAGAAGTCAAAAAGATCATTGCTCTTTTGTAACCAAACGGTGCCGAATGTCTGCAATCATCTAGGAATCATAATAATTATTTTAGTCATAATAAAAATAAATATTTACATTAAAACAGATATATATTTACTTAAAAAAAAAACTATATATTTTATAAAAATGTATTTAAAAATTAAATTTGAAGAATAACAAAAAGAACACAGTATGTTGACAAATAAGAGCAATAGATAAACAAAAATAGCAAAAATAAAAAACCAACCAACCGCTCAACAAAATTGTTTAGTACCCTACTAAGTAGTATAAGTATCAATATCGTTCACTCACGGGAGGTTGTCAACTACCTATGTAATAGATTCCGGTTATTGTATATCGATGTTTAGATTAGTGTAGCTACGTTCATATTATATAAGCAGTTATGTAAGTAAGTTTGTGACAGATTTGTAAGAAAGGTTTATCATCGGATACGAAGTTAATTTCAAAACGGAAGGTTGTATTGCAACAATTTTATTAGGTACTGTTATTTACTTTGTTTTCATAGAAAAGCATACGAGCATCAATATTCAATCAAGAACTATCGACACATATCTCGATGTCCTAAATACGTTTACAGAATTACAACAACTTTTTCAGTGCCTACCTTCTTCAAACTACGTAATTATATCACTTGATGAATTGCCATTCGAAACTCATGTAAAGTATCTATTTCAAAAGTAAAAAAATTGGTTGTCTGTAAAGTCGGTTTACTGACGATAGTTGAACGTGACAACGTCTTAAGAAGGTGTCGGGAGGTGTTGGGGGTGTCGGGGGGTGTTGTGGGTACGTACCGCGGTGGCGATGCCGGCCACGGGCTTGCACAGCAGCCTGCAGCAGCCCGTCTAACAGGTAGGCGGGAGGAGTTTGGGGTGTCGGGAGGTGTTGGGGGTGTCGGGGGGTGTTGGGGGTACGTACCGCGGTGACGATGCCGGCCACGGGCTTGCACAGCAGCCTGCAGCAGCCCGTCGAACAGGTAGGCGGGAGGAGTTGGGGGTGTCGGGAGGTGTTGGGGGTGTCGGGAGGTGTTGGGGGTGTCGGGGGGTGTTGGGGATACGTACCGCGGTGGCGATGCCGGCCACGGGCTTGCACAGCAGCCTGCAGCAGCCCGTCGAACAGGTAGGCGGGAGGAGTTGGGGGTGTCGGGAGGTGTTGGAGGTGTCGGGGGTGTCGGGGGTGTTGGGGGTACGTACCGCGGTGGCGATGCCGGCCACGGGTTCGCACAGCAGCAGCAGCCCGTCGAACAGGTAGGCAGGAGGAGTTGGGGGTGTCGGGAGGTGTTGGAGGTGTCGGGGGTGTCGGGGGTACGTACCGCGGTGGCGATGCCGGCCACGGGCTTGCACAGCAGCAGCAGCCCGTCGAACAGGTAGGCGGGAGGAGTTGGTGGTGTCGGGAGGTGTTGGAGGTGTCGGGGGGTGTTGGGGGTAAGTACCGCGGTGGCGATGCCGGACACGGGCTTGCACAGCAGCACGGCTAAATTTCTACTCAGCCGATTGTGCTTCTTTGTCGCTCGTTCCGCGCTCTCGCTTGCACTTCAAGCCTTACATGGAACGCCTCAGAGCGAGGTAACGCCGAACTTTTTCGTGCGTGCAGCCGGCTCTATCGAATTATAAGACGTTGTCACGTCAAAATAACTATAATTGAATTCACGTGTCGTATAATATGTTTAGTTCTGTTCAAATACGCATTTTCCTGATTTTAAGTGTAAAATACCGACTAAAGTGAAAACGCACTTCACACAGAACACCTCACTGCTGGCTATCTTATCTCAAACTGTCGGAACGCCACAATAATACAAACCTTGGCTTATAAAAACAATAATTATAAACTTTTAAAGCTCATCAGGAGGTGAAACATCCGAATTATGACGTGCTTAAAATTAAATTACCTTTTTTTAAATCATAAGCGGTGATGCAAATGTTTCTAACGGATATTAAAAATGCTACTAGATTTGTGGAACGCTTTACATTAATGCATTACAGGCTTCGCTGACATCGAGGGCGGATCTTAGGGAGGAGCTAAAGAGAAAAGGCTCCTCCCCTCAAAACAGGTTGCTGGCAAAGTCGTATTTTATCAGCGATTTCTTAACTTTTCTTTATTTATATATCTGTCTTAATTAGGTTGTCTTTTCCAGTTTTTGAGAAAGCAAAATTGTGCTATGGTACTGTAATTACTTACCTGGTTTTAATTTGACTGATAGTGGCGCGAATTCGGCTGTATCACATTACGAAATCCTCAAATGTAATTTTGTTCATGTAGAAATACCTGAGCCCATCAGTGGTGCGTTTGTGGGCTTAAGATGAAGTCATAACAAAAAATCAAGGCGAAAAATACAAATACAATCAAAATGAGTAAAAGGCAAAATGTTAATGATGACCTAAGCGTCGTATACGATGCTGCTTTAATTCTGAAATAAGTTTCAACGTTAGGAAAGGTTTGGCTTTGGAAAGTAATTTAATATCAGCATCTTTGTTAAGGTAATACGAATACCATGTAACTTTCTATTGTAAAAGAGCCATACCTTTCCTGATTTAATGTGGCTTTACATCAAGTGCGGGTTTCACAAAAACATTTTACTAGGATTCTTAAATATTACTACTTTCATGTTTCCATGAAAGGGATTGATATGGGTTTATCTAACCTCCGTGTTGCGAAGTACTATCAGCTGTGAAGGTTTAATTAATGTTTCTATGTATTTGATGTCTAGTAGGTTATTGTTGTTTATAGACATAAGGTAGTGGTAGAAACATTTTACTAGGATTTGAATGTTCGAAAAATATCATTAAAATTGTATCAAAATTGCAATATAAAATCATATATACACAGATCTATGTTTGGTCTGTTGTAGTTACTATCGATAATTTCAAAGAATCATTCGTTGCGTAAGTCGTGAAAATAAATTAAAAAGTAATACTGTAACAAACAATTTCTCGGAAACCAGCATTAAATTATTGTTATTTTTACCGATGTATTTTTCTCTCACTCAAAGTCAAAACGCACTTGTTTAATGACATTTTCTATATTTAAGATCTAGATATGTCTTATCACGAAACTTTTAATGTAAAATGTATGTATTGTATTAGATATTGTCGTATTCTTAGGCCGCTTGTCGGCGCTTTTTGTTATCGTTCGACCATTGCACTATATTTTAAAAGCCATGTTTTTCGGACGTGGTGTTATTATTGCAAAATCCTAAAGATTTAATTGTTATAGAGGCGTGGTAGAAGTTTGGCAAGGCAACTATGTAAAGTTTCAGTAAAAAGAAAATGTTGTTACCTTAATTTTTCAGGTATATTTCGAAAAAAAATCCTACGCCATAACTAAGAACGATACCTAATATTAATTTATATGACCTTAAAGTACATTCAAACCCTCACACATAGTAGTACACATAGTAGCTACGCCAAACTTCTACCAGGCCTATAAAACGACTCATCTCTACCATAATTATTTTACTTCTTTATAAGACACGACGTTCGCCGTCCCTTTAATTTGTCTCATAAAAAGTTCCTCTAGTTAGTAATCCAGACAGTTTCTCACTAAAACATCATTCAATAATGTTTTCTTTACTATTTGAGACTGTTTTTACGACTGTTGGTGTAAAATCACAGAACATCTGTTAAAAATGACATTGCATTAGTTATTGTTATTTTACGAAATAGTCTTGTTTTCCCAGTGTACAAATTTTCTAATTCACTCTTAGCAGTGCTAAGTGGCTCATTATATATTTTTATTAAAGAAAACATACTATTTTTAATATTGCATATTTTGGGTTTTGCCATTTTCAAAGTTATTCCTATGCATATCTATATAATTATATAATTATTATATCATATTTTTAATCTTGTTAATGTTTATTAGATATTGTGCGTCTTGTGTGTAGGTTTTGTAAAAAATAAAATGAAAAACCCAATGTTCGTTTATTATTTATTTATTGTTCCAGAAACCAAATTACAATTTTTTTAAAAGCAGTTACAATGTCCCAACAGGCAAATCTTTGGCGACTGAAAATCTTAGTTCTCGGGACAGACATTTATTCGAACACAATAATCAAAATCGCAATTTTGTGCGCTACATTACAGTATCAGTAGTGTCTACCGGCCGGGCGCGCGTTTTAATATAATGATACATTTACAAAAACTTCTTCGTATAGTGTAACTTGAGCATTGCACACGCTGCGCCCGGTCACCTACGGGTCACTGAACTATTAAAGACAAGTAAATAATGTGCGATAGATTAAAATGGGCAATGATACGCTAGCGGGGGCCGCAGCCCCACTTACAATATAAACGATTACAAATAAGATAATATTTGTTCAGTTAACTGAGTTCAATTCACTACTTAAATACTTACTCAGTAAGATGACTACATTTTTGAAATGACCGTAAAATCAAAACTTTTAAAGACACCAAATAAAGGTTACACCGATTCTTATATGAAATCAGCTAAAACGATACACTTTACCTTAACATTACTACAACGTCGATACAGAACCGTCCGAACAACAGTGATAATCTTAAATATAAATCATAACGTACAATTAAATAACAAAAGTATATGTACAATTTAGTAATAAATAATTACAAAAAAATCAAATAAAAAGTTATAGTAAATAATGAAATCTAGTGATTATTAAATGATGGTACTAAAGAACGCGTAGTTAGGAGAAAATTTCGAATAAATAATAATATGACTGGTATAGTGCGATGCAAACTTTATGGCGGTCGTGAAGTTAGGCGCAAGTCCCGTCGCAGTGGTTTGAATTTGGTCGTCGAATTGGTTGACATTGACAGTTATGTTTAGTACATAACTGTCAATGTCAACCAATTCACTAGAAAAGCGCGTGAGCGCGGCATGCGCGTAGTTGCGCACGCAGCTAACTTCACAGCCACCGTAAATATTTCATCTTTATATAACACGAGTTTCATGGCTTTTGGTGAAGGCATCAAAACGATGGAGAAGGTATGAATGAAACTAATTCAATTATCAAAAAATTGAGCGTTCTTTTGGTCACTGCTTTTCTCTCACAGATTTGTTCGATAGCCAGCCTTATCGCTAGTTCTTTGTGTTTCTAGTCAAAAACTTTGGCTACAAGATGAAATCACTTAATGACAGTAATAAGAGGGCTGAGGCTATCACTCTGAAACGGCGCAGCGTGCTCAAGAGATTATTGAGATTGCTTTAGCGTAAATTAGTTGCTAGCACACTAATTTTTGCTCTAGCAATGTGTTTAGTGTATTGGCTCATCAGAGACGTAAAACAACGCGCTCTTCCACTAAAGCTGATTACAAAGACATTTCAAGATAAGACTGTGCGCATAGCAGTGCAAACTGTACGCACAATTGCAGAAAATGTTCGTGCGTACGTAGCAGCACAGACTGTCCGCACAGTAGTGTGGCACGCTAAAGCGATACGCCACCACACGCATCGCCGTCCTTCGCAGTCATAGACAGCGCCTCTAGCGGATATTTAGGGAAAGCTTTTCGAAAAAGCTGAAGAAACGTTAGTTGTCGCAAAAAAGTCGCTTACTAAAGAACATCAAATTTTCAGAGGTGTGATAGATTTTTTTTTTCCATCAGGCATTTACAAACTTTCGCCAATTAACAATCTTACGTTTATATGAAATAAATTTTCCTACGTCGCATCATAAGAATTTCGTTGAAGTGTATTGATTGGAAAATAACGATCACACCACTGAACACTCCTGGCGAACTAGCATATAATCTAACTTGCTCTATTCGATTTGACACAAATCGTAATCAACATTTAGTTGTAGTACGTAACACTAACGTGACACAATCATTCCAAAACGTTCTAGACGCTGTCTTTTAACTCAGCACATGTAGGTAAATAACGAGGAACATCTAAACACGGAGACAATAAGATCTGAAATATTCAAAATTGATATACATTGCAACATTAACCTTTTCTACATCTCGAGTTGAGACCTATTGAACGATTATGCTAACCAGATTGACATTAAATAATTTCCAAAAGTCCTCCATAAAATGGACTGATATTTTATTGCCAACGATAGAAACATAAATCACAAAACATCGACACATTAAATGCAATACATGTTCATTAAAGATATAATTATTAACACTAGATTTTTTACTTTAGGTATAATTACCGATTGTAATACATTTACATACGCACTAGCATTAGAAATTACTTGATTCTTAAAAATCACAACAGTATAATTGTGTATAATAAAAAATGTTACAAGCTGTCCAGTTGTCGAATAATGAGACACAGACCGCGTTGTGGTGCGCACGCGCATTGCGCTACCGTGCGCTGCTTGGAGTTTATGGCCAAGTGTGAACCAAGCGAACGCAATATATTAATAAAAAATAACATGTTGAAACGAAAATCTAATTTATTTCAGAGTCTAAACTTTTTTTCGAAAAGAAAAGACAAAAAAGCGAGTCAATAATTAAGAAATGATTGCTTGCTCTGTTTTCCGAACATTCCAATTTACTGTGTAGACACAAACATTATTCATAAATTAATAATGAGAACATGACATGGGATTCATATAATTACAGGTGCAATCAGACTTAAATCAGTCTACTTATGATCGTCAAAACAGTAAAATTAACACTTTTTTTTCTTTACAAAAAAACCAGCAAGTTTATTATGCAATAAGTTATATTAAGAGTTCACAGTCTTAGACTTATCCCTTCGGTTTGTTCTCGAAAGATTTGGCGTCTGATCGTTTAGTTCGTTAAAAAAAAGTGAATTCACGAAATCACATAAACATAGTAAGTTAATCAGTTTTTTAAAGCAATGGCATATATTAATATGACATTGATTTTGCTGCCGCTGATGCTGGGTTGCATTAGCAGTTGTAAACAACCACCGCAATGGGCCCCTCGTGGTGGTATATGGCCCGTTCTCCCTATCCATCCATAGGGAAAGCTCGTGCCCAACAGTGGGGACACAAAATGAGCTGATGATGATGATGATGATTACATTAATTTTATTAAAAATCAAACTCTTGTGTCTATGTTCCGTTAATCATACTGCATTGACCTGTATCATCATTATAATTTCCAAGATAATAAACAGAACCGTTGCTTTAGTATGAGTTTCTGTCTCTCTGTTTCTGTATGTTGAATATAGTTTTACGTATATTACAATTACTTAGTACGGAACCGCGCCTCTAACGGATTTGTCGATGAAACTCAAGTCACTAAAAAAGCTTTGAGACAATAAAAACTCGTACGTGACAATCAGTGTGAACATAAACCGTTTTGATTGAAAACTGATTGAACATTATGCGCACGCGTCTCCTTACAGCATTAACATGATAACCGTTTCGCTGTAGCTAGTGTTGTTGAGAGGCCGAGCCTCCAGAGGCTAAAACTCATGGAAAACTCAATACACGTTTCGAAACTCGAGCATCTGAAGATCGAGCCTTCAATGACTTTAAAAATCGGGAGGCTCAAGCCATTTAACAATAGTTGTTATGCCACAACAAATTAAACCTTACATAATTGCAATAAGATTGCAGTGGAATATATAATACTCTACACCAAATATTATTTAGTAGATGGTACCACAAATTGAAACTAACATAATTGCAATAAGATCGAAGTAATTGGCAAAAGTACAATACTCTGCACCGTGTGCAGGGTTCCACATAATAGTTGGGCATGAAAACGAGTATAATAAGTTTCACTGTTACACCATCACAAATTCAACCTTAAACAAATTGCAATAAGATCGAAAATAAGTGCCAAAGTACAATACTTTACACTTCACATAAAACGTTGGGTATAAACAGAACATATTACATGTTATACGCTATATAAATGGCGTCGATCTGGTCTGAGAGGAAGCCGTCTCGCAGGTGCATGCGCTGCTTCTCGCCGCGCGAGTTGATCGGCACGACGCCGGGGTCGACCACCACCACCACGCCGACTATGAGGTGGTGCTCTTCCAACACCGTGTTGGTGACGAGTGGCACAAGGTTGAGCGCCTCGCTGTCGTTGCCGTCTAGCTCGACCACTACTACCAGTAGGTTGGTCCACGTGAATACGGCGCTGAGGGCAAATGAGCGTTATGTGAGTTATGTAATTGTACGTAAGTGAGTAAGTAAGTATGTGAGTAAGAGATCCTTGGGTAAGGCCTTTGTGCAACGGTGGTGATGAAATAATGAAGTAAGCTACTGTTGAAGTTATAGTTTTACTTAGAGTTATTATCAAATAAATTTAAGAAAAAGTAAGTATGTAATTTATTATAATGAAAAAAAAAAAATTTAATCTCCCAGTTCTTTTGGTGTTACAAATTTAAATTAAATTAAATAAATTGATTTCTAAAAAGATCTACTTTAAGGCTAAATTATAACAAACCACGCTAACAAAACCCTTCAAGAAATACTCTCAAGCAACATATTTTTAAACAAAAGTAAAGTATTGATAAGAATAATGAATTTAAAACACTTACCACTCGGCAATTTTCTTGTGGCACCTCATCACGGAATTCTCAATGTCGATGGGATGGTATCTCATGCCCCTGAGCATAATGGTCTCGTCAAGAGCCCCCACCACGAACACAGCGTCGTGCGTGTCGTGAGTGTCCGAGACCGCGCTCACGCTACCGCATCCAGACACCAGCGACTCGTTGTCACTGTCGCGGGTCATCATCATAAACGAAGTCTCGTCCCCGCTCGACGTGTTTAGTGTACTGATCTCCGTTCGCCTCAAGAAGCCGAGGTACCCGGTCCGAGCGTACACCTCCCCAGTATTACCGGTCACCAGCTGTGCACTAAAGTGGTCAGCGTAATCGCTCTCGTCTCCGTAAATGGTGAAGTACCCGCTCGCATTGTGCGGCGACTGCACCCATATCTCGCCCAAATGGGAATCGCCGCATTGACCTTTCGTCTCCGGATTGGCTGTGATGACTTTAACGCCTGGTAACAGTTTGCCAGATTCCATCAGGCATAAGGAGTGCGGGCTGCCGCGCTCCACGAGCGAGACGCGGTCGTTCCGCAAAGCTCTGAGATCAACGTATACCGTAGACGGCTCGGGACTAGAAGCGCCTTGCAAACAGATGGCTATGTTCACACGACACCCAAATGATGTGGAGACCGCCCGCGGACTGAGCCCTAAGGCCGAGAACAATTTGGAGAAGGAGTTCGTCAAGTTTATTCGTGGCCGCTCTTCGGCTACCACCACGCATGTTCTCACGCAGGCCAAGTTGATGCCCTTCGATTTCAACTGGTTTACTGAACTGCCCAACCCTTTCGTGCACAACTCCATTACTCCGTACGAGCAGAACGTGTCGCGGACCTTGTATTGAGAAACGGCGCTAAGCCAAAGGCCGGGATTGATTTCCACTTCCGAAGGAGGGATGAGAATGGAATGGTGGCCTGAATAAATGCTGCTCAAGCACCAGAGCGCGAAGCCGAGGCCGCAGTAGGGGTCGAGACAGAGGGCTATGTGCCGCGAGGGGTACAATTCGCAAGCTATTTTCATAGAGCGACAAAGCGACGTGACTGCCGCGTGCGACATTTTGATTCCCGCTAACATTCCGGTGGTAGACACGCTGAAATCTAAATAAGCCAGCATTTCCGCGGTGGGTGCCCTGTAGAGGATGGGCAGTTTCTTCTTGGGCATATCATCTGTGTCTAGGGTTATAGGCCAGGCCTTGCTGTCCAGTACGTTGCTTGCTTCTTTAGACCGGAGCAGCTTTATCACAGATTGGTTGGATAGGACTAGTGTGGCTTTGCTGACGTCGACGATCATTCTCACTGTAGGTAGGGTGGTATGGAGGTTCTGTGGATGCGGAGGGCGGATAGTGACTGGGACAGCGCCGACGTACAGACAGCCGTAGAAGGCGCATATGAGATCTAACCCCGGAGGGAATATAAGGGCGACATGGTCCCCCGTATTGACGCGTCCTTTCTCTAACAGCAGGTTCCCGATCCTCTCGGCTTTTTTGTGCAGTTCGGCGCACGTCAAAGCTTTGGCCACGGCCCCTTTGGAGTTGAGCAACGTGAATATAACGTGGTCCGATGTGCTTTGCGCTCTCCACCTTAGTATTTGAGATATAAACTGATACTGAAAAGGAAAAACAAAATACGTTTTTTATCCACAGAAAAATAATGGTGAATTTTTGAGTGATGGGTGAGGAGTGCCAATCAAACTTATTAAATTGTTTTCTTATTATATATATATATAAACTACATTCTTTTAGCAACATCGCACTAAATTGCAACTAATTGAAATCTTACCTTTCTTGCAGCGTCAGAGTCATCAGTGTAGCCCATGTCGCGGCCTTGCGCCGACGCCAGACGGTTGCCTTGTACCAAGTTACCCACTATCACAGAAGCTGGACCAACATCTAGAAACAAAAACAACAATAAAGTTAATTAAAGAAAAAGAAAAACTTTTCCTGCTTTACTACAAAACGATGGAAGATAATGATAAAATAGATAATGCTTAAAACAGATGCTGTCACTTTTTAGCTTATCTTGTTAGACAGAGACACAATATTTTAAACACGTATTTAGCCATTGTGAAACTTTAAACACTGTTTCGTAGTTAGTACAAGGGCTTATTTTATTTATTTTATTTTGCATTATGAGAAACATACAGCACATAATAACTCAAATTGCAGTACACAAAATATAACACAAAGGCGCATAAAGTTTATACCAAAAATTTTAGAAACTGAGTATACATCACTGTTAAGAAAAAAAAGTTTAAAGCATTGACTATAAATTATATGTTACACATAAAACATAATACAAAAATTTTTAAAAGATTCTTACAAAATTAAACGAGTTTGCTAAAATAATTAAACGCATCTTGCTCACGCTAAGACGCAACGAACGAAACATCGGTAAAAATGGAACACAGCGCCCGCGCGTTTAATCAATAGCAATGATATATGACGCGCAACCCTCAGCCCAATAGTGTAATTTAACTCGGTCGGGTGACGTTTTCCTGCACATGCCCGCGCGCGCGCACCATCGGAAGCGACACGTCGCGACTCAACCAAACCATATATTGGATCAACATAGTGTACCGGCATCGTGACCGGCGAGACCCCATCATTGCCTGCACCAGATTCATCCAGCTCCCATCCTAGTAAGTTGTACCATACTTCACCCACACTCCCCACACTCCCACATCGCTGTACCGGCATTGCCTGCCTTAGGCAGCCGATACACCTTTTAACGGATAAAGAAGTCATGGTAATAACAAATGAGTGATCTTACCAGAATGTATTTCTCTCGGCTTCGGCAGGTTGGTGACGCAGGTGTGCGGGCACATCAGCACGTTGGCAGGGTGCAGGGTGCCCTCGAGGAAGCGCCTCTTGCACTCGCTGAGGTGGATGCCCCCCAGCGGGGTCTTGGGCAAGTAGTTGGGCTGGACCAGCGCCAGGCAGTAGATGCCCACTTGGTGAATGGAGTCGACCGCTTGCAGCACGCGCGACATCCATTGGAATGACTGTTGAGAAGAGTATACAAGTTATTTTGGTAGTAAAGGTGTACTACCACTACTGTAATTGGCTGTAACTCACCTACTAATGAGCAAAGGCCTAAATCAAATCATCGCTACAATTTATTATTATTATTTATTAATGGTAGACAGCAATTTTTAAGACTATACTATTAGAATAGGTACAGATCTTACACCTTAGAATGTGTCAGATTTACAACAACATTCAAAAGAACAAATGTGTAATGTTTTTAACATTGAAGAACCAAAATAAATAAATAAATAAATAAATAAATAAAAGGACCAACTAAGTTGATGTTCCATATTTGAAGAAAGGTTTAACTGTAATCGCTACGATTGATTATTTACAAATAATTTCACGCAAATTTTGTTGCGAACAAATAACAATTTGATAAAAAGACAATGTGTTGGAAAAAATCCACGAGCAGGATTCGAAGCCGCACCCCATGTCATGCAGGGTCAGGTGCACTGCCAACTATGCTATCCAACTCGCCGAATTTAATCGCTACATAACAAAAGCAAGATCTGATAGCCTACTCCTTTAGTGTTACCAATAATTTAAAAAATACCAATTTCTAGATCAATTATTTTTATTGAAACGTAATAAAATTATAGTGACTGCAAGAAGATACCTTTTCGTCAAAACTTGATAATTTTACTTAATTAAAAAACACTAAAGTCGGCTACGTTAGTAACTTGTACCACCCCTTATATCTTTTTTTTTCACTCATTCACCTGGAAGCGGAATGTCATTCTGCCGTCTTCACCTAAAACAGCTGGGAGCTATAAAAGGGGTACGCACCTCTTCCTCCCCGCAGTCGGGCCGCTGCTCTGCCACGATGCAGATGCGCTCGTCACGCAGCACGCGCACCGAGAACACGGCGATGCGGCCGCGGTAGATGAACTTCATCGGCTCCACCGCCAGCACGGTGGCAATTATGTCGTCCATGTTGTGCTTACGGCCTGTCACTGTCATCAGACCGTCGCGGGAGCCGCACACGAACACAAGGCCTATGGCGGATTTACAGGAAACATTTAGCAACTTCATTGATTTAAAAAGTCGCTGAACTTTGAAACTTTTGTCATATTTACCAAATTATCTAACAGGCGCCTGTGAAGTACAAGTAAAGATATTGTGACATTATGATGACCGAAAATTAATAAAAACAAGTCTTTATTGCATTTCGTTTATGCTTGTAATTAAGATAGTTTCAGCTGCCCAGTGGTCGAAATTCGACCACAAATGCTTCTTTGGTTACTGAAAATTCAGGCTTCTAGTTTTATTTACAACAAAGTTATAGGGGGTCGAAAATGGCCTGAACTGTTTCGAGAAAAGGATGGTACGGCCGTGCCGCTTTTTTGCTCGACTTGGCGGGGGCACTGCCGTGCTCCCAGATGCGTTGGTCACGACTCACGATGACTTCCCATCATTCGAGATACGGGTTTATTCCTTGCCCGAAAGTGGGTGCGTGACTGTTAAACTATAAATTTTTTTTATTTATTTTATTTTACTTTTTTGTTAATTTTTAGTAAGCAACAAAAAATCTACGACACTGTATAGTACCAACATGCTTTAAATAGAAGACCGATTAAAATTGAACCAACCAAGTCTGTGAAAATAAAACAGGAAAGACATTCAAGTATTGCACATCAATATGACTTCACTCTAACTGGCAGTAAGCTTTCAATGACGCCATTTGATAGAGATTAACATTTTATAAATTTAAAGACCTGGAAAACTTCATATTATAGCCAACAGAAAACACACACGACTAGAAACAACTCACCGCCCGGTCCCAGGAATCCCAGCAGGCCACTCCTCACGTAGTACTCCTCGCCGATCGGCTCCGCGTCGGAGTCCAGCGGTCTTACTCTGAACACTGTGTTGGTGAGGCCCGGCAGCCCCCAGTAGCCGGAGCCGGTGGCCCCGGATAGCACGCAGATCTCGCCCACCTCGTCAGTCTTGCAGAGGAAAGCGGGCCCTTCCATCTTCACCACCACTATCACGCCTGTGGATAGTTTACAGTGTGGTCAACGTGTTTTGGTCGTTATCGTAATGCAACTTGCAATTTGTTTGAGCTTTTTTGTTAGGTAGATAAAAATTACGGTGTCTTTATAGAACGCAACCCTTTCATAAACAGTAGTTTTATTTGTTTATTTATTTGTTTATTAGTATGGCGCATGCATGCAACAGTGCCAAAATATCGGATACATAAATCAACAAAAAACATGTTAAGAATCTTGTAATAATAACCATGTAGTTTAATAAGTTTTAATTCAATAACATGAAATATTGTTGACACGTTGAATTATTTATAAATGCAAGTTTTATCAACTGTATGATACACAGCACATAAAGTTATTTATAAGACCGAAAATCGACGAGAGTGCTTAGCCTGCCTTCTAGCATTGGCCATCCGACTCGAACGCCTTCAAGAATCTCATAAGATGGTAAGGTGCTTGCGTGACGTCAGCTTCCTAAAAACCTGCACCTCTTGAAGAGCTACATATAAGTTTCTCCCCGTCCATAAACTGCGCCTGAAAATTTGTAACTATAAAAACAATTGCTAGCTACTATCAGTACTCACATGAAGGCATGACCTGCCCGCAGTCCTGCAGCGTGAGCGAAGTGAGCGAGTTCTCTGCGTCGACGCGCACAACGCCGTAGGAAAGCCCGGACATGGAGAGAACGCCGCGACCCGCCGACGAGCCGCCGCGGCCCGCGCGCCGCACACACACGGTGAGCGACTCGCTGCTGCACGCGCACGGGCAGATCGCGTCGCCGCGGACACCTACCACATGATATTTTATTTATTTACTTAGGTATATATCAAAATATTGAACTGGTATGCAACCCAAAACAATGTACACAATTTGACCCAATTAGACATTAAATAAAGACAAAAAAAAGTTCAATTTGAAATATATACGTTACATTAGATACGAACGCGGTTTAGTTTAACTTTCTCAAATGTATGTTTTGTTGATGTTTCTTCACTTGTATGTAGAGACAAGAGTTTATCTGACTCTGTAGTACCACCTAAACTCACGGAAGAAAGATACTTTATGAAACAATGGTGGATTATTAACCGTTATCTCTCATTATCACAAACAATTATCTTTTAAGTTAAAAGTATTATAGATCACGAGGTTGTCATAAACTTTACATATTTAATAGTTATAAAAGAGCTGCCTCCTACACCTATTTATTGTGTACCGCCACACTCACCCTTGCTCTGGAATACGGAGAGGAACTGGTCACAGGAGGAGAGCGACCACGGGTTGGCGCCGTCGGCCACCAGCAGCATCCGGAGCGAGCTGAGCGAGATCTCCTTGTGGTCGCGCGTAGCCAGCAGCCCCCAGTGCAGGTCGCGCGACTTCACGATGGCCACAGACGCCCTGCACACGAGTACAACGGCGTTATGAGAAACTCACTAAAACGTGTAAAACGTAAAAATCGTTTGGAGTTTTGTCATGGACCCCTATTTTATGATAATAAACCAGAACGAGGATCGAATTCTACGAAAGATTCTACCGCCAGGTTCGAAACATTATGATAGATTGAAATAAATGAAGAGAGAGAGAATAAATGAGATAAGAGAGAGTGAGAGAGAGAGAGAGATATGATGAGAGAATAAAGATCCCCCACGACCCAGTCAACCCGAGCCGAGGTCCTAGCCTTCAGAGGCGGCCTCGGGTTGTTCCGCTCCCGATCCAATCCAAACCCCTCGCAGAATCTAGTAGGCAACAGGGACAAGCACTAGTGCGTGATGCCATTCCATCTAGAATACTCCTGACGGTGCTTCGTTTCACACGGCTTGAGCAACCCTTTAAGTTTCTCGTTGCCCCAAAAAAAAAGTTCGGTGACAATATAAAAATGCCGTTTGAGAAAAAAAAACAAAAGATGTATGTATGCCATGCGCTAAAGCATCGACACTGACCTGTACTTGGTGATCATGTGCATCCACGAGGCGGGGCTGACCTTCATCAGCGCGTAGGGTATGAAGATAACGTGCATGCCGTTGAGCACGCTGGCCAGAACGGCGTGCCACAGGCCCGTCTCGCGCTTGAAGTCGAGAACGCACACCATATGCTCGCCTTCGGTGTAGTTGCAGGCGACGGACAGCATGCGGCAGTGGGCCAACATTGACGCCCTGTGAAAATATCATCGGTTAACAAACATGCAATTAAATTAACATTTAGGTTAGGATACGGTCGTGCGCTTCGACCACGATCAAATTTGACCCTTAACGCCAATTGTTGCGCGTTAGTGTTAGACCGGATTTTTTTTAATTTTTTATTTTTTTTATAAAAAAAAACATAAAAGTAAAAATAAAAAAAGCTGGAAGCCGGCGGCGTTCCGAAGAAATATAATATTTTTATTTTATTCTTCATTTTATTTAATATCATAATATTAGTCGACGACTCGTTATAAACTATGTATAACCCGGCGATTTTAAGTCGAGATTCCGTCCGAGGGACGTCGCAATCTCGGTCTGAAAGGGTTGCGAGCTAGCCTCATATAATTTTTATTGCATTTTTGTATGCCGTGGCTGTCCAATGATTGTTTTGCGTACGACAAATACGATGAGTATACAATGAGCACGACCATAAGAGCTCGTCTGCGCGAATACTAGACACAATATAATTATAATTGTTATCGGCCAGGAGAAGTATAAGGTAGTTGCTATGTAGCAACACATAGCTACTACCTTATGCTCCTCCCCTTGAGTGTCCATCGACCACCAGGTGGCAGTGAAGTCGGAGGGCAACATTCTTCAAATCTGGACTGAACAAAACTAGTAATCATCAATTTTTTTTTCATAGCTTTGATTTTTAAGACTGATATAAGTGACTAAACACCGTATTATGAGCAATTTAGAAATGTTTTATTCCTTAAAATATTAAAATGAAATACTATAATCATATTATCCACATCAATCTTTAGTATCGCTATCAATGTAACAAATACAAGATTCCTGCCAACCCTCGGGGTGATCTTTATCCAAATAACGTCGTGAAAGACATTACCTATTTCGGTCATTAGAAATTATACTACTCTTTAATACAGTCAAGAGCCCACGAGTCACCACTTTTGTACTACACCTGCAGATGCAATAACACATCCCCCGTACGATTGAGTGAGACTCACAGCGCTACCTAGTCATCCTAATCTACTTCAGCTTGTCACAGGTAACTAGTAAGTTAAAAGTGGTAAAGCACACCTATGGGTGTGCTTCGTGGAATACTTTAGGTGTGCTTCGTCTGGGTGTGCTTCGTTTGGGTGTGCTTCGTGGAATACCTCATTTTAACTAACCATTTGCGTAATACGTCAAAAGATATTAATAAGCTTAGTAAAATAACATTTAAAAGCATGTAAAGATGCAGTCGCATACTAACGACATCTGAACTCAACTCGTTGAACTATGTGATAACTCTAGCGCGCTAAAAAGCTGACTGTGCCCGTGTCCTAGGTATATTCCAGGCCCTCTGTTTTAAGTATGGAACCGTCGACAGATGGCGTTACTCGTATTATCTGTGACATGTAAAAGTTTTGTGTACACCACGTGCATCCTAACTTTATCGGTGCAATGTTCCGAAGCTCAAACTTTTAACGCGACTCGAAAGTGTATCTTGATATCGAACTTGACAACACTATTAGCTTCTAACTGAAACGTAGTTGAGTTTTTAAGAAAATATATTGACGACAGATTAGACGTTCTTTTAATTAGAGCCCTTTGAATTGAATGTTTTTCCGAATTTGTTAATTAGGTGATGGCTATTTAATATGATTCCATTGCCGTTTTTGGTAAAAATAAATGTTGCAAATCGGTTTTTATGAAATATTTTTACGTGGAAGGTATTAGATAAGAGAAGACCATCACTAATATTCTAACGTTTATTGTTTTAACAAAACAAAAACAAGTGGTAGACGTGTGATGAAAAAAATGTTTGACAAATAATGTTTTATAACTAGAGTTACGAAAAGGAAGTACCTGCCTACTTCTTTTTAGTAACTAATCGAACGGATTATATTTCTGAAAGAGGATGGGCGTATCTATTTAGGTTTCTTTTTCTACTTTGATGCTGTAGGAAAATAAATTGTTAGAACAATAAATATGTCATTTCTACAATAATCTACATATGTGTTGAAAAAAAGCTGTACAGTTTTGAAAGCAAAGAAAATAATAAATAAATAAATTAAATAATTTTTTTATTCAGAACTTTTACAGGGTACAATACAATGAGTGTACGATAACAGCCACAATGGTTTGGTTGCAAAGAAAAAAGAGTGCGCCAACGACGACGGGCTCACCATGTGGACCAGCCACCTTAACCAAAGAAAAAAGGCCAAAAACAATTGAAATCGTATAACTACCGCTTATTCGAACAATCGTCGCGAGGTCGGTTCGGACTTTGTTCGATGTTTAGTCGAGTGTCGAGTAACTTTGTGACTAAAGGTCACTGCCCATTAGACCGTATCATACCATGAACGTATCAGGCAGGAAAAGTAACACGACACAGTCTACTATTGTGTCAACAGCGTATCATAACCGTGCATAACGGGCTTAATGACAATCGTCAACTATTGTTGGCGGGAATATTTTGCCGGTGCCTATACGCTCCGTGCATGGCACGCGACGGTGTTAGTCGGTGACGGAACGGTTTTTGGCATATTACTTATTACATTTTTGTAATTATTTAACTTATTTTTGTAATTAGGTCAACAGCAGCATTCACAGTTCCAGATTTAGGACGGAAGCCGTACTGTTGTTCTATTAGTAATTTTTTGTCCGTAACATAAGTATAAAGGCAGTCATACAGAACTCGGTAAGACAAAAACCGGTTTGTTATTACTAGGATCTGTTCTACTTCCCGATTTATAAATTGGACTAACCTTTGCAACTTCAGTGAATCGGGGAAAATACTGTCTGTCTGTATGTCTGTATGTACTACTATCTGTATGCCGAATTTCATCCAAATCCATCCATCCGTTACAGCGTGAAGAAGCAACAAATATACACACATACACACAAACTTTCGCATTTATAATATTATATAGTGTGATAAAAAGGTTGCTTTACAAAAGCTATAATGCTGGCTGTACCAAGGGTTGACCAATCCAGAAGTAGACGAATACAGAATAGGTCAAAGCAGATATAGTTACAATAAGAAATGGGTACGTTAAAAGTAGACAGATAAAGCAAAGGACTTAAAAAGAACTAGTCCTATATCGTCAAATTCTATTGTATCCTGACTTTTCAAATCCTTTACAGGGTTCGTGGTTCATAAATATACATTTTACACCAACCCGTAGTGGGCCAGCATAGTTAGTCATATAGCTCGTAATCCTTATGTACCACCGATTTGGTTTAGATGGAAGCCTGCCTGATTGGAAGTTTTTTATGCTGAACATTACGAGACTAACTTAAGATAGTGCCGCGCGGACGCAAAACTGCGAGTTTCAAGTTTCTTTATGATAGCGAGCGAGCGGCGGCCAGCAGTGGTGTGACAACGGCGCACGAGTATGAATACGCACGCACACTAATATCAAATAAAATTTACATAATAATATTCGTATTTTTTAAATGAAAAATAAGACAACAGTGGCCTGCGGAATATCAATACAAACATTTTGATGTCGGATTATTGTTTCACGTGCTATATTTACAAAGTTCTTGAAGAAATAAGTTTTTAGATACTTATCATTACTTTTACGTATTGTTCATGCAGTTTCTGGGTATTTGTTTCAAATTCCAAGACATCCATGGCCTTGTGAAAGGATCAAGCTAACCTACACTAGTCCTTTTAATGTATATGACCTATTCAGCGCCTAGCACCAGTGACTTAAAAACACGTAAATTTTCGAAATTCCGCGCGGCACCCCCTTAAACTTTTTAAACAAATGTTACGAAAGTGATACTTCCAGTAAGTTTACGTTATATTTACATTCACAGGATCATGAACTCTGCAAAATGTTCGAAAAGTCAGGATACAATGTAAAATAAACGCAAGTAGATCCTGTTTAATTATAATTTGTGGCGTTCGCGTTAATTTTGGCAAAACAATGAGGATTAAATTCAATCTAGATTCGAGCTTCCGGTTCAATGCACCCTTATTACTGGCTGTAACATTTATAGCGAGGCCTTTCTCATAATATCAAAGCCTCATTAACTTAATAAAAGGTTACCCAAATTAGAATGTACGTAGCACATTTTAAATGCCTATATTTTCTTGACCTTTATATTTTCTTGCACTGTGCCTTGATTGTGATGACTGTGCATTCTACCCTCAGTTTTATGGTGCAGTGCAAACAACCTCTGGAGTTTTTTTTTAAACCGGTGGCATTTCTTTTTAATCGACTTCAAAAAAAGGAGGTTCCCAATTCGACTAAATGTTTTTTTTGTATGTTTGTTACGCGATATCTCCGTAAGTTGTTAACCGATTTTAAAAATTCTTGTTTTGTTCGAAAGGGTGTTTACCCTTTCGAACAAAACAAGAATTTTTTCCAGGTGGTCCCATGGTCATCAGGTCAGGATCTGATGATGGAACCCTGAAGAAATCGAGAGGAACCTTTGAAAATTGTAGTGGCGACTAGTGCTTTTGTAATTTTTTTTCATTAAGTATTTTAAAGCACTATTATTTAATGAAGGTCTGGGTTGATCTGATGATGGAGCCGAAAGACAGTCGAGGGAACACCTCAACGATTTACAGCAATTGCCTGGTATGTGGGCTTGATTAATTGTATTGGTGAAAACTTTACACCTAGATGGGTTGTGACTGTCATTAGGGGTCTGATGATGAAGACGAAGGACGTCAAGGGAACTCCTCAACGTTTTACAGTTGCTACCTTGTTGAAATAACCAGTGAATCTTAAACACAACTTACACTGAACATTTCAAGATGACCAATGAGATTTTAAAACAGCGCTGACGAATCCTGTGTATATCGGAAAACGTCTGTTTTAAACAGGGTGTTTGGTAATACCCGTATGATCCCGAATATGGCAGATAGGGCACAGATCGTACACCCCGGAGAATTATAAACATTCAAAAATAGCACCGTATGGCCGAAATATTAAGGTTGTTTGTTACTAAGTAATAAAATTCATGAAGTTGGTGATGAAGATGATCAAATTATTTACAGTAAATGCTCAAAATGGCCGCCATTTACAACTTTACAGCCTGCTAAGAGAGAGTTTTTAGAGAGAGAGAAGAGTAGAGTTTTTTCGCACAATGTTTCGTAAAATTAACCAAGATTGGGCTTATTTCGACAAAGTTTGTGGAGCGACGAGTCTACGTGCCGAAAAGATGGCTACTTAAACATGCATAATCTGCATTACTGGGAACTAGAGAATCCCCACATTATACGGGAAGATAGGTCTCAAACCCGGTTCAATATCAATTTGTAGACTGGAATCACAAACGGTGAAGTGATAGAACTGCCACCATCTTTAACTGAAGCCACCTACCTGGATTTTCTTGAAAATCAACTGCCATTACTTTTGCAAGATGTGCTGCTCTCTACAAGGCAACACATGTGGTTGCAAAATGACGGCTGCCGGGCATATTACGCCCGAGTGGTCCGAGACTACTTAGACGACAGATATCCAAGAAGGTGGATCGGCGTCTCGGCCCTATCTTATGGCCACCAAGGTCGCTAGACCTGAATACACTGGATTTCTTTTATTGGGGCTGCCTGAAAGACCTAGTGCACGAGACGGAGGTGATATCAGTCACATAGCTGCGGGCAAAGATACAATCCGCCGCCGAAAAAATTACGCAAGAGGGTTATGCTCACGGAATTAAAAGGTGCTTTTGAGCATTTACTGTAAATAATTTAATAAAAAATTCATTTGCATTAATTGTCTTTTACTTGTATCAATGGTATTGATACAAGTAAAAGACCAAAACCCTAAAATACCTGTTAAAATATATAATATTATCTTTGCCAATTCAATTACAATGACATGTCAAAGACAAAACTTCATGGAAGCATGTCAGGTACCGAACCTTTCCACAATTTCATTGTTCACATGTCTCAAATCATGAAATAATAGTTGTAAGGTAACTTAATTTTAATTGACTTTTATTTTAATACTATCCGAAATTGCTACCTTAATAAAAAATTAAATAAATAAGGAATTTAAAACAGTAATACCATTTTTAAATTAACATTAACAAAGCAATGTTTTAAAGTAATTGGCACGGTCTGCCTCGTACATTTTTTTACACCACAGGTTATCAAAATCAGCAGTTTGATTTAATTTGTATGAAAACTTTGCACAGATTTTTTTTTAGGTTTTCTCAATACTTTAGGGAACAAAAGAATACTATTTTAGATGAAAAAAAATAACCATGAGTAATTGAAATAAATTGGGCTTAAAAAAGTTTTTTAAAGAGGTAATAGAATTTTATTTAACTCAAGAAATTCACATTTCACTTACTGAGTTAATTAGGAACTCTGCAATGAAGCAAGATAACCCCGCCGTGTTTGTGCTTATTTTATTTGTCTTGATAAAAACTAACCTTGTGTGGTGCCCAAGATCTGATGATGAAACTTAAAGGTCAGAGGAACTCCTAGACTGTAGGTACTTACATGTTAAAAAGTTAAAAGTGAAAAAGTTTTAAAACAAGCTTTTATTTAAATTTAACCGCTTCTGTGGTCTAGTGGCTAAGCCACCGGTCTTACACCCAGAGGTCCCGGGTTCGATTTCCAGCGGCAGGTACATCTTTGTGTACCTACTCGGTTAGGCTGATGGTAGTAGGGCTTGTTAAGTCCGCCTGGCCTTTAGTTTTTTAAATAAGTTCTAAGATGCTGTCCTTTTTCGCAGACACATTCATAAGTAGGTACCTACTTACCTAAAGTAAAAAAAAAACGTTTTTTTTGCTTTATATTTTGATATGTTTCATGTTTTGTGTTTGTGTTTTAAACGTTTTTTTTATTTATTGATTTATGATCTATGCGTGTTACCTGAATATTTTGTAAGTAAATAAAAATAGTCCTATCCGGGTCTATCTATGTGCAAAATTTTATCTAAATCTGTTCGGCCGGTTCCGCGTGATTGAGTAACAAACAAAAAATAAACATTTAACCGCCTCTGTGATCTAGTGGCTAAGCCTCCGGACTTAGACCCAATGTTCCGGGTTCGATACCCATCAGCGGCGCGTTCTTGATTTGTTTGGTGGTTGGGCTTGTTAACTCCGCCTGGCTAGCTACCACCATCTTATCTAATACCGGCGCCATAATAAAAATGTTAAAAGCATTGTTGTATTCCGACAGTTTATAAATCCTTTTGGGTCTTTTGGAACACAAAAAACAATTTGTCCGGCGTAGCAACACTTGTATTTTCGCATCGTGGCACAATACAATATTTGTAAGACGACATTATCCATTTACATGTGTTTACTATGTACGTACGAGTCAACGCGCTGCAAGCAACTGTAGTAGAATGCGCGGGTAGATCCCCCACTATCCATTGCGTATATCCATTGATGGATAATCTGGGAATGTTTGTCCCACTATATCTATTGCGACTTATCTCAATACAGGAACTCCATACTGGTCATGTTTTTATAA
This sequence comes from Eudonia mercurella, assembly GCA_963082485.1. Lineage (NCBI taxonomy): Eukaryota > Metazoa > Arthropoda > Insecta > Lepidoptera > Crambidae > Eudonia > Eudonia mercurella. Next base: position 25,656,580 of record OY720022.1, read on the forward strand.
TAGACTAACTGACCCGGCGGACTTCGTACCGCTTTGACAGTTTCTATGACAACAAAATAAACAAATCGTATTTCTATTTGTTTATCATTAAATATTTTTTTAATAATAAATATAGCCTATGTTACTCAGGGATAATGTATCATTCTAATGGTGAAAGAATTTTTAAAATCGGTTCAGTAGTTTTTGAGTTTATTCGTAAAATACAGTGGCGGGCGGCAAGCGGCAACTGCCGAGCGAGTGCGAGCGTGGCTGATAATTTTGAGAATGCAGCACGAAAATCGCTCTAACTTCGTCATTTTTGGTCCAAGTTCAATATTTCTTTTACTGAAATAATTGGTTTTGATGTGACTGTAATTTTACATATTTAACTACAATTCTCGTTGATCCTCATTGTAGATAGTAGACAAGCACGTGGAATGCCAATAAGAACGTTGTCCTTATAAGATGACAAGGAAAATGTAAATTATGTAGACTCCCTAGCCTTACCATATCAGATTTGCAACCGGGTACAAGCACAAGAGAAATAAATTTTGAATAATTTTGAGATTAAACATAATAATATTTTGAATTTAATTTGATACCCTTATTCTATTTATGCCAAACAGTCTTTGAAATAAATAACCGTGCAATCCTTTCTGGTGGATACTTAACTTAGCCCATGAAATTAAACTACTTTACATAAGAAAAATAATTTTGAAAATAAATAATAATATTATTATTAAATGGATATACTTAATTCATTATTAATTACTTCATTTATTTACGAAACTCGTAACTCTACTTTATCACTACTAAACAAAGTTTGATCACAAAAATGTACTTCTAAAGCAAAATAAAATTACCCTACTGCTTATTTCTATACTGTATCGCTGGCGAGCGGGCGGGCGGTGTCATGCGAGTTCACTACCGCCACAGTCTTATTACTTACAGTCGGCTGACTGATGTACTAGCGTGGGGGGCAACGATGGGGGGAGATGCGAGGAAGCGAGCGGCAGAGTCGGCGCAGGCAATCTCGCTTAGTTTGCCTGCTCCAATCTGAAGGGGTGTACGTGTTAAGTGTATCCATAATTATAATGGGCTACACGATTTGTTGTTTTAAATTGTAAATCTACATCAAGGTTTAATAAAGATTTGAAATTCCACCGATTTCCACGGGACGACCGGTAAGTTATTTCAAATTAAAACTTTTATATAGAATATTTAAGTACTTTTTTTATGACAGCCCTGACCCTTGACTGAGTTTCTGTGCGTAGGCATACGCAGTGGCGGCATGCATTCAACAACAAAGGAGTCCGATTACTGGTAGGTAAAATATGAATACCACAGTTTTAAAAGCATACAGTTGGGCAACGAAGATACTTTCGCAGAGCAAGGGTGGGGAACCCGCGGGGAAGCGGGCGCCGCCGCGGCCAGTGTCCCACAAACAAGCACAGTTTGTGGGAGCTACCGTGAAGGGCAGCCACGTGCGCGCACTGCGTGTTTTTTTTTAATTTACGTTCAGTGATTCCTATTGAATATAATGGTGCATACACATTGTTCTGTATACGGTTGTAAGTCGACGTCGAAACACAACAAGAATTTAAAATTTCATATATAATTTTCCCGTGACGCAAGGTAAGTTTTTCCTATAATTTCGTAATAACTTGTACTTTGTCTTTGTTGGAATGTATGTAGCTACATGGATAGTAAAATGAATATTGTTACTGAAGTGCAGGGTACTCCAACTACAAGAATAAATTACCGAATTCTTGTGCTCCAACAACAGAATGACTAAATAGATTTTTTATTTATTTTGCCAACTTCTCATTAAATAATTTTTTTTAACACATAACTATTAACTAATACAGACAAGGTTCTATATGCAACAATTCTTTAAGGTTTATATTTAAGATTTCTGGGCTTGTTTTTTATTTTATTTTTTAAGCAGTCCGAATGCGAATTCATTATAATATTAAAAATTGAAATCTAAAAATAAACCTTCACGTAAATATTTAGCAGTGCAACATTATTTATATTATAAATAAGTATAATACTCGTAGTTTATTCTATTTAATAAATGATTATTTTACAAAAAATTTAACGATTATTTGATTTCGAATTTTGTGACATATCTATGTATAATACTCGTAGTTTATTCTTGTTAATAAATTATTATTTTATAAAAATATTACCGATTATTTGATTTCGAATTTTGTGACATCCCTTGCATATCGGCGAACGATCACGTGGATACCTACGCGGGCGGCGGCATCGCCCCACATCAAAGGCGATGCCCTACTGTATGAAATAGTTACTACCGTGGCTACGTCCGCGCGAAACGCGACCGAGACATCGCTAAATGCTTTAGCAGGAGTACCTAGCCTTAACAATATTTAAAAAAGTGCTTAGGAAGTAATTTTTACAAAAAAAGGTGATTATAAATGTTAGTTACAACACTGTCAATTTACACAAACTTAATAGGTACTTACAACTCGCTCGATTTCAAAATATTTTAATATTGGCCACCCAAGGTATAAAAAAATGGTACAATGGCAAAAGCGGATGTTCAGGTCACAACAGGTGCAATGAATGCATTGTGGCCATATCTCAATGCCTCGACAACGCTATGTAGTTGCTATTTGCCGCTATTCCACCGGGGCGCAACTAATGAGTCATTTGCCGAGCTCGGTATAAAAAGAAACATCTGGAAATTTATTTATTATTTGCTACTATTATCGATTGCTATCCTAAACTACAATGCATTCTGGCGCGCAATAGATTTTGTTAGTAAATATTGTCACGCGAAGGAAAAAGTTTTCCCAACCTTGCCATAGATATAAGAAACCTATTGCAATTTTAATGTCTTATTGGAAGCACTGAATAAATTACTCTACTTTAACAAAAGTTTATCTTTCCGCGTTTATCCCAGGGTATAACTTCTTGTTTTCGTTAACGTTATCAAAAGGCAATATCAAACTCGCACTAGGCATCCGAGTGACGCTGAGTCAAAGTCATACAAGTTCTCGTGTTCGTTACCGTGGACGAATTGCAATCAGAACTTACACTATACTCTAGCCAAACTCGATAAAGAATAAATGTAAACAAACCAAATTAGGGTCATCACAAATCTAGGCAAAAATGTTTTTGTGTTTTTCGTATTATTACTTGATTACTACATTTTACATAAAAGATATTGTAAGACTAATTATTCTCACTACGCATCTCACTTAAATCAGTGGCTCAACGTCGGTGAAAACGTTATAAAACGAAGAACGTAAAAAAACGTTAACTATTTTCACTTGTTAACCCTATTACACACATGTCATTACTAAAATTGAGGTATGCTAAACAATTCCGTTATATAAACTAGCATTCCAAATAAAGATGACACTAGTATCCATATGGGGTCGATTATCTTAATTACCTCTGAAATCTGAAGCGAAAACAGTGCATTTGCAATGCAAAACAAACATTCATGAACAAATTGAATTGATTTAAAGAAAATTGGATTGTAACAGCAGTTGATTAATCTATGTAATAAATAAATTTTTGAATCTTCAAGTGCAGTTTTTTAATTATTTCAAGGTAGCTAATTTATTCACTCACATAGGTTAAAACTAAGCTATGATTGTATGGTTTTTGGTTTTTAAATTTTTCATACAATATTTAATATAAATAAATCTTTTACGTAAAATCTTTCCTGTTGACCAACTGGAAAAGGTTGTCAATACATGCCTGTGCTTGGCAACGCTTTGTTGGTAAACATTCTTTATCGAATTTGGCTATAGTATATAGGCTAGGCACCCACTACACTCAATAAAGTAAAGTAATCTAGCTCTTGGCTGGCGGTATAAACGGAAACGTAAACAGAAAGGGGTGGTAAGCTAAGTTAGTTCAACTAATTAAAGCGAGCCGAGTAATTTGAGTGCGACGAAGCGAGAACAAGCAACTTGCGGGTCGGCGGTGGGGTCGGACACTTGCGGCACACTACTAATAGTATTCGCATCTAGAGATAGTTGCCAAGCATCTAGAGATAGTGGCCACCGGGGGCAAACAAATCATTAAATCTCTATCCATATTTTTGTCTGGTTTTTGAAACAGTCTACGAGCTAACATTAGGTGGAGCTGAGTCGTTAGGGGGCGGAACTTTTCGCATAACGTCGATTGTCCTAAAGTCGTTTGTCATACATCAATTAGCATAATCATCAAATAGCATAACACTAATATCACATAATTTTTCCTTCGCATAACTTTTAAGTGGCATAACTGTCTAAAGGCATATTATTATTAAGCATAATAAATTAAATCCCTAATTTCATTTGGCATATTATATATAGGTACTTAGTCCTAACATTTTTGAGCATAATTTAATGTGTCGTAATTACTGAAATCCCTAATTTTGTATGGCAAAAATTATTTAGTCCTAAATCTTATTGATTAAATCGAATTATCACCCAAATTCGAACTAGCACACCCCGCCTTCACGTAGTGTTGTCTGCCCTACGCTAGAGTGTAATTTAAGCCCGCGTAGGCGCGGAGGGGCGAGGCGGCCCGCGAGCTGAAGAGCAGGTGGTTTGAAAGGCCGCCGCCGCAGCTGAGGTTGGCCGGCTGAGCCGGCCAGCAAGCCGAAGCTGTGGTGGTGAGCGAAAACCATCTGCGACGATGAGCTCGCGTGGGACCGACGGAATCCCGCAGCGCCGGAGCCGTGACAGAAACCATGCATGCTGTATGCCTGCTTGCATGCTGCTAATTTACATGGTTAAGAAAATAAATAAAAAAGTAACAAATCAACTATTTATTTATAAAGTAATGTTTAAAAAAATACTAATTCTATTATTCCTTGTGATTGTTATGCTATGCATTCATTATGCTTTAAACAAATTATGGGTTAAGATATTATTCGTTGTGACCATTACGCTTTTCAAATTTATGCCTATTAATACTTGTTATGACAAACAATTTTAGCCTACACTATATAAGGACTTTTAAAATTATGCGTCGCGATAATATACAACGTGATGATTTTGGCTATTAAAATTATGGATATTAAGACAATAAATGTTATGCTTAAAATTACGGAGCCGAGTCGTTAACCTACTCATCGATAAATTAATACGATATTTTGATAGCTTTTAACATTAATATTTATCTTACACTTACAACATAAGACTTACGCTAGAATTTCACTTTTTTTACACGTGCTAAGTGGTGGGCTTAAATTCCCCTGATAGTAAATGTGGCTAAATGTGTAACCGCTCTTCGCTCAGGATTCTATATACTAAGGATAGCACAACACCATAGACTGTAAACCAATTGTATTATGTGTTGCTAGTTTAGAAAAACAAAACACATCACTAATTTAATAACAACAACGGCTACATTTCAAAAAGTTACAAACAGTAAAAACAATCGCGAGCCCCGACTAAAAGGAAAAAAACCAAACCCGTCTTAATAAAGAAGAGGGCAACGAGTTAACACTTTATTTTAGAAGAAAATTACGACCAAGCACTATATGATTGTGGAGCAGACAACCAATCCAACGGAAAGAGATGAAATAAAATTTTTGCTGTTCAATAAAATCAACTGTTCGAGTATTGGAAAAAAGACGGTTGCATTGCGTGCTTTCCCGAATGCTTTCTATTTCATTTTTTTGCCGTTTGCTTTGTGTATCAAAAAAGGAGTTTTCAACGCTATCGAGTTGAAAAAGGCAATTCATGTCGGAACACTCACCAACTTTTTATGAGTTTTTAATCTACGTTGCTGGCTGGCTCTTCAAATTATGAACACCTCTCATTTTCCGGTTTTTGTTTAGGAAAAATACTGGCTGGCGACTTTAAAAGGTTGGAATTAATGAACTGTCATTTGTATTTTCTGCCTTTTCAAAGACGCGACCCCTCTTTACGAGTTAAAAAAAATGTGGCTATCCCCTAGGACCAGAATAAAAAAACCATGTCAGTGATATCAGATTTAAACGCTCTCTTCTATAGTGAATATACAAACTAAGTAGAGAAACAAGTGGCAACGATAAGTTGATTTAATTTTAATTATCGTCTCAAAAAATTTTACTGAGATTCAACAAGATATTCAAACAGCCTCTTCACAGAAATCGTTGTATTGTTATTGGGGGGTTGCATTTTTTTTAATTTTTTTTATTTAGAACATAGAATATAAACCTATTCAGTCGACCTTTAACGGTTTCTGTGGTCTAATGGCTAAGACCACCGGTGTAGACTTAGAGGTCCCGGTTTCTATTCCCAGCGGGCGGTCCATGTTTGTGTACTCGGTTTGGTTGGTGGTAGGGCTTGTTTGTCCGCCTTACTAGCTACCACCATCTTATCTAAATATGTCGCCATAACATCAATGTTTGTAGTAACAATACTTGTTGTGTTCCAGCAGCTAGAGATAAGATAGCCAGAGCCTCACTAGTTGAGGTTCCCGGGTAAAGTGAGCTTCCATCATTAGTCTTATCATCAGGTGAGATCAAGGCACTGTGCTTTACCCGTAAAATATTTAAAAAAAACGCTTACACGAAACAAAGACACATAACAAAAGAAACAATATGGATGATGTTTTATAAAACAAGATTGGACTGCTGTTGAAGAGTTCCTACCGTGCCACGTGCGTAGCTTCAAAGACCTGGCGGACGTGCAAGACTTCGGGACCAACAGTTTGAAAAATACAGATCTATACCACGTCAGTGGGTATGTCACAAATAATTGTAAATAATAATATAGTGAGGAGCTCGATGGCGCAGTGGTTAACGCGCTATAGCACATTGTGTTTTAATGTATTGTCCTTTTCTGTTTTATGTATTAAAACAATCAAATGAATATGTTTTTTCTTTCTAGGTGTGTTAAAATAATATTAAAATACCATGTTACAAGACAACTAGCGACATCTAGTTGCTAAATGTAGAAGCTATCATTCACCTGTCATTTTGAATTCAAATAAAAACTACTGTTCAGTCTGTGACAAGCACACGATCGTTTTATTAATATGGACTTTTGTACATCATAAGAATCATTATGCAATTCTGCACACATCACTTATAAAACTAGGTACTTAATTTACTTTCAATGAGGCTTGTTGACAGATATATATGTTACAGTCAAAACTCATAACCGGTCAAAAGTAGTACTTTTGACTGCATTTCTTAGTGCGATGGTGTCAAGTTATAATACAGATTAGGTTAAGTTAGGTTATTATTGCGACCATAACGCGCGAGCCGAGCGAGCGAAGCTGGCGAAGCGCCAAAAAATCTATTTTTGCGCGCCTAAACGACGACAAACAAACTAAGGGCATTGGTTATGAGTTTTGACTGTAACATATACACCGTGACTGGCTAGACGACGGACGCGTTAAAGGAGGTGTATAAAAAGCCGATACCTGTTCCATTAAAAATGAAAAAACACCACCGTAATTTTTTACTTTTTTCCTAACTGAAATGGTCTTTCTGTTTATTTACAATTTGAGTGCGAGCGAAGCGACTAGCGAGTCGTTGTCCGCGCGTGCGGTTGACCTTACTCGTGCGTGTAGTACATGCGAAATGCCGATAGTTCACTTTTTTAAAGACGCGTATTGAGGGGGTGCAGCGCGGAATTTGAAAATTTACGTGTTTTTAAGTCACTGGTGCTAGGCGCTGAATAGGTCTTATACATTAAAAGGACTAGTGTAGGTTAGCTTGATCCTTTCACAAGGCCATGGATGTCTTGGAATTTGAAACAAATACCCAGAAACTGCATGAACAATACGTAAAAGTAATGATATCTAAAAACTTATTTCTTTAAAAACTTTGTAAATATAGCACATGAAACAATAATCCGACATCAAAATGTTTGTATTGATATTCCGCAGGCCTTATTTGTTGTCTTATTTTTCATTTAAAAAATATGAATATGTAAATATTAAGACTTATTATTTTTTACCCAAACGCCTATGATTTTACGAAGGTAAACATTGCTCCAATTAAATCACCAGCCTACTCTGTATAGATAATAGTGTGCGTGCGTATTCGTACTCGTGCGCCGTTGTCACACACACACCACTGCCACGCGCCGCTCGCTCGCTATCATAAAGAAACTTGAAACTCACAGTTTTGCGTCCGCGCTGCACCCCCTTAACTCGCGTGTTTTAAAATTTGCTATTTTTTTTTTTTATATATACATAGCACGGCAAATGACTCCAATTCACCTGATGTTAAGTAAATATGGAATCCAGATGCGACGACAACTGGTGCAGCGTGAGAACAGCGCAGCGTCAGTTATCCTCACTTTGCCGGCCCACAAGGTGCCTCTTCACGCCTCGTTTGAAGGACCCCATATCATAGGAAGGAGGGAAAACGTGTGCTGGCAAACTATTCCATGTTTTGGAGGTGCGACAAAAAAACGAGTCACCAAATTTCTTAGTGCGCGATGGAATATTAGAGACAGTGAAGTGGTGACTCCGGAGAGCAGCACGTGTACTCCTATGGAAGAAGGGAGAAGGTGGGATGAGGTCAAAGAGTTCTTCAGAGCACTCGCCATGGTATAAGCGGTAAAACACGCTGAGTGACGCAATATCTCTTCGCAATTGCAGAGTTTCAAGAGTATTTGTGACGTCTGCGTTGCCGATAATGCGTACAGCGCGACGCTGCAATCTGTCCAAAGCATCGAGAAGGTACTTTGCGGAACCGTCCCAGATGTGCGAGCAATACTCCACGCAAGACCGTACCTGTGTCTTGTACAAAAGGCACAACTGGTCAGGCGTAAAGAATCGCCGCACCCTGTTCAGAATACCGAGTTTTCGCGAGGCTGTTTTGATCACGGCTTCGATGTAGTCCTTTTGGTTCAGATCGCAGCGAATCGTCATACCGAGCATGTTGATACTGCTCTGCAGGCTTAGAGATGTACCCTGAAGAGTTGGAAGGGGAAGGAATGGTGACTTTTTTGCCGTGAACGCACACACCTGTGTTTTCTTGGCATTGAACTCAACAAGATTATTGGAGCCCCATTTAGATATGAGGTCCAATACCCGATCGAGCTCAATGACAAGATTCACTCGGTTAACTTCGGTTTCGACCCGCCCAGCCGCTGGGTGACCGTTATATCCCCCATGCACTGTGCTATCATCTGCATAGCAATGAATATTTCCAAGTGGAAACATATAATTGATATGCAGAAGGAACAGCGTGGGGGACAGAACGGAACCTTGAGGGACACCGGCGTACACTGACATGAACCGTTATAACGTTTTTTATCTAAAAGGGATGTATATACGTTACTATAGCTAGACCGCGTAACTGAGTCCTCGCCTGCGGTAGGTACGCGGGCGGGAGGTACGTAAGGCCTCTGCCACGAGTACGAGCGTTTTGCGACGCGGCTTCTAGTTCATTGCGCGTTAAACTACGGCAGTCATAGTCAGCAGTGATAGAAAAAACGCAATTAACTAGAAATTTGTTTGCCGCGTCGCAAGACGTCAGTAGTCGTGCGTGGTCGAGCGGTAAGGTGGTACACATACAAGATAATTTTAACAAGATTCATCTGAAGATAAGCAATTATAAATATCGGTGCCTGCCTACTTAATTAGTCAATTGTTTTGAGAAAAGCGAAAAAAGGAATCATTTTTCTTACTTCGCAGCCGATATAGAAGATTTGATAAATACAGTGGTAATGAACTTGTGTACTATTTATTAAGCAAAATGTATCAATATAATAAATTAATCACTTGTATCCATATCAATATCACTGGAACTTGATTCTTCACTTTCGAAGCAGAAACATCTGAATCGTCCTGCACGTTAATAATCAGTGATCGGAATAAGTAATAATAAGGGCTAATTCACCTAAAGTTTGAAGAACGGACAAAAATAATGGAGACTTCCTTATGACAATATTTTTTTTCGGAACAACTGTCTGAGTTTCCGGACATCACATAAGAACATTAAAAAATAATATTATTAATACAGTAATTGATTTTATTATTTATTTTGTATCCTGGAATTGCCGAAAAGCACTTTTTTATCGCGTTTTTTCTTGTTTCCAAAAATGAAAGACAATCTCGCTATTTTAGATTACTGGTATACGAACGGCATTGTTCCACTTCCGAGAAATTCGGACTGCCCAAGTCTTGCGAGACATGAGCGAGACAAGAATAGATTTAGACACGCGCAAAAAATAAGTTTAATCCAATATATAAAGACGAGATTGTCTTTCATTTTGGAAAACAATAAAAAACGTGTCTACTTATTTTCGGCAATTCCGGGATACAAAATAAGTAATAACATCAATTACTGTATGTATAATATTAATTTTTAATGTTCTCAAGTGAAGTCCAGAAACCCGGACAGTTGTTCCGAAAAAAAAAATTGTCATAAAAAAGTCTCCATTAATTTTTGTCTATGTTCTTCGAACTTTAGGTGAATTAGCCCTACCTATTTTGATCACTGTTAATAATACAATCAACAACATCATGTATAACGCTGTCATATTTGCAGTATTCGTTCGCGACTTTAATTATGTGATTAATACAATGCGCCCACTTTTCTACGGAAAATCCAGCAAATAATACCTCTAACATTTTTTTTTGGTCCAGATTAGAGTCGATACTTTTTGTGCTAACTGTCCTTTAATATCAACCCAGACCAACTTAATTGGGTTCAGGTCTGGGTGGTATGGAGGTAAACGCAACACTTCATGTCCGTTTCTTTTTAAAAACTCGTCAATTATGTAAATATCTTCTGTGAAATGGTTTTTAATTAATTTGAACAAGTCATCCTTTCTAAGTTTTTCATCAAAAGGCACTTCATGCTGTCGTAGCCAAACTTGCATAGCTGGCTTGGTAGAAGCCATAGTCGGCTTTTTCTCTTCTCGAACCGAATGATAAGTTGCGTTATCCATTACTATGACTATGAGATATGAGAAAGCACGCCGTGTTCATCCTTTGATTGAAAACATTTTGAAACGTTATGAGACAAAGAAAATGAAACATAAGTTTCGTCAAGATATAATATATGTCTTCCTTCGACTTATACGATACTTTTAATAGTATTTAGGTATTTCCACCTCCACGATGTTATATTTAGCTGTTCGATAAGGAGCTTCCTTTTAGATCCGCATTTCTTAAATTTAAAACCCAGATCATGTAATAATAATAGTCTTAAATATTCCCTGTAGCACCTATATTTATAATTGCATATCTTCAGATGAATCTTGTTAAAATTATCACGTGTGTACCACCTTTCCACCCCCCGCCCCGCGTATCTACCGCAGGCGAGGACTCAGTTACGTGGTCTAGCTATAGTTTACCTTTTTAAACGCGTCCGTCGTGTAACCTGTCACGGTGTACATATACAACGTGTAAAAGAAAGGTGTGGTCAAAATTAAAAGATCTAAAGTGTATCCGATCTAGATCTTATATGCAGAGTTCCTAAGACATAATTAACTTTGACTTGTTATGCAATTTTTAATTAAATAAGTTATATTGTGACGTCACATCAAAATAAACAAGTCGCAGCCCTAGTGACCTAGTAACCTCTGTGTTCTTACATTTATGATCACTGCTACTTGATTATGCGCGCCTGACTCGCATGACTTCACTAATAAAATATTTAATTTAAAATTGCATGACAAATTTAGTTAATAATTATGTCTCAGTTACAACAAATACAAGATTTAGATCGGACACACTTTCCATCTTTTCATTTTGACCAAACCTTTTTGTTACACGTTGTATATGGATGGAGTCCATATCTACGCGAAATTATATGTGCACCAGTTACAAACAATCAAAATCATCATCATTATCAGCCCACTTCCGCCCACGGAAGGAAGGTGTCAAAATCAATTCTATATTCTATAACTTACCTCGAGTTCTCCCACGCTCTAGCAGCAACTCAGCTGGATTATGATGGTCCAATAGTATCCTAGGGGAGATCACACTGTTGGTACCACTGACCTGGTGACTATGACGCCCATGGCCGATCCGTCGGCTGCGGAGGTGTGCTCGATGTGCGCGGGGCCGTCATCGGCGGGGCGCGGAGGCGGGATCCAGTCGCGCGGGGGGCGAGGTAGCTTTTCAGTGGACACCCATTGTAGGGACGGCCAGCCACGGAAAGACACGACGTCGCCCGATGACGTCTTTGGCAGACCTGAGGGGGAGGGTTGGCTGTTGTTATCTGAATTTGGAGATATTTTTTTTTGAGTTTGCTTTTTGCTTCATACGACATTTTCAGCGTCGCACCCTCAGGAGTTTTCTAGAGTGAATGGCATCACGCACTAGTGCTTGTCCCCGTACCCCACTAGATTTTGAGCAGTATGCCTAATGTGTAATGAAAGAATATTAAGTCAGGCATCGAGTGTAGGGACGTCAGACCACGTAGGTGCGTAGTTTTTATAGTACGTCGCCTGACGACGTTATGGATTATGGAGAGATTTGTTATTATTACATTAATATGAACTGTATTTAAATGAAAAATATTATTCGTCAAGTTTTTTACGCAAGTCAATTTATATAAAAGTTGTATTTGTCTTGATACCTTTACTTTTTTCGATGCCGTTTCATTAAAATGTGTGAAATTAAATTTAATTTTATTTTATTATTCGATTCTTTATTTCAATATAATTCATTAAAAATATTTGTTTATTATACAAACAAACATAACGTGCGGCAAGCAACCATTACTGTGTACTCGATGGAGAAGAAGGCCGCGAAATGAAACGTTAATTAAATTCGGATTAATTATTTCGTCAAGCTAGCCCAGGCCCAGCCCAACAACATCATTTCTAATAAAAAAAAATGCCAAGATAATTTTCTTATTCAATTGATTTATAATGTAAAACCACATACACTACTACGCGGTTCAAATAGTGTCATAATAAAAGGCTAATATACATTGAAATGGCAAAATGTACCGATAGCATTAGCGTGGGCATTAATAAGTCAAATGAAAACTACCGCTGCCGGCCGGCGCCGCCAGCGGCGGCGTGTGATTGACGGATATCGACAAATTAATTACACTAATTTTAAAGGCATACAAGGCCTATCGCAAACGGCGAATACTAATATTGTGGAAACATATCGGTTTAGGACCGATCTGAGCAAGTTGGAGCGATGTAACGCAATGCTAACTGAATCCGATGAAGGATTTATGCAACAAAAAATTACAGCATAGAAAGAATAATGCAGATCGCCGACAGCAAGGGAATGATATTATATTACAAAAAATACTCTATTTACAATGTCTCTTTTTCTGTTTATTTTAAGGTAATGTTTTAAGTAGGTCATCGAAATATTTACAATGTATATAACTGAGAATTGACAAAATGACAAATGACACAAATGCGAGCATTAACGATAGAAGAAATACTCATATACCAGTGTGGTGGCAACAAAAACCAACTGTCAACTTTAATCGTTCAACTGCGATAGGCCTTATATATACCTTACGACTATAGGTCAGTCTGACTTATCAAGTCGGCGGTAGCGTGCCTCTCATATTATCGCTTATTGTAGCTGAATGGTTGATGATTTAATAACCGTTCAAGAGGCTTCATTGATAGCCTGAAAGTATGAAGAGCATTTACTAAGAAGTAGGATATAGCAGCGTAGTTTTATGAAGAAAAGTTTTTATTTCAAAACTTTGCTTATATGAAATAACACTAATTTTAGAGAATACAGTAAGGCAATAATTGGACACTTACATTCTTCAATAACCTTTACAACTATACTGCATTTAGAACTATTTTGTTACGAATTTCTTATACTACTGACAAGTGGTGTAAGTGACGCTACATAAAAAATACATATTCGTGGTCCGTCCAGGTCACGTTCCAGTTCACTACTTTAAAACACTTTTTACACAAAAAAAATAATTAAAAAAAAACATCAAATCGTGTCTCACCTTTCAAACAGTTGTCCGAAGTCAGAGCGTACTGTATTCCACAGGAGCCTAGTAGGAACCCCACTTGCTGGAGGCCCGCGTCCCTTCTCGTCAACGGGACCTCGATAGGCACTGGCACTACCCCCGCTTGTAGGCACCCGTAGAAGGCGCACATGAAGTTGATCGGGTCGTTGTTGGGATACACGAGGGCGACTCTGTCCCCTGGCTTGATGGAGTTGTCGCCAGTGAGAGGGCCTCCGCTACTGCTTTTGGATGTGAACGTTCTGTTGAGAATCGCGTGAGCTATCTTCAGTGAGCGACTTAGCAGTTTGCCTGCGGGAGAATGGGAGATGGTCAAATATTAATGAGGATATTAAATGAGGACACTTTTGGGACGCATTTATATGTGACATTCAAGTTCTTAAAAACGTAATAATGTGGAAGTGTTTAAGGAATGCCTCGCTGGCCGAGAGGCGAAACGGTCGGCCCGACATCCGAAGGTCCTTTTTTAAATTCTCAAGTCTAAAGGACAATGGGCAGATTGGTACCCCCCTCCAATAGCAAAGTCAGATATGTCGTTGGATAGGTCTTTTTTACTGGAACAACATTTACTATGACAGCTTTGTTGAAATGTTTGTCCGTTCTGAGTTATAGGTATTAAGAATAAGGTAAAAATGAATACCTATTAATATTGTAATATCTTAGTGTCTACGGGAAAATAACATCATCGTCGATGTATATTATGTATTTCGTAATTATCAATTGAAATATAAAGAAAACACCTCGTAAACACATAAGTACTTTGTGTCGGAATACAAAAATAACTTGGTTGTTTGTGTTTAATACAACAAATGTTATACAAAAATAAAAACTTAATGTAGAGTTATCTAAAATAACGTCATTTAGGAATAATAGACACTAAGATATTACAATATTAATAGATATCCATTTTTACCTCATTATTAACATCTATAACTCAGAACGGACAAACATTTCAACAAAGCTGTCATAGTAAATGTTGTTCCAGTTAAAAATACCTATCCAACGAAATATATGTCTTCGCTATTGAAGGGGTGTACCACGTTCCATACATTTTTGCCCATTGTCCTTTCACAAAGCGTGGTGATTTACAATAATTCTCCTCATTGACATGACCATATGCTAGAAGATTCGGCGTGGCAGAGGGACTCTTTCCACAGCCTGGATTGACTATAAAAAGGCCTATGATTCGGAGCCGCATTCATGGTTGGTAAGGATTTGAGAGTTATATAAAATTGATATAACTTTAAAATCTTTTTTGATGTCATGTATGCGGCAGTGGACCACGGTCTTGTGTCAACCAGGATGTCGAGATAGTGTTTCTGCCACGCAGGATTTTATAAGGATAGAGCGTGGCATATTCCAGGGCGACAGTCTGAGTCCTTTATGGTTTTGTCTAGCCTTGAATTCTCTCAGTACTTTGTTGAGAAATTCAAGGTTAGGTTGTCGATTACGGAGAGGGGGTGAAGTTATGTCGCATTTGCTGTACATGGATGACCTCAAGTTATTTGCACCAAACCGCCAAGACTTGATGAAATTGCTGAAAATTACTGAGACTTTCAGCAGTGCCATCACATCAAGATGGAGTTTGGGGTGGATAAGTGTTCGGTTATGCATGTACAGTGTGGGAGAGTAGTAAATTCAACCAATTTACAACTCTCCGATACGATAAACATCAGATCTCTTTCTGAAGTTGAAACATATAAATATCTTGGTATGTCACAGTCTTTGGGTGTTGATGACGGGGACATAAAACAGTCATTACGGGAGCGATTCTTTTGCCGCCTGAGAAAAGTACTTAACAGTCTTTTATCGGGTGGCAATAAGACGCGTGCCTTTAATGGTTGGGTTATGCCTTTGCTAACATACTCCTTTGGCATACTAAGATGGACTCAGACCGAATTGGACGCCTTGGATAGAAGAGTCCGTCAAATGCTCACAACTTCCAGAATGCTACACCCGCGCTCATCTGTTATGAGGCTGTACATCCCGCGGAGATGTGGGGGTCGCGGCTTTTTAAATGCCAAGGACCTACATAACCGTGAGGTGTGCAGTCTCAGGGATTATTTTGTTAACAGTGCGTGCGGGATGCATTTGGATGTCGTGGCTGTTGATAGACACTTTACGCCGCTGTCCTTGGCAACAGAAAATTGGCGCAAACCAGTGGTGCTAAGCACTCTCGATCGCAAGGAAATATGGAAGACCAAGGTGCTACACGGGCGCTACTATCGGGCTCTAACTGGACCTGATGTAGATTTGCCTGCCTCGGTGAACTGGCTACGTTTTGGTGACCTCTTTGGGGAAACCGAAGGTTTTGTCTGTGCCATTGAAGATGAAGTTATCAAGACGAATAACTACCGGAAATATATTATGAGGGACGGTACGGTCGACATCTGTCGGGCATGCCGCCGTCCAGGTGAATCACTCCGACATATTATTTCTGGTTGTACTCATCTTGCTAACGGAGAGTATTTGCACAGACACAACCAAGTAGCCAGAATAATTCACCAGCAACTTGCTCTTGGATATGGCCTTGTTGAATCGGAAGTGCCGTACTATAAGTACGCACCTGCGCTAGTACTCGAAAATGGTCATGCAACGCTTTACTGGGATCGCTCTATCATTACGGACAGGACTATTGTCGCCAATAAGCCTGATATCGTGGTGGTCGACCGATCCCAGCGCCGGGCAATACTGGTAGATATCACCATACCTCACGATGAGAACCTTGTGAAAGCCGAGAAGGACAAGCTCAGTAAGTACCTTGACTTGGCTCACGAGGTTACCGCCATGTGGGATGTGGATTCAACCATTATTGTACCGATTGTCGTTTCGGCAAACGGTCTGATAGCGAAGAGCCTCGATCAACACCTAGAGAGTCTCTCGCTGAAAGGTTGGGTTAAGGGTCAGATGCAAAAGGCAGTACTCCTAGACACGGCACGTATTGTCAGAAGGTTCCTCACTCTGCAGCCCTGACCACCGGTAGCTTGGGCCCTGCCCCGCTGCTGGTGGTACTCTAGGATTAGGTTTTTATAATGTTTTATTGTTTTTATATTAAAATATTGTAAAAATCTAGTTTTAAGAAAGAAAATAAATAAAGGAGATAATAATAATAATTGAATAACAAGGATTTATATTTAAATGATGGGGGCCTTTGATTTTGGAAAAGCAATTTACTTACTAACCTATTTAGGTGTCTAAAACGCTTACCGTAAGTAAGTGAGTTGCTCATCTTCCCATTAGGGTCCAGCACTGTGGCTACGTTGGCTTTGAAAGAGGCAGTTCCATATCTCTGCAGAGCTGCCTCGAGGTTCCGGGGCAGACCGGCGGGCACCACCAGCTGTTCACCCACCGCTGGGGTCATCGTGCCCCCCTCTGGCTTCGGTGCGTTGGGGTCTTTCGGGTTAGCTGCTATCTCAAGCTCTATGTCATCGTCTTCATAGAATTCTGGTAGGGGCCGTCGTTTCGGCCTCTTCAATGTGTTTAGTAGCTGCTGGATTTTAGCTGACACCTAAATGGAAAGAAAGAGATTGAGTAATGATAATTATCTCATATCAAAGTCAATATGAGACAAAAAACTGCTTGTGTACTAAATAGTATAAGATACAGACGGGTATGCTAGTTGAAAATTCCAATGTCTATTTTTCAATTTCAACTTTTCATTTTTTGTATATTTTTCTTTTCCAGTAAACCCTAGGTGGTGTAGTGAGCAAGTCTGCGGGTGAAAGTTTTTCACATTTCTGCGTGAAAAACTGATGTAGACGAACTATTTCAAGCAATTCACGTCAAATCGCTTGTGACGTCAGACGGGAGGGCTAGATTATACGCTGAACTGAACAAAGGGGGTGGCTTTCGAAACATCCACGAGTTACTATCAAAATATCAAATAACATGCTAAAACAATCTTGGAAATCAAGTAGTTTCAACGGAAAAGCATCCGACGGAGATGGGGTAGAAAGAGCTGGACTCCCACCCATAATAGCTCAGTATATAAACAAAAGAAAAGCGGGAAAGGAAGTCAATGACTTTTAGGTCAATGCCTTATAGAAGCTTATAGAAGGTAGTAGCAGTTTCTTCGAAATTTTTAAGATAATTAGTAGTGCCAATAGTAGGAATACTAGGAAACAAGTTTAAGATTTACAACAGCGTAATTTAAATAATAAAGTGAGGGCGAACGAGGCAATATTTCAGATTAATTTATATTAGAGACATCTATATACATATAATGACTTGTCCTAACTGACTGATTCATCATCGCCGAGCCTAAACCACTGAAGCCAATAAGATGAAATTTGGATTGTAGGTTAATTGAGTGACGTAACCAGCCACTAAGAAAGGATTTTACAAAAATCACACCCTAAGGGGGTCAAATAGGGGGTGAAAGTTTGTATGAAAGTCCGTCGGTTTTAAAGTAAAATACAAAAAATTGGTATTTTGGTTCTTGAAAAGAAATAAAGAATGACCTGTCTCAGGAATTTTGTTTATTTCCTTTAAAGAAGTAAAAAAGGGGAAAAGTTTTTTTGGGGAAATCGTTATTTTTAAAGTAATAACTATCAAAATTAATATTTGAATCGATCTATATATTTTTCAACAAAAATAAAGATTGACGTGTTTTAGCATTTTTCAAAAAACCTCTAGAGGTAGAGAGGTGAAATAGGGGTGGAAAGTTTGTATGGAAATCTGACATTTTTAAAGTTTAATCCACGGACTGACTAACACGAACGTACCTTTAATAAGTTTTAGCCTACGAGAGCAAAGCCGCGAGCAAAAGCTAGTTGTACATATTAGATTGCCGATTGCGTCAGATGGCTTTTTAGCGTCATCGGACTTTTTTTGCGAGAATCTTAAAGAGTATGAGAAAGATTACGAGAGCTTTAAACTAAAATGTATTGCCATATTAAACGATTTGAATGTGTAAAGGGAAGATATGCATGCATGCTTTGCTCTCGTTTGTAGGCATGAAATCCAGTAAAGAGGTATAAATCACTAAACGTAGAGGTCTAACAACTAAATCCTCTGGTTGAACTATCTGTAAAGTCTACTCTTTCATTATTAAAATCCGTTCACCATGTTACGTGTTCATGAATATAGTAAGCCGTGAGCCTGTGAGTGACATCGACAATACGTGTCCACATTTTATGCGCCAGTGATCCGCTTAGGGCAATCACACCAGAGTGCCGCCTAGTGAAATACCGAACAATTACAAATATTCGCCGGCCCAAATTAATATCCATGCGCTCGCATTAAATTTATTAATTTCGCATGAATATTGAGTGAGTATAAAGATTTGTGTTTATTGTTCATTGTAAATCATTTGCTTTTAATTATTGGACTACATTGTTCTCAATAAAACGTTACTGTTAATTTGATTGACAACGATATTGCAGCTACTGATCTGACATAATTGCTAGTTTACACAATGGAAGACCGGACGTTGCGCGTTGATATCAAAGGGAAAGCTGTTTTTTTTTAAATATTTTCGGATAAGCACAGTGCCTTGATCACACCTGATGTTAAGTGATAATAAGGCCATTTGGTGGAAGCGCACTTCACCCGGGATCCTCAACTAGTGAGGCACTGGCTATCTTATCTCTAGCTGCCGGAACACAACAATGCTACAAACATTGATGTTATGGCGACATATTTAAATAAGGTGGTGGTAGCTAGCCAGGCGGACAAACAAGCCCTACCACCAACCGAACCGAATACACAAAGATAAACCCCCTGCTAAGAATCGAACCCAGGACCTTTGGGTCAAAACCGGTAGTCTTAGCCACTAGACCCTAGAGGCGGCTGTATAAGAAACGGTGCATGGAGATTAATTATTTCTACCTGCAGGTGCACGGTGCTGTTTTCTTAGAATATAGGATGTTATATTTTGAATAATGACTTGTTACGTTGCTATTGATGAAAACCTAGAATATATGTACATTATTATGTTGTAATTATGATAATGATATTTACCGCCTTTCTTTCTAAATAGGGCAAAATTACCTTTGTGCTGTTATGGTGTTCCACCTGCTGTAATGATAGTTATCTTAGAATGAGGTTTCATATCAAAGTTACAATGAATTTGCAACATTTGCTTTTTGCTTTTACTATTCTACCTCCTTACGCCAGCCAGTGCAAGTATCTTCGGGCGGCGCGTAGCACGTCACACGGTCTGTAGTGCACCACCTGCCATAGCTGCTACCACTACGCTACGAAGAGGTAAGATACCAAGGTGTGTGGGGAACTGACATTGCCGCTCAACTTTCACCTTTAGCACAGCATGCGGTCTGTAGTGCCTCTACCTGGCGAAGCTGCCACTGCCACTACGCAACAAAGAGGCGTGATACCAAAGTTCGATGCCGGTGTCTTTGGGCGGTGTTTAGCTCTGTAAGCGACCTGCTGGCTATCTGCTGGTGCCGCCACCTGCCGTAGCTGCTAAAACTACGCTACAAAGAGGTAAGATACCAAAGTTTGAGGGGAACTGACATGGCCACTCACCTTCCACCTGCCGGTGCCGGTGCCAGTGTCCTCGGGCGGTGCGTAGCATTGTACGCGGTCTGCGACCAGCGCGCCCCCTCGCCGGTTGCCAGAAGACGTGTGTGTTACATCTGGCTGAATATCTAGGGAACGAAATTAAATATTTGTTATGTACCAAAATCTAAAGACGTCCGCTATGCTAAGCGGGCGCAGGGCCCGGACGTTCACGCGGCGGCGGCGTGCTGTTTCATGAAATTACCCGCGCTCGTGTGACGAACGGTCGCTCTAAATGGTCTGAACGATTTTACTTTAATTTACTTACTTTACAAGTTTAAAGCATCAACTACTTCGATATTTTCATTTAAGACCTTACGTTTGAGAAATTATAATTTTACGTCAATTAACCATTTAATACGTTCTTGGTTGAAGCGTATGATATTAACGTTAGTCTGAATATATTAAATTGAATCCCTTATAAAATAAAAGGCCGGCAGTATGGCTGTTTGGCATTGGGAATTTACATGTTTAAAACAAATAACTGCTCAGTTCATATGTTTTATTCGATTAAACGTTTTTATTTCTTCTTTCAATAAAAAAACTGAAGCACCTATGTATGAGTGTGTGTACACTTTTAGTAACTTAAATGTGTCAAAAACTATTTATTTTAAAACCTAACAAATAGTATTATAATTTCAATCGACTTGCATCTCAACACCAACGAATCTAACGTGGCTTGAGTCCGCAAGGTTAGTATTAAGCGGAATATGTATGTTCAGTCGACAAAGCTTTAAAAAAAATATTAAAAAACACGACTGCCATGACAAAAAAGGCAAAAAAAGAACTAAAAGGCAAAAAACAAGATGTCATGTATTTATTTATCTGTATTTATAAAAGTGAAATGTTACTAATTCTTTTTTTTTTTGAGAGAGATTGCTGATTGCCTCAGACGGCATTTTCAGCTTCACCGGGCTTTTTTGGGGGCGGCGAGAAACGTAAAGGGTTCCTCAAGCCGTGTGAAACGAATCACCTTCGGAGATTTTCTAGACTGAACGGCATCGCGCACTAGTGCGCGTCCCAGTGCCCTACTAGATTCTCCGAAGGGTTCGGATTGGATCGGGGAGCGGAACCACCCGAGGGCGCCTCTAAAGGCTCGGACCTCGGCTCGGGTAGACCGGGCCGTGGAGGAGGAGGTCCGTTACTAATTCACTTACTGACTACATATAAAAAATCAAAACTGCTTGATTATCATGACATCAAGTTCTAGTCTCTAACTCCAATAATGACGAATTTTCATCATACAAAATTTCATCCCCTATTTTACCCACATAGGGGTTGAATTTTCAAATTTTTACTAGCCTATGTTAGTCGGAACGATGTAAGGATTGTAATAATACCTCATATATCTAAATCCGTTCAGGCGTTTAGAAGTTATGGTGGAATAAAGAAACTGCACATACGTGTACATGAACCCTGAAAACATAACACTCCTTTTTTGGCAGTCGTGTAAAATGTCGCGCTGTGACTGGCGTACCAAGCAAATGAAAAAAAAACGATATCGTATCGTGGACATTTTGATTACAGTTCAATATTCGACGTGTGGTACGTCGCGTGAGACGTAACCGGATTTCAGTTGTGACGGCTTTGACATTTCATTCAGTTTTCCATGAAAGTTTGTCAACTGATTCGATCTGTAGGCCGATTCTACTAAGGGTATGTTCCGAAATGCACTGCGAGCATTGTAAGGTGTGACGTCAATTTAGTATACTGCGAAGCCGTTCCTTTATAGTTAGCTATACTGGTTACTGTTTAAAACGGAAAGTAGTCCAGTATACTGTCATCCATGTCATTTCTGGACGCTGTTGATCACGTGATCAAAGCACTGAGAGTACTATACCTCGAAATTGCCAGTGCTTACAGTACAAAAATGGCGACGATTTATGACGTCATATATTTCCCTAAGATACTGCGGCAGTATACTGTCAGTCCATAACGGAACAAATTTCTCACCAGTAAGAGCACTGGACAGTGCGCGCAGTGTATATCGGAACACACCCTAAATAACTGCAACTACATTGTAGCGTCGCGTCTGTCAAAATGAGCAAAACTTGACGTTTCGGTATTCTGAAAAGCAGCGTGCTGCCATAGTGTTGCAAGAACGGAGACGTAACGCAGATAGGTATTCCACTAACAAAACTGCACTACACCTGCACGTTTACTGCAAAATAATCGTATTCCAATAAAATATTTTGACATTTTTGTAGTAATGACAGCAGTATTGTTGCAGTTTTTGTGCAGGTTTATTGAAGTAGATCGTGAGCAACTTTTGCACAGCGTGTTATAAACTAAATAAAATATTTTTATTATAACGGTTATTAAATAAAATATTTTTATTATTGCAGGGTTATTGCAGGATTCGCGCAGTTGTAGTGTAGTTGTGGTGCAGAGAATTTTAATAGAATACGTCTATTTCCACGGCACTGCTCCTACACGCGACAAATAACAGGCCGTGCAGTTGTAGTTTTTTAATAGAATTGACCTACTGGTGAAAAATTGTCATGCCTGTAACACGCTTTTATTAAAACCCTTGCAACACGTTGATACTTGACTTAACACGTTAATTACCTGTCGGCTGCCGTAAATACAGACACAATAAAATTTAAATTATCTGGCGAGTGGATCCACGTTCCTGCATATCAAAGGGGAAACCTTAATGATGTTATAAAATATTGGCGCTATTTTTGAAATTCAGTTCGTAGCAAGCTCCTACTTAAGTATGACAATACTTACAGGCTGGCAAATGCGTTGTGATCTCTGAGAGGTCGATCTCTGTGCGCTCGCGCGGCGCGTGTTTCTGCATCTTCTCCCTTTGCTCCCGCATGTGGTGAGGCTGAGGAGGGAGGTGAGGGAGGGGATGCGGGCGGGGGTGGGGATGAGGTGCGGCGGGGCGGCGCGCAGGGGGGGAGCTCAACTCTGGGGGCGGGGGCAGTTCGTTATCGCCGGCACAAGAGTCGTCGTCGGAGCTTGATGCTGGAACAAAAGAACAATGTTACAATGTTGTGTTACTTAAAAGTTAAGGTGATTTTCTATCCAAGGGTTTACCGAAGCGAGAAGGAATTACCTAGAGATAATTGACTTGCCAGAGATTATAAATCACCCAAAGGTTGGTTCCTCAGCCAGGGTTATTCTACATCGTAAAGCTAATATAAGGTTTATCATTGAGGTTCTCTTAAAGGGTGGACAGCGAGTTTATGGCCAGTTTTGCATTATAGTAACACAAAAGATCCTGGTGGGTCGAAGTGTTACTATGAGAAGAAAGCCTCAGCAGGTCACACTAAGATAACATATAGTAACATAATGGTAGAAGGGTTGGTATACTTACAAAGGTCGTGTCTTTCTCTATCTGGGCTCTTGGCCATCATCGAGGTCCTCTTGGAGGGCATGGGCAGCGAGGGCTTCGGCCTGTTCTGCATCTCGGCCAACGCCTGCTGCACAGCTTCCTGGCGCACCTCTGCAAAAGGTTTACGCTGTCAGTAAATATATCGAGAAGGATCAGTAATCATGCGTCTTTTGCTCTGAACATTGGCCTAGGCATAGGCATTTGATAGACGGACATCAAAGTCAACATATTAATTAATCCCGAATTAAACAATAATAAAGTACATCCAGAATTACTGACATAGCTCTAAGAATTAGCAAGCTGAAGTGGCAATGGGCTGGTCATATTATAAGCTGCAGGACCGATAAGCGTTGGGGTAAACGTGTTCTAGAGTAGAGACCGCGACTCGGCATTAGTGTAAAGGTTCGCGCACATTATGTCGGGCCGCAGCGCAAAAATCCGCTCAAATCGCTCGTATGTATTTTATATTGGTTGCGGCCCGCCCCATCCCGCTGCGCCCCGACACAGTGTGCTATAGCAACATAGATAAATATATCAGAGCTCTCCATAACGAATCTTAAGGCTGGTTTCCGAGCTGTGCGGGCCGCCCGTACGGGATCCCGGAGCGGAGACACAATGTAACCTCACAGCTCTGAAACCAGCCTAAGACGTCCTTTAGCGCGGTGGAGCAACGATATACGCAAAGGGGCTGGCAGCGGGTCGATGAGAAAAGCCGAAGATCGGGCTCAGTGACATGCACTGGGAGAGGCCTATGTCCACCAGTGAACTGATATGGGCTGATTTTGATGAAGATGATGAAAGTACAACAGTAACACTGTACAAACATGACATTTGTTCATTTAACTTTTCCACTCAAACAAATTAAATAAAACCATGCACTTAGTTATAAAATGAAGTGTTATTAATTTTTTCGATTACTTTATACATCATAATGCCACAAAAAGTAGCGTATATATTCACGACGAGCATAACGTCACAATAAACGATCAATGTTATTTCAAAATGAACATTCTTATCTGTCCCGATTAAAACAGTTTCACTGATTAATATTAAATACGAGATGTTTCATATAAAATATAAAATAGTGAAACTGTAAATGGGACTCTAGTCTATTTATATAAAAACCAATTGTTGTTCATTAGTCTCGCCAAAACTCGAGAATGGCTGGACCGATTTGGCTAATTTATTTTTAAAATATTAGTGGAAGTTCAGGGAAGGTTTAAGCGGTGAGAAACAGTATAAATAATAAGTAACGGAAAATACTAAAAACGACAATTTAATTTTCCAATACAAAATGATTTGTTTGTTTTGTTGTCATGGAAACACGAAGTCCGCTGGGTCAACAAAATGTTCTTAGCTGTGAAACATTTGATGTCTTTTGTCACTTTGTTGTCAAATATTAGGTGCGTTCAGAAATTTTTCTGTTTCATAGCTGTACTGTAGTATGAGGTCCGATCTCTTTGGTTTGTTTTGTTGGAATACAAAACAGTTCTGTTTCGGAAATAAAAAAGTGTACAAGTGTCAGTTGGTTGTCGTAAAAAGAAAATCTATACATATAAAATGGTTTGTCCTGATTGACTGACTGACGGATCAATGCAGTCTAAACCGCTGATCGTAGAGACCTTAAACTTGGAGGGTGTGTTCTTTGTATGACGTAGGCATCCGATAAAAAATAATTTTCCAAAATTCTACCCCTAAGGGGGTGAAAAAGGGTGGCAAAGTTTGTATGGGACAATGTGATTCCTTGGTCCAATCTACTTCAAATTTTGCATAAACCTTTTTTAACAGAATTGATGAAAGACGTGTTTCGTATTTTATTGAAATTCATCCCCTAACGAGGTTAAAAAGGGGTAGAAAGTTATTTTGGCGGTGATTTGCTTCGAAGTTGATATCAATACTCCTTAGTGCTTTTGATTTAAATTACATTTTATTTTGACATATGTTTGAAAACTCAATCCGATTTTATTCAAAAAAGGTTGAATCAATATATAAAAAGAAAGATTGATTTCGCTGATAAGCTCAAACATTTTAAGGAGAGTGTTTGTTGTTATCTGTAAACGGCCTTCACAGCGTCACCGGACTTTTTGGGGGCGGCGAGAAACTTAAAGGGTTCCTCAAGCCACACTGCTTGATCACGATCAAAACAACGTCAAAAAGTTTTTAGAGGGAATGGCATCACGCAAGCGTGCTCCCGCACTCTACTAGATTCTCCGAGTAGTTTGAATAGGAATAGGATAGCCTTTATAGGGTTACTATTGTGGTGTACGTTATAAGCAGATGTGTGTCTAAATCAGAGTTTATACCCTAACTATCCTAACTAATAGTAACCTAACTTAATAGGCGAAAGTGAGTTTGTTTGTTTGTTTGTTTATTTGTTATTTATTCACGCGTAGATATAAGTACTATTCAATCGATCATCATGAAATTTTGTACAAATATTCAGCATCAAAGAATTATCATTAAAAAAGTGAGTTTGTTTGTTTGTTTGTTTGTCCTTTCACGCGTAATCTATAAATAGTTTTAACGATTTGTTTTTTTTTTGTTGTCCTAGAAACTGTCAATTAAGCGGTACGAAGTCCGCCGGGTCAGCTAGTCTTCATTACATATTTCCATTCTAACACAAAGTCAGTGAAAGCAGATAAATAAAATTATATTGGTGCTCAAGGTTTCATATCTATTGTAAATAATTTATTTAATGTAAGATACAATAAATGCTGAGACACGACATCTTTTATTCAGTTGTGTTACGACTACATTCACTGTATAACATTTCTACGGTTTTAGAACGATTTTGACATTTACGAGTGTCAATTAATATTCAAGCCATTGTATCCGTTGTCTTGGTACAACGGTCACTAATAAAATAAAATAGGATGTCTATGGTACTTTAGAAGCTGTATGGTTCAGCTCACAAAACAAAGAGGCTGAAGAAAGTAAGCTTCTTACAAACGCGCTTGATCAACGCACGTTTCCATGAGAGGTTGTATATAGGACACGGAACCTCGCAATAATTGCGCTTGGACTGGTCCGAGATGGTCCGAGATTCTGTGTCCGCGAGTGGCTTTAGGAGCTCGATGGCGCAGTGGTTCACGCGCCCGGTCTGCGAGTGCTGAGGTTAAGTAACTTTCGCAAAGACCGGTCATCGGATGGGTGACCAAAAATTTATCATCTCGAGCTCCTCCGTGCTTCGGAAGGCACGTTAAGCCGTTGGTCCCGGCTGCATTAGCAGTCGTTAACAACCACCAATCAGCACTGGGCCCGCGTGGTGGTTCATGGCCCGTTCTCCCTATCCATCCATAGGGAAGGTTTGTGCCCCAGCAGTGGGGACATAAATGAGCTGATGATGATGATGATGATGATGAGTGGCTTTATTGCTCAAGCGCAGCATGTATAACCTTCTGGGTTTCCTTATTTTGTAGTTAAGCTCTGGCGCATTCGGGTACCTATATGTTGTAAGTTAACCTGTCCCGCGCTGTAGATATAATTAGCGGGCCACCTTACGTCGACCGTGAGTACATATAGCGCATTCGGGTTTCGATATGTTGTAAGTTAAGCAACTTTCGCTGTGAAGGGTCACCGGTTCGGTGTGCTTTAGAATCTTGAGCTTCTAAGTGTTTTGAAAAGCACATCAAGCCGTTGGTCCCGTTTATTTGTCGTCGTTAAATGGTAATCTTTAAAAACCTAGCAACCCGCATTAGCCCACCATTTAGATAATAACGACAAAATTTAAAAACAAAATCGAATCACATGTCAGAAAGCGAATTAGAAGAGAGAAACACATGCGAACAATGTTAATCAATTACGGCAATTAAACAACTAAAAACGTAGTTGGCCGTGCTTCTAGCGAAAAAGTAAGAGCAAAAAGTGTTGAATGAAAAGCTCATGCAGCTTTAAGCTCGGCGATTAGTGAATGAAGCGATGCTGAATGAATAGCATTTCGTATGGGAATCTAGTAAGTAAATTCCAATCAGTAACACTTTTCCATTAGGGTTGGAATTAATCAGGTCCGTTTGAATATTTTATAAAGCAGCTCTGAGCTTCCGCAATCCTTCATTTGCGGCTATTACAAAGGCAATGGTAGAATAAACTTTCAAGGCATATATCATTATATGTCTTGGAAGTTTATTTTCGTTGGGCATCTGACAATACTTATTTAAAAAATAAATAAGCTCACAATACCGAGAACTGGTCAACTAAGCTGACTGTTGAGTATTTATTTATTTATCTATTTCTTACATCTATTTTTAGTTACAGGTTATGAACCTAATACAATAGAGTGACTATTTTATAAATTTAATCTATATAACTTGTTACAAACATAGTAGCTTAATATTATTTTAAAATGATGATGTTTGATTTGGCATTGAATGGTGGAGCAGCTAGCCGTTCGTGAAGGCATAGGCAGATACTTTGAAAGTAAAACTTTTGCATTGTTGGGTGACCAGATAAAAATATCTCGAGCTCCTCCGTGTGTTCAACGTTGGAAGACAGGTAAAGCCGTCGATCACGGTTGTGGTCGCATTGTTTCAGTGTAGTAGATGAAGGCTGATGATGATGATGATGATGATGATGATGATGATGATGATGATGATGATGATGATGATGATGATGATGGTGATGATGATGATGATGATGATGATGATGATGATGATGATGATGATGATGATGCTGGTGGTGGTGGTGGTGATGATAAACCATTGGTATATTAACTTAATGTGAAAAACAAAGCTCGCATAACTTGAATGTAAAAGTTGAAAAGCGGTACTGGTTCTTGTGAAGTACGTTTGCCTTTGAGCTCCATATTAATTCCTGTAATCCCGTTACTAATTAAACTTCAACGGCGCAAACATTCGATTAAAACTGCTGAAAAGCGGTTTTCATTGAATCATAAATTTTACTTACAGTAAAAATAAACATGTATTCCATTTTAATAATTTAAAAAGATCGTCTTGTCGCAAATATGTATATTTCTAGTTCCTACATAAATGCTCGCGTCTAATGTCTCATCATAATGATGGATTGGTATGATAACACTGCGGCAGTGTACGGTACAGTCACAAACAAACTTCAACACAATAATAATTATACAACTCGAGGCGAGGATTATACAACTACAACACTAACAATAAACATGTGAGGCGTTTGTTTATAACCGCAAACAATATTGCTGATGTGAAAAATGTTTGATAAGATGTTTTTATAGTAACGCTATTTTGATTTAATCTAAGATAGTAACACTTGTTATAATGTTTGTTAAAAATAGAAATAGAAAAATATCTTCATTTAATACGTAATACATCACGCATATAAATTCAAAACACACACTTATGCATATACCAAATTGGTTTCCGCTCAGCATGTCTTGGTGTTAAGCACGACTGTGGTCTTGTGCGAATGACATATTTCAATTAAAAATAATATTTTTTGAGACCGTGATACTATTATAACTTCGCTCAAGAGTCGTAAGTCAAAAATAACAACAAAAATTGACTTATCGCACGGTATTAAAGACTATAGATTTTTTTAAAGTATTGATTTACAGACTACCTATAGCTACACCGCGTAAAACTGAGTCCCCGCCTGCGGTAGGTACGCGGGGCGGGGGGCTGTAAGGTTGTATACATGATTTGGGATTTAAATTTAAGAAATGCAGATCTAAAAGGAAACTCCTTATCGAACAGCCAAATATAACATCGTGGAGGTGGAAATACCTATGTAAATACTATTAAAAATATCGTAGAGAAGGAAGACATATTTTATATCTTGACGAAACTTATGTTAATGCGTCTCATAACGTTTCAAAATGTTGGCAATCAACGGATGAACATGGCGTGCTTTCTCATATCGGTAAAGGAGACCGTTTGATCATCGTACATTGTGGAGGCCAAACTGGATTTGTAGACGGAGCACTTGTGATATTTAAATCCAAATGTTAAACAGGTGATTATCACAGTTCTATGAATTTCGTGAATTTCAGTAAATGGATAAATGTAAAACTCATGCCTAATATACCACTAAATTCGGTCATAGTAATGGATAACGCAGCTTATCATTTGGTTCAGCCAAACCTGGTTAGCCAAACTTACAAAGCCAGCTTTGCAAGTTTGGCTACGACAGAATGAAGTGCCTTTTGATGAAAAACTTAGAAAGGATGACTTGTTCAAATTAATTAAAAACCATTTCACAGAAGACATTTACAAAATTGACGAGTTTTTAAAAAGAAACGGACATGAAGTGTTGCGTTTGTCTCCATACCAACCAGACCTGAACCCAATCCGAGTTGGTCTGGGGTGATATTAAAGGACAGTTAGCACAAAAAAGTATCATCTCTACTACGCGGTCTTGCTGCAAACGATATCCCCAACATCCCACGCGTAGATCCTCTATTTGCGGATGACACGGCGCTAATATTGGTCCGATAGAGACAAAGCCGCGGTTTCAAACCGACTCCAAAAAGCCGCCAACACCCTCGGCGTTTGGTTTCGTAAATGGCGGATCGAAGTTAACCCCGAGAAAAGCGCCGCTGTGTTCTTTTCCCGGGGTAACGACGATCGTCGCTCTCCTATTCGTTTATTTAACCGTGCTATCCCTTGGCAAAAGAAAGTGAAATATCTCGGTGTCACCCTCGATAGAAGATTGACGTTTGCGCCTCATCTTAAAATCGTCCGTAACAGGACCGCGTTCATATTAGGCCGGCTATTCCACCTTATAGGCAGGCGGAGTAAAATGTCTCTTAGACATAAGACGACAATTTACAAAGCCTGTATTCGCCCAGTCATGACTTACGCTAGCGTCGTTTTCGCGCATACCGCCTTACAAACCCTCCAAAACCGTTTCATGCGTGGTGCCAAGAGTTGCCCGTAGTAATATCGCAATGTAGATCTCCACCGTGATCTTGATCTTCCCACTATCAAAGATTTTATCAAAGACGTTTCCATACGTTACTTTGATAACGCCACCCACCACCCCAACCCGCTTGTTGTGGCGGCCGCCAACTACAACGTTGGAGGCCTTCCATCAACAAGACGGTACTCATCTAGACGTCCTAAACACGTCTCAGATGACCCCGACGATCCCATAACAGTTGCGAACGCCTCCCCGCCCGATCCTCTAAATGACACTACACATTTACAGAATACACTAAACATGCACACTAGTTTAGGTCCAAGACACCGTACTCGTAGAACAAGGGTACGAAGAACCGGTTCACACGCGCTCTATACCAGGTACAGACATGTACCTGGGCGCTTCTCTTCTCCTCCACGGCCCGGTCTACCCGATCCGATCTTAACCCTTCGGAGAATCTAGTAGGGCACGGGGAGGCGCACTAGTGCGCGATGCCGTTCCCTATAGAAAACATCCGAAGATGATTCGTTTCACACGGCTTGAGGAACCCTTTAAGTTTCTCGCCGCCCCCAAACAAGCCCGGTGAAGCTGAAAATGCCGTCTAAGGCAATCAACAATCTAAAAATAATATTTAAAAAAAAATGGTTTAGCTATAAAATTAATTATATATTTCAAACATTTTTAGATACCTACCTACACATTTCTTAGAAAAGGTTGCTAAACAAATAGCCAATTAAATTATAATACGGGCGAAGCTTTGGTGCATTTTGACGATTTTCGTGAAAACAAATTGTTTTTTTTACAGACACACAATTATCGTTTATCGGAGAAATTAAATTTTTATTTCTTTATCAAAGCTACCAATACAGCCCCCCAACCGCCTAACTCTCTCGCTTTTGATCGCTTTGAAGGCGAGACCCTCGCCTCGCTTCCTGATATAATATCGAATAATATCGAAAACTATAGCCTATAGCTTTCGATATTGCTTTCATATTGCTTTCGAAATGACAAGATGACGCCTCCTCCTCGTCTCGCCTTCAAAGCGATCGAAAGCGAAAGAGTTAGGCGGTCGACCCCCAGCTCTTATGAATGTCACAACGTCGTCGGTTCGTAAGTCTACAACGACCTTGTACTGAGAAAAATCAAAGCAAGAGCTTTTATCTTAATTCCCTTTCAGCGTGATATTATTAGAAAATCTCTTATCATAAAAACATACTTTACATCACATTGACAATACAACTTACTTTAATTTGACAACTATTTTTTATTAGTTCTTGCTTCATTTTTATATACGATAAGCAAATAGTGCAAAAAATCTAGATAAGGGCAAACGCAACTAGAATTTCTGATGAATTCATATAGGCAAGTTGAACACAACCACAAAAGCAGTATGCTTGCTTAACCACTACACTAACTTAGAACAATAACCGCCACAAACAAAAATCTTTTAAATATCAGATTTATGAAAAGCAAAAAGTTTGAATACGTGTGCGACTGTACCAGCAGACTGGCATTGTGCCTACGACGGACGCGGACGTAATGACAACAAAAGCACCGGGGGGGCGGGAGCAGGCCTCGTCTCATACAGGTCAAACGTACACACACCTCAGGGGCTACCACAAACTGTCAAATCAATAGATTATGAGCTTTATTAATATGGCATATGGTTGAACATCTATTAAACAAATTTGACAGTTTTGGATAGATTAATATGCAGGCGTCAGTACCCCGTGCGGAGCGTATGATTGAAAGGAGAGTAAAAATGTATCTTTAGACGTTGTAGGAGTATTACCTAAAGATTGGATTTAGAAAGGTGAAATAGGGGTGAAAAGTTTCGTACGGAAAATTTTTATTTTTAAAGAAATTATGAATGGTTTTAGGATTATCCCTATAGATTTTGACGGGTTTTGGCATTAACTAAGTGTATTATTTAACTACTTTCGCTAAGGCCGGTCATCGGATGGGTGACCAAAAAAAATTTTTTTTTTATACGTAGCACGGCAAATGACTCCATTTTACCTGATGTCAAGTGAATATGGAATCCAGACGGAAATATATTATCACGAGCTCCTCCGTGCTTTGGAAGGCACGTAAGCGGTTGGTCCCGGCTGCAATAGCAGGCGTTAACAACCATCAATCCCCATTGGGCCCGCGTGGTGGTTTGTGGCCTTTTTTCCCTATCCATCTATAAGGAAGACTCGTGCCCCAACAGTGGGGACATAAAATGAGCCGGTGATGATAACTTATATTATTGTACTCTGCTCCGGTTGGTAGGTAATAGGGCTTGTTATAAGTCCGTTATCTAAAATTCGGCTATAACAACAATGTAACTAGCTTTGTTGTGTTCCACCAGTAAGAAATAAAATACTCATTTCCTAAAGTTGAGGACTCCGGGCAAGTGCACTTACACTTCGGTCTTGTCGTCACTTACTGCTTGCTGTTACCAATAAGTCAATAAGTCATATACCCCCTTTTTCATAAAAAATCATTGTTTTGTCTCTTTTTCTCAAATTCAAAATGACATTTGTGTGACGTTGACAATACAATATTTAACTAAATAAGTAATGCTTAAATAGTTTTTTATAAATAAGGGGGATAGTCACAACAGCTCAAAACAGTCCGATCGCTGCTGTTGCGGGATTCCGTGTCCGTGAGAGGTTGTCTATTTTTTATTTTTTTTTTATTTTATTAATTTGAGAAAAAGAGACAAAACAATGATTAACTAAATTTTGCTTTAATAGTTTTTATGAACAAAGGGGTAACTTCATAAGTCCATTTTAATTTAAAATGAATTAAAGATCATCATTAATGAGCTCTCGTATTATATGAACTCATTATTAAGAGTCGTATTAAACTACCTAGAAAGCTAATGCTAGTGTTAGATAGCATCACGTCAGCAATCTACCGGAGCTAAGGGGATTAAATCACAATTTCTCGCATTCAATCCGAGCAACCGTTCAGCTATCAAACACTTACACCGTCATACCGTGTTAAATATTAGCGCAACCGGTAACACTGCGCGAAAACCGGGCGACTTAGTGTAACGTCTATAGAAGTCATTTAAGGCACTGGCAGTCGATCTGCGTACAAGCGAAGGGGATGCAAATAGTGCGTGCTCCATTGGATTCAAGTCAGGGATATTCGAAAAATGATACATGTTTTCATCAAAAAATTAAAACAATAGCGTTTTTGTAATAAGTATAACATATTCGTATATTTAATTTCATCAACGTACTTTAGTAAATGAAATAGATAATCACGTAGGTAATTATAGAT
This sequence comes from Eudonia mercurella, assembly GCA_963082485.1. Taxonomy (NCBI): domain Eukaryota; kingdom Metazoa; phylum Arthropoda; class Insecta; order Lepidoptera; family Crambidae; genus Eudonia; species Eudonia mercurella. The sequence goes on from OY720022.1 coordinate 25,690,440, forward strand.
ACTACGAGTATTTAGAGGTTACTAAACTTTTTTCTATCGAGGAAATTTTATGATTCTGCATTTTGGAAGCAATAACATTGTTGCAAATATAGTCAATTACGACAAATTTTTCTTGGCGTGTTTCTATGTATTTTTTATATATAAACCAATGCGTTAGTGAAGCGCATTTCAAAGTTGGCAGCGCTTTAAATTGCTAACACATTCACTATATCAAATAATGTTAGCTCGCATAATGAGGGCTAATAAACTAGCTTCTGTCCGGTAGCGTCACTTGCAATTGCAACTCTCTATTAGTAACATGTAACGAAATAGAGTCTACTCGAGACCGTACGAGTTAATTAATCACGAATTGGGACGAAATTGTTGATGTGTAACATCTTTCCGCTCGCTTTCTATATAAGCAATTTGTGGAAGTGATTTCGTGAAATGGGACGGAAGTATGTGTAACAGTGTAACAAGTGTGTAACTGGAAGTCGAGGAAGCTTGTGGGAGTGATTTCGTGAAATGTGTAACAGTGTAACTGTGTAACAGGAAGTCAGGAAAGCGCGCAAGCGCGCGCCATTTTATAAATTTAAGATCAATATTATGAACGTGACATATTACGAGGGTCAAGTAAAAAAAAAGGTTCCCAACGCTGTACACTCGCCGCGCGACATGCTATGAGAAATCTGGCAACACCGCCGTGTTCCTTGGTTCCCGCGCTTTATTCTCCCACCCGGACGAAGTCAGTACGACGCTCAGTGCCGGCCTGACAGCCATCCGAGATGGAGCCCCCAATCGCTGTCACCGCCAGGTGTGAGATTCGATCAGTTATCTGTTTTTTACACGCAAAAAAGGTAAAACCTATTGAAATTCATAGGCAGTTGCAAGAAGTGTATGGCGAAGCTTGCATCAGCGTTCAACACGTCCGCAAATGGTGTAGGGAGTTCTCCGAAGGACGCACAGACGTCCACGACGAGGAAAGGAGCGGGAGGCCATCGGTATCCGACGAAGTCGTGGCGAAGATCGAGCGCATTCTCCTCGAGGATCGGCGAGTAACGCTTCGGGAGCTGGCTGTCCAAGTTCCTGAAGTCTGTGAAAAAACAATTGACAACGTTTTGACGGAAAAACTGGGCTGCACCACGATAACGCGCGCCCGCATGTTTCCCGGAAGACCCTTGCCTTAATCGAGAAATTCGGCTGGGATGTGGTTGAACAAGTCCCCTACAGCCCTGATGTTGCTCCCAGCGACTTTCACTTGTTTCCAAAATTGAAACAACACTTGGGTGGACAACGCTTCAGATCGGACGAAGAGGTACAGGAAGCGGTCACAAACTTCCTCAACGGCCTGGCGGCGGAGTTCTTCGAAGAGGGTTTTCAAAAGTGGATAACTCGTCAGCAAAAATGTATAGAAAAATCTGGCGACTATGTAGAAAAATAGTTTAAAGTACAAGCTTTCAGATGGTGTACTCCTCGATTATAATAAAAAATGCGTTACACCAGAAAAAATGTGGGAACCTTATTTTTTACTTGACCCTCGTAGTATTACCTATATGTGACATATTGTGTTATTTGACTATAAAAGGTAATTTTGTTATGTCAAAAAGAAATTAAGAATTTTGAATTTTGAATTATATAAAATCTTCGGTCACACGTCGCCATGCTATTAAATGCCGGTGTATAACATCACACGCTTCAAGGCCCGTTTATTAATATTTATCCTTTCATCCACAGGCACAGTGAAGCCTTTCAGACTGTGGTTCCACGCAGACAACGTCGAGGCGCCAATAGACATCGATAATAGAGGCTTCTGCCTCAATTATGTGCAGCAGCCGTGCACGAACAACGTCATTTAATTTTAGACCAAATACTCAAAACTTTAAGTACTATAAATGATAAACAAAATTATTACATTATTTTTAATTTGTCTAGCTGTTGCCTCCGATGAGTATTTACTGCATTTATTTTATCTATATATTAATACGTGAAGCAAAAACTTTGTACCTACCCCTTATTACAAAAATTGCGCGGACGGAGGAGTATGAAATTTCGCACACTTATAGTTTATATAGAGAAGGATTGCCGAATGTTATTTTTTTTTATTATGCGTAAAAATACATTAAATCAATAAAATAAACATTACACTTACGACCATGTATTTGAGACACACGCATATATAGTCTTTTCAAAAATGGAAGAGGAGCGGCCGAAATCTGTCAATACCAATCTAAACTCACATTCTATCGTTTTTAATGTTTCATTGCTTAGGATACAATCCGTGCAGCCTTAATAAAATTGCGGTCGAATTTCGACCACTGGGCGACCACTAGTAGTTATAAAATGATGTAATACCTGACCCATTTTTTTTCAGAATATAATGTTAAAATTGCTTATTACAAAGGTGAGATCAAATCAACACATCATATGCGACTACTGTAAGGCTCGCTCTTTTTTTAAATTTAATTATTAATATTTACCAATATTTGAATACCTACATTACATCATTACATTATTCAAACAAAGATTAATGCTACCTATATCTAAATGCATCAAACAACTAATGGTAAATACCACATGCGATATAAAAAATAGGACCTTAATTAAATCTACACTAATTAAGTCAATTTAAGATAAAAACAAAAGCAAACAATTAAGTATTTCATACCAGCTGTTCTGCTCCTTATGCTGTTTTTATACACAGAAATAATTAGAACTATCTTCTGTCCGGTGGTATAAGGAATTATACTGTCCTATTAGTAACATCTAGCGAAGTAGAGTAGGTACTCAAGACAGTAAGCGTTAATTCATAATAGCGATTTGGGACAATTCTGCTCATATTGTTATACGCAGAAAAAATAACAATGGTTCGATGTTGTGCGATTCCTCATTGTTCGTCACCAAGTGAGTCAATGTTTGAGAATAGACAGTGCAGCCCAACGAAACTAAATTCCAAGAAAAAATATCAAACTCAATCATTATTTTACCACCAAATGTACTGTACTCTAAATACGTAGAACCTTCACATAGATAAAATAAACATTTTCAAAAGCTGTATCGCAGAACGTAATAAAGTGATAGGTTAGAAGTAAAAAAAAATATTGTTTCATATAGTTATTTGTACCAAATAAAAAGAGTTATCGAGTAAATCAAAAAAAAAGTAAACAAAAGACAACAATTAAAATGGCTTACAGGTAAATAAGTAACACACAAAATGTTGAAAAAAATTTCCACGAGCAGGATTTTTTTTCAACATTTTGTGTTTTATAATTTGTTCGCAACAAAATTTGCGTTAAAAATTATTTAAACAGGTAAATAAGTACTTTTACTACGACCATTTAAGTGTAGTAGGTACGTATTATAACAAAAAATATGAAAAAGTCAACTGATACGAATACGTAAATATCCGATAGAAATACTATTAACTTACTCCTTTAAAATATATGGATCAAGTTATCCGAAATAAATGGTTTTTATTTTATTTATTTATCAATTTTGTTTGATGTGAACATTACGTTTCCAGCTACATATATGAAATGCGATATTGAAGATAGCTGCAGGTAATAATTACCAAGAAAGCATAACAACACACTTATAAGTAACGGATAATGTGTCCAATAACATTTCTCGCCATAAAACTATCAATACGAGCGCAGTTCTACAATTAGCTACCGGATGTACTGGGGGCCCAGACAATTGGCATAACGATAGAAATGGAATAGAATAATAAACGTACCTATACGATTGACATAAGCCAATCAAACGTCTTTAATACGTGTCGTTGGCTTATATCAATCGTATATGATAGTTATTCATTCATCTCATCTATTATATAGTAATTCATCTATATATTAAAACGTGAAGCAAAAACTTTGTACCCGATTATACGAAAATTGCGCGGACGGAGGAGTATGAAATTTCGTACACTTATAGTTTATATAGAGAAGGTTATCCGAATGTTAATATATTTTTTTAATTATGCATAAAAAATACATTAAATCAACAAAAACAACATTACACACACTACCATGTATTTGACACACATGCATTTGTATTTTATACACACGTATTGTTTGTCATTCATTAATGCGGCCGACATCTGTCAATGCCAATCCAAACTCACATTCTACCTTTTTAAATTTTTCATTGTTCAGGATACAATCCGTGCAGCCTTAATAAAATTACGGTCGAATTTCGACCAATGAGCGACCACTAAATTAGATAAATTTACAAAGTTTATTGCTTTTCCATCTCAAACTGAGCAATCCAACACTACAATCCATACCATAAAGTTAAATACAAAAACCATTTCAAGCATATAAAATTGCTGATATAATTATATGTAAGGATCAAACATTCACAACAAAGAGGATACTCTACCCATAAAGTGAATATTGGCTCATGTGCCTTTATTTCCATCACATAATACTATTCAAGAGGATATTACCACCCGCTATTGTATTACGAACGCTAACCGCAAGCCCTACACGCATACGCTTCCATATCGCACAACACAGACACATCGTACAAAACCAATTAATGCACGTAGGAAATATCGGTATAATTTATACCATAAAACTACAGGGCACTCGAATAAAATACATGTGCCGGTTGCCATTGATATGATATTTAAAACTATACCGTCACTTTTATACCCTAAAGATAAGAAGTCAATAAAGGATGCTCTAATTAAAATTAAATAAAACATCATTCACTATCCAACGATACATGAAACAGTTTGCATTAAATCCCGTTTCAACACCAATGACATTGAAAACCAGTTTCGAAAGAAAGGGCACCCTTTAAACAGCTGAAGGTACAGCGTTTAGTAACATAATTTGCTGCAACGACATGTCCATTATATGGTTTCAACATAACAAAGCTTCTATTCGAAACGGCACGCAATTCAATTAGAAGACTACCAAGTCTAAAGCTATTCAATTTAGTAGGTTGCGAGAATTCGCTAATAGCTAAGCTGAAACCCCTCGTAACGCGAACAGGTTTGGTGAGCTCTGTATTCGAGCGGTCAGCGTTAGGCCAACCGCAATTTGGATGCGTTCTCGTACAAACTGGACTCGTAGGTACTCGTAAACTTACGTTATTGGACGTACGAATTGAACTCGCATCCAGATTGCGTTTTTCTCAGTTGAAATGTCAGAAGTGACTGACATGCCGGTGACATAAATTTTTCTATATCTATATTATGTAGGTACTAGCTGACCCGGCGGACTTCGCACCGCTTTGATAGTTTCCATCATTGAGTTAAATTAATATTATCAATGGTTTCCATGACAACAAAACAAACAAATCATTTTGTATGTTACTCAGCGCTAATGTAGCATTCTAATGGTAAAATATTTTTTTAAATAGGTCCAGTAGTTTTTGAGTTTATTCGTTGCAAACATACATACACACATACATACATACATACATACATACATACATACATACATACATACATACATACATACATACATACATACATACATACATACATACATACATACATACATACATACATACATACATACATACATACATACAAAAATACAAAGGTTTCCTCTTTATAATATTAGTATAGATTTCTACAAACACAAACGCATAAAAATCCGAGCAAGTTGGAATTGCAAACTTCCGAAGAATACGCGCGTCACCCGCACGACTAGCTCGCATATAGTGTGCGAGGGATCACAGAAGTTGGCGGATCGGAATGCATCGTGCATATTCGTACGAGTCCAATTGGTACGAAAACGCATACAAAGTGTGGCTGGCCTTAAGCGAAACTCGACGTGACACGAGTTAATTGAATCATCTCACCGTCGCGCATCGCCCCGATTCGACTAACGATTGTATGCACTGCCGTCCGAGTGTCCGCCCGTGTTTACGCAGTGCCGGCTTATCACATCAACGATAACCACATGCCTGTCTCCTGTCATGGGGGCTGTACTGTACAATTCACTAACAATATTATCTGAAAGCTGATATTGACGCTACACCTGGCACGCTTGGTGTTAACGATGTGAAGACTGGGCTTAGGTGCGACGTGGTCAAGGTGCCGGGTGTAGGTAAAGTAAATAGAGTAAACAGCCTATAACTGTCCCACTGTTGGGCAAAGGCTTCCATCATTGAAATCAAGTTATCACTACAATTGATGGGTAATGGCTTAATCACCACGCTTGCCAAATGCGGGTTGGTGATTACAAACCCGGGCTGTGCATCGAAAAATCCAAAACACACTTTGCCCAAACTGGGAATTGAAGCCGGGACCTTCGGGCGCTCTGCCACTCGGCCACCGAGGCGTTTGGCAGGTGTAGGTATCTTCGGATAACTAGTTTATTACAAACTAGCGGCCGCCCGCAGTTTCACCCGCGTGGTTCCCGTTCCCGTTGGAATATCGGGATAAAAACTATCACATGTGTTAATCCAGGTTATAAACTATCTGTATGCCGAATTTCATTTAAATCCATTCATCCGTTGCAGCGTGAAGAAGCAACAAATATACACAAACTTTTGCATTTATAACATTAAGTGTGTTGTGATGTTATTACTCATAATTTTTGTTCGACAGGGTATAAGTACTATGCTTGAATTGCTCCGCAATGCGCTTTCCTCCCTTAACGCTCTACTCCTTATTTAGTGTGGCAAAAGTTTTACACTACTCGTTTTTCTCCAGGAGGCGTTGCTTCAATGCCGCAAAAAATCTCGTTAGCGTGTCCAAATGACAAATAAAAGTTACACTAGGCACTCTACGTGCCAGTTATATTTGATATTCAATAGAATTAGATAATTACAATTTGCATGGAATCAAAATAGCGGCACCCAGTGATAGTTGGCTAAAAAGTTATTGTAAAAGAGCATTAAGCGTCACAGCAGACATGTTACTTTTAGCATCGTCGTTCGGCGATTTTGCGACTGTATCGATGCTGAATCACGTTTTGGCGACTCTCTGCGTTCGATCGCAGTAAAATCGTGAGATTCTTATCGATGCAGCATCGCGATTTGGCGACTTCATGCGTGCGGTTCGGACGCGGTATCGTAATCGCGCGTTTTAACGACTGCTCCCATGCTGGATCGGCAAATCAATGCAAATCAATGCGACCGGGCATCCGAACGTGTGCGGAGTGTAACGATCAGAAGCTGTGTCGAGCTTCCGAAAAGCGACTGAATCGCCGCTTTTGGCGTTTTTAAGTGTGCGGTGTGGAATGTGTGGTCGCTGCATTCAACTTCTAAAAAGCGACTGAATCGCCGATCGCCGATGCTAAAAGTACCATGTCTGCGGTGGCTCTAACACAGAGCGGAGCATCGCGCATCGATGCGAGCATAGTACACTGACGAACAAATAAAGAGTTGCAACAGTCGCAATAGGAGGAGCTCGATGGCGCAGCGGCTAGCGCGTACGGCTTGCGATCTTGTCCGCTAAGCAACTTTCGCAATGCCGGGTCGCCTGATGGGTGACCAATTAATAAACATCTCGAGCTCCTCCGTGCTTCAGAAGGCACGTTAAGCCGTTGGTCCGGGTTTTTGTCGTAAGATGGCAGTCGTTAAAACCCACCAAACGGCGTTGGGCCACCGTGGTGGGTTATGGCCCAATATCCCTACGTGTTAGTGTTCACGTGGGAGGCCTGTGCCCAGCAGTGGGACGTTCATAGGCTGATGATGAACAGTCGCAATAGCCTTTAGGTTTTCGAAAAAGTTTTTTCGAAAACCTAAAGTCGTCCACTGCTGGATGTAGGCTTTCCCCCCAGGATTTGTTTTAATGTGTATTCTAGCAATACCAGATCAGTCATAATGCGAGTACTAAAATCTCAAATTCCGGTTTGGTAACCTTATTCGAAAATCTAAAGACCGTTTTTTACTACTCAAATAAGCACGTGGAAAGTTCTCATTTTCTTGCTTTCAATGAGGACGGCCCCACAACTGTGTATTCAAATCTGAAACCCGGAGATGGCGTAAGTCCACAAAAGAGTCTCGGGACCGCTTTTGATGAAATCTACGAATGCACAAAAGAAATTTAAAAAGTAATCGTGAAGCCGAAAATCTACCACCACAACATAACTTAAGTTTAAATAGGAAAATTGAAATAGTAAATAGATGTAAGTTAGAATCCGTTAATATATTGGCCCAAGTAAGAGCGAGAAAATGTAAGTTTCAAACGGAAGCGTCGAGTATTTAGTATTTGTTACGTAGGAAGATTTTTTTGATGGATTAATGCCCATTTTAACCATTGACCCCAAATTTTACCTAAGCCATTTTATTAAATGACGGTTTTGCTCCAACAACTGTCGCCTAACATGGCTTAGGAGCCACCTAAAACTTAGTGAAAATGGGCATAAGAAGCCTCATGGTACTTGGGTGCAAGATAAGCTACTTTAGCAATGCCGAAATACGAAATTAATTTAACTCTAGCTCCTGTATGCTCTTCGACATCGGCAGTCACACACGTTAAGTCATTGGTCCTGCCCCCCAACCGCCTAACTCTTTCGCTTTCGATCGCTTTGAAGGCGAGACCCTCGCCTCGCCTTCTAATATAATATCGAAATATAATATCGAATAATATCGAAAGCTAAGCCTATAGTTATCGATATTGCTTTCATATTCCTTTCGAAATGACAAGATGACGCCTCTTCCTCGCCTCGCCTTCAAAGCGATCGAAAGCGAGAGAGTTAGGCGGTCGGCCCCCCGGTCGTTACCGTAATATCATTGAAGTCGATCAAGCCGCAGCCAGCGTAGCTATACATCATCTTCCAGCAATGGGAAGTTCCTAGCTGACGATGCTGAAGGAGAATCCAAATTCCTTCGTAACATATATGAAAAGCAATGAAAGAGCGTCGAAGTGCGATACATGAACCATTGACTGCAAGCACAAGCACTTCTCACGGACCACCTCAGACCATTAATAGCGTAGTTGTTACGCGGTTCCATATCCGTGAGAACTCTGAATTTAGTAGCGAGTGTATACATGATAAAAAGGTGGGTTTTTATTAATTAAACTATACTTAGATACTAAAAATGGGGAGCCCCTAGAAGGTAAGCTTAATAAGCAACGCACACATAGACCCACCCACTCACGGAATCTCGGATCATCTCAGACTAGTCATAGCGCAGTTGTCACTCGGTTCTGTGTCCGTGAGAAGTTGTCTAAGCTAACGTTCTGCGGTCTCCTTATTTTGTGCAGCAGGTCAGGCTGTCAGTAGCCTATCAAATAATTATTAGAAGTCGTTTCGAAATCAGCGCACCGACAATAGAGACATTCCGGCGGCATACCGACCGGATTTGCAACTGGCCGACAATCGAGATAGAGCCGGGCCGGCCTTCGAGTTGCGCCCCTGTCAAGTGTTTACGCAATCCGATCGCCGATCGCCGCAATACCAGCAAAATTAAGCTTTGGAAGTTAAATCGGTGACTGGACCGCTCGCTCTAGTCAAACTGCTGTGCGCGAAACCGAATAGACTTCTATACTTGTTAATAAAGAGGTAAAGATTGTGACTTTGTTGGTTTGAGAAGGGTATTCTCTGGAACTGTAGGTCCAATTCGAAAAATAAATTCACTGACAAAAAAATTAAGTATTCATTTTTGTACGGAAAAATACGGAAATCAACTCGGACGTCGCAGGCAAAGTGGTAGTTTTAGACAGACAGACAGTCAGACAGACATGGCGAAACTATAAGGGTTCCTTGTTGACTACGGAACGCTAATATAGTAATCAGATTGTGAATTTGAGCGAAATAGTTATTACAGTACGCAACACTGAAATGGCTAGCGAGAACATGATCGGAAACGACAACCCATTTGACTTTAGCTGAGGGGTGAATGTGCACTGCTAATTCCTTTGAACTGAGCAATCGGCCAATTTGACGATGGAAATTGATTCCGGTGTTGACTGAATCAAAGCAACCCTTTGCTTTGATTCAGGAAATACAGTTTTAGATCCCTATCTAAAACTGTTTTCCCAGGCTAGCCGCTATGTCTCGTGCGTTTTGCCAATTTCAAAAACATAGTTGGCATTCGAACATTTCTGTTGGGAATAGTTCTGTCATATGTCATAAATCTAAAACGCTTTAGGGTGTGTTTAATATTATATAATTTTAATGGTAAGTATACACAACCAAGTTGTACATACATAGGTACTGACTGATACTGAATTCCTGAACAACTCTTTTTTTTTTTCAAAAATATATCAAACTTTGACCCTAAAGTTTCTTTGGTTGATTTCCTTTTAGTTCAAGTCAAACGATGTATACGCGGACTGTACTACCTACTTGTAGCCTATTTAGCCAGTTCCTGTTCCCTGAGTATGTGCAGTATGTGAAGTATGTGCAGCATGTGCCAGCAGTGCGGGGCTTAAAATTAAAGAGACGCCTTTGTGTATGGCTGAGCCAGCTTGCATCTTGCTCGAGTCTTTGTCGAGAGAACATATTCTCTAGACTCTAGTGCATTTGCATATCTTTACATAGTTTTGTGACACTTTTTTTTATTATTGCGTCCCTGCCGCATGCAGCAGGGTGGCGAAAATGATTACCGCAGTTAAGGGAACCAATATGAATGTTATTTAAAGTACCAATTAGAGACTACTTTAATTACTTTACTAAGTGAGAAAAACACTTGTTGTCCGAGTTGGGAATCAAGCAGACTGACGTATAAAAAGTGTATATTTATTATCTTATTCGCTAGAGTAAATATTTAATTTTAAATAGAAAAGAAGAGTAAAGAAGTTTGGTTTTACTTTTTTAAATAAAGGTACGTTTTAAAACCAACAAATGTATGTATGTACGTCCCGCGCTGTAGGTATAATCAGCGGGTCACTTTACGTACGACCGTGCGTACATATGGCGCGCGAAGGTTTAACCATTATCGATACATTAAATATTTCAGGTTGTTTCTTATCTTAATGGCGTTTTTATTTCTGCCCAGCCTTCGATCAATTATGTATGTCCAGTACATCGACAGTTCGAGGAAGTTGTCGATTGTCTAGTGCGAGTTTATTCACCAACAAATCAATGTGTGTAAGGAAAAATTGTGGCAAAAGAAGACACTGCTTCAATGCCACACAAATTCTCGTTATCATTGATCAAAAGCTAAAAATGACATGAAATGAAACTCAAACTCAGCACTCAGGACCGTATCCTAACTCTTATTGCTTTACAAAAACAATGAACCTTTCTAGAATGCAATAAAGGAAGCATAAACAACAAGTAAAACTGCTCAGTAAATTCATTAGAGCTGAATAAAGTTTATGGGAAAGCTCCAGGCTACACGGAAGTGCAATGTTCAAATTTTCAGACTAGTGAGACAGACAGGCGGATACATATAACACAAAAATATACACATAAAAAGTTGTGTATCTCTGTGAAGATCACAAAGGGATGGCGAGACAAGGATTATTGACAGTCCATTGCACCAAACACGACCCCGAACAATGATGTTTACAATTTTACAATGGTGGAAACTTTTAAAATGGCCACACAAAGTCTTGAACAAGTTATTTACTGGATATTTATATTGACATGTTGAAAGGAAGCTGTTGAAAGGTCCAACCCTAACATAAGATTCGACGACCCTAAAACTTCTTAGAGAACAACGCTGTTTCTCTTATTACGATACAAGGGGCTATTCAGATACAAAAACATCTTAATTTCAATAAAGAAGGTGGATGGAATTAACCACTTGACTGGGGTCTCATCATACAGGTTATTAGTTCCCATTCCCATGACCAAACTGTGAGAGCAAAGGACACTGTAAGCTCAATTTGTGTGAATCGAAACGCAGTCCATTGAAAAAAGACTGTTAACAAACTAAACAAATCCATTTTGAATCAAAACCTGTCTCCCAGTGACCAGCATACTCTGCAAATAAGAATAAGAATAATAAGAATAAGAATAAATTTATTTGCTGTGTAAAACTTAAGACTAAATACATAAAACTTATAAAATAACATTTGTCTGCATAATAATATAATGCATTACAAGAGTGCCGCTTATATTGTAAAGTTTTAAAATAAGGGTTAGTAGTGCAAAATAACCGAAGTGATACCTAAACTAAGTAAACTAGTTTACCCGTATCTCAGGCATATAATCGGTGAGCGTGTGTTAGCGCTTGCTTACATAACATTTTATTAAATAGCAATAAATTATAATACTTTTAATAACATTTTGCTTATGCAGCATGTTGCTGCCATTGTATTCTAATTTATGTAATAACTAATAATAGATGTTCGGTGTCATTGTAGGTTTTCCCTTTAAGCCACTTTTGTATGGTTTTCTTACAATTTATTTTATTCATATGATGTATACCTAGTGCTAAATTAAGTTTATTATACAAAAAACTTCCAAGTAAGCAAAAGAACCTGTGAGAGTGAGCTGTACGATATAGCTCAGTGGAACAAACAATGTCTGCTCGCCTTTTGCTGGTTTGTAGTGCAGGACTGTAGGGCGTAAGTGAATGTTTCTTTGTTACAGTTAGTAGTATAAACAACTGACGAACAGAAAGGACATCACATACAGCTAGGAGTTCTGTTGTAGGGAAACGGAAAGGACGGCAAAGGGCAAAGGGTTCGCAACGATAAGAGAAAATGATATCTATACATTAGTATAAAGATAATTATAAAGAGGAAACCTTTGTATTTTTGTATGTATGTTTGCAATGAATAAACTCAAAAGCTACTGGACCGATTTAAAAAATTCTTTTACCATTGGAATGCTACATTCGCGCTGAGTAACATAAGCTATATTATAAAAAGAATATTAAAGAAAATACTAAAAACGACAATTTGATTTTCCAATATAAAATGGATTATTTGTTTTGTTGTCATGGAAACCATTGATTGATTTAACTCAATGATGAAAACTGTCAAAGCGGTACGAAGTCCGCCGGGTCAGCTAGTTTAGAATAAATGCGAGCAGATACAAATAAAGTGTTTCATTTCTTTAATTAAAATTTGTTAGAAAAGTTAAAAGGCCTTCAGAAAGACTAAGCGATGCTATAAGGGCATTGCCATGCCCTCCCTCCAGCCAGACATATAAGTTGTCTGATATATTTTGAGACATATTAGAAGAAGTACACTTTTATGCATGTTGCAGAGATACAACGTTACAACGTAATGAAAATGTTATTAAAGAGGTATCGGATATAGTGAACAATTTATAATTTAATGACAACGTTGAGAATTCCCAGTAGTGGCATTTGAACTAGCAACTTCCGCACAAACCTACAATGCAGGTCAGGCACTTCCAATTAGTCTGCCATGCCGCGGCTGTAGGTAGGTACCCAATTTGTTAGACGCCCGATGTTATGAATGTTGCAAAAAGGAATAAAAATATGCAGTTAGGTTATTGTTTAAAATAGTCCGCTTATACTATTAAAAATAGTTCTCAACTGTCGCCCTCGTCCTTTCAGAACATCCTTCGCAAGCTTCCACGCTAAATGCGCTTTCTGAATGCACTGAAGTACAAAAGAGAGGACGACATGGAGTCAGGTGCCCCAATTAGAGTTTGCATGGCAGTACATTCAGACAACAAGTTCAGGAAACATGAACATTCGGAATATTGCACAATAGATTTTAGGTTACAACTTACACTTAGGTTTAGTTTACAATATATTAAGGATACAATTTCAGATCAGCAAATTTTACTTTATAGAAAGTAATTTAGGTATAAAAAATGTCAGGCCGAAGTAATGCTGAGTAAGTGAAACGAAATATAAGAAAAACTTTTATGAGAAGTTTATTAATAGGATAGAACAGATTTTTATTGCAGGAAATAAAAGCATGTTATGAGAAAAATGGCCCACCCTGCAACTTTTAAATGTTTTTTTTTATGTCAGACTAGCGCGAACAAAAGTCTGAATACCAAATCATGTGTGGATAATTACTGTACACTAATTGACTAATGCAATCCCGGCAAATGCATTCCCCATTCGTACCGCGACCGGTAGCGAGTCACGTTCCAGACATCTTCTCGGCGCTTGTCTTGTCCCAAATATTCGGTCCCGATCTGTCAATCACGATACCGGGTGCCATTATCTAATTGACTGCGGTGCTAACTTAAGGCCCTTCCTGGGCTAATGTCACATATTCTGTGTCTAATGTGATACGACTGCTTTTAGTAGACCGAATTTTTGATTTTCACTGTTAAATAACTGAAAAACGGACAAATCTCTTTATACGGATCTCCCTGTGACGAAAGACTGCAGAAAATGAGTAATAAATAGTTGAGTTTCGTCTTCATTTTCAATTAAACATTGCAAGCTAGGAATTCTTAGATAAATGTAGCTAAAAAAAACCCTAATTGTAATGGTGAAACCCCATTCTGATTGTTGGCACCCATGGAGTGACCAGTAATAGACAGACTAATTCGCGGTTGACTTGCTGAAAGCAGCAATTTTTTTTTTTTTTTGCTGAAAGCTATTACAGCTTACACGTGAAATTGTGTGACCTCGTGTACATCTCGAGATGAGTCTTGACGGTTCGTAATAAACGTCAAGTTCAAGTTCAAATAAAACGGAAAATCGTGGGCTCAAGGAAAAGGCGATAAGTCACCTTTCAAGATCTATTGAGATGTGATGAGTCAATCAATTCCCTACTCGACAAAACCTTGAAAGATTTCCATAGCAATATTTTTAAGAAGTTGTAAAACAGTAATAAAAAGAAGTTACAAGTTTTCGTATCCTGCATAATAATGTGTTTAAGAAACATGTCCACTGGCAATCATCCCAAACCAAATTAATCGGGATTCGATCGCAATTTACAAAGAAGTAATATTATTGTTGCTTACGCTTTTTCGGTGAGGCTCATTACTATTTCAGCGACTACAGACTTTCCGTAGTCTAGAACTTTAAACTAGGGGTACTTTTCCGACTCCGAACAAATAAGATTCACAAGAACAAACATCAATAACATCTCTGTGGTTGGAGAATAAAGTGGAAAACAAATTCCTTGAACTATTTTTAAGGACAATATAATTTTGCTTATTAAAAAAAAGTAAATTGTAAATTAAAATGAAGTTGCAAAGTAAAAAACGTTTTTTTTCATCTCCCAATTCTCTTAGAAAACCAATCTAAATAAGCAGCAATATGGAGAAGAAAAATAACTCAAATGGATATTCGAATATTTTTAATATTTGCGATACTAAAGTTGGGCCAGAACCGCTCCTATTCCCATTTAACGTGAAAAGCTTTCGTTCGTAATTTGCACCACCAATTACGAACAGTTAAAACTTCGTAAAAAAAATGTAAAAGCATATAATCCGGTTAACTGCTCCGGCGCGAATAGTGTGAAACACCACTTAACAGGATCAGTTAATTCTGATAAGTGATATTTCACAATATTCCGCCTCTATGCTGCGCTTTTCGGCCTGAAATTATTTGTTGTTTGTTTATAATACTCAGCACAATTGTTTAATAGAATTAGTTGATAGAGAAAAAACTACACTCGAGCAACGATACAATTAGATTACTACTTAGTAATAGAATTAGATACAACAAGAGCGTAGATAGAATTTGATGGAGGATTATGAATATTACACACAGGGAGATCGAAGAGCTGATATCTGATCCTACATCGTCGGAGAAATCAAGTCAGCTAGACTCCGTTGGCTTGGGCACACAGAGAGAATGGTAGAAGATAAAGCAATGAAGAGAGCATACATGGGACGGCTAAGCGACGTCGTCGGCCGGTTGGGCGTCCTAGGTACCGCTAGAAGGATAAAGTTGAGAAAGACCTACAAGGGCTCCAGATCGACCAGTGGTCTGAGAGGGTTGAAAGTAGGAAAGACTGGCGTCTTGTTATGTCGGATGCCAAGATTCACTACGGGTCACCGAGCCAGCGGAGTAAGTAAGTAAGTAAGTAATATTTATACGGCAATAATAAGCTTTGCTAAATGATGCGATCCCTTTTAGACAATAAACTAGATTCTACATTATCGGCGCTCAAACAACATAATGATGAGTCCATAGCTAAATGAAAAAGTCCTCCCGTATAAGTCAGTGTCACAACAACAACTAGGACTCAACTCTAACGCCGGTTGCACCAAAACTTTCATTTTACGAATTCGTAAAGTAAACGTATAATGTAAAACGTTGTCGTACCACGCTTTGCGATACGTTTTACGGTTACATTATACGGTTACTTTTACGTAGCTCAAACCTTGCTCATAACGTAAAATAAATTTTGACAGTTCGTTCGTGTTTGCAATTCGTGCTGGAGGTTAGAAAACACTCTATTTATTTAAAGAAACGTGTTCTGACAGAATAAATCACGATAATGTATTCTACAAGTTCTGACAGTGATAGTGAAATTATTCAATATATCATTCGCCGTCGTCGGAGAACAAATATTAGAGTAGACCAAATGCTCATTGAAGGTAGCAATTTTTGTGCCGCTATCGAATCAGCAAGATCACGGCACATTACATTTGCAGATGTATTGAACATAAAGTTCGATCTACTAATACTCCAAAGTCAGTTTCAAATCTACAACTTAACTTTAATACCTACAGGGAGCAAGGTACTTCACAACGAAACGAAACACCATCATTACGCCATCGCTTATGTACTCGTATATGAAAACCCGAAATATACAAATAAACAATAACGACCTATCCCTAAAAAGCTCAATAAAGTACCTAACGTTAATTGTAAGTAGGTAAGTACTTACTTTTCTTGCAGAATGTCATCTTCCAAAATAATCATCATCGTCATCATCAGCTCATTTTGTGTCCCCACTGCTGGGGCACGAGCCTTCCCTATGGATAGATAGGGAGAACGGGTCATAAATCAACACAAGAACCCTGTGCGGATTGGTGGAAAAAAAAATTTTTTTTTCATTATTATTTCGAAACTACAAACAAAAATAAACAAACCATCAACGTCACGTACAGTACAGACTACTGACACTAATGACGCTAATTATCATGGCTTACTACATGTAAAATAAAAACTACCATGGTAGTAAAAAACTACTGAGGTAAAATGGTAAAATTAACGCTTCATTTGTGTAGCAGGCAAAGACATTTAACTACTTACTATAGACAGGACATAGAGATCGACACTGTAATCCACAACTTATTACCAAGTGGTAACAAGTCGCTCAGTTTGATGTGATACGACCTCTAATGCAGTCGTGTTTGTGCGCGAATAGATTTGACAAAATCTACAGAAAATATGCCAAATTGCGTATTGCGATATTGCAAATCCCGATATGGTAAAACGGCTGAACGTGATTACAGTTTATTTTATATATTATAGTATTTTGTATATTTACCCAATAATCAGCCTATATAATAATTTCGAATAAAGTATTCTAGAACATTTGCTTAGCTCTATACCGCCCTCTAGTGGTAAAAAGCAAAAGCACTACTTTTAGGGAAGATTTTCAAGACTTTGTAGATGATTTAGTGATGTTCAAGTGATGTCGTTTTATTTGTCGATTAATGTTATAGATAATCTTTTTATACCGTAAGTTAAATATAAGTAGTAATATTCTGATACAATGATCATTGCGTTGGAGGACTGTTATGCACTGGAACAGTAAAACTAAGTGATACCTCAGCGGTCCCCCGACGCGATGATCATTGAATCAGTATTTTACTACTTATATTAAACTTAATGTCTGACGCCCCGCAGGTTCACATGTGAACCTATAAAACAATTGGTTTTCAATTGTGTCTGGTTATTGGTTGTTCTGTGTATTTTTTAAACCGATTTTGGTTAACCTTTATAAAAAATATCGATACGTCGAAATCATAACGGAACATCCCTACATGTCCCTACTGCAGAGCGACACCTACCGTGTGGTAGCTGAAACTTATTCTAATTGATTTTAATACGCTGTTTTGCTTCTCAACATTAGATGGCGATACTAGAGCCCCAGCTCAAAGTCTTTGTATGAAATAGTCTCTAATAGCCGCTCTATTACCTATTAAATCTCTTTGGTAGCAAGTAATTTTACCGATAGTTTTACTCGTATTTTGTTGGTGCAACGTACATTTACGAATTCGTGAAAGTAACGGAATACTTTATGTAAAACGTAAAACTGAATTTGTAAATGTATATCAATTTTGGTGCAACAGGCGGTAAGTCTATCCTCACCTGAATCTTCATTGCTCCCCATATTCCCGTATGACTAATACAGGCCAGTAATAACGGCGCGTAGGGCTGCAATAACTTCGCATTACTATGTATCGGTCACGCTATTGAGGCGAAAACGCAATGAATAGGTAATGAACCAACTCCCTACGGTGTGTGTGCGGTTGATTACAAGAACGCTTGTTCTAGTGGGGCCTTTAACAACATCGATCGCTTGCTAATAATATAGGATAGATGTCAATATGTACTTTGATGTTGTTACGATAATTATAGTTTCTGTATAACACACGGTGTCTCCCACGGCTATGTCACACGGAGGAAAAGAAGGACATATTACTGAAAGGAAACTTCTGTTTATTAAACGGACAGATGAAGAATTAAATTTACAGATTTTTGAAAAATCGCCTGTTCGATCGTTTTCAAATATATAATTTGTGAAATGTTAGAATATGTAAAAGATAATGATCAATTACATAAGTATTCTACCTCACGACATTCGCGGTTACGCATTGAGATACCAAATAAATTATATTGATATGACGATTGTTTGATTAAACTTAGTTATTACTTTTATAATAATAATTCGGGAGCGCTCTGCTAAATTGCTGTGTTCGAAAAGGTCGACTAAGAAATTTAAGTTCCATTTGTACTAGATAAAGGATCCGGAACAAAAATGCATCTCGAAAGTGGTCGTTTCAATTCAATTTCGAATAACGAAATGTGAAAAAACATTGGATATCATCAACAACTTCAGCGTACTGTGAACCTTAAATCTTAAATATAAAGATTAAATTAAGGTTGCAAAATATTTGTACTTAATATTTACTGTCATCGCCAAAAAAGTCAATGTGGCTCCATGGCCCCAACTAGGGTTGCCACCCGTACTCTAAAATAGAGTATTGTCCTCTTTATCATGTAGGCGTACTTTACAATCTACGACACTAATAAAGTACGCTAAAATACTTTATTTACTAAAAACTGATTGTTACTGGCTCGTTACTGGTTGAGTAATTATGAGACTAAAGAAACTGGTACAAAAAATTTGTTAAATGTCGCAAAGAGCAACAAAAAATACGTTTTTAAGGACAAATAAATAAATACTCTTTTTTATGCTATGTACTTTATTTTTGTTCTAACAAAATGAAAAATACTTTATTCGCCCTGAAAAAAGGTGGCAACCCTAGCCCCAACCTACCGTTTTTCAAGGACTCATCGGGTATCTAGTACATTGTTGATCGAAGATCTGGATCTAGCATGGCCCATTACAAATGAACACTAGCTCGATGCACTATAAATGCGAAGCCATAAAAAAAGACACACTAAGCAAATGTAACAAGTTTGTAATGTAGGTTTCTGTCTATGTTTCTATTCAATAAATCACAATTTCTGTAGTGAAACTGAAAAGGGCTAAGTAACATTTTAAAGGCTTTATTTGATTATTTCTGGTTACAAAATGTATTGAAATTTCTTACAGGTAGGACCAAAAGATGGTGGCATCGTTTCGGAAGGACAGGTCATTACACAATAATTATTTTAGAGGATCGAAAAACAGTTACTGCAGAGTGGTACACTAACAATTGTTAGCCACTTGTTTTGGAAAAAGTTCACCACGACAACTCCTCGTCGCACACGGCCAAGCAAACGATCGACTATTTGGCGAAGTCAGACGTGGAATTACTGGGTCACCCGCCGAATAGCCCCGACCTCGCACCTTGCGATTTTTATTTATTTCCGAAAATAAAAGAAAAACTTCGAAGAAAACGTTTTATGGACGCCGAGGAAGCAGTGGCTGCATTTCAAAAGGACGTCGAAAAGACCTCTAAGGACGAGTGGGCAAAGTGATCCCCCATGGAACCACTGAGAACTTTTCTTTTTGATGCTGCGACGTATTGATGTGAATGGACACTATTTCGAAAAGATGTAACCAAACTTATAACTTGCTAGTTTTTATTTTTATTTTTGATTATTTCAGTTCGCCCTCGTATCTGAAACAATGAGCCATGAATATCGTGTGGGTGTGCTGTCTGGGGACATCGTCAAAGAGCCTAGCTAGCTATTAAAACAAAAACTATTCCTGAATTAGATTTATTTTTAGTCGTAAATTTATTTCTATTATACTTACATACATATTTACTCCAATCTAATCCTATTTTCTGTTTTATTACTCTCATACATAGCTAAACTGTTTTGGAGTTTTGTCGTGAAATAAAGTAGTCAGAAATATACTCGAACTGGTGTACTTTACCTGGTGTTTACGCGAACGATGTCGCGGACAGTCGCTAGTAATCTATTATTAATAAAGAGGTAAAGTTTGTGACTTTGTTTTAATCTATATATACTACTTATTAATAAAGAGGTAAAGTTTGTGACTTTGTTTTAATCTATATATACTATTAATAAAAAGGTAAAGTTTGTTTGTTTGTTTGTTTCTTTGCGGAGAGTAATCTCAGGAACTACTGGTCCAATTCCAAAAATTCTTTCACTGATAAAATACTACATTCCTTGCGGGTAACATAGGCTTATTAAAAAAAAGGTTATATTTAACATCTTAAATCCACGTGGACGAAGTCACGAGTAAAGTGCTAGTTTATAATAAAAATGAAGCTCGAATCACAAAATAAGAAGAGCCAGAAGGAAAGGTTAATACATACCGCGCTCGAGCAACGCAGACATAAGTAGATAGCACGGACACAGATCACGGAACAGCTCAGAACAGTCCTGCGCAGCTGTTTGTGCGTGTGTGCGTTCCTCGAGCGCGTTTGTATGAAGCTCACCTTCTGCAGTCTCCTTATTTTGTGCTAGAATTTACAAGCTTCAGTTTCTGTATTAGCATACCCAGATCAATGGGCCATTATTATTACCCTGTAAACCCACTTAACCTACATACCATTATAACATAACACTATTTCGCAATAAACATTAATATCAATAAATTTATTTATTGTAGGTACAGACGCCCACCCGCACATCAACTTAAATATAACTATAACAACAAATCACAAATATAGCTTGCATAATTCTTAACTGATCTTTCAATAATGACGATAGGTACTTAGTTGTCGACATTGAATAGGGCTCCTTTGGCTTACAGAGTAAGAGTAGATAGTGTTGATTAATTTCGGCGAGTTGGAGTGAGGCACGATAGCATAGTTGGTAGTGCACCTGACCCGGCATTTCATGGGGTGCGGGTTCGGATCCCGTTCGCGGTATTTTTTTCAATACTTTGTCTTTTTTAATTTATAACAACAAAATTGTTTTCTAAAGTTTACGCGAACACTACTACTTTAATAGAGAAGATGGTTGGAGTCTACCACCAGCCTGGGACCCCATCATACAAAATATTAAATCCCAGCCCCAACACCATACTGCCAGACCAAAAGATACTGTAAGCTCTTTCTGCGTAAAACGGAACGCACCCGATTAAATTAAATGAGGGTATACAAGCTACTAACTAATTATGAGATGACCAACACCTCAGTCTCCCTGTGACCACGGACCCTGCAAAGGATTCGAAACGTCAGGATAAACATTAAATAATGTGTAAAGTAAAATAAACGCGAGTAGATCCGTAAAAGTTGTTTCATTTAAATTATAACAACAACATAATAAACCATATGTCATATACATAATGTAAATGTCTTCGTCCATATTTATTTGATGCCGCGCGGCCATACTAATGTTGTATGGGGAATTTATGTTTATGTAATACGATAGTTTTTTCATCATATATCAACTTAACCGTGACTACACTTTTGGCTTTTTTTGGTCGGCACACCCTTAATGATTTGTAAATCGTCTTAAGTTGTCGGTAAATAAGTAATCACTAGACAATTATTAAATTAAACCGAACATTTAAAATGTATGTATTCAAACGTCTATGTTACCTTCACATTTGTTCAAAGTAAATAAAGTTTAAATTGGTAAAATAATTTCGCATTATCTTTTTGAACACGAGGCTTACGTTACGATTAAATATTTCGATGAGCGTACACTGGCGTAGAAAAGAAACGTCATTAGAGATTGACAAGCGCCATGCTTTGATTAATTAAAAAAGCGCTTAGCTGTACTTTACTGTACGTACGTACCAAACTCCTTGAATTTATTTCGGTGATTTAGCTCAATGGATGTTATAGATTTTTATGGTATATAAACAAAATAACGATAATTAAAGTCACAACATTTTAACAATGTTGAAAAGAAAGAAAGGTAGGTAAAAAAATAAAATAAAACTTGCACAGAAAGTGTGAAGACGCGTACGGCGGGCGCTCAGCATCACATCGCGTAAACATCGTGTCCCTTCTATTTTTGCATAAAAATCAATGAGTAAATAGAAAGTTGCGGGTCAGACCTGTCGCACCGGTTGCAAGACACGTCTGCGAGGTTATTAGTCGATAGCTATAAATACTAATACACATAGGTATCTATAATCTTCCAGACACAAACAGAACAAAATAAGCAACTTTAAAAAAAATGTAGGTGAAAAAAAAAACAAGAACGTAATTATCAGGAACCATAGATATCTAATCATCGAGTTGAACGCTTGTGCGCGTGTTATGTTGTTAATGTTTCTCGAAAAGTCAGTTTGATAGAAAAGTGTTTTATATATAAATAGTGCCAAAAAACACAAAAGTAAATAACATGATTAAATAAAAGTACAAAGAAAGTTAAAACAACAAACAAATAAGACCAAAACCAAAACACAAAACATTAAAAACTATACCTACCGTAAACACCAAGGCCGTACGCGAGTAAATACGTTTACCCAAACCGTTAAAAACAAAACATCCACCGAAATGACATCACACCGAAATGACCGGGCGCAGACAAGAAGATAGAGGTTCTTTACAATGCAAAGATGACTCACCCGAATGGTAACGACTCTCGTTGCGCGTGAGTCGACGGTTGGTCCTTCCAGGTGGCGAGCGCAGCGCCGCGGCCGACCTCACTGCGACCCGATAAAGAACCACACTCACACGTGACCACACGCACACAACTCCAAGGACGCCACAAATGAAATAGAAAATTTGGAATTGGAAACCTTAGCACGCTACAAATAAAGGCGACGACGACAGCGACGTCCACGTCACACGAGCCGGCGGTGACCACTGATTATTATGTGTCCTTGATTATGGAAATCACTCCACGCCCCGTTCAATAATAATCATTTATTTTTGTTAGTTTACAATTCCAAATCTGTTTACAAGTCTAATCTCCATTGTTCATGGAAGCAAATTAAATGCGAACTGGCGGCAACAATGACTCATTAGCAAACTTATTACAAACATTGCTAAATGGCGTTTAAGCTTGTATTTGCAGTAAGGCAATGAGACATAACGTCTCGTTGTCTGACCCCGACGGGCACGCGTTCTCGTCGGAGTACAATTTGTTGCGAGTTCGCTTTGGTTTTTGAATGGCACGCACGCACACAACCACACTTTATGGCCCACACGTATTACATAGACAACTATAGACGTTCACATAAAGATATAGAAGAAAGTATAGAATTTCAATTTACTTACATCATAATAATTTATTCGTATTATTTCATAATCGAATCTGTGGACGGCACTTGCTTACTCGTGGCATAATTTAAGTTATTGAATACCCTTATTAATAAATCGATGTCTTAATAATATGTGTTTAAACCGATAGCATAATAACTTTACGACAATATCACTACCAATGCTAGACCTCGCACATTTAGACCTTCAATTTCCGTAAATAAAATCATCATCAGAATTAAAAATATCTGACTTTGAGAAATTCTGATTCCGCAAAGGTCTCTATTCTTTTTAAATTATGTAGAAAACAGCGAGTGTAAATATTAAATACAACTATATGTGCAACACTTTAAGAAAAAATAAGACACAGATTATATATAAATGAAATCTTGTTCAAATGACCGTAAAACCGTTTTAAACTGCTAATTTTATGAATCACGTAAACACAATGCATACAATTTCAGTGGCTCTTGTCCACATCTCGCTTTTTATGTAGCACGCACGCCGCACGGTACAAAATTCAAACCTTTAAATAAATATTACACCAAAATTATTATGAACTCTATATTATTTGACAGCGGCTTGAAAAAATAATAAAAACTTTTTTTTAGTTGACATGTTTCTTCTTTTTTTTCTCTTGTCAATGACATTTGTAATCAATCACGAATCACGACTCGTTTGTATAAATCAATTTCCTAATTTTTTTGTTAAAATTATGAGTGTGAAGTTGGAAGGTGTTCATGTTGAGGTGGATATGGTTAGGCTGGATACGGAATCGATCGACGATCATTTACGTTCGACGGCAGCGGTGCTGTGCGAGATATTGCACGGTGACAGCGCCAGCGGTACCGAGGGCGGTCAAGGCGAGGACGGCTGTAGCGAAGCTGATGCCAACGACAGGCACGCCTGCGAGCGATGCGGCAAGCTGTACAAGAGCGCGAGCACTTTGAGCACGCACGTGCGGCTAAAGCATCCACAGAACGAGTCGGAGGTGCGCTGCGACATGTGCGACAAGAGCTACGCATCGTCCCTGAGCCTGCAGAAGCACGTCCGTTACATGCATCAGTACGAGCACCGATGCCAAGCGTGCTACCGAACGTTCCCGTCAGTCCAAACGCTAGAGCAGCACAGCAAAGGCTGCGTCAAAACCGAAACGCCGTGTCCAAACTGCGGGAAAATATTCGATACTCATTTATCGCTGCGCAATCATATAAAGTACAAACACCCGAAGGAGCAAACCCACTTGTGCTGCCTGTGCCGACGCACGTTTCGCTCGAGCAGAGGGCTGTCGAACCACATGGGAAGTATCCACCCGGCGGGGGTGAACTGTAGCCAATGCAACAAGTCGTTTAGCTCGGTGGCCGTTTTGCAGAACCATTATCTGGACAAGCACGCCGAGAACGGTGCGCGCTGTAACCTCTGCCGTAAAGCGTTCGCGTCCCGAGGGAACCTGTCGCGGCACCTGAGCAAGCTGCACGGAATCGCGATCGCGTTCAGCGACGACAAGTACTGGTGTGGGCTCTGCAACGTGGCCTTCCTGTGCACCAACTACGCGATCCAACACGTTATGACAATGCATACGAACGCACAAAAGGACTGAATTAGTTGTTATTTGTACTTTACTAATAAATAATTATTTAGCTTTTATCATAGTTTTAATTTAATAAGATTTAAATGGCACGTTTCATCATTGTTTAAAATAATTTAGAATAATTGGAGCTTTGAACTTAGTAACAACAAAGCAACTGCATTTCAACTATACCTACTTTGTATATACTTTACTTACACAACGCTAAATAACATTACTCTACTTATAGTCTTAAGCACAACGTGACCTATAGTCCTTTGGCTTATAAAGTAAGAGTAGATAGTGTTGATTAATTTCGGCGAGTTGGATTGAGCCACGATAGCATAGTTGGTAGTGCACCTGACCCGGCAGTCATGGGGTGCAGATTCGAATCCCGCTCGTGGATTTTTTTCAACACTTTTGTCTTTCTTCAAATTGTAATTTGTTCGCAACAATATTTGCGTAAAATTATATGTAAATAATCGTTACGTAGGTTTGTTATGTAAATTATATCTTTCACCGCCTTTGAATAATTCAATGCTGATAGTATTTATAAAAATGCCACACTATCAACTAAATAATTATTTTGTTTACAGTAGCCTATTGACTAAGATTTAAGGTGCATAGTGCAAGTTTCATTCGATAAAGAAGATTTTGTATGGCATTGAAGCGTCTGCTGGTGACAAACGAAGGGAATTACAATGTTTCCATATTACACCGCCTCCGGGTTCGAGTGCGGGGTACATGTTTGTGTACTTAATTAGGCCCTACCACCAAGCTTGTTTGTCCACCTGGCTAGCTACCACCATCTTAACTAAATACGTCGCCATAACATCAATGTGTGTATATAGCTTTGTTGTGTTCCGGTTGTTAGAGATAAGATATCCAGTGCCTCGGAAATTGAGGATTCCGGGTGAGGTGCGCTTTGACCATAGGCCTTCTTCTTCTTTGTCCAACCCATGCTCCCAGTTTATCTGGGGTCGGCTCTCCTTGTACATTTGCACCAGAGAACTCTGTTCTGGGTTGTCTGAGTAGTAAGGTTGTCACGGTCCACCTCTTCCTAATGTTGTTCCACCAAGTGGCGGGTGGCCTGCCTCTTGGTAGGGTTTGGTAAGTTGAGTGCTTTCTTAACCACGTAGTCGTCTTCGCGTCTTTGGATGTGGCCGTTCCAACGTAAGCGACTTTCTCTCACTTTTTCTACGATAGCAGCTACTCTAAAGGAAACTCTAATATACTCGTTGCGGACTTTATCCAGGCGTGTCACACACACCACCAGCCCAGCTCAACACTTTCATCTCATTCGTGTGCAGTTGTTGTCCGTGGACTTTTTTCATAGTCCTGCATTCTGCTCCGTAGGTTAAGGCTGGTCGCACCACTGTCTTGTCTACTTTTCCCTTGATCATTACCATCACTTAACATAAGGGGTGATGAAGGCTGTGCTTACCCGTAAGATATACAAATAAACCGGCCAAGTGCGAGTCGGACTCGCGCACGAAGGGTTCCGTACTTTAGGTAATGTACATCATATATTTTTTTTAGTTTTATCATTCTCTTATTTTAGAAGTTACAGGGGGGAACACACACACACACATATTTTACCACTTTGAAAGTGTCTCTAGCGTAAACTATTCAGTTTAGAAAAAAATTATATTAGAAACCTCAATATCATTTATTTTTGAGTTTCAGTTCTAAGTATGGGGAACCCCCAAAATTTATTGTTTTTTTTTTCTATTTCTGTGTGAAAATCTTAATGCGGTTCACAACATCTACTTACCAAGTTTCAACAGTATAGTTCTTATAGTTTCGGAAAAAAGTGGCTGTGACATACGTCCGTATGTCACAGCCACTTTTTTCCGAACAGACAGACAGACAGACAGACAGACAGACAGACAGACAGACAGACAGACATGACGAATCCATAAGGGTTCCGTTTTTTGCCATTTGGCTACGGAACCCTAAAAAGAACAGATTTTTGTTTTAGTTAACATCGAATGTTAAATAAAACTCGGCAACCAGGTAGAAAGGAATTAACTCGTATATGAGTTTCACGCTAGGCAGTAATGGAATGTCGTGAGTCGGTGAAGCCCGCCAGTGAAGCCTGAGCAGTGACCCGTCACCCGGCTAAGCCGTCTTGCGCCCGTTAATGGACGCGATCGTTTCTAACCAATAATCTTATGTTAAACGAAACGGCACGCTAAGAATATTGTTGATTATTTAAATAACAACAATATTATTTGATTTCTATTTATCTGCTGCCATTACATTCTGTTTAACGGTGTCTCCATGGGATGAATGCGGAATTGATGTAGGCAGTGGGATGAAAGCGGAATTATTATTGTTATTTTAAGATGGTGGGATGAAAAAGTGGGATGAATGCGGAAACACCCTATTCCAGACCTTGATATCATTATTAATTTAAATTCAAAAGAAACTATTAAAAACTACAATTCTCATATATATATATTTTTGTATGATTTTGAGGCAGAACACAGAGGCTTCGCAAATAGGTTTGTATTCTCTATTTGTTTCACAAAACAAAAACAATCAGAGTCAGCCTGTGACTATGGCCTTAATCTGTGCCATGGCTGTGTGTGTGTGTGTGTGTGTGTGTGTGTGTGTGTGTGTGTGTGTGTGTGTGTGTGTGTGTGTGTGTGTAGGGGGGGGGAGTGGATGGGGGTGGGGGGGGGGGTGTATCTCGGTCGAAACATCGGGTATAAAGTAGGTATAACCTTTTCCTCATTAGTTTGTGTTAATCAGCGTTTAAATTCATTAATAATAACAATCAATCCTTACGAGCAGTAATACTACGCAATTTCGACCTCAGTAATAAAGGCATAAGCCTCATCCAAATGTAAAGCTTTCATACTTTTAAAGTGAGCATCATAATAAATCCTGCTACAACAGCAGCCACCAGAATTTGTGGAGCTTCGGATTATGCAATAAACTCGGTATAGGTACCAATTTAGACAATATTTTAAGCTTCGGATCACAACTTCGGTAACAGATAAAATAAGTCACAAAGTAAAATTTCCATTACAATTTGATGATACTCGTACAAACTCATAAGCGGGAAGCAATCTGTAGGTTTGTCAATCATGCGGGCGGCGTTGCTGGTGATTTCGTAGTGGACAGATGGAAAAATTCGCAATCGAAGTTAGCCAATTATTCTTCTGGGCCTCCGAGATTCTGCTAGTTTGATGATAAGTGGCTCAGAAAGCGGTATCATTGCAGTTGTGAAAGAGATCATGGTAAAAATTCTGGTCTGAATTAGTAAACTTTCCAAAGGTATGTAGTATGTATGTAGTAACAAGTTGAACCTTTACTGACGTACTTATAACTATTTAAACTATCATAAGTCAATTGCATTAAAGGTAATTATGAACGGGTTTCTTACTGATGTATATTTATGTTATATTTACTGATGTATGTTAAATATTATGTAACATTTATAAACAATATTGTATTGTATGAGGAGCTCGTTGGCGCAGTGGTTAACACGCCCGGTCTGCGAGTGCTCAGGTTAAGCAACTTTCGCAAAGGCCGGTCATCGGATGGGTGACCAAAAATTTATCATCTCAAGCTCCTCCGTCCTCCGGGCTTCGGAAGGCACGTAAAGCTGTGGGTCCCAGCTGCATTAGCAGTCGTTAACAACCACCAACCCGCACTGGGCCCGCGTGGTGGTTTATGGCCCGTTCTCCCTATCCATCCATAGGGAAGTCTCGTGCCCCAGCAGTGGGAACAAAAATGAGCTGATGATGATGATGATTGTATGTTTCTCAAATAAAGTATAAAATTAAACCAAATATTCTATTCCTAATCTCATATCAGGTTACGTACCTCCTTTTAAAACCTCCAATTTGTCGACTTTAGCCAGTCAGCTATTTATCTTATAAAAATATTTCTATTTCCTGAACATCCAACGTTTTTATCACGATGGTTAACTTCCGTTCAATTAAGTTACACCCTTCCACGGCGATTTTCAGAGGGATATAAGCGGAAGCGAAACGGACGGTAAAAGAGAAAGACCCAGCCTGGTGCTAATTATGATTTGGTTAGCCCGAATCAGCGAGTGCCGGCAGGTATGCAGGCAGGCAAGCGGCAGGCTGGTATCCGGTATCGGGAAATCAGGAAATGAACGTGCTGGGAAAAAGCGTTCTAGGCACGTCCGAATAAATTACACGGGCCGACATCAACGGTTTCTGATAAAACTTTAACCTTTTCACAATTTAATTGAATATACGCTTGGAATAGTTATTTAGTGCATTACAAATAAACGAAGAATAAGTTCCGAATAGTTATTCCGTGTTTTGTTCCTGTCATGTGAACGTCATTTCAAATTAGAGGAAAGGAGACAAAACACGGAAAAACTATTCGGACCTTATTCTCTGTTTATTTGTAAGAGGGTTGAAGTTTTGTCTATCTTCATACGATTCAAAATTAATTTTGAGTGACATACTCAGTTTATTTATAAGAATAAGAAAGATGTCATACAACGTAAAAGTCAGTAGTTAGTCAAAGACTAAAAAAAATCTTATTTATTTACTTAGTCGACAGATAAGCGTTTATCGAGTGTTTTTTAAAAATCCAAATCGGTAAGCACTTGGCCTTCATATCACCTGATGTTAAGTGATGATAAGCCTGAAAGGCGGAAGCGCACTTCTCCCGAAAAAAAATATATATTTTATTTATATTTTACGGGTAAGCACAGTGCCTTAATCTCACCTGATGTTAAGTGATGATAAGGTCAATGATGGAAGAGCACTTCACCCGGGACCCTCAACTAGTGGGGGACTGGCTATCTTATCTCTAGATGGGAAACATACAGCACATAATGACTCAAATTATCAATCTCTTGTATTGTATCTTTAATTTTATTTGACAAATACCATACCACCATACCTTGCAACAACAAAACTACGAAATATCTGAAGTCGAATTTTCCATTAAATTCCAATCAAGAAAGCGAATCAGAAAATATTTAATAGAAGCATTCTTCGCACGGCGGAATGCGGAGGAGCTTTGGCCGTAGGTACTTACTAATTGCGTATTATTATGTTGATTCACTTTTATCTATGGTAATACGTATATCGTTAAAGGGAGTTTTAGAAGCATTCAAATTCAAGGGAGACAAATAATGAGTAAAGATTTTTTTTCAAACATCTTAGGATTTTTTATACCTATAAGAAAATATCAGTTTAAAGTACTTTGGAGACTGATGAAAGCTGTTACTCATAGTACACTCGACTCCAATAATAAATAAGCGCTTTTGTACTTCGTTAAAGTAACTCAACTTGTATTCCATTATTTTCATATCAGCCCTAGGTGTCCCACTTCTGGGCAAAGGATGGGCAAAGGCCACTTTTTCCACATCTTACGGTCCCATGCAACGTCATGCCAGTTTCTCTTGTATGTTCCTATCAAGGACGTCCCGCCATCTTCGTCTCGCATTATGCGGGACCACTCTCTGAAAATCCTCGCCCAAATTTCGTTCGGCATGCGAAAGACATGTCCAGCCCAGTCCCACATATTCCATAGCAACCATTATTTATTCAATATAGGTACACAAACAAAATAGCATCAGGTCATAGCATAATATGAAAGGTATTTTAATATTACAACAGAGGAACCAGAGTCCTATACTGTTGAGATATTATAGGACTCTACTGTACTAAGATGTCGTAACCGTAGTTAACAAGACTTTTAGATACAGTCAATGAATAGCCTTTATGCTACTACAAAAGTTGTATGAAGAGGAACTCGGTAATAGGATAAGTCCATACTGTGGAACGTCTCGACTCTCGGCTGCGTGCTAGTGCCTGAGCAGCTTTTACGAACTCCTGCCTCCAGCCCGTTCCGCACCGTCAAAGAATTCCGCGTCTCCGTTTCATCTTGGCTCTGGATATACAACACAATAAAGTTTTCTCAACAACAATAGAGTTGTGTAACAAACGAAACACCTACACCAACACGTGACACAATATAATGATTCGAATTCGATGTGACGTCATATTCGTTCCTAAGCCCTTAAAAAAGTTTTTTCAGATAAGTACTCTTTGTAACTTTGCCTTTTGATTCCGTTCGGTGAAGTGCCTGAAGTTACGTCAGAATCGCAATACAGGTATGTCCAATTAATTATATGACTTCTTATAGGTATGTGATATCACTAGTGGTTAGAAGTCTAGGCTAACATGGGATTTGTAATAACACTAGCTGTATGTACCCGTGTTTGCTTAGCCATAAGCTTAGTACATAAATGGCTTACAATATTTATTTATTTTAAAGTTGGTTTAATTTACTCTGGACTTTACCTACAGACCTTACTAGGTTATTACATATAGAAATCAAATAGCCCGAGCCTACTAAAGCAAAATGATAAAACATGGTCAGTATAGGAGATCGATAAAAGCAATTTACGCGAGCCGTAATGGATTTCAGCGGTCTCTATCGGCAGGAACATTAACAAATGGTATGATATGTTTGACGAACCTTACTATAAACACGCGGGTAAAAGAAATTAGACCAAAATAAAGGACTGGTCATGGGAAAGCGCCAAGGATAAAGCGTGGAAGGGTTTGGGGGAAGTATTTGGTCAGCAGTAAGGCCAAAGGTGCAAATCACCCGTGATTCGACCCGAACCCTTCGGAAAATCTAGAAGGGCAAAGGGACACGCACTAGTGCGTGATGCTGTTCCCTCTAGAGAACCTCTGAAGGGGATTTCACACTGCTTTTTTTTCACGGCCAAAAAAGCCCGCTGAAGCTGAAAATGCCGTTAAAGGCAATCAGCATACCCTCTCAAAAAAAACCGGAGACTATTTTGACGCTGAAAGCTCTTGAACGTATAGGACATACATAAAATAATGTAATTTATTCTAAAGCAATATATAATATTAGATTGTGTATTTATTTGTCATTTAATATCAAGATTACCAAAATGCAAAAATACACCTTTTTACAAAAAAAAACGAGCCAGCCTTACGTAGTCGGATATGATGTGTAACATTTGACATCTCACCTTATTAATAATAAGCAATTTTAACATTATATTCTGATAAAAATGGGTCAGGTATTACATTATACTACTATAAGTATATTTTATAACTATAAAATAAAATAATGCAGTAAATACTCATTAGAAGACATTCGACATAGCAAAATGAGCTTATTGTCAAATGACACAATATCAGTATCACTTATAATAATATAATATGACATGTTCACAATATCGATTTTAAATTTACAAAATGGCGCGCGCTTGCGCGCTTTCCAGACTTCCTATTACACTGTTACACATACTTCCGTCCCATTTCACGAAATCACTCCCACAAATTGCTAATAAGTATAGAATATAAGGGAGCTGAAAGATGTTACACATCAAAAAATGCAATTGTTTCCGTTTAATGCGAACTCTAATTAAGGAGCAATACGAATACCAGTTACCAGTACTCCAATTTTAATTAAAACAAAAACTAAACCAAGTTTAAAGAAATACTTTTCAACATTTCACGAAACCAATTCAATAAAGAGTTCCTATTAATTTTTAGACTTGCGTTAGTTTCAAGCAACAAAAACAAAAAAAGTTTTGTGACATTTTAGTATCGCCAGAGCTGACCTTATTCAATTAACAGTTTCACGAGATGCTGTACACTAAAAAGGGATAGGAAAACCATCTCCTGACCTTATAAGATTTTATTTTTGAACTCTGCCACTTTAAATTGTAAACTAAAAACTTAATAATTATTTATTTATTTATTTTGAGTTTGCTTACATCTTTTTACACTCATACCTTATACTACAACTAATCTAGAAGTAAACGTGAGTAAAGCCACATAAAGTGTTTTATTCCCATATGAGCTACTCAAGTAATTATGAAACACAGGACAATTCACAACCGCATTTCAAATGAAATTATTCCCAATCAAATGTTTATCCTAACCTGTCGTCTGCTGTAAATACAGACACAATAGAATTTTAATTGTTTATTGATAGGACGGATCTGATATTAAGCAAACGAAAGGCTAATAAGAAGAGCAAGACAATGCTTTTAGTTGCAAAAGAATTTCAGTTAAACCAAAAACGAGCTAACACTGAAAGCTAATTCCGCTAAGTCCATCCAGCAATAACAAAGAAAACTAGATAGGTGAATAAGTTGATAATGAAAAATATCCTTTTTAATATTTCTCTTAGTTTTTGCCTCATCCAAATAAAAATTACCAGCCAGAATTACAAACAACTTTTAAAAGTCTTTTTGAACAGGCTCGTGAATAGAAACCACGAAGCTGTTCGAGATAGAAACGCTCAAAAGGATATTTTTGGTCAAAAAAAAACTTTTATGATTTTTTTTAATGCAGGCGTCGCGTCCGTCGTTCGCTTCGAGCTCTTGCCAAAAAATAATTAAGTGGCGGACATAAAAAGGAGATAAGACACACTTCGATGTGTTGAGGTGTGCTTTATAAAGGGATGGAGGGAAAGCGCTGGATTAATTATTATTTATAGAGTTGTAGATGTTGTTGTAGACATTCTGAAGTTTAATTGTCATTTGAGTGTCGATGTTTATGTAGGACTACAAAGAAGTATTTTATTCTTTTATTATATGTGAATCTGACAAACATAGTTTTGCAGTTACAGGGTTACTCCGCCGGGAGTGATTAAGCTATAGATAGACATCTGTCTTTTATGTTTCAGTTCAAATTCTAAGATTCCATAGGCTTCTCAGTATTCGAAATGATCCGTGTTAAAATACCGGATTAAGTACTGTGAACCGGCACTATTCAATGAAAGAACAAGATAAAATTGTGCCCGAGAGTAACATAGTAATTATGCCTTATGCTTCTATAAAAAGCCACTGTAATAAAGTTTTACTCAGATTAGTACTTAACTAGTCGAAGTTTAATTTCCACATGAGGACTGTGATAACATATTTTCAGCATTAAATCGTCAGCTCATTTTATGTCCCCACTGCTGGGGCACGAACCTTTTCTATGGATGCATAGGGAGAACGGGCCATAAACCACCACGTGATTTGATATTAAAACGAATGCTATTAGAAAGCGTTTTACCAGAATCTACGAAAGAAATGTCTTTCTTATTCCAAGCACAGTACGAATATACCTACTATATGATATGTCCCAAGAGACAAGAGTCGAGAACTCTTTACTAATCTCCGTTTAATATCAGACGGATCTAACTTTTAATCACAGTCCGTAAATGTCTTTCTTTTTACGCCTTAGCTACGGAAGAAATATTCTACTACAAAATATTTATAAAATAGAGGTGGGCCGAGTACTTTTATGAATCACTCTCATTGTGAAATGACGTGCCGTAAAGTAAAGAGGATAACAAAATCGTACAAAATTTATTGTAATATACGTACAGTCACGAACAAAATTATGTAAACAATTGTAACTCTTACTCATACAACTCATACAATGATGTGAAAGCGTATACATATCGGTGCTCACGACTGTACAATGCTTACTCTTGTTTTTAATTAAGAAATTGAAACAAGCGTATTTAATTGATATTTTAGAAAAACATAAACAATCTGTCACTAAAGCCCAAATAACTAAAGTGTAAAGTCTACTTATTTTACAAGAAGTAACAAAAAGCATTT
This sequence comes from Eudonia mercurella, assembly GCA_963082485.1. Classification (NCBI taxonomy): domain Eukaryota; kingdom Metazoa; phylum Arthropoda; class Insecta; order Lepidoptera; family Crambidae; genus Eudonia; species Eudonia mercurella. The sequence goes on from OY720022.1 coordinate 25,725,172, forward strand.
TAAACCAGTAGTCGGCAGGTTTTACACAAAAAAAATCTCCGGCAATTTAGCGCGCAGCCCTCGTTGACGCACTCATGTGTAAAACTGTTTTCGCGCCTCCAGCCCACGTAAACCTAAACCGAGTAACTCAGCCGAGTACCTACTCGGTATGGCGAAACTGAAACCGAGTAGAACTCGATACACGGTTATTCGATATAACGTCCCCGCCCGATCCTCTAAATGTCACTACACATTTACAGAATACACTAAACATGCACACTAGCTTAGGTCCAAGACACCGTACTCGTAGAACAAGGGTACGAAGAACCGGTTCACACGCGCTCTATACCAGGTACAGACATGCACCTGGGCGCTTTTCTCCTCCTCCACGGCCCGGTCTACCCGAGCCGAGGTCCGAGCCTTTAGAGGCGCCCTCGGGTGGTTCCGCCCCCCGATCCGATCCGAACCCTTCGGAGAATCTAGTAGGGCACGAGGACGCGCACTAGTGCGCGATGCCGTTTCCTCTAGAGAACCTCCGAAGGTAATTCGTTTCACACGGCTTGAGGGACCCTTTACGTTCCTCGCCGCCCCCAAAAAAGCCCGGTGAAGCTGAAAATGGCGTCTGAGGCAATCAGCAAACTCTCTCAAAAAAAAAATCGATATAACTTGTACTCGGTACATCTCTATATGTACTACATTATCACATGAGTATGGTGTATCCGAGCTCGAGAGCTTAAAGTCTGGCGCTTTTAACTAAGTAAGGATTTTAAGTCATCTCCTTCTTTTTGTTTTGTTTGAGGAGCGAAAATTTTAACTTCGTCTGTGTTGGCAATGGATCGATTCTAAGCGGGAGCAGCGGGAGTACATATTGTGCTTGGTTTGTTTGGCGGTAGTGCTTTTCAATACACCTAGCTCTAACATCATTTGATCTTAGTCTGGCACCGTAACAACAATATTACCAGATTATTGTTCTGTTAATAAATAGTTTTTATGAATATGGTTATATGGTTGATGTAAAAAAAATTTGGATTCAATTACGAGAAAGGGAATTTTATCATTATACGAGTATATCAATACTGTAATAAGGACTCCATATTCTTAACCAACAATAAGTTATAAACTGAAAACTATTAATTTTATTTTTAATATTTTTAAACTTTTTTTAATAATGTAGGTTAACCACAGTTGGATTTACAGCATAATCGAAACCTAAAATAATTATCGGTCAGCCAACTTCGCGCCGAATGCAAATAGTATGCATTCAAAGCTTGCAGCCGCACGGTAACGACCTTGATCAGAGCGGCGCGCCGGCGGCGCGGCGGCGCGTCGCGTCGCCGACCGCTGCTGTCGCGGGGCGGTGTGTTGACCCGCCGACCGCAGTGTCGCGCGGGTGTGTTAACCCGCAGACCGCGCGAGCGCACAACACCGCAGGACCATTCCACCAGGGGGGCCATCCCACCGCACTGCCCGCTTCCCGTTCAGCAACAACAGCGGTAACAACAGATAGTTTTTTTTATATAATGGCTTGGTGTGATTCGCACATTTAGCTAGTTTCAAATAGGGAGATATTGCTAGACATTGCACAATATTTTCTTTATTTTCTAAAGACTGTTTCAATTTCGACGTTTCGTGTTAGACCGCTGCCGTGCGGTTTTATATTAAACACTAGCCGAACGTCTGTTTTAATATGGAACGCAGTGCAAACATTTTTTCCGCGACCTTTAAACCTTCAAGACTTAAGATCACTTAGATCTTTAGACAATTTTAGGTGGCTGTTTAAAAAGTACTAGCGTCACCTCACGCGGCTTAAGGGGGTTATTGGTGAACACGAGCAGAAGATTCCAAGCGGGGTGGGGACAACTCAGACCGTAAAACAATATGTAAGTAAGACAAAAGAGTATTGATTTCTAAATGTCTACCGCTAACCGCCTTCGCCCGTTCGAGGTGTCGATGAACTTGTCCCCCTAACTTGGCTGCCGATGGAAAAATCACCCAAGTGTATAGACGAGACCATTACAACTAAGGATCCCGTCGACGCGTCGTCATACAAATCTATTGTACGAGTGACTTGGCAAACGCTACTTGACTCAGATTGGTTTTCCACCAGAGCCGATTCTGTGGTTAAGACCACCAGTGTCAGACCCAGAGGTCCCGGGTTTGATTTTCAGCAGGGAGCTAGCTATATGTAGTCAGTTTAGTTGTATGTTGTCCGCCTGGCTACCTACCACCATCTTTTCTAAATATGTCACCATAACAACAATGTTTATAGCATTGATGTGTTCCGGCAGCTAAAATAAGATAGCCAGTGCCTTATCAGTTGAGGATTCCGGGTGAACTTCGCTTTCATCTTCGGTCTTATAGCTAAACATCAGATAAGATGAAGACCAAGTACTTAGCAGTAGGTAACAAAAAAAACTGTGCGTAAGTGGTGCACGAGGAATAATTCCACCAATAGGCGTACTCCATTTTACAACGCAAAGGAAAAATTTGTAATTCTATTGGTGGATTTTTTCCTGGCGCACAGCTTTACCTAGCTCGCACAGCTCTGGTGGAAAAGCAGTCTTTTCACGGTGTGTTGAACTTGCTGGCATAGTGATAGTGACAGGGCTACCTCAACTGCAGTGAAACGTCAACAATGGATACTATACTAAGGACACTATAGTCTATACTTTTTCGGTGACATTGACCTGGGAAAATATTTTGCTTCAAACTTCAAACTACTAAGCGAATTTTAATAAATCTATCTATGCATAAGGATAATAAAGTTATTTAGTTTTTAGTAAGTTAGCAGACACAATTTAAGTCAATAGAATTAATTTGATTTGAACTTTACCATAAAAGGCTTCAAGTCGCATAAATTCAGCTAAATAAATGTTTTTTTTTTAATTGTTTACTTACTAGTTTAATTGAAATTGTATTATTGGTTTGAAACATACTTTTACGAACCTTCGTAACTTGGGATACCGAAATGCATTCAAGCCCTTAAAGTGAAGACTTTGATCCAGTGCGTAAAGTATTATTTACCAAGTAAGACCTTGGTCAACGACGCTAAGCTCACTTACACCACAAAATAAGGAGACTTGAGAGGGTAATCTTCATACTAGATATAGACTATGTGTACGTTTCTCTAGCGCGGTATATAATATACTAGCTGACCCGGCGGGCTTCGTAATGCTTTGACAGTTTCCATCATTTAGTTAAACATATATCAATGGTTTCCATGACAACAAAACAAACAAATCATTTTGTATTGGAAAATTAAATTGTCATTTTTAGTATTTTATTTAATATGTATTTTTTTTAATATAGCCTATGTTACTCAGCGCTAATGTAGCATTCTAATGGTGAAAGCATTTTTTTAAATCGGTCCAGTAGTTTTTGAGTTTATTCGTTGCAAACAAACAAACAAACAAACAAACATACATACATACATACATATGTACATACATACAAAAATACAAAGGTTTCCACTTTATAATATAAGTATAGATGAAGCTTGCCGTCTGCAGTCTCCTTATTTCCTGCTCGCACTGACCTGCCGCTAACCGCAAGTCCGCAACGCGCAATCATCCCAACACAACTATGTTAACTTATCTCGAGTCTAGGGCTACCCCGTGCTTAATATTTTGTCTAATAAGCTAATAACTTAAAAATCAATTTAAAATCCAATACCATAATTATCTATATATTAATACGTGAAGCAAAAGCTATAAAAGTACCCGTTTTTACGAAAATTGCGCAGACGGAGGAGTATGAAATTTCGCACACTTATAGTTTATTAAAAAAAAATAACATTCGGATGTTTTTTTTTTAAATTATGCATAAAAAATACATTAATTCAACAAAAACAACATTACACACACGAATATGTATTTGACACACACGTATTGTCTTTAATGCGGCCGACATCTCTAAATGCCACACCAAACTCACATTCTATCTTTTTAAATGTTTTATTGCTTAGGATACAATCCTTTCAGCCTTAATAAAATTACGGTCGAATTTTGACCACTGGGCGACCACTAGTAATAAAAAATCATTAAGGGTGGCGTCTCGTTTGCATAATGTCAAATGTATTATTAACTACATATGTTATGTCTGTAGTAAAAGGCACATGTCAAGCGTTTGTTAATGTACAGGTACTATTTTATGTTTGTTCCGTAGTCGTAATCGCAACAGTCAAACGCTAAAATATCTATTTGTTAAAGGAAACTATTTTAGAACAACAACGGCAAAAAAGCTTCAGTCACTTTATTAAAATTAGGCTTTCTCTGAGCGAGTACCTAAAAATAATATAAAAACAAAAATATTTCTAAAGTTAGAACAGTAGTTTTGCCAATTTTTGTATTAACCTTTACTGTCCCACTGCTGGGCAAAGGCCTGCAGTTAACGGCCTTAGATGACTAGTCAGTATTATCATAAAAAGAATCGATAACATAAAAAACATGTGATTACAAAGTGCTGCTAGTCCTCTAGAAATAACTTGACGGGGTGTAACTGTACAGTTATATGTACATACCAAAGTGTACATCCGTTAACCAATTGTGGCGCACACAGGTGCGGTTCTAAATGTGTCATATAATTGGCAATAAGCATCAAGCGCTAATGGACGCCAGCACAAGTTGGAACGTATCGATCTAAACTAGAGGAGGATTGAGTTAGTTAAGCATAATTAATAAATGTCTGAAACGAGCCACTAGCTACTATCTAGTTTATTGCCGGGCACTTCTCGACGGTGACTGCATTCGGAACCGCTCTGGTAGAAAACGAATGTTTACTGCGAACTTTATTTACCATTTATTAGCTCACTTTTATTTTAGTCATAAAGTATTTTCAAATGTTCCAGAGTGTGCAGTGCTAGTTTTATTCTCAATTCAAATACGAGAATTGCACGAATCAGGACTATTCGAAATGCTTCGTGTGACGGAATATGTGTGCGAGCTTACTAAAATAAAACTGGTAAAACTTTTTGTCATTGCTGACGGCCCTACGAGCGCGGAAGGGCACGTCCGTTAGCGAGAGACGGATTATCTGCGCCACAGGTCTTCCGAATGTGCCAAATAATTGATCTACAAAAAACACATTGGTTTTCCGACGCGAACACAACACGTCCAAATAAAACACTGCATATATTATTCGCGCATTTTAACATTAAGTATATTTAAGCGTTTTAAACCTATTCGTAATCACAGAAAGATAGCCTTTCTTCTTGGGTTTGAAACATTAAAATAATATTCTACTAATTATACTACTATACCTACTTATTATACTACTTATTGTACTACATACTACTCAGTTTACTAATTATATATATGCGGACACACAATACTAATCGAATACATTGTACGATAAGTGTTAGACAGCCCTGCGCAGGCGCAACTAACTGGGGCGCAGGAGTCTAATCTGTGGCAGGGGACCATCTCCGCCAGGTCATAAGTTATGACTTGGCGGAGACTCATAACGCCAGATTAGAACACGAGCCGCGTTCTCTATCCGGTACTCAGTCTTGAAAACGTAGACAGAGACATAAGTCTCGGGAGAGTTTTTATTCCAGATAAGTAACCGGAGCTTAGATCTGTATTTAATACTTTATTTATATATTAGGTTGGGGAAAAAGTCTTTTCGCATATAGTACCTATGCATGAACTTGTAAAAAAATCTTTTTGGCTATACTATTTGTATCTGGCTGGTTTTGGTATCATTAAAAGTTTAAATTTTAAAGAAGATAATTCCAAATTCAAAATTAGGAAAATGTGTGATTTCCATTTGTTTTTCTTACTGTCAAGATGAGTGAATCTAATGAAGAAATTCGATACATTTTAAAATTTTATTATAAAAAATGTAAAAATGCAACGCAAGCCGCGAAAAAAATTTGCGATATTTATGGACCTAGTGCAGTGTCTGTGAGAGTAGCACAAATTTGGTTTAATCGTTTTCAATCCGGAAATTTTGATGTCAAAGATGCACATCGCTCTGGTCGCTCTATTACGGATAAAATGGATGCCATGTTTGAAAAAGTGGAGCAAGATCGGCATATCAGTAATTACGACGTAGCTGAAGAACTGGGAATTGACCACAAAACAGTTATGGCGCATTTGAAAAAACTGGGTACACAAAAAAGCTCGATATTGGGTACCTCACGAGTTTACTGAAAGAAACCTAATGAACCGTGTACTCATTTATGATTCTTTATTACGACGTAATGAAACCGAACCATTTTTGATGAAGCTGATAACTGGTGATGAAAAGTGGATCACGTACGACAAGAACGTGCGAAAAAGGTCGTGCTCAAAGGCCTATCAGGCTTCACAGACTGGCGAAACCCGGGTTAAATCGCAACAAGGTGATGCTGAGTGTATGGTGGGATTGGAAGGTCTTATTCATTATGAGCTGTTAACACCAGGCAGGACAATCGATTCTGAACTCTACTGCAAACAACTGATGAGATTAAAGCAAGTTGAGAGAAAGCGGCCGGAATTAATCAACAGAAGGGGTGTAGTTTTTCATCATAATAACGCTAGACCTTACACATCTTTAGCCACTCAGTAAAAATTAACAGAGTTTGGCTGGGAGGTGTTAATGCATCCGCGGTATAGTCCTGACCTTGCATCTTTAGATTTCCACCTGTTTCGGTCTCTTCAGAATTCTTTAGGCAGTGTCAGGTTAACATCACGAGAGGACTGCCAAAACCACTTGTCGCGGTATTTTGATCAGAAGCCCAAAAATTTCTATAGCAATGTACCTACCTACAAGATGGCAAAAAGTTATCGATCAAAATGGCACCTACTAAAGTACATACTTTAGTTAAATGTAAATAAACTACATATATTAAAAAATGTTCTGAATTTTCTTACAAAATGCGAAGAAACTTTTTCCCCAACCTAATACAATGACCACCAAACAAGTGGTGCCATCGCACTGTGTTGCAAAACAACATCATCATCATCATCATCATCATCATCATCATCATCATCATCATCATCATCATCATTATCATCATCATCATCATCATCATCACCAGCTCATTTTATATCCTCACTGCTGAGGCACGAGCCTTCTTTATGGATGGATATGGAGAACGGACCGTAAACCGTAAAGTAAAACATACACTTTTACGGATCTACTCGCATTTATATTACACATTGATCTAGATTATTTTGTTTTCCTAACGTTTTCAACCCTTTGCAGGGGTCCGTGGTCACAGGAAGACTGAGGTGTTGGTCGTCTCATAATCAATAAGTTACTTGCATACCCTCATTTCAATTTAATCGGGTGTGTTACGCAGAAAGAGCTTAGTACAAAAGTATTAGTTGCATTTTTGTAATATCGAAATTTTTGGTGGTAGTATTCTACCCATAATTTAGTATGGATGGCACCCACTCGTTGCCTGTTTATTTCAGCCACCAAGGCCGCATTATTTTCCATCTCTCCGTGTTAAAAGGTATCCAACGAAATTACGGGGCGTAGAAGCATAACAAATTAAATTTCAGTATAGTAACGCAGCACGCGGTTGCTAGCGTCCACAGAGTGCCGCCGGCCACTTTCCATTAAAAGGGCACGGGTATACCGTGCCCATTAAAAAAAGGCGACGACACTGTATTACGAGCATACTGTATACACAGACGTGTACACTGCTGGCTGGTGTGATTGAAAAGGAACACCAAATATTTTTATCACCTAGAATTTGGATATTTCGGTTGTTATTGTTTCGGATAAATATTTTTTTAAATCTTAAGGGGGTGCCGCGCAGAATTTCGAAAATTTACGTGTTTATAAGTCACTGGTGCCAAGCACAGAATAGGTCATATACATTAAAAAGACTAGTGTAGGTTAGCTTGATCCTTTCACAAGGCCATGGTTGTCTTAGAATTTGAAACAAATACCCAGAAACTGCATGAACAATACCTAAAAGTAATGATATCTAAAAACTTATATTTTCAGAAACTTTGTAAATATAGCACGTGAAACAATAATCCGACATCAAAATGTTTGTATTAATTTTCCGCAGGCCACTGTTGTCTTATTTTTCATTAAAAAAATATGAATATGAAAATATTAAGACTTTTATTATTTTTTACTTAAACGCCTATGATTTTACATAAGTGAACATTGCACCAATAAATCACCAGCCTAATTAACCGGGGTCACTCTGGTGGCACGTGTAGGTATGCGCTACGGTATTTAGTGGGTATGCTCACCTACTCCCAAATGCCCATCGAGGCAACAGCGACTGAGCCGGGAGGCTGGAGCTGAAATCCCAAACTACCATCCGCGTCTCGCCTGAAGCTGCGGTACTCTGTCTATAGCAGAATCCAGAATACCGCATTGCAGCGGCCTTAGGTCGCTATAGCACGTGCTGAGGCGGGGCCTACTTGACCACATTTTCTCTTTTGTTATATATATATACATAAGTATATAGGTATATATATTTACTTACTAATAATAATGCTACATATATTACTACTACCACTACTATATTTTTTTAACATCTAATTAATTTTTGTTGTAGTGTGTGCCAATAAATGTATTTTCATTCTCTTTCTTTCTAGCATATTATTGTATTTATAATTTGTTTGGGTGTACTCAGAGCGAGTTCGCAAGAACTGAACCGTTTATAATTCGTTATATAAATAGGTAAACAAATATGGATTAACTAGCTTTTGCCCGCGGCTTCGCACGCGTGGACTACATGCTTTTCCTTAACATTATTTTAACAGTATGTAGAGAAAAAGTAGAAAATGATGATGATAAAAATAATGTAATGTGAACGTGCGTTTCTTAGGAGAGACTTATACTTACCTACTTTATCTATCATGAATACGCTGTATCCTTGCCCTGTCCCTATCCCTTCACTATTTTTGTGTTTATCCATGACTAATAGTCTAATACCTAATAAGAAATCATAATCATAAGTAAGTAATTAAATTAAAGTATTTCCTTATAAACAACATTTTTAACTATTTTGGATGTCGGTGCCAATATCACCAGACTATTCCCACAAGACGGACAAAATTTGGCTTTTTTCCGAATCAAATATGTGTCTTCAGGCTGCAACATTATTAAAACATGAGTAGGTATAAAAAAATGTAGTCTGTAGTTTGAATATCACTGTAACAATGTTATTATGTACATGTATACCTACATAATTAAATTACAGTATTATTTATTACTTACGATTTTTTGCATGTTCCTAATAATGTCAATATAATATGTTGCACTGCGTACTCCGCTAGAATACGTCCTTGTGACGTAATCGTTGCCAATTAACTGAAGCAGTCACAATCATCATCGCATCTAAGAGGAATGCATCCGCAATGCAATGCTTCTAATTTTTTAAAACGTGAATAGATACAGTACACAGATGAGTTCAACTCGTCTGTATACTGTACTTACCGTGAGCTCTGATTATGATACTGATAGTATGGTAGCCAGAGCTCACGTTAGGCGCCGCGGATTATACCTAGGTACCTACACTTACTTATTTCCTATCACTGATTCATTTATTAAGTAGTTAGAAACCCATCTACAGAAGTAATTGTTAGGTAATACATTCTTTATAGGATTCCTATTTTTGATTTGCTACACTACTGACCCCTTATGTACTTATCAGAAAATGAAATTAAAACGATATATGTAAAATGAAAATTATTTCGGTAAAATTGTTACACGTCAATGTTTAACATTGATAAGTTAGGTCTATCCCTATCCCGTCCCTATTTAATTCCTATATCTATGCGTTGAGCCATTTTATACTTACCAACAGACTGTAAAGACTTAAAAGTATTTTTAATAATTTTGCCTTTGTAAAGACTTTTTTACACAACATTTCATCCCGCATGATCCTTCCCCAAGGACAGAATTCCCAAAAAACCTTAATTTGCGTTAATCTTCAGCCCAAACCCAAAATTCGAAGATACTAACTCAAAACTGACCGACTTTTATACAAACTTTCATCCCTTATTTCACCCCCTTAGGGGTGGCATTCACAAAAATCCTTTCTTAGTAGATGCCTGCACAATATAAAGCATATATGTGCAAAATTTCAAGTCTCTAGACGATTTCATTATTCCCATGACTTCATCCCCCTTTTCACCCTCATGGGGATGTAATAATCAAAATCGCTGAGACACGTGTAATTAATTTTTTAATCTTCAGTCCAAACACAAAATTATAAGATCATTACTTCAAAACTGACGGATTTTCATACAAACTTTCACCCCCCTTTTAACCCCCTTAAAATTAGAATTTCCAAAAATCCGTTCTTAGTGCTCATCTACACTACTAAAGGAACCTACGTGCCAAGTTTCATGATTGTAGCTTCAGCCATTTGGGCTGTGCGTTGATGGTCAGTCAGTCAGTCAGTCACTTTCTTCTTTTATATATTTAGATGTAAATAGACTATAAGGAAGGTCATCAATTAAGTGCTTGTACTATCATATTAGGTTTTAAGTCTGTTATTGTACTCGTTGTATTAAGTTTGTCGAAATAAATAAAATAAATAATTATAAAAGGTAAATCTTGAAGGAGAAGGAATTAAGTTTATAATGTATTTATACTTAGGAAAGTATTATTTTACTAGTAGTACGGTAGCAGCCCTATGTGTACGGAAGTGCACATCCGTCGCCGCGCCGCCGGCGCCGCCGCGCCGGCCGGCGGGAGCGATCGCGGAGTGACGAGCGCCCGCAGCCACAGGTGTTTCCGAATCATGTGGCAAATGATGCCGTACGATTCGCGGCATTACTATGTCAATACTAGAGATACACCGGGTACCGGGCTAGGATCCGGTACCCGGCGGTTTCGGCACTTTTTCAGGATCCGGCCGGAACCAGATAATGATGCCGGATAACGGGTAAAGCCGGGAAATAAAAAAAAGGAACCAACTTTTTTTTAACTTTGCACTAAAATCAACTTATTTTAATGCCGGGTACCCGTTACCCATTACCCGGCAAAGCCAGAATCCGGCCCATCTCTAGTCAATACTACACTATAAGACACCAAATTTAAAAATATATGTTTTCAGGACGCACTGCTGCGTATATGGAAGCCCGTCCAGTATTCAGCACGGCCACTGAACTGAGATGCGGGACTCTTAAGCGTCAACGTGTTTTTGAAGTCAGTGTGTTTGAAGTTTCAAGTTCAAACAATAATTTCAGTAAATCCTTTCGTTTTTCAGATCTGCGATCGATCTGAATTCAAGTATTATTCAGATTTAAATTAGTTTATTTTTAAATCTTTATTTATAATTACAAAATGGAGTTTGTTCAGAACTTGAACATTAATTACACATCGTAATAACAACATAGGAATTACATAATCAAAAGTATACTAATACTTACCTACATGTCAATTAAAAAATATCTCTTACGAATATACAAACAAGTTTTAATAGCATTAAAGTCATATATGGAAATTAAACTTAAGTAAATATTTATCTTTAGTTTTTTACTGTAAACAATGCGTCGTAAGCTCGTAAGTGTGTTTGGTTACACAGAAACATCAAACACTTTGTGAATATCGCAATGCACAAAAGCATTTCTAAACATAATCTATCGTTTGTCGGGCCAAACCTATTACGAAAACCTATGTTCATAGCTAAATAAATACCCAATTACGATCGCTGCCTTAGTGCAACTGCGTGGTTTATTCCGTTTGTTAAGTCAAGCGACTAGTTTGAGGGAAAAGACATTCTGGAATGGTATTATTATAAATTCCCTTTAACACATTAATAAAAGTGGTTAACTCATTCTGCAAGCTAATATCTTGTTAGGTATCGGAGCTATGGGGCATTGAACCCGAGCAACCATCCGTTCGGCCACCAATGCATAAAAAACGTTCAAACATGTACATCATCATCATCATCATGTCTATAAACGTCCCACTGCCGAGTTAAAGTAAGTAAGTAAAAGGCTTAAGGTGCTAGTTTACTCATTGATATACATTTTTGAAGAGAGAGAAACTTTAATTGCAATTTATTTTTATATTGAAGAAAACGACTGATTTAATGCACATACTAACGAAGTAATAAAAGCCCAATAAATATACCTACGTGCGGTTCTCCGATCTCCGTAACAGCACAAAATAAGGAGACCCAGAAAGCAAGCTTAACACATAATATAGACCCTCTCACGGACACTGATCTCGGAACAGCTCGGAATAGTCCGAGCGCAGCTCTTGCGAGATTCCATGTCCGCGAGAGGTTTTGTCTATGTTTGTTTTGTTTACTCTATCGCGTTTATATGAAGCTTACCTTTTGCATCGTCCTTGTTTTGTGGTAACAGCTTCACTTGTGTTTACACAACGCCACCTACTGATCCTACAATACCAGCGGAGCTTGCAAAACACTGTTTGAAAACAGTCATTCGATTAGTGGGGACCTTCCACTTATAGAAAGAAAGAAATACATTTATTGGCACATTGGCAAAGTGTGGCCAACAAGGCACCAGCCTCATACTACAGAGACATGAAATATAGCTATAGCTATTTTTATAGATATGTTACACATGAAAGTGTTCGACAAAATCGGTTTCAATCATCGACTGAGACTTACTACTTTATTAACAACTAGCTGTGCCTCGCGGTTTCACCCGCGTTTATTAGTGCATGATCTATAGCATATAGCCTTCCTCAATAAATGGACTATTCAAAATATTTTTTCAATTCGAACCAGTAGTTCCTGAGATTAGCGCGTTCAACCAAACAAACAAACAAACAAACTCTTCAGCTTTATAATATTAGTATGATTAATTCGAAATAATTTGTATTTCATCGTATCATTATTTCAGATCGCTGAAATCTCTTATTCGATAAATGTGAAACTTCCATTTATAGTTAAGTTAAAAGTTCGACAAAAGTGGTTGCATAAATTAAGTTTGCTTGGAATCAGAGTTGCGCCTCCTTTTTCCAACTTAATTTTTGCATTTTAAAATATTTCATTGTAGATTTCGAATTGCGCAAATTTTCCATTCGATTAGTGCGGAGCGTCCACTTAGTTATGTTACACATGAAAACGTTCGACAAAAGCGGCAGCCTTTATCGATGTTCACTTAAAATTAATTTATTCGTGCCAATTAAAATATTTTATCGTAGATTTCAGATTGCGGAAAGGGCAATGGGCGATATGTAAAGTGAATTGTTGCCTTTTTCAAAATTCTTGCGCATGAACGGGACTTATTTTTAAACGGTTTTATTTAGCTTGCCTGTTTATTTATTTGTTTGGATCAAATCTAGTAATTGAAATTTGACCTCCTTCCTGTTGACGGATTGATCAGAAATTTGGTACACACCTTTAGTTCTGATGACAATATAATTCAATACATTCGGTATCATTGTAAATCCAAGCCGCTACATAATGGCGGGTTGCATATTTTATCACTACTACCTCAATATGGGTATCAAATGAAAAGGCTTGATTAGTAGAATAGTTTTTATGAAAATAAAATAAAAATACAATATGGCCGCCAACAAAATGGGAGGTTCATTTTTTCTTTTCACAACTTCTTCAATATCAAATAAAAGATATTGACTAAATGAATTAAAAAGAATGAGAAGTATGTAACAATATTAAAAATTAAAAACTTGACAATAAAAAAATAAATAAAGTTTTATTGAAAATAAAGATTTAAAAAAATTATGTAGACAATGTACTAAAAGCTAAAAATAAGACGGTAGGTCCTAGGTACCAGTCATCACATTACTGTCCTAATTAACCTAGGGCATTGATCAGACAAAAAAAATGAAATCGTTGGGCGTGTGAAATTTCTATAAAGTCAACCCCTATATGATAATAAAAATGCTATTTACATATTTACGCAGGTTACGTGCGCCCAACGCCAAATCCCTTTCTATTGCTTGTTGTTCTATTCTATTGTTTCATTAAAATCGGCTTATTTGAAAGATATTAAACGTTGAAGTTTATTTAAGAAAAGACAGCGTTTCACGTAAACCCTACTTGAAATGAGAGCAGAGGCGAGAGAGGACTTGAACTGATCCGCGTTTAATATTTTAGATAATGAGTTATTAATAACAACCAGAATTTTTATAAGTGAACTAAAAATAGGAAAATAGTTCTGTACTTAACGTTTGTTTGCTTGTTTAACAACATTACAGAAATCTCCAGTGTGTCGACCAAGGTAGCGTACCTGATCATTCGGCTGTCAAAGCGTTACAGCATGAAGGTCATTCAGGTTTACGCACCGACCTCGACACACACAGATGATGAAGGGGAGGATATGTACGAAGACATATCCAAAGCCTTGCATAACACCACTATGGCTAATTTCAACGTTGTTATGGGGGACTTTAACAGCAAAGTGGGAACCCAGACTGGCAAAGAAATCCCGGATAGGACCGTATGGTTATGGAGTTAGGAATCATAGGGTGCAAATGCTTGTCAACTTCCTCGAGAAAGAAGGGCTGTTCTTAATGAACTAAATGTTCTAAATTCTTTAAGAAGCAGCCTCAAAAGAAGTGGACATGGTAAAGTTCCGACACTGTGACCAAAAATGAGATCGACTTCATCATGACGGATAGCAAGCACATATTCAGAGATGTCTCAGTGATCAACAGGTTCAATACTGGATCTTAATCACCGACTCCTCCGAGGCTCTCTGAATATCAACTTGAATCTTGAAAGAAACCGTCTGATGAAGTCCACGCTCCGTCCTAACCAAATCCAAATAATGGCGGGCACCGAGAAATTCCAGCAGCTTCTCGGGGACAGATTTGTTGCCTTGGAACCCACTGATGACGCTAACGAGGCCTTACACAATCTGGTCAAAACGTTGAGGGGCATTAAGTCCTGCAAAAAAACAGCGTACTGGCAAGAAATCCAAACTCTCGGCTGAGACTCTCGGGCTAATGACAAGAAGACGGGAAACGACTTCTTCGGGGAGGTCAGACCTAAACAAGCAAATTGCGAAGATGGTACGGCGCGACCATCGGAGCTCCAACACACGCCTCATTGAAGAGGCGATAGAGCGAAACCAAGGGTCTAAAGTATTCACTCTGCAGCTTGGTAGGAGCCACCTGACGAAGCTTAGAACGCACGACGGGAGGACCGTATTGTCGAAGCCAGAGGTCTCCGGCGAGATAGAGGATTTCTATAGCCGATTATACGCTACACATGTCCCTCGTAACCGACGAGACGACCACGAATCCAGAGCCACCCTGACACACCACTACACCGACGAACTGCCAGACATAAGTCAAGACGAGATCGTGTTAGCTCTGAGACAGCTTAAAAATGGAAAAGCCCCCGGTGAGGACGGAATTACATCAGAGCTTCTGAAAGCTGGAGGAGCCCCTGTTATACAGGAATTGCACAAGCTCTTCAACGCCGTCCTTCACAGTGGGAGAACTCCAAAGGCGTGGAGCGGGAGCTTGGTGGTGCTCTTTTTTTAAGAAGGGAGATAAATAAACTTTTTAAAAATTACAAATCCATCTCGCTCCTGAGCCATGCCTATAAGCTTTTCTCACGAGTGGTCACGAATCGTCTCGCCAGGAGACTCGACGAGTTCCAGCCACCGGAACATGCCGGGTTTCGCGGAGAATATGGTACCATAGACCATATTCACACAGTGAGGCAGATTATACAGAAGTCTGAAGAGTATAATCAGCTCCTGTGTCTGGCTTTCGTGGACTATGAGAAGTCCTTTGACTCTGTCGAAACCTGGGCTGTTCTGGAATCCTTACAGCGATGCCAAGTGGACTATCGTTATATCGAGGTGTTGAGATGTCTTTACGAATCCGCCACCATGAGTGTCCAAGTACAGGGCCAGCAGTCCAAACCCATCTTAATTGCGCAGAGGAGTGTGACAGGGGGATGTCATATCCCCGAAACTGTTCACAAGCGTGTTGGAAGATTTGTTCAAGACGCTGAACTGGAAAGGAATGGGCATTATCATAAACGGTGACTACATCTCACACCTGCGATTCGCTGATGACATAGTTCTAATGGCGGAGTCGCTAGAGGAGCTGAACCAGATGCTGGACGGCCTAGCTTCAGCCTCGCGACGCATTGGTCTTGGCATGAATTTGGAAAAACCAAAGTCATGATCAATGGCCACATTGATCCAATACCGGTCGTCGTACATGGTCACCTTCTTGAAATCGTTTCCGAATACACTTACTTCGGGCAGATTCTGCAATTAGAATAAAACAATTTTGAGATGGGAGGCCAAGAGGAGGATCCAGCTGGGCTGGGCAGCGTTTGGGAAACTACGCCGAGTCTTCTTGTCATCCATACCGCAATGCTTGAAAACGAAAGTTTTCAATCAGTTCGTCCTACCTATCATGACCTACGGAGCTGAGACGTGGACACTCACGGTAGGGAAAGAGCTATGCTCGGAGTTTCTCTAAAGGATAGGATTCGTAACGAATACATCCGACAGAGAACCAGTCATCGACATAGCTCTAAGAATTAGCAAGTTGAAGTGGCAGTAAGCCGGTCATATCTGGCGAAGAACCGACAACCGCTGGGGTAAACGTGCTCTTGAGTGGAGACCACGACTCGGTAAACGTAGTGTAGGACACCCTCCGGCCAGGTGGTATTATGACCTGCGAAAGACTGCAGGCAGATGCTGGATGCGTCAAGCTGAGGACAGGGCGCTATAGCGCTCATTAAGGGAGGCCTATGTCCAGCAGTGGACTAAGATAGGCCGATAATGATGATGATGACTTAACGTTTAATTACTAACTTATTAAAATAATTGTTTTTTTGTGTTGTTTATAAGCTTAAATAAGTTATTGGTTTTCAATCTCATTGCCCCCTGCAGATATATTGATGATGTTTGCGTCCATTCTAAAATAAAGAAATAAGTTTGACATTTTAAATTTCCCTATGGAAAAATAAATGCTCATTCGATAGAAGTTGGATTGGCGTATCATCCGGCTCACCCTCGCCGGGGCTACATTTTAATAGGAATTGAGCAGATTTTTCAGCTAATAGGATAGAACGGAGAGCGGAAAACACGAACGTTGAAGAAAATATAAAATATTCTATTAATATTACTTTGCTCGAAAGCGCAGTGGTGAATCTGCGATTTCTGAAGTTAAGCAATTTAAGCTGGTTATCGGATACGTGACCAAGCATTTATCATTTATGTGTATCAGTAGCTCCTCCCGTGCTTCGGAAGGTTGTTAGTCACGCCCGATCCGACCCGAACCCCTTGGAGAATCTAGCAGGGCACGGGGCACGCACTAGTGCGTGATTGCTAGACAACCTCTGTCGGTGCTTCGTTTCACACGGCTTGAGAAACCCTTTAAGTTTCTCGCCGTCCTTAATAAAGTCCGGTGAAAATGCCCAGGGGCAATCAGCAAACACAATTGCAGGCTAACCGTAAGCGATGATACAATGGGAAATGCTTGTTATTCGATCACCAGTCAAACTGTAGGAAAAACTATTAATATGATTTTAAATAGCTTTACGCAAATTTTGATAACGTATTTGTCGACATTGAATAAGGCTCCTTTGGCTTACAAAGTAAGACGTTTGGCGGGTAGGACCACTACGATAGCATAAAGGTAGTGCATCTGATCAGGTCGTGGAGCGCAAATTCAAATATCGCTAATGAATTTTTTTCAGTAAGTACCTTCTTATATTGAAGCTCTATGAAACTATAGTTACATACCTAGAAGTGAAAAAAGTAAAAACAGCAAAAAGAAACTACTACGATTGGAGCTAAGAGGTAATAAACAGACGGAGACACATCCGCTGCGAGGTTTATTGGAATAGAGCAATTTTATTCACCCTAGCCGTGTTTAATTAAAAACGAACGCAAGGTATTGGTTTTATTGCGCTATGCCGCTATGAGCGACGGACCTTTTTTATTACACAATTAAAACATTGAATTATAAACATTAATGATATTATATAAACAGGCATTTGTACTGGACTTCAATTTTGTCGTTTTAATACTTCCATAATAGGTATGGTGACAACAACAATAATTACTTCCGTAACAATTACCGTATAGATGAAATTCACGTAACAGTTCTTTAAAACTGTTACCATTTTTTATTTCACATAAGCATGAATTTTTGTAACCTAAGTTATTAATAAACACTCAATTGACAGAACCAAATAATGACGTCATAGTTTCTATTCCTACTCAATTTCTATTGAAAAAAAACCTAACCCAAAGAAAAATCACAATCAGTAAATTTCCTAAACCAAATTAAAAACACAACAAAAAAACAATAAAGTACTCTGACACTAAAAAGTTATAAATAATCTTTTTTTGACTCAGAGTTAAATCACATAAACAGTTTAGGACCTACCCAAATATAAAACTACAAACAATATACATCGATATCTGTACAGACAAAATTTACTCTAAAATTATTTATTACAATATTTACAATAATCATAAACAATAAGGCCCACTTGCGCATTCCAAAGTTAAAATATTTAACTCAAGGTTAGGTGCTAGTCCAAGGTTAATTAAAAATTTGTCTTGCACTAATAAGGGTTAACAATAAACCCCAGGTTAAAACGATAAATATTTAACCCGGCCAAATCGGAGGGTTAAGGTCCTTAACTCTGTGTTTATTTATGCAAAATGTCAAATTGTGAGGTTAGAGTAAGTTTGTTGCCAGTCGGTGCAAAGAAATAAAATACTTTTATATTGTAACATATTACTAATCGTAATCACACACCATAACCATAGACGTTTTCGAATGGAAAAAGAAAATGTTTATTTATATATTCTTTATTGCACAAAAAAAAGACATACAGAGAACATTGTTTCATATTTTTTCCATTTTTTGGTCCATGTAAACGACATTTTTTCGTATCCATTATATCCGTTATAATGTTTTATCAGACCTAGATGCTAACAAATTGTTAAATAGACCACATGATGAGAAGGCTTTAACGGAAATATTGAGGTTACGTAACCTGGCCAGTCCGAATTAAAGCTAATTATGGCTGTGTAGCAATTGGTGCTGTATGTACAACTTTTTAAGCTCAGAAGGGTTATGGAGACGTCGAATGAAGAATGTTGCCGATCATTTTAAGTTGAGCCGTTACAGTACACAAGCTGTAGGGCACCACACTCGATATAATTAAGACACCGTTTATGCGTTTATCAAAATTTCGTTCCGTATGGCAGGTGCCTTTTTTTTACCTAAGTCGTTGTCCTGGAGGGAGACTCGCCACGGTCTATATTATGATAATTAAAGAATAATCCCCTAACTCATGGCTGTTGAGGGTTAAGTCCTTCCTTCATCAGCTCACCTGATGAACTAATAAAGATATAACTAGAAGTATAAACGTGCATACAGAATTAAAAGAATTATCTTTTAACTCTTAACCGTTAAGGAGTTGACCTTTCATCATCTACCCATCCACACATGATAATGACTAAGTACCTGACGCAAATATTGGTGTAGCGTTGGAAAATACACTAAAAAAGGTTATATATGCCTTTAAAATTTAAGGAATGCCCTCGATTTTTCTGGGATCCTATCATCAGATTTTGTCATGGTGACAATGGGACCACTCAGCAAGCATTTCCTTTCGAACAAAATAAGAATTTTCAAAATCGGTTCACAACTTACGGAGATATCGCGTAACAAACATACAAAACAATTTAAAAAAACATTTAGTCGAATTGAGAACCTCCTCCTTTTTTTGAAGTCGGTTAAAAACGTTTTGACAGTTGCTAAAAAGTTTCTCTATTGATTAACCTGAATGAAACCTGAATTAAAACATGTTGCAAACAGTTGGCGGAGCCGATATCCTTTTTGTTTCGTGTTCCCTGACTTGCGGAATTATGCCCACTGTTTGGAAACAATCTTTGGTGGTACCTTTTTTAAAGTAGTGACAGGCACGACGTTCGTAATTATCGAGGTATTTCAAAGCTTTCAGTTATCCCCAAGCTTTTCGAAAAATAATATACGATGAGTTATTTTTGGTGCTGAGACCATTACTAATAACATGGTTTTATTGACAAGCGGTCAACTGAAACGAATCTGTGCGAATTTGTTGATCAGGTACTTGTGGGTATGGACATGGGTTTCCAGGTGGACGCTGTGTATACTGACTACTCGAAATGTTTTGATAAAATTTCAGATTCTATTTTAGTAAAAAAAATGGAGTATACCGGTATACATGGTGATTCATTTCTGCTTTTGCTGGACGCCGTACGTAATGTTTTTCATCTGAAGAAATTAAATTAATCTTCGTCTCGTCAGAGAACAACACATGTTGCCATTGAACGTAGGTCCAATGTCCATATTTACGTGAAAACGCCAAACGTGCATCTCGGTGTTGTTTCTTTAACAATGGTACTTTCCGAGTCACTCTTCCGAACAACCCAGCTTCTACCAGACGTCGCCGAACGGTCCTCACAAATACCCCAGCTGTTGGTTCCGCACCAAAAACTTGATGTTTAATTAATACAGAGCCTAAAAAAGGCTCTTTCTTGGCTAGCCTCGTGATCGTTGTTTTCTTGGGCAGTTGTTTTTCGTGATCTTTTTTTCAGGGCACATTTGAAGTAGTGTTATTGCGTTTGAAATATTGCACAGCATTGGGCACCATTGTTTTCGAACATCTAAAATAATAAGCTATCTTTCGGTACGACCACCCACGCTCGAAAAAATTGATAATCAGTTTTCGTTGTGTTGCATCACAGATCTTATTTCTTATTTATAATTTTTGAAAATAGAATACGAATTCTCAATGTCCCTAATTAAATGGGCAGTGCGCACCAAGCGCGAAAACATGTAGTACGTATATTCTACTACTAGTGATAATTCGAAGAGGTTTATTGTTCAAGGCGATATTATTGTTTTTAAAAACGGACGCATAAATAACTAACATTATTTAAACGAATTAAATACCAAATTATTTTTATATTAATAAAAAATAAAAAATAGAATGCACAATTTGATTAATATATTCTTTTAATTTTATTAATATATTCTAATAGAATATAATATCAAAAGTGTAATGTAATTCGTTTTTTAAATCATCGTCATAAAAATGTTTTTTTATATCCAAATCTGGTATAAATAATTTTAACATTGTAACTTAACACAGTAGATCACTGAGTTACCGACTATATTTTTCCAAAATTTTAGTCAAATCGCACGAACAGCTTTTTTCATACATTTGGTCCGGGGTTAATTTTATAGTAAGTTAAACATAAGCTTGCCGAATTTTTATTTTTGATATTGATAATTAATTTTGCACATAGTTCCACGGGTAACTTAGATGAGAAAAATCAAACATCTATAGTTTAAAAAAGCGTGTAGCACCACGCATGTAATATTTTTTGGCACATTTCGACAAAGTCTATTTGTTAAGAGTTCCGGCCTGAACAATTCCCGGTTACAGTAGAACCTCATACAAAGCACAGGAAGTAACACGATTGAAAGCGCTTTACTGGGAGCACTAACGAATGAAAATGAACAGATAGGTGGTGCCTCTACAAACAGAGCACTAACACCGAATTGGTCGACAGCCTCTCGACATCAAATGTTTACAGTTCAATACCGATTAACATTAATATTGGATCGCGTTTTAGTTCTGATACTGACGCGACGCGACGCCCATGGCTGCGATTGAAATTAAAGGGGGCGTCGGCCAATCCCGAATTGATAAGCCGAAAGCCGGTGTTGGACGGATTGCACTCGGATCTTAAATCGGTTGATTGAAAGTTAATAAAATTGACAGTACCTACAGGCACAACACTAATACGGAGGGTAAACTGGAAGTTAAAATGGAACTTTGGTGATAAAGGGCTGTAATAGCAAAGTACTCAACAACGAAGGTGATTAATTTCTGATGACTCCTTAGGAATACATTCGCAAGAATAACTTGCACATTTTTAAGAAAATATACATCCAAACAATTATTTCATCTATACTAATATAACGAGAAAAGCTTTGTTTTTTTGTACGTATGTTTACAACGAATAAACTCAAAAACTACTGGACCGATTTAAAAAATTCTTTCACCATGAGAATGCTACATTAGCGCAGAGTAACAGCTATAGCTATATTTAAAAAAAAAAGCGGTACGAATTCCGTCGCGTCAGCTAGTGTAAAATAAACCTCTGCCTGTTTGCCTGCTCATAATCATGCACTGTCAATCACTAACATGCACCCCTGTGTGGTGCCGGGGATAAAGAATTGCACCACCCCATATCTTCCCGAGGGTATCGTAAAAGCCGACTAAGGGATCATTCCAGAGGATGGGCAACAGCATCTCTCTGAGGTTACTCTTAATCAACTGCGATCGCCAACCCGCCTGCCAAGCGTGGCGATTACGGCAAATACCCCTCATGGAGATCCGTGGGGGAGGCCTTTGTCCAGCGGTGGACCTCTTTTGGCTGAGATGATGATGAATCATGCACTTGATTATGCTACGCCTGTATGAAAATCGATTTATTACAACTAATCTTGTAGATTTGTTTGAATTGAATTGAACGGACAAAAGCAATTTTTGCGTTATTACGGTGATTTCGTGATTATTTCATATCAATTAATATTTTACAGTTTACGTACAGACGCCCCGCACATCAGTCTACCACAAACTGTCAAATTTCTTCAATAGACTTTGAAATTTATGCCTAATCATTAGGGTTGACAATGTATTGAAGAAAATTTACAGTTTTGGATAGGTTGATCTGCAGGCGTGTGTACAACCTACAGACTTCTTTATGTAAATATATTTTTAATATTTAGTAACAGTTAAGTTACAGTGGGTATATATAATAACTTACTTTACACCGGAGGAATATCTTCACCCGTAGGAAAGTTCCAAGCTGAAGTATGAACAAGACACTCAAACATAAATATGAAGCTAGCAGAAAAACATTGCACATGAGCAAATGAATAAAATACAATATAAATGATGACAGCACTAAATATTCTTAAATAACTTATGACTAAATGAATAACTTATGACACTACGACATCAACATCACCGATCGCAAATCGAAAAACAATACGTCAAATATGTCCGTCTCTCTCATCATCATTGCAATGTATTTATAAGAACCACATTTTTCTCAATAATAAATACATTAACTTAAATGAGACTTGTGTATTACTTTATAATATTTTTTTTAGATATTTAATAATTATTAGATAAGAGTTACCATATTTGTATTAAACAAGCGTTATTTACTCGTATTATGATTGCTAATGGTTATATAAATATTAACTCTCGTCTAGAATTTTAAATAAGACGTTTGTTGTAGGTTTTTGAAAGCTATCAACAATGATGAGTAAATAACAGTGCAGTTAATCTTAGTGCTTGTAGCTAAGAGGATTCATTGAATTGTTTAACTTGATAATTGAGTGAAATTCTGTTTAATTGTCGCTGTAAACGTTGCACCATTTGCATCGTTGGCCAATTATGTCAATAACACAGCGCTAGAACCAGTCATGTGCTCTGGTTACCACAGAACAATTGAATTCTATTGTGTCTGGGCCCGAAAGCGTCTGTGTATCTACGTAGTTATCTGGATATATTTTCGAAGATTGATACATGAAGATGGGCAAGAAGCTCTGGAGGTGAGACCTCTCAGACAAATATCACCAAAGGACAAATAATAAAACAAATTACTAATAAGCTTGGTGAAGATACAAGATCGTCAAAGAGATTTTCATCTTAATCTATGGCCTTAAGTATAGGCATTTTCAGCTTGCTGTAGGGAACACATATGGGTTGGTTTTCAGGTATGCGTCTCTCATTTGCGTTCTGTCATCATTTATCTATGTTATATTGGTTGTGAGGTTACATCTAAAGAGAGTTGGTCGCGATTGCGATTACAGTGTTGCGAAAATCCATAGCAGTTAGGCTATCGTAGTTTCCCGAATTTATGAGTACTCTAGTGACAGGTAATTGAGATCACAGTGGCCTCGTGGAAAAGAACGGTGGTTAATAGAGAGCTTTGTGATCCATTTGTGGCTTGAAATGTCTTGTCAACAGGTAGTAACATAAAGAAACCTTCAGAGAACAAAAGGAAGGACCCATGAAAGCGATATTGTAGATAAGAGTGCTGTCTCCGCGGGCGACTCTTTCATTACGGTCAAGGTTAAAGTTTGCTTACGCGAGTCCCTTCATCTGACTGTAGGAGTGTTCACAAGGAACGTTCGCTGAGTCAGAAGGATGTCGACCGTATGTTTGAGTAGAAAGTCGCCAGATTAGATACAATAAATAGTATATAATAATAATAATAATAATAATAATAACTTTATTTTCTCTCCACAAACACATGTATACAGTTCAAAATAAATTTCAATAAAGTTCAAAAAAATATATTATACAAACATGTAATTGCTTTTTAAAATTATAAGTAGGAAGCTTCCTGCTTCACAGCCAGCCAGTTGCCACCTGTACTAGCCTAAAAACGAAGCCAACTAATACACATTTTACACTACGGAATTGAACACACAAGGTCATATAGTAATATTGGTAGCCGCCACGTAAAACATTTGTTGTAAGCGTT
The DNA here is from genome assembly GCA_963082485.1 of Eudonia mercurella. NCBI lineage: Eukaryota > Metazoa > Arthropoda > Insecta > Lepidoptera > Crambidae > Eudonia > Eudonia mercurella. The sequence goes on from OY720022.1 coordinate 25,749,612, forward strand.
GTATGATATCATGTGCAAAAAGTTTATTAGTTTTTTATCAGTTAGGTAGTACCTAATTGTTTTTCTCATATATAAAAACTATTTTGGCTGATATTCCTCAACGGTGAGATGTATTTATATGATTAGCTTTAAATTTTTCTTTATAACAAGTGAACATACAAAATAAGCAAAATGGGATTTCATAAAATAAATTGTTAGTGATGTATCGAATATTCGTTGTCACCTAATAAGTACTTCAATGGCATGCGTGACTAATACTTTGTGTAATATGGTATGCACTCAATAATTGGTCCGATTACGCACAAGCACAAGCTTAATCAAAGTTCAGTTAAATTATAATTAGGGGATTAGCCAGAAATTAAATCATTTAATTAGCGGCCGGTTAGTTTGGTATTTGGATATACATATATTGGATTTAACTGTATCTGGTGTCGTAATTTCAATATCAAATTATTTTCATAAAAAAGTTTAGTATTGTATGAACATTTGTAGGTATTTGTCGAATAGTTTAAAAAAAAAGTTTGCTGATTGCCTCAGACGGAATTTTCAGCTTCACCGGGCTGTTTTGGGGGGCGGCGAGAAACTTAAAGGGTCCTTAACTTCTAAAGGCTCGGACCTCGGCTTGGGTTGACCGGGCCGTTGTGGTGGGGAAAAGCGCTCAGGTACATGTCTGTAAAGAGCGCGTGCGTGTACCGACTCGTCGTCGTACCCTCGTTCTACGAGTACGGTGTCTTGGGCCTAAACTAGTGTGCATGTTTAGTGTATTCTGTAAATGTGTAGTGGCATTTAGAGGATCGGGCAAGTTGTCGAATAATAAAACTAGTATCCGTAGGTATTCATTGTATTTATGTACATACATCAAAAATGTCTAGGGATCAAGTACATATTAAAGTATCGTTGCATTATAGAATTAATAATTTTTTTTAGATCGTTATTGATTCTTTTCAGTGAATTTCACGATATGAATGATTTTTTTTAAACAAGCAGAAAAATTTTTGCACTGGAAGTTAAAAAAAATTGCTACTATATGGAGCGACGGCGTCATTTGACAAGGGAAGATATGTTGAAAGCCGTTGGAATATTGGAAGCTGGTTCCAGACAACGTACCGTGGCTGCCGCCATTGGCGCTACACAGAGTGTCATAGGCCGCCTCTGGACACGCTATCGTATCACGGGCAGCGTGGCCGAGCGACATGGAGGAAGATCTCTTATCACCACTCGAAGACAAGGCACCGGTACATCCAAAATACTGCTCAACGGAATCGTACCATGACCGCTATAATGTTGACCACAAGGCTCCACAGCGCTTCGCAGGTTTGCTGATAAGCGACCAAACAAACCAATTTGAAACCATCTGGAACCGTTTATGCGAAGTGCGTCTGCGTTCCCCAAAGCCGCTGAGGGTTCCACCCATAGCACCCCACAATGGTAGGGCCCGTTTACAATGGGCTCGCGAACACCGAAATTGGGAGGTAGAAAATTGGCGCTGTGTTTGCTTCTCTGATCAATCACGTTTTGGTATGAGGCCGGATACAAGACGCACTCGAGTTTGGAGGACCTCTGGACGTCAAGAACGCTTGAGATTTTGTCAGGAAGTTCATCCATATAGAGGGGGAACAATCATGGTTTGGGCCGGTATTTGGATCGGTGAAAGAACCGATCTCATTTGGATCAGGGGCAACCTCAATGCTCAAATCTACGCAGAGAGGATTGTTTCAGATGTGATCCCCTTGCGAGGCCGATTGGGTGATTCGTTTCGACTAATGCATGACAATGCACGTCCACACACGGCTAGAGTCGTAACACGCACTCTTGCCGATTCTCCATCAACGTCCTGCCGTGGCCTGCAAAATCCCCAGACCTCAACCCAATTGAGCATGCATGAGACATGCTCCAAAGAAGAGCTCTGCCGAGTATGGATGCCGTGCACACCCCACAACAACTTTTTGACTTGTTAGAAAAAACGTGGACGGGTCTTCATCAAAGTGATTTGGATGAACTGATTTTAAGCATGCCATTACGCTGTGCTTGTGTGATTCGTGTGAACGGTAAAAATACAGAATATTATTATTTTTATATTTTACAATAACATTTTAAAAAATCAACCTTGTTCTGCTTTTTTGCCAATTAGGTGACGACCTTAACGTAAGCAAAATTTTCCCAATTTGTTACAATTGCAATTTTTTCCTAATTTTTTTTCAAATTAATAGGGATAAAATTGTTTAATAAAACAAAAAATAGAGCAAGAAGCCAGTCTGGAAAACCAAATTAGGTAAATATTATTAGAAAAAAAAATTATAGCTAAAAATGTACTATGTGTATGTCACTAACATTGGATATGATACTACAAACACAAAAAATGTTGGCAACGTATCTCAAAAATCTAGTAATGTAGGTACCATTGAATCTTATATTTTATTTATTTGGTAATTGGTATACCAGCAATATGTTCTGCTCTTACACAACACTGTAAAGCAGTTACATAACAGATAAATAACGTATATGTTCTAAGAAAAGGCGTATATAACAATTTAGTTTCGGATACTACTATAATAAAAAATTGTTTTGAATGTAACTGAGACTACAAATCGTTTTCATTTTGAGATTAGATATTGTTTTTTATGATACCTTTACTGGGCCCTTAGCCAAAGTAACATTACAAAAACAATAGCGAAGTTCGAAAAGAACAAAATGTATGGGATTGACATAAGCCGCGCTAAATCACGTGGTCAACGTAATGTCAATACCATACATTTATTATTTTCGAACTTCGCTATGGTTTCGCTATCGTTTTTGTAATGTTACTTTGGCTACGGGCTCTGATCGGTGAGCAAGGTTCGACATTATCAAGATAATAACGCATCTTGATAATTATCGGATAATTATACAACAGTGTTAGTCATATTATATGTTGTATTTTTATATCAATTTTTATTTTGTTGTGAATTTTTTGTGCGTCTTTCTTTTTTACCCCAATAGTTTTTTTTTATAACATAATGCTAATCTTGAGTACTTAAGTGTTTATATTGCAAGTGGCGTTTGCAACATTATGTTATTTAGTTTGCAAAAATAAGCAAATGTTAATGATAAAAATAAAACAAACAAAATTAGTTTAAATTTTGTTTATATATGCCAATGGTCACAGTATAATAAAAATATTCGTAAATAATTTAAAAACTTAAGAATGCTTAATAATTTAAGCGATTGTAACTAAAACAAAAACTATATTTTTATTTTGTATTTCGAAAGGAATTTATTACTTTGAAGTGACTGACAATCTGTGTAGTATTCTGCGCACAAGCGTATGGGTGCTGTAATAAATTTTCTTTGTTCGAATTCAGTGAAAATTTGCAAGAGCAATTTTTTATTATTATCAATTAATAATTATCCAACTGTTATTATCATGATAATTATCAGGATAACTATTATTGGTTTCATTATATCTGATAATTCATGATAATCAAATAATGTAGCCTGATGATAATGACGATATTGAATAATATATTTTTGAACCCTGCTGGTTAGTCCTAAATTATCAAGATAACTATTATTGGTTTCATTATATCTGATAATTCATGATAATCAATTAATGTAGCCTGATGATAATGACGATATTGAATAATATATTTTTGAACCCTGCTGGTTAGTCCATTAAGACGGCCTTTTGTTGTATGACAAATAAAGTCACAAAAAATATGTAAACATTATGAGATTTCGTACAATCCATCACCATTTATAATTAAATACAGCATATATTTACAAAATGGTGACATGAATAGTGAGTTCTTTGATCTACCACAAACTGTCAAACCTCAATAGACTTTGAACTTTATATTCAGCTTCTAAAAAGCGGCTGAATCGCCGATCGCCGATGCTAAAAGTAGCAAGTCTGCGGTGGCTCTAACGCATATGGTTGAACATTTATTGAAGAAATTTCACAGTTTTGGATAGGAATTACATATAATTCCTATCAAGCCGTCAGTACGTCACTCACGCATTCATGAATACTGAGTATCACTCTGCTCTATCACATGTCCAGCGAAGCGTGCCCGTATAAATAGAGCGACGAACAAAACCATAGCAAACACAATTATCCTTTTTGACTATTTAGTTTGCTTTTTAGTAATATGCTTATTTAACTCAACTAGTGGTCGCCCAGTTCTCGAAATTCGACCGTAATATTATTAAGGCTGCACGGATTGTATCTTTAGCAATGAAAAATTTAAAAAGATAGAATGTGAGTTTGGACTGGCATTGACGGGTGTCGGCCGATCCTCTTCCATTTTTGAAATTTTTGAAAAGAGTATATTAATATGCGTGTGTGTCAAATACTTACATGGTAGGGTAGTGTGTGTAATGTTTGTTTGAATGATTTAAGGCGAAGGGTAAGGCACACTAGCGCCGCTAATGGATTTAATTTGATAACTCCTAAACTGATTTTTTTTTCAAACATTGCGGACCTTCCGACACTACGCAAACATCTATTATTTAATAATTGTGCACTACTTTTAGGTTTGTTTTTGTATTTAATCGCTAACCCCAAAAGTGGCCATTGTTTGTGAATAAATGCGATAGCCCGTTTTGTGAATAAACCACGCAAGAAAAAGTAGTGCACAATTGTTAAATAAATACTATGGATGCTTTCCTGTTATCGGACGGTACGCAATGTTTAAAAAAAAGATGCGGTCCGTTAGTAATTGTCACATAATCAATTGGTGGCGCTAGTGTGCCTTCGCCTTAATGCATTTTTAAGGCATAATTTTTTTTTTAAATTAACATTCTGCATTCCTTCTCTATATAAACTATAAGTGTGCGAAATTTCATACTCCTCCGTCCGCGCAATTTTCGTAAAAAGGTGTACAAAGTTTTTGCTTCACGTATTAATACAATGTAATAAGAGTAACTAAATAACCTATGACTGTCCCACTGCTGGGCAAAGGCTTGAAATCAAGTCAATCATTGAAATCAAGTCAACACTACAATGTGAATTGCGGGTTGCTGATTAAAAACCCGAGCTGGAAATTCAACAGGACTTTTGGCTATCGGGCCGAACGCTTTGCCACCGATGTTTTAATAAGGTATTAATTAAAAATAATCTGAATATGTACTGTTGATGTTGAATTATCAACTACACGAAAATACTAACTAGGTACAATGTTTGTAAACTTAAATAAAGCCGCTGCGCTCTCGAATCGAACGTCCCATTCACTAAACGCCAGCCATTGGTCAGCGGTTTCTAATTGTCATTTTCACGGAACGCACACATTGCACCTAGGGATGCCACAACGCATTGTTGTATTGTATACAAACTGTGTATAATATGGTTATCTTATGATTCCTGTTGTATGTATAATTGGATATAAAAATAAGAATTCACTTGTAAAGTAAACTGTGCGTGTGAAGTAGGTATGACATAACTTTTTACTTATGTACATATTATACTTTCTTTTTCAGATTATTATATTTAGATTATTATTTTACCATCAATGTTGTTATAAACTTTAAAATGTATAAAATCTTTGACATAAAATTATTAGCTTTTTCTCTTTTTACCAGGTACGTAACAATAAACATAATATAATTGTATTCACATTGAGTCACAGACTATTTCTCTAAATTTTTGTTGCTTTGTATAACTTCCTGAACCCAACGGTACAACTAAATTAGTAAGTTCTACTGGCAGCCTCGGTCCGTATGGAAACGTGATAACACTCCACTCACTATACATTGAACGGCACGCTTCGTGTTACACAGCCAGCGTAGCATACACGCGAGGCAATGTACGATGGCGTTACGATTATTTATGTAGTTCCGTCACGTATCGTACAGTCACAAAATAAGGAGACCCAGAAGGTAAGCTAAATACGCGCTCGAGCAACAATAATGTAGAAGAGCAAAAATATGTAGACCTACATACTTGAGCCAACTCTGTAATTTTGACTAATATAATAACTAAATAGAATAACTGAATATGACGTAATGTAATGTAAATAAATATGTAAAATATTTAATTTACATGCATTTTTATTATTAAACGTAAGCATTGTGAGTAAAGTCATTATGTTGTAACAATAAGTTAGTAAATAATATTATGTAAATTATGAATAAGTTTGTAATGTACCTAAATATTTGCACATCGTCTCGCCACGATAGAATATGTTGGAGATGTCATCTGTAAATGTTATCATATTCTGCAAATAAAGATTTATGATTATGATTATGACCCCTTGCACGGACACGGATTTCAGAACAGTCCGAGCGCCGCTGTTGCGAGCACATCAGTAAATACCCGAACAGAAAGCAAGCTTCCTTATAGCGCGCAAAATTTATACCTACTTTGGTGAGGTTGCCACATGAAAATAAAATAAATGAAACAAAATATTTTATTTTATTTTTCATAAATTTATAAATTACTTACTCTCAATATTTTCTTTTTATTGTTTTTGTTTTCAATAAGTAACATTATTTCTTTTTTTTAGATTTAAATAAATTCTAATCTGCAATAAAGTCTTTTTTAAACACTGAATTGGAAAACAGTCACATGGCAGATCAAATGTACAGTAATTATACACGTTCTAAGATTTCAGTGCCAATATTTATAATGTTTGCTTTAAGATCGAAGTGTTCGTGAAACTACGTGAAATAGGCAATACTTTTATATTTCTATCATTGTTCATACACACTGTACAGTAATTAACCATATTTTACAGTAAACCACTCTAATTTTAATCAAACACAAGAAAACCTCAAAATTATTACAATATTTTACGAGCGATGACAGTTCACAACACGAAACAACGCGTGTGCACTCACCAAGATTGTCCGCTGGCTGTGCCGGCCGGTGTACACCGTTTGTCCTCTCGCGGCGTCGATGAGAGGCCACGCATACATAACCGTGCTACTTATGTAGTACCTAGTGTACTGTCGCAGCGCGCTCTAAGGAAGTTTGGATTCTGTGCGGGTATTTACTCATGTAGTTGCGAATATACACGGACGCAGTGTGAGGTTGTCGATGTGTGCGTTACTCGAGCGCGTTTGTGGACAGCTTACCTCCTGCAATTTCCATTTTTGTGGTACAGTGGACCGCTGCCACCGGTCATTTACGCGTATTGTATTATTGTGTACCCGTAAAGTTTGACACGAACGCGCGCCGGTTCTATATCAGTGAATCCGTACAGTTGGCTAATAAAGTTGTTGCAGAATTCTGTACTTTGTAAAAGCAGGTATCGAATCAACGTGTTGACTTGTAATGACATGGTATTCAAGTGTAAAGCTTATTTCTCAAGTTGTTATTTAAACGAATTTAATTTAATTTACACAAACGAATAATTATTTTCTGTAAGTATTAGTATTAGTATTACCAGAGAAGTATTTACCATTTTCTATTGACACGACTGCAGCTAAATCATATGACACTTAATAGTAGGTATAGGTTAATATAAGGACAACTTGTAATATATTTACGCTCATCACTATACTTACAAAATCTAAAATCATATTTCCCGCAAGTTCAATAAAGCTTTAGGCCAATTCCTAGCTTGGTATTTATTAGCTCTCAATGTGAGATTACGAAACATTTCATACGTTTTAAACTAAAAAAAACATAATAACGGCGTCACGGCATATGACCCTATTGTAATACCAGACAATGATTGTCAACCGTAATTTAGCAAAGTGAAAAAAGGCGTAATTTACAAAGCGCATACGCATATTGACAGCAAGCAATTCCCAACGGTGTCAAGGTAATACATTAATACAAATGTACTCTCTCGAAAAGCGATTATTTAGGACAGTTTTGTTAATAAATAACGGTCTTGTAGTGCGTGTACGTACGCTATGTAAACTTGCACTGACCGGACAATGTGGATTTTATACAGATAGGTAATCTTGATATAGTTTTTTTGATTATGTAAGTGCACGAGCGAACGCCCGCAGCTAAAAATTTCGGCTATCTATTATCTATGTATGTATGTAGAAGGGTTTCGCTGGGCGTTGCTTGATATGAGTCAGTCAATGAGTGAGTCAGTAGTATCTTTTTATCTGTATTGATTATTAACAGTATGCGCCCGGTTGACAGTAGGCACTGAAAAGAGTAGAATCTATCCAATTTCAATGAAAGAATATAGTTTTGATTGGACAGAAGCGTATCCAATAGATGACTATCAAACATGAACTTTTCAGCTCCTATCAAAACGATATACTTTCATCAAAAATATTACATAAGAATAGCGGTGACGTCACTATTATATTCCACCAATTGAGCACCGGACATGTAAAGTTTACAGAAACGCTTGTTTAGGTCAAACATGTCAAAGGTTTATTAAAAACACACGTTTGTGATTACTCTATGATTATTAGATCGCTCGACAGTTTTGAACATTAATAAAGCTAATCATAGACCCACTAAGGGCTATGGAGTGTGGTTAAAAACAATAATTAACAAGAGTAGGTTAATTAATAACTGCGTGATATGAGCTCTGCGTTATGGGCAGCTACGCGGCGCCTATAGAGCTACACGGTAGACAAGACAGTAACAAAATTAATTGTCATTCATGGAATGATAAATAACATTTACTGTCACTGTTACTGTTACATACATACATTATACTAATTATATAACCATTTAAACTATCATGGTCACTTGCATTAGAGTATGGAATTATATTATTCGATATTTTGGCAAAGTTGCTTGCGCTATGTTCACGGGAACATGGCGCATGCAACTTAATTTAAGTTTAGTTAATTATTATATTAATTCTAAGGTCAGTCTGGTTTATTTACAGTGTTATACAACAGCATAAAACAATTAAGTAGCTAATGTACTGTTGTTTCGTTAACTGTGAGAGTCTCTTTAAATATCACAAAGCAATCTTTTTCATCACCAATTTAAATATCCTACATTTAGGCACCAGCAGCAGCCAAGGGCCTCAACCTTAAGTTTGTTCAATCATAAAGTATCAATGTGTCGGGTAGCCTAATAGTTTGACAAACATTTTAATAATTGACAAAATCAGGACACCGATACAATATTAAGACTTGACGCCCAGCAGTAAGCAGAATATTGACTGGAGGCAGTATTTTTTGTTATTATCTTTTCTAGCCTATGCTCTATGCGTTGTTTGTGTAGATAATAGGTCTATGTTCACGGCAGTGTAGTGACGAGTTCGCGTGATGCCGCGTTCCGTTCGCAGTGTGTACATTTTTTGCGCTACGCCAATGGCGAGGCCATGAAGTGACGAGCTATTTTTGATACGGCAGCGTATTGCATATGCGACATGTCATGCGTTTTTTTTTCTATCACACAATCACTCCGAGTCCTGCGTATTCATTACTAAAACTTCTGGCATAATGTTAATATCATATCATTGGCTGGCTACAAAGGAGTTGAAGAAAGGTTAGTGTTAGAAAAGCCTGTGGTGGAAGAGATGCCGACAACGATATTCAACAAAGTATTTACTAAACAATAAGCGATTTTCGATATTTAAGATTATTTAGGTGGATAGAGAGAGCATAAATCAGGGAAGAATGGCAAAATTTTAAGGAGGCCTACATCTAGAGGATTAAAACTGCTGAGAAGTAGAAGAAGAAGCGATTTTCTAAATTCAAAATAACCTTATAAATGTTTCTTACATTGAACAAAGATTAAAAAGTTTATTATTATCCTTTACACTCTTTTGTCAGAAACCAGTCTCAAAACATGTTTGTGTACTCGGTTTGGTTGGTGGTAAGGCTTGTTTGTCCGCCTGGCTTGCTACCATAATCTTATCTAAATATGTCACATAACATCAATGTTTGTAGCATTGTTGTGTTCCGGCAGCTGGAGATAAGATAGAGCAAGTGAGGCTGGTTAGTGAGGCAGAATCCTATTCCACTAGCTGTCCTTGCATCTGGACTCTACGTCTGCTTAACATCAGGCAGAGCAGAGTTATATATAAAAAAACTCAATTCTCTCTAAAGACAAAAATCTCATTATCGTTAATAAAGGTAAAAAGGGCCAGCGTCACTTTTTAACCAGTTTTATTGTTCGCATTGATATGAAATTAATATTATTATTACAAAAAATAACTTTGTACTACAAAATAGTATTTAAAGTTAATACGTGTTTAAAATATTATGTCTCTGTCTAAAAATATTAGCTAAAAAGAGACAGAATCTGTTTTAAGCATTGTCTAACTTTAGCCATTGTTTTGTAGTAAGTCAGTAGGTACAGGTTTAAGTAGTCATAAATCGTCCCTACACCGTTTACGTTACATAAAAAAGTGAGCTGTCTAAACAACTCTTTGGGCAACGCGTCCAGTCCGCGGTCGGCGTTTCTATGGCCACACCGGCACCATGGCTCTCGCCTTCGCCGTAAGTATCAATCACGCGAAGAGCTGACGTCCTCAATTCGAAATTACAGTACGTCCGAAGAAATGGCACAAAAAAATTTATTGCTGTTAATAATACCAACACACTGCACGACCTTAAAACTCGTTGGCAGAGCTGGACATGGAAATGAAGACTACGAGTATGGCCGGCACAATCGGAAAATTGTAACGAAACTAGCCTCAGTTTAATCGATAATTTAAATAAAGGCAAAACAAAGTAACCCGTTAAAAACTTAAATTGTTTTTAATCTTACGTCTATAATAGTATCACGGTACCTACGTTAGGTAATGTGGTAGTAAACTACCTAAATTCTATCCCCACTGCTAGGCAAAGGCCTCCTCCATCATTGAAATCAAATCATCGCTACAATTTGATGGGTAGGTAATGGCTGAATCACCACGCTTTGCCAAATGCGGGTTTGGTTATCACAAACCCGTCGAAAACTCCGAAACAGAGGTTGCCCGACCTGGCAATTAAATCCGGTACCTTCTGGTACCGATACCAAATCCAGTAGGAATTCTACTAGGTTGGTACGTAGGATAGCTAATTAATAATAAACCTTCTTAATACACACTGCACTACCTTAAGTTTGAAATGAAGGCTTAAGGCGGCACAATCTAAAAATTGGGTCAGGAAGAAGATCAAACATAAACCTAACCGTTGTCCAATCTATAAATTAAATAAAACTACGTAGGTATATGTTGCCAGTTATAATGTTTTATTAAAAACATACAACAACGAGTATTTCTAATTGCTGTATAGCCGTGTTAGTATAGCTAATAATAAACACTCAATTGCGGTACACCGTTTATTACTGGGTACCAATCTGTACTAACTAACCACCACCGCTAATTATAAATAGCCATCAACAAAGATCTACTAAACTACACTAATCACAAACATCTTTGACTAATATTTATAACTACTGTAAGCTGCCTCAGCTACTGGTGTTAATCCAATCCCGTAAATGCGGAAAAATAAAAAATCTAAATATTTTTTCGCCCCACTCCCGTAATTTTTTTTTTCAATGGGATTCGTGATATTGCCCCCCTTTAATAGCAAAGGCTCAGAAAGATAATAAGGGCTCAGTTACATAGGTAACTAAGGGTTGATTTTTCAATCATCGTATAAAACTTATCCTTCTGATAAAGTATTACGCAATCAAGCTAAAATGTCACCTGTTTAAAAAGAAAAGTCATGTTTTGACAATACATTTTTAAAATGGTTATAAAATACTTTATGAAAAGAATAAGTTTTATCCGTCTATTAAAAAATCGGCCCTAAGACAATAAATCAGAACTCGTGCCGAAAAACAAAAGAGTTTCAAAAGTTTGTTGTATTAGAGCAGTAGAATCATCACCTGTTAAAATTAAGAGGACTTAGGGAAATGCTAACAATATTAAAGAGTGTTGATAACGATAGATTAACACTCCAGTGTAATTTTTTGTTGAAAATATCTGCCTATTAAGCAATACAGAAATTATTACAGCATAATAATAAAAATCGTAAATCATCATCATCATCAGCTCATTTAATGTCCCCACTGCTGGGGCACGAGCCTTCCCTATGGATGGATAGGGAGAACGGGCCATAAACCACCACGCGGGTCCAGTGCGGATTGGTGATTGTTAACGACTGCTAATGCAGCCGGGACTAACGGCTTTACGTGCCTTCCGAAGCAAGGAGAAGCTCAAGATGATAAGTTTTTGGTCACCCATCCGATGACCGGCCTTTGCGAAATATGCTTAACCTCAGCACTCGTAGACCGCTCTCCGGCTCGTTTGATGCGGGTTGGATTCCCTAGCTACCACCATCACTATCTGATATAAGTAGTGTGTATTCGGGAGTTCTGGCCCACTTGTATGAATAAAATCATCGCGTCCCCAACCCTGTTCTGGTGTGTCGGAAAGTCGTTTCAAGGGTCGACCAAACCTAAAAAAAAAAAAAAAAAAAAAAAAAAAAAAAAAAAAAAAAAAAAAAAAAAAAAAGAAAACCCCCCCATTTGAATCGATTGCGCTGGGTCCCACAGCGATATCTCTTGCCGTTTCCGAGTTACGTTACTCACGGATGGTCCTTCTTCGTTATCTAATTACCTCTATTGTTAACAATAAGACGACCCTTGCTCCTTATCTAATTGCCTCTATTGTTAACTATCACTGTGTTTTGGCGATTACACCGTCCACCGTCGGACCGTCCACAATTCTTTCTCATTATCTAATCACCTCCATTGTTCGTTAACAATTGACATTGAGGAGCTCGATGGCGCAGCGGCTAGCGCGTTCGGCTTGCGATCTTGCCCGCTAAGCAACTTTCGCAATGCCGGGTCGCCTGATGGGTGACCACTTAAAAAACATCTCGAGCTCCTCCGTGCTTCGGAAGGCACGTTAAGCCGTTGGTCCCGGTTGATGTCGTAAGATGGCAGTCGTTAAAACCCACCAACCCGCATTGGGCCAGCGTGGCGGGTTATGGCCCAATATCCCCACGTGCTATTGTTCACGTGGGAGGCCTGTGCCCAGCAGTGGGACGTTTATAGGCTGTTGATGATGATGATGATGATTTGACATTACTTTCCGATATCTTAATGTATTTGGTCGTTTAGGCAAGTTGTTGCAAGAAACATTTCTAAGGATCTCAACTAATATAAAACGCATGCGCATTATTGTGTTCTTACGAAGTCGTGCTTCAACCATTCACAAAACGGAGAACCGTTGCTAACATAGAAATAATTTAAAGATATAGCACCTCTGTTTGTAGTTGACTGCTGCAGACAAACAGATAATCTGAAAACAGTTCCTATTTACCAGATAAGACTACAGCATACTGTCTTATTCTCAACGATTGCATTGTTGAATACAAACCACTAAGTAACATCGTAAAGAAGATATCATGAACGTAGATACACTTATAGTGGATGTTCAAGGATTTAAAGATATAAATAACAATTTTATTGTAAAAGAAGTAGCCATTGCGAGCCAGGAACATACACAAACTTTTTTGGTAAAGCCACCATACTCATTTCATCATCTCACAGAAGTAGAAAAGAAACGAGTCAGATGGTTAGAAAGAAACCGAGGAATTAGCTGATGTGAGGGCTACATAGACTACAAGGAGTTTCATCGTGTTATCATACCTCATCTGAAGAATAAAAAAGTTATTGCAAAGGGTTTTGAAAAAATTAAGTGGATCAAAGATTTATGTGCAAACTGTGTGGTAATCGATATTGGTGAAAAGGGATGTCCTAATTTTTCAATGTTACAAAGTAAATTTTGTAAAAATAAAACGGACTTTAGTTGTGTAAATCATAAAATAAACTGTGCATTAAATAATGCTGTGTGTATTAGAAAATGGTATTATGATAATAACATGTCTAAATTTAATTTATTTTGATTTTTATATTATTATCAATAAACTGATTCTTTGTGTTATTTACATGGTTATTTTATTTTTCATACTTATGCTTCCCTGTTTTACTGACTTTGAACTAACTAGATGCAGCAGAATGAAATTGAGTTTTAATCGAACTACAAATATATTTTTTCTATCATATTTATTATTTAACTTAACATAGCTACTATTACTTAAATATTTGTTATGACTTAACTTTGAATTCCTAATGCTATGAGTCTATGACATATAGGTTTTTTTTTTTTCTGTGGTAGGGGATTAAAGTAAAAGGCATTTTATTTTTGTGTACAGTTTTATTTCATTTTTTTACTTACAAATTTTTTGCTTACCTTTAAACTATGAAAGTCTTAAACATTTGCTTTAACATTATATCATTTTGAAAAGTATCATCAGTAAACATATCAATAAAATCTGTCATACACATACCTCTAAGTTTGAAATACAAATAAAGTAAACAATATTCACCACAAACAGACGAAAATACACTTTGAATAACTTTATGATTATAAATCCATCTATTGGTGTTTTTCCTTAAAAATGATAAATGATAACTTTCAGGTTTACGACCAAAAGTATCAAAGTATTCGCCAACTCCTTTATTGTTGATATATAATGCTATCCAATGTGATCCAGGTCTAGTATCAGGATCAAGATTACTAATCATATAGAAAGGTTGTGTAACATGTATAGGAATGCGATTAGCCGCATAAACATTGAATTCCAGCAAATGACATAATTTTTTTAAACATTTTGTTATTTCTAAGGTATTCATAATAACATGAAAACATGTGTCTTCATACACAATTAGGACTTAACTACTAAAATCTACACTTATGTTCCTATTTTTATCTATTTCTATAATGTTATCAAACTCAGCATAAACAATACAATTAACAGTTTGTGTTAGAGCTGTCTCAAATCTAACTTCTAACCGAACACTTCCATGTCGAATAAGATTCCAATGAGCTGTTGAATTGGCAGATAAATCTGGAGTTAAGTCAAACGCCATTAGACAGTATCCATTAGCGTAATCAGCTCTAGAAATACCGTTACCCTCATTTAGGAAATGAATTCCTGTTCCAGAGAACAAAGTATGATAAGTTGATGTAAACAAGTTGTTGCTAAAAACAGGTTGTAGAGCTTTGGAAGGAATCTGTGTTCCATCGATGTATAAACAAAAAGAACTAATACCATAATGATCGAAATCAAAAGGATTTTTTGTAAGACATCCATTAAACGCTGTATTATCTACAAATCCTACTATACATCTCTTTGGTACTTGACCAAGGAAAATATTATCAAGAGTTTTTCCCTGAATACCTGCTGGAATGGTTAGAACTTTTACTTCAGCCCTAGTAATAGGATATTTAGCTGAGGTTGATAATAAAACCTTTTGATGGGCGAGCAGAACAGTAGGGTTTACACGAGCTTTTCGAATCATAAGTGTGGCATCAATAATGGAAACTTTTAATTTTACATCATTAGACGAACACATTAAATTAAATGTATCTCGAGAACGTACTAATTTCACACACATTTCAACACCATTAATTAAAAACTTTTCTTGGTTGAATATGTCTCCATGTAAATGTCCTATCATTTCGACCTCTTTACTTTCCTTTACCAATTTTTGTCTAATAGTAAATCCTTTATTTGACTCATCAGTTGAATTCATTTTTTCTGATGTGTCTTCATACCAGAGTCCACATGTTAGGTGTGATTGTTTTGCTGATGGAGCATAATTTAGTAGTGTTTCAATGTAAGCTCGATAGCCATAAGTATTGTTTGGAGGTGTTATCAGTTTTTGATTTAAATAAACATCTAACTGGCTAAAGAGTGAGTGTAGCCAATTATTAACCGGAGCCACAGTAGTTGTTGCTGTCAGAGGTGTTAAATCCTGATTTAGAATTTTTGCTTTTATGTGTATCAAAGTGTGTGATAAATCTATGTAGTCATCACCACTTCCAGGAATCTGAAATTCGATTGGTCCATCATCACTAAGCGATGAAATTGGTTTGTAGTGAACCCACTGACCACTTTCAATACTAGTCTGAGTTGACGGTAATGCAAATAAATCCAACTCGGACTTAACACATTCACATGAATGATTATGCAAAAAAGACATTATTACAATTATTATTATTATTATTATTATTATTTTTTTTTTTTACACTGAAAATATGTCGTTAGTTTTTAAATTATTGTTCTTCTTCTTCGTTTTTTTCAATGCTCTCCGTTTTGATTGCTGCGACTGACTGATACTTTGTAACTGTTGTCTTTTACTTTTATATCCCGAACCACTCATGACTTGATCTATCTTTTCATCTGATTTCCTTTTTAAATTTGAAGTTGCTTCCTTAACACGATTTCTTACGGATTCATTAAGCGGCCTTGTGTGTACCATGTCGGATAAAAGTCCTACACCAGCATTTAATGCTTCTTTACCGATAACTTTAGCCCCACTCGACAATAAAGGTAATACTGAACGGAATAGTCCACCTAAGAAGCTTCCAATACCGTGTCCACGTTGATGTGCTGCGCCCTTATAAATCACACCAACTCCGGAACCGGCTTGATGCGTATAGTAATGTTCATAAGGGCAGATATTATTGTATTTCGGATACATTATTATTTCCGCTTAAAGTGTAGTTTAACACAAGCCGTTCCAAATTGAAATGGTACGTTTTCTCCTGTGTTCGTTCTTATATCTACTTCTATTGTATCGAACTCTCTTCGCATAACAGATACATAATGTGGAGGTGAGAAGATGTGCATTTTATTTGATCCATACGTATATTTAGCTGGATCCAATGGTATGATTCTTAATAATGAACACATGACATCACCAACCATCTGGGGTTCGATAATATCACAGTACACATATAACTGTGATGGTAATCCTAAATATAAATTAGCAGGAAATTTACTGACTCTTTTAGTAACCACATTAGTATTTGGATCAAATCCAAGTTGAAGACTTAACTTTGGTGAAAATTGTAAAGAAATAATTTTATTATCTTCATTAGTGAGAGTAATGTATTTCGATATCTTGTCATAACGTAATATAAAAGCTTCTCTGGAGTTACATGCTGTTAAAACATCTTCAATGTTTTCGTAACTGGATGCTGGTATATGAGTTTTGTATGTCACCACCGACTCATTTCCTTCATCACCCGGAACTTGCATTCTTTTGGTAACGTACACAATATTTTCATGATCTTGAACAGTAAACATGGTACAGGGATATTGAAACTCTACTATGCCAACATACCATTCTCCTTCTAATTTAATCGACTTCGGTAATTTTGTACAGAAGTTGGTGGTTCTGTTTTCAGGAAAATATGACATTGAACTGTTACTTGGTAACGTTAAATAAAAACTATCACTCGTCATATTTTCTCAAGACTTGAAGCTAATATCCAACTATTAAACTTATTCGGATAACCTTTCCATTTGACCAACAATTCCTTTCTGAGACCAGAGTATCGAGTACTCAGTATTTTATCTATTTTATACTTCGAAGAGGAATCATGACTAACCTTCTGCAATTCCTTTTCATAGAAAGTTCCAGTAATCGTTTCATTTTGTAAATCTTTAAGGGTGTATACCACCCAAGGTGACCTATCTATAATCGATGTAATAACAAAGATTTCATCACTCCAATTAGTTTCATAACCTTTTTGGAATATGTGTTTATATTTTGTGATTCTAACGTAATCACCAATACTAAATTTTGGTTTGTGTGATTTAGATAATTTTGTACTATCACTATCACTATACAAATTCCGCCACACAGTCATAATATTACTTGAATTAACATCACAAGGCCTCATTTTTATACTTCTATGAAAACTGTGATTATAGGAATATAGCAAATTGTCTAAGATATCAATGTAACGATAAGTATTATTATGTGTAAAGTAGCGCCACATTTTAGTCTTCAAAGTTCTTTGGAATCTTTCGACTATACTTGCTTTAATATCAGGGTTATTAGTTGTGTAATAATTTATGTTATAAGTTTTTAAAAACATTTGAACATCTTTTGAAATAAACTCAGTCCCTTTGTCTGATTGCAAATGTGTGGGAGTCGCCTTTGCTTCAGATAATATACTTGCAAGACATTTTTTCACTGTAACAGAATTTTTCTTTCTCATTGCTCTTGCAAACGCATATTTACTGAACACGTCAATGATACACAAAATATAATTAAAACCATCATTATATTCACTATAAGATCGCATATCACTTAAATCGACTTGCCAAAGTTCATTAAAATTAGATAAAATGTATTTATTTCTAGGAAACCGTCGTTGAACAGGTTTATGTAGAGTGTAAGTTTCTTGAGATTCTAACCAATTTTTTACTTCTTTTCTAGTCATTCGATTTTTCATAACATCTGTTATTTGATTTAAACTTCCATATCCAGCAGGATGAGAAATGTCATAGTAAATATCGTTAATTTCTAATATGGAGTCCATTTCTCCCATTCTATTTTCTTTTTGGCTTTTTCTTTACGCGTTATGGTACTTGAAGGTGGTGTAGAATATTCGTGATCTTTTTCTACGTTAGATTCAAATCGATTTCCAAAATTCGGAGTATTAGACATAACATTGATGCAAGTTGCTCTTCTTGGATTACCGATGTAAGTCAAAGGTACTCTTAATTCCTTTAATGCCTTAGAAAATTCTAACCACCCGTTTGGTGAAGAATTTTTTAACGGTCTTATAACATCGTTGAGTAAATCAACTATGTTGCTTTTATAAATTTTCTTGTCATCGATGTAAACTGTTCCTTTATCATCCCAATAAATTTTTTGTTTATTTTTTAATAATAAATCTATTAAGAGCTCACCTTTTGCTTTGTATGTCTTGGGTAAAAGGTTTATTAAAAGACTTTTAGAATAATTAATTTCTTTATCTTCAGCGTTGGATTCGACTATCTTCGAGGAGTCTTGTATTGCTTCTGGAGGGCGATCCTCACGGCTTTCTTTTTTTATAATTTCTGTTTCATCAAACGATATTATGGGTATTTCTAAAGGCTTTCGATCTTTGCCAATAAAATACAAATATCTTTGTAGTGTTTGTAAATATAGGGGCCATTTTTCTCGATCATCTATTTTCTTTTTTAAAACATGATTCATTTCTTCGTCGAGTCGTGATAAATTGTTCACGTTTCTGTTTGTGTTATCATTTTTTAATTTTTCTATTATTTCGGGTTCAATTAATATCATTTTTTTGGCATTTTCCATAGTGGTTATTTGGTGACTGATCCTAATAATGCACTCAATACGGCTCCCAAGATAATCGGTAAGAATGCACCACCTTTTTGTATGATAATGTTTTTTCTCGTTCTATTTGTTCCTTTCGAAATAAGCTTTCTTAGAATATGTTTATATTTTTCTAGTTTATTTTTTTCTTTTGTAGGAATTGTTATTTTTCCTTGAAGAACGTTGTGAATGCACTCACAAATGCAATGTAGTTCTTCTTGGTTACAAGATTTTAATAATGCCTTTCGAAACTTTGGTTTAAGCACATGTAATGCTTTTAAAAAGTTTGTATGCGTAGTAACTCTTGGTATCATAATTATGGAATGAAGTTTTTATGTTGGCTACCACTGTATTTATACCCCTTCTTAGATACATAACAAACGGTATATTCATTCGGAAATATATTTGTTTTGAACCGATACACATCATCAGTGTTTTGTTTGAGGTCAATCATTAAATAACCATATGGTTTATTAGTAGCATCTCTATAAGCCTCTTCAACCAGTTTTGAGTTCTCAGGTGAAATTTGACGACTTAAAAAACGAATTTGTGTTCTATCTCGAGGATTTTTGAAATATATTATGTAACTTGAGTTCAAGGAAATATCACGTTGACCTTTACCCTGATGAAACAAGTTTTGAGTTATGTAAAATACACTTAAATTTCGGTGGTGACTTCCCTTAGTAAAGATATCAACTACCCGACCATCACACTCTCTCATCAGATCATCAATTATTATAAGTTGGGAATCTTTACCATCGAACATGTTTAAATCAGGAATTCCCTGATAATAAGTAACATCACTTAGGTTGTACAAAGGTTGCATTTCATCATAACACCACAAGACATTTTTAAACTCTGTATTACATAGTTGATTTATATTTTTCAGGAATTCACACACAAAGTTCGATTTACCGCAACCACTTGGACCAGCAACAATTGCGGTGAATGGATGTTCAAAATGAAACATGATTATTAACCAGACCAAAACGTCTACTCTGATCGAAGTGATGTAGAAGTATGATCAAAAAATTGATAATAGTTAGAAAATAAAACATTTTTTTGTTAAATTTTTTGAATAATTTATAATTTAATACCATATACACAAAACAAATGGTTGCATTTCATCAAAAGACAATCAGTCCTTTTATTTTTTTAAATTCATTAATAAATCTACACTATAACAGCTAATAAACTTAAAAT
The DNA here is from genome assembly GCA_963082485.1 of Eudonia mercurella. NCBI lineage: Eukaryota > Metazoa > Arthropoda > Insecta > Lepidoptera > Crambidae > Eudonia > Eudonia mercurella. The sequence goes on from OY720022.1 coordinate 25,769,854, forward strand.
TAAAACTTGCTCTTACTATCTAAAATTTATTTACATTTAATTTACAATTTATAATGAGCTAATACACTTAAAATTAAAACTTACTGTTACTATCTACAATTTATTTACAGTTAATTTACAATTTAAAATGAGCTTGATCTTACAAATAAATACAATACAATAAAACCTGAATATCATTAAAATTATTTATATCTAGATACAACATTTTTACATCGGCAACCGCAATTTATAATGACCCCATGCTAATGTGTCTACTTTATTAGGTAAGATATATCTCTTGGTGTCATTATAAGACAATGATATTTTATTGATTTGCTGTGTGAAAATTATATGCTTAATTGATCGAAATCTGTACATAGTGTTGTATTGAATGTTTCTATTGAAAAGACAAGATTTGTAATTTTTCATTGACATCCTTTGCGTGACGCTTTTATTAACACCCTTAGCTTTCGTTGTTAATTTTGTTTTCGTTTCAATTGCATACATTTTTGATCTTAACCCTACAAACTCTTTAACAATTTCACCATTATTTTCGTCTTTAAAAAATCCTAATTTCTTTTTGTTAACTTGTGGATACTGGTGGATATTATCAACAGAATAGTTAGATGTATCGAATCGTGTATCTATGTCGTTTCTAATATCTTCATAGAAATTATTAGTAAATATTTGATATATGAAGCTATCGGTGTCTGTGTACAATAATTTGATTTTGTTGTTAAATTTTTTTAGCATGTATTCGTAGTGAAAATCATACATGAGAGTTTTTGATATGTCTAAAATAGATAAGCCTAAATAAATTGGTTTATCATAGCAAACTTTAGTTTTTTTCAACTGTACCGCTACCAAGTTTTCTGAAAAAACTGAAATGCTTTGAAATTCAGGTTTGGCAATTAGGTCTTGGACACCCAAAGTTTTACCGCGATTTTCCCAGTGAGTTAGTAATTTTACGTTCACTCTTTTTTCTACGTTTTCCATGGTTTTACCAAAAACAGAATTATTCATTAGTTTATAAAAATCTTTTTCAAAGTCTGAATCTGCTTTTTTTCGTTGCTCAGTGTTCAAATCTATGTATTTTTTTAACCAAGGACTCTGTGTAAACTTCAATATTCTATGAATTTTAGTTAATTTAAGACCCAACTTAAGACATTGTTTTAGGTTTATATAGTGAATTACATATTTTTGTTTATTATTTAAATTTGGAATAAGCTTTTTTTCTTCTGATCCCCCTGCGTATATATTTTCGGGGCATAATGGCAAGTCTGAATGCAAATCATGAAGTTCTGCAGGATATTCCAAATCTACTTCTAATATGAAGCCATATGGAGATGTGTCAGAAACCTCATAGTTTGTCTCCGGACTCACCCACTCAAAACCTCCTTCAGGAAGGTACTGTGACATAGCCCAACCATATAGATTGTTTGCATCAAAATAAGCTAAATAAGATGTAGGCTCATTCTCATCAAAATCATCTAAAAAGGGGTTATTGGCCTTAGCATGTCGATTGCTACATTGAGATATACCCCCTCGGATCCCCGATTTGATAAAAGCTATCTGATCAATATCTGTTAATAACTCTAATTTTATTTTTGTTTGTTTAAGCATGGCATCCCAACTCAACCCCGGTGCTGTATAATAATGACTAGGATCCAAACCATAAGTTGTAAAACATAGATCGCGGAAATTTTCAAATACATCAGCTAACAACAAAACATCAGTTTTGAGATACAGGTTAGAATAATCCAACATGTTTTGACAACCAAAGTGTTGCCAAACATCTTTAGCACGATTATAGTCATCATTTGAAATTGCTGTATCGGTAAGTGAACTATAGAACTGATCTTGATTAGGTAAGGTGGTTAAATTAAGACAGTCATATGAAGTCATGAACTCATAAGGGTAAACACCCTTTTTCCGAAGACGATTGAAATCTTCCTTCGCAGGAAAGTTGTTTTTTAGTTCACGAAATTGTTCGTCTTTTAAGATTTTGGCTAGTTGATCTAAGCTGCATGGTAAAAATTTGAAAGAATCTACAAATCTCAAGCTAACTTTTTGATTGTTTATTGTTAGATGTTTAGTGAACGAAATATATTTTTCTTTATTTTGTGGAATTATATCGACATTTCCTTCAACAAAGTTCAGTGCATGTACAATAAAATGCGCATCGTAATTACTTAGATTGTGTAAAAAAACTGGAATATGACGGGGAGCACGGAATTTCTTTTCACATACTTCATGTGCAACACCTCTGAAATCTCCAGTTTGCCAATCAAAGACTAGAACTTTTTCACCGCTTAAATCAGTTTCACAAACGTGACAAGTTTTTGCATTAGTTACACTGTCAGTATCAACAGCTGAGAGCGGTTTAGGAGATTTTTGAACACAATTCTTTTTACATATTAATTTTAAGTCTTCATGCAATCTAGTCATAAACACTTTAGCACAATCTGGTCCACTGTATGTTACATATTTAGACAAACTATCATCGAATGAGCATTTGATGTAATATCCAAAACTGTAAGGCTCATGTTTTTGAACGTTATTGGTGTACGGTTTTAATGATTCATTAGAAGAAGTTTGTAAAGGATTTAATAACGCTTCAAAATCAGCATACACAACAAAAGGGATTCTCATTGTTTTTTGAAACTTATCAAACGTTAATTCGTCATTTGTTACAGGTTTTCCAAACCAATTTTTTAAAGTTTTCTCACTGTTTGGTAATGTTGTGGTTATGTGCGAGCAGTCATGTTGTTGGTGATTAACTAATCTATCTCTAGTTGTGAAACGTAACAAACATCCATCGCATATGTATACAGCACCATTTTTTTTATTAGTCATTTGTTTACTAACTAGTCGGGATAAGTTTTTGATGTAACAATAGTGTCCATTTATTCCATTTTGCACATATAAAAGGTTGACATGTGTGCTTTTGCGATTTTTTGTAAAATAAAGAGGCCCAATGACTGAATGTTTCTTTGATTTGTTATCAAATTCTAACCCGAAAACATTAATACTGATGTTATTTAGCTGTTCAACATTATGTATGTCATTTAACTTAACGGGGAACGATACACCAACAAATTTAAGCTTATTTAAATGGGTACTGTAGGAGGATGTTCGCTCTGCATGTTTGTTTGAAGGATATAACGCTGAGAGTAATGCCCATTTAAAACATAAATTATCTGCGTTTCTTACGTTAATAACTGCTTTTTTATCTTTAATATCTTTAGGTAAATCAATGAATGAGGTACCTCGTAGTGGGTTAAACTTGTTTATGTTCAATTCTATACATATAATTTTAGTAAGACTCCATCCACTATCCTTTCTTTCAAAAGCACTTATTTTGTTCGCTAGAGTATCGCGTAAGGATGTCATGAAAATATTCAAATCATCGGTTTGGGAAATTATAAAATTGTTGGTTTGAAAATCAAATGAATTAGATAAGTTCTTAGTTTGTTGAACAAAATCTGCATGTAGAACACAATTTATTTTAACAGTTACATGTTGATTAAGGGTCTCATTTATTAAGAAAAACATATCATTTTTAACTGACTCCAGAAATGATTCCGGTGTTTGAAAGGAGTAGGACTGTTCTTTACTTTTAATTTTGTATGTAATAATACGCTGACCAAAAGCTGACTCTACAACACATACATTATCTAGAGAGTTGTGCGATTTTAAAACATTATTTTTATGTATATTGCTCTTAGCATGATTAGAAAAATATCTTCTGCTAACATGTGTATTACAAGCTTCGCAATATACCTTGTTTGCCGTTGAAGTCAATGCATCTTCTTCATTTCGCGGTCTTTTGCTATTATTTTCGTTTTCACCACCAGTTTCGGTACTTCTTTTGAGCACTCCTCCATGTCCCGTTTGATGTGCTTTTGATGATGGTGATGAGGATGATGATTGTTGACTGTAAGAGAAAAAAAAAACTGACTGAATTTGTAGTTCTCTACCATAGTCCACCATATGTGCTCATCGTGATAGGTGGTGAACCCATCGTTGCTTTATGCTGTTGGACGTATGTGTAGTCTTTAATCCGTTAGCCACCTTTTACGGTACCCAAGGAAAGAGAGGGGGTGATAGTATTCTTTCACTGCTACGTGACACGATTAACATTAATATCATGAAGTTGTAAAATCAGAGATTATGCTCGATGAAGTAAAATTAATGTTTAGGTACTCACCTAACACTGTTTTCAACCATGACACATATTTGATACAGCTCATCGTCTATTTTTACAGCTTGTTCAACTTCTTCACAGAGCTCCATCAAGTCTACATTTTCACAACTTTCTATAAGTTCCGAATTTATTTCGTTCTCAGCCTGATTCACGAAGAAAGCACTAACACATTCACGATCCATTTTAACAGCAAGTAGCAGCAACAACGTTGAATTGTAAATGATGATCACTCTAGAGTTGAAGGTCCTATTTATACACCTAGTGCTAGGATTATACTTTGTGAATGGTTGAAGCACGACTTCGTAAGAACACAATAATGCGCATGCGTTTTATATTAGTTGAGATCCTTAGAAATGTTTCTTGCAACTTCGAAGAGTAGTCACTGATAACAATGACAATCAGTTTTTACTTCCGATAGTTTGGAGAATTGGATATTCCCTTTGTTATGTTGTAAAGGAATTTAAGAAAGGTGATTAAGACCACCTGGGACTCAGTGCAATCGATAAGAGTTTATAGTCATTTGTGTCATAGACTCATAGCATTAGGAATTCAAAGTTAAGTCATAACAAATATTTAAGTAATAGTAGCTATGTTAAGTTAAATAATAAATATGATAGAAAAAATATATTTGTAGTTCGATTAAAACTCAATTTCATTCTGCTGCATCTAGTTAGTTCAAAGTCAGTAAAACAGGGAAGCATAAGTATGAAAAATAAAATAACCATGTAAATAACACAAAGAATCAGTTTATTGATAATAATATAAAAATCAAAATAAATTAAATTTAGACATGTTATTATCATAATACCATTTTCTAATACACACAGCATTATTTAATGCACAGTTTATTTTATGATTTACACAACTAAAGTCCGTTTTATTTTTACAAAATTTACTTTGTAACATTGAAAAATTAGGACATCCCTTTTCACCAATATCGATTACCACACAGTTTGCACATAAATCTTTGATCCACTTAATTTTTTCAAAACCCTTTGCAATAACTTTTTTATTCTTCAGATGAGGTATGATAACACGATGAAACTCCTTGTAGTCTATGTAGCCCTCACATCAGCTAATTCCTCGGTTTCTTTCTAACCATCTGACTCGTTTCTTTTCTACTTCTGTGAGATGATGAAATGAGTATGGTGGCTTTACCAAAAAAGTTTGTGTATGTTCCTGGCTCGCAATGGCTACTTCTTTTACAATAAAATTGTTATTTATATCTTTAAATCCTTGAACATCCACTATAAGTGTATCTACGTTCATGATATCTTCTTTACGATGTTACTTAGTGGTTTGTATTCAACAATGCAATCGTTGAGAATAAGACAGTATGCTGTAGTCTTATCTGGTAAATAGGAACTGTTTTCAGATTATCTGTTTGTCTGCAGCAGTCAACTACAAACAGAGGTGCTATATCTTTAAATTATTTCTATGTTAGCAACGGTTCTCCGTTTTGTGAATGGTTGAAGCACGACTTCGTAAGAACACAATAATGCGCATGCGTTTTATATTAGTTGAGATCCTTAGAAATGTTTCTTGCAACAACTTGCCTAAACGACCAAATACATTAAGATATCGGAAAGTAATGTCAAATCATCATCATCATCATCAACAGCCTATAAACGTCCCACTGCTGGGCACAGGCCTCCCACGTGAACAATAGCACGTGGGGATATTGGGCCATAACCCGCCACGCTGGCCCAATGCGGGTTGGTGGGTTTTAACGACTGCCATCTTACGACATCAACCGGGACCAACGGCTTAACGTGCCTTCCGAAGCACGGAGGAGCTCGAGATGTTTTTTAAGTGGTCACCCATCAGGCGACCCGGCATTGCGAAAGTTGCTTAGCGGGCAAGATCGCAAGCCGAACGCGCTAGCCGCTGCGCCATCGAGCTCCTCAATGTCAATTGTTAACGAACAATGGAGGTGATTAGATAATGAGAAAGAATTGTGGACGGTCCGACGGTGGACGGTGTAATCGCCAAAACACAGTGATAGTTAACAATAGAGGCAATTAGATAAGGAGCAAGGGTCGTCTTATTGTTAACAATAGAGGTAATTAGATAACGAAGAAGGACCATCCGTGAGTAACGTAACTCGGAAACGGCAAGAGATATCGCTCTGGGACCCAGCGCAATCGATTCAAATGGGGGGGTTTTCTTTTTTTTTTTTTTTTTTTTTTTTTTTTTTTTTTTTTTTTTTAGGTTTGGTCGACCCTTGAAACGACTTTCCGACACACCAGAACAGGGTTGGGGACGCGATGATTTTATTCATACAAGTGGGCCAGAACTCCCGAATACACACTACTGATATAAGTATAGCATAACAATAATATTGGTAGCATTGTAGTGCTGTACGGTCCTCAAATTGTAGAGAACTGCGGGTAAATTTCTTCAACTTTCACTCACTTGTGCAAGAACTTCCCAGCTGTGACATAAACTAACCATCCAATAAAATCGTTAAACCGTATCAAGACGCTTCAATTTAAGTGCAGTTTAAAAGGGGCACAATGTTGACTGTTGTCACCCGCATATGTTTGCCCACTGATCCGTGGCAGAGCGGCACACACACTACTTCCAAGGAGCTCAAAATATGTACTGTAGTTACCTTTTTGTAGATCTTACGAGCAAGTACAGTGCCCTCATCTCACCTGATGTTAAGTGATGATAAGGCCAATGGTGGAAGCGCACACTTCACCCGGATCCTCAATTACTGAGGCAGAAAGAAGAAGAAATTTAAACGATGTTTAAAAAGCGGCTTATACTAATTAGTTTGCGTTAAAACATGTTTAAATGTCTTTGCTTAGTTACTTATGTAACCAACGTTATGTATGTTAAACGGTGCGGATGCCGCATCAACAAAACGATATTTGAATATATTTTTGCATTAGATCTAAATTCTACGAAGTTCGTCCAGAATTTCCGATAAGTCTAGCAAATATAAACGACTAGCGGCCCCACCCGTGTACTTTTATTTTTAAACATCCTTTTTTTATATAGCCTATTCTAATGCTGAAAGATTTTTTTAAATCGGTCCAGTAGCTTTTGAGTTTATTCGTTACAAACATACATAGAAAAATACAAAGTGTTCTTTATAATATTATAGTAAGTATAGATGTATCACAGTATCAAGCTATGTCGTGTGTATTCACGTGAGCTGTAGCGAATTGCGATACATTTCTAAAAGAGCCTGAATATTCGCATTTTAGACTGCACCGTGTTACAGACGCGTTGGCATGTAGTCAGTCGCAAATAAATACTCAGAAAATATTGTTAACTGGTGTGATGGCTGTCTATCAACGTGTCGTGTATTTTGGTGAGATTCCGATACACATGTCTGTTTTAAAAAAAATCGTCGTATTTTATATTTTTTTCATAGCGGTTCCAACGCAAAATTAACATAGCAAAATAAACTTTTTTTTTTGTTTATCCTTTTCAAAATGATCCTCCTTCTCCTCCGAATCCGAATCCTTTTCATTTTTCTTCTGACACATATTTTTTTATGTTGTGATTGATGTGAATTCATTTAAATGTTATTTCGTAATTAATTAGTGTACCTACCTTATAATATCGTTTTTCTAACAATACAAATACCTAGTAATGCCGTAATACACTCTAATAAAGTAAAAAGATATAATCCAATCACTATTTTAAGCTACTACGTATTCATTGTAAAAACAACTGTTTAAAAAGCGAGAGGTGTACGTTTGACTGAAAAAAAAGTGTTAAAGTGTCCTATTCAAAAGGTTCTCTCACGGCGCTTGTTATTTTTCTTTTTTCTGATAGCCGGTGCCTAGTGTGACGTCACGGCGATGTCGGCAGGTGCGATCCACTGACACATAAAATAGCTAGCGAATATAAAAAAACAAACACTCTACAAGAGGCAGCGGTAGGATTTCGATAGTAATGCGATGTTTCTTGATTACTCATTCGTTACTCATACGTAATAAGGGCTAGTTTGATTAAAAATACTTAATAAGTATATGTAGTACAATCAATTTTATGCTGTATAGTCAAACTATGTATATTGAAATGAAAATAAAGACTTTAACGCTAACCACTCACCCTCGATAAAACCGGTGGATTTTTTTGTAAGCGGCTGCTGTTTGTAAAAAAAAAACTAAGTAACATATTATTCAAATAAAAAGACTTCTTGGCGGGAAAGTGAAGTCATGTCTGCGGTTTTGTTTTATTTTTTAAAATTTGTGTTATGTCGAATATTAATGTGAAATAATGGTGAATTATTAACCGTTAAGGGGGTGCCAAAATTTACGTGTTTTTAAGTCACTGGTGCTAGGCGCTGAATAGGTCATATACATTAAAAGGACTAGTGCAGATTAGCTTGATCCTTTCACAAGGCCATGGCTGTCTCGGAATTTGAAACAAGTACCCAGAAACTGCATAAACAATACGTAAAAGTAATGATATCTAAAAACTTATTTCTTCAGAAACTTTGTAAATATAGCACAAATGAAACAATGATCCGACATCAAAATGTTTGTATTGATATTCCGCAGGCCACTGTTGTTTTATTTTTTAATTAAAAAATATGAATATGAAAATATTAAGACTTTTATTATTTTTTACCCAAACGCCTATGATTTTACGAAAGTAAACATTGCTCTAATTAAATCACCAGCCTACTCTGTACAGATACTAGTGTGCGTGCGTATTCGTAGTCGTGCGCCGTTGTCACACCACTGCCACGCTCCGCTCGTTCGCTATCATAAAGAAACTTGAAACTCGCAGTTTTGCGTCCGCGCTGCAACCCCTTAAGTGTTCGTGGGTATGCATGAGTGCTGGCAAATGAAACAAAACAATGCAACGTCACTTTTCAAATTCTCTCAAGAAGTCCGCCCGAGGACAAAAAAAGTAGTAAAAATCTTTACTGAGATACTCGAGGGGTTGGGGGGTATATCATTTCTCATTTTTATTATCATTCATCATCATCATACAGGAAAGAAATATTGTTTATTTATGTATTATTTGTAAGAAAAATGACTTTGACACTAGCTAAATGTGCTAATTGCACGAAGCCATCAACTAAAGGAGAAAAAAATAAAAAAATGAGTTTGCAGTAAGTCCCGTTGAAAAGGTTCGTTTGCACTGGAACGCAAACGTTTTTAAAATGTAAAAACGAAAATACTTTTATTTTGCCTAACAACATAAATAAACCTAAGCCCGAACGGAAATTATCATCTCATCTCATCTCATCATCTCAGCCAAAAAGACGTCTACTGCTGGACAAAGGCCTCCCTCAAAGATATAATCGGAAATTATAAAACAATAATAAATCCAAATCCATGACTCAGCCAGCCATCCCTACGCGTACAAAGCGGGATTGTATCTTTTTTCTTAGGTTTTTTGGCGTCCATTATGCCAATTACGAGCCGTTTTTATTTTTAATTTCTCGTAATTGGCTTATATAAACTCTTTGGTGTGAGGTTACGCGCCCACCAACACGAGTTTAGTGAGCATAAGTGCTCTATTATTCCGACGCTGGCAGTGTACCAAAATTCTTTTTAGTTTATTGAACTCTTTGGCCGCAATTCGGCGTGACTGTGACCTTGTTAATCTGCACTTTTGATAGACCATAAAAAGTTGTATCGTAAAAGATATCTTACGATGTTATGTGCTTGTAAATGGCAAACAAGAATTTAAGACTAATGTTTTAAAATTTTATCGGTTGAAACACTTTCAACGTTGAAATAAGGTCGTCGAAATGCAGTTGTTGTGTATTGATTGATCTCATCGCCTTGTAATTTACGAAGAAAAAACATGTGTATTATGTTACACTAGAAATGTAGTGTACCTACTATTGTCGAAAATATGGGTAGGTGCCGTAAGTGGAAAACCTGAGATGCCATTCTTTCAGGTGCCCTATTCAGGCGGGTGCCCTTTGTGAAATACTTCGTAAAGAGGCATCTATCTATATCATATCGTCCTACGGAAGTCCCAGCCAAATCTTTATAACAAGAACACAGCGAAGTGAGAATCTCTCTCATATCAGTCTCTGTGCCGGTGCCGCTTCCCGGTAAAATGACAAAAATACACAGCCCTGCTAGCTGCTAACTTTATTATTGCACAGGGTTGATGCATTAACGATTGGAAAGTATAGGTTCGTATTCGTAGGTATTGTGAAACAATCTTTTACCTTTTTATAAGCAGGTTTGTGGATTCGCGAAATGTACTTATATAATGTTTATAACTAACTCTCGGTTCTCTACAAGCACAGCTTGTACAGCACAGAACACATATTTTATTTTGGCAAGCTTTTTAGGCATTTGAAAATAATAAATATCGCAACACTATTTTTGAGCTAATTAACGACTAAAAGTTAAAGCCTTGCACTACAAGCACTGCTTTAATAAAATAATTTAGCATCAAATCTAACAGCGTTCTATATTAACACATATAACTAGCTGGATCTGCTCAAGTAGCTCCACCACACTCAATCCAGATGCTTCTATAAATTGGTCCTAACGACACTCTCGTTTTAACATGTGTGGGAAAAGCAGTAACCAGTTTAAACCAATCATGTCTTCGTAGCTTTAATCTAGTTCTTCAAGGAGGTGATTATCTCAAAAATGGTCGACGTTATTTCCATCAAACGTAGGGAGAGCCGTCGCTCCAGGTAAGGTGAATTTTGAATGAAAAAACTTGCATTGTTCTCCGGTGTCGCTGACAGCAGATACGGGCATCTTTCTAATATGAGAGTGCCTATTTCATACACCATTCGATTATGTTAATAAAAAATTGGATTTCGATAGGAAGAGGAAAGGCAGCACTTACGCTAAGCTAACTCTATGTTTAGTACCCAGTATATAATTATTTTTTATGTAATTATATATTTTTTTTAGCTACAAACGTAACCGTTTTTACTTACATTGGCAAAATGAAAGTATAATTTACACGAAATCAGTATCCTAAAACAATGCACAAATCCCTCAGGACGACTCAGTCATTTTCTTAAACTCGACACTTTCCTAAAAAGTAGTCTACGTCTATTCATAGAAAAGTTTTGAGAAAACAGCTCACACATATCGCATTTAATTGTTTTGATCAACATCTATCGCTTTAATCAGGAAAGCACTCCCGGCAGTCTCCACTAAAATTAGATCGTCTAAAATTATCAAAGAAAATACTTTCCAAAGAGTCATTACATCTGTTCGCATCGGCATAGGGAGTGCTTGTGTGTAGTACTCAACTTTATCGTGCACTCTTTCGACTCTGGTACTCAAGTTTCAGAGAAAGCTAACGAAATATACAGACTTTTGAAAAACCTGACGGTAGATAGGTACATATATTTTTTTTCGTAATATAAAATTGTGTCAAAAGCAGCCATCACCATATAACTAATTTGAGAATTAAGGAAATGAATGTGACAAAAGCCTAATCTTCCCATGTCTTATTGAGATGTGTTCCGGCCATTTTGCCAATGACCCCTAAGTTTAAAGGTCTCCTAGGTCTAAATAAGACCCTAGGTTTTAGGTTACCATATTATAAGAATACGTTCAGTTCAATCATTGTTGAAATCGGACAGTAGTTTGTCATGATCATTATTAGATAAATTTAATTGAGCCGATTACAGTTCAAGGCAAAAAAAAACCAAGAACCACATGTTGTACATTCTGATTACGAGCGAAACGATCTACTGCCTCTATTACACTGTAGCTCGGCATTACGAAACGGTGCCGATGTGATGATGACCGATAGACTTTGAGAGCACCACGCTCCGCGGCCTATATACGAACAGATGATAGTATAAAGAATACTACGGCGGGCGCCTCGCCTGTTAGTTTGTGTGCTCGGTTGCATAAGCGGCGTGCGTCGTGTTACTTTAACGACGACGTATAAAGTTATACACGTGTCGAACTAGAGGTCGCACCTACTGGTTAGTATACTTAAGAATTTGGGTAACACCGGATTCAGTTATATTCAGAATGTATTACAGCACCAGCTCACTTTCTGTCCCCATCGCTGGGACATGAGCCTTCCCTATGGATGAATAGGGAGATTGGGCCATTAACCATCCACACACGCAGGCCTAGTGCGGAATGTTGGTTGTTAACGACTGCTAATGCAGCCGGGACCAACGGCAACGTTTTCATGTGCGTTCCGAAGCACGACCTCGAGACGATACATTTTTGGTCATCCACCCGATGACCAAATTTGATAATGATGATACATGATCCAGAAGGATACTTGTACATATCATATGAGTTAATTAAGACTTTCTTAACATGTCCTCTATAATATTATAAATAAGTTAGCCCGCCCGTACATCAGTATTTGAGGATTTCGAGTCAACTACGCTTTCGCCTTCGTCTTAATCGTCACTTACCGCTAGGCAGAGTGATAATTGACTGGTGCTAGAAATTGGAAGCCTATGTCGGTGAGCCTGTCTGAGGCATAGCTCGCAAAGGGATAACTCAATATCAAAGAGGTTCTACAAAATATGTAAGGTTTTCTAGGTAAGGTAGCTAGGTAGTTATGAAGGCTAGGTATGCTAGATAAGTAAAAAAAAACCATATTCAATATAGTTAGCTCTCAATAAATAGCACCTATAAAAGGATTTCGGGCTAAAAAGAAAATAGTAAACAAATGTATGGGACCTGGGCCCAACAGTCAATAGTAACAGCTAATATACCGTGAAAAAGGGCTTTCGAAAAGGGCTTTCGTAAACACTATATTGTGTTAACATTTGTTATTCGTCAAACAAAAATTGCAATTAACTGTTTGTTTACAATTAATTAATCTGTTCGTAGCTTTAGTTAATTGCAATTACAATACTAATGACCATTGCCACCCATTACAGGAAAACCCACCATTCAAATGGTTATCGTACAATTAAAATTTGAATTTGCGTCGTTGCCATCGAAAACAGTTCGAATACAACCCAATGCAATTTGAACGCCACCGCCCCTCGCTGTCATCCAATTATGGTATAAAAGCTAGCAGCATGGTCGTTCGGATTACCCTTGTCAGGGGGTTGTCTGGGAGTCTAGTGTTTAATATACTAAAACCTTTGTCGGGAACTCTCGGCCAAGTGGTCGGGGTTGAATATATCATATTAGGTATATTAACATTGTTAATTGGAATAGAAACTCCACCATTAACCTTTGTACTACAATACAGTGTTAAAAGTTGTAAATATTGTGTCTCTATCTAATAATATTAGCTAAAAAGTGACAGCATCTGTTTTAAGCATTGTCTTACTTCAGATAAATAAATAATAATAATAATAATATAATAAGTAATAATTTATTTTTCATATAAAATCACACATATAAACAGAAACAGATAAATTCTTATAGATAAACATATTGAATTTTTGCCTGAACTAGGAAAATCCTGTGATTCAGGCGACCATAAAGCTAGTATATTGATAGAAAAAGAAAAAAAGAAAAATTAAATTAAATAAAAACACAATTCATCACTTACAATTAAATCCACAAAGTATATGTATAATTAAAGTTTTAACAATTTAAAAGGATTTACAAGAGAAACATAACTATAATAGTAACTAATTCTAGCTCAACATATTATAAAAAATAATTATAAATTAGACACCTTATTTTGATACTACAAGTAACTTCTCTGTATCTTCATAGGACATGGGTTGCAAAATATTTTTTACTTTGTTCTTACAGTTGGTATAACTAAGGGGAAATATGTCACCGATTTTATTTAATCGGTTGTAGAGAAAAGGACCTAGGAAAAAATAGAACCTTTCTGTGAAAGAGTATTTAATGCATGTTTTTTGAGTACATACGATATCTTTCCGTCTTTTCATTGTTAATTCAGTGCTAAATGGAAGGGCTGCGTGCTGTTTTACAACAATGTGCATTATAAATAATTGTCGAACTGACAATACGTTGCATGACTTATATAAGAGGTTAGTAGGAAAGAGATAGGGACGGCAAGTCGACACCTTGAGGATCGCTCGCTGAGCTCTTTCTGTAGTTAGTAGTAAGGTTTTATTTACACCACCCCAAGTAGTAATGCAGTAGGTTAATAGGTTAAATAAACACTACCCTCAGTTCCCTCATTATCTACGTTCCCGGTTTGCTTACTTTCCTGCTACTTTCCGCCCCAAGCGTTCATGTGACGCTAGAACCCTTAATTATCCTCAATCCAATACCAAATTTTTCAAAATTCTTTCACCGTCCATGCAGCCAAATTGTGGAATAAATTACCTGCCGATGCCGACATTCGTGAGAGTCCATCGGTAGAATCATTCAAACATAAGTTGAAAGATCACTACTGTTCCAACACTGGTAATCAGTTACGTTATATTTAATTATAAATTTTAATTATTAGGTATACGTATATATGTGTGTGTGTATGTATGTAAATACATGTATCAGTAATTAGTTTCGTAGAATAGTCCCGCAAACTTCCGTTCCACACCACAGCTAGGGTTGGCTGGAAGAGATCTCTTCTAGAGATAAGCTCACCTTTGTATATGTCCTGTATAACGTCTGTTTTAATTTGTGTTTTATATGTGCAATAGAGGATTAAATAAAATAAATAAATAAAATAAATTGAAGTAACAATATAGTAATAATTTCTATTGAATAAAATAGTTTTAACAGTTGCTAAAGAGTTTCTCTATTGACAAACCAGTCACCTACCCTATTAAATAAATTAAAAAAAGATATAGTGAAGGGGTTTCATGAATCATGAATCATAATGGTCTCGGTAAGCGAGCGACCATGGCTGGTATCCTTTGCCCACCGGCCCGCGCTGACATCAAGTAAAACAAATATAATTTGACTAGGCAAATGAATGTAAACCGTGTGAGAAGGCAACAAATAAAAAAGAGAAAGAAAAAGGTGTGCATACTCGTTTTCCGCTAACGTTTGCATAAGCTACAGTGGTTTACGTTGAAGTAATAACCGCAGACAAACAAATGGTCCGACCCGTTTTAATTTGGTTTACACCGGTCGCTGAGCGTATTTAGGTTTGGACGCGATCGGCAATTTGAAAACTGATTAGATTCTGCTATTCGTACTTGTGTAAATCGTAATCATAGATTGGTTTTTGGTAGAGTGACGCTTTGACTTTAATATAACCCATGGCATTATTTTACATTGTTATGACGTTTTATACGGATCTACTCGTGTTAATTTTACATTTACATATGGCATGACGCAATACCTAGTTCGTGGTCACAGGAAAACTTTTTGTTGCCACACTACAAAGAGTTCAAAACGACGAGCGATGATAAACGAAACAAATGAGAGTCGATTCGTTTCATGAACATATATTTGCGTCATCTTCCGACAACAGTCGGGACCCAACGGCTTACTAACGTGCCTTCCTGTACACGGAGGACTTCAACATATTTATATTTGGTTTGGAGTCGGCCGGCATTAGAAAAGCTTAATATCCAAGATTTCAAACCCAAACGCTCTAGCCACTGCATCAGCAATCAGCATCGAGCATTTCTAACGAACTGCAGCGAACTTGAGACATGAAACAAAACACTATTGTTGTACCAATAACAATCAACACTTCATTTAATTATCAACACTAGTGGTCGCCCAGTGGTCGAAATTCGACCGTAATTTTATTAATTGTATCCTAAGCAATGAAAAATAAAAAAAAGGTAGAATGTACTCACATCAGTTAGATTGGCATTGCCAGATGTCGGCCGCATTAAAGACAAACAATACGTGTGTGTCAAATACATGGTAGTGTGTGTAATGTTGTTTTTGTTGATTTAATGTATTTTTATGCATAATTTTTTTAAAAATTTAACATTCGGATAACCTTCTCTATATGAACTGTAAGTGTGCTAAATTTCATACTCCTCCGTCCGCGCAATTTTCGTAAAAACGGGTACAAAATGTTTGCTTCACGTATTAAGAAATAGATTACACAGTGTTTATTAATAAGGATAGTGTGAAAGGTCGTTTATCCGTAAAAGCCACAAACGCAGTAACCACGTGTTCGCAAACGCATGCGAGTGTGCAAAGTGTAGTGTAACATTTGCGGTGGCCATCGACACAGAAATCAAAGTTACCATCACCGTTGGATATTCTCGCCGTGCACAGCTGATTAAATTTCACCCTGTACACGGTGCGTCCAGTGTCGCCAACTACAATTTCGAAATTTCGATAACGACTGGAGTGCTCTGGTTACCATAGAACAATGGAATTCTATTGTGTCTGGGCCCGAAAGCGCCTGTGTATCTACGTATAATCAAAAGTTACAAGGAATTACGTCACACTAAGAGTATAAAGTGTCTTCTTTACCCTCTTTTAGGTCGTTAACTAAACATAGAAACACTTTTCATAACAAATTACCTGATTTATTTATTTAAGAGGTACACTAACAGCAATACATATCGTAACACATTCATAACACTGTATGGGGTGTAGAACTGCACCCAAATTTTAGACCAAATCTTCAAAATACCTAAAAACAATCACCTACTATAATTATTCGTGGTGTTATGAAGTAGCTTAAAATAATACTTAATACACAATATAGGTAGGTAAATACAGACAGCAGCATGATTTCCTGCATTGCATTGCATTACATGCTCATGAAGGCAGTCGAAGGAGATATATTCCATCAATCAATCCGCAAGTCAATCCGTTAAACGAACAATTAATCCGATTCAACCTCTTCCCAATATCCGCTAATATAGATATGACGGGAATTCTGTCAAGTTGGCATGGCAACATGGGCGCGTCGGCGGGCGTCGCGTCGCATTGCATCGGCGCCATACGCTACAAAACGACGGTGACAACGAGAGTGCGTTACGGAAACGGGGGAACCTCACCTGCCCATTTTGAAATCCTTTTGAAGCTTTGCGACAGAGAGCTTTGTTGCGCCAGGTTTTTGAAATCCGCATACCTGACCAATATGTTCCAGTCTAGATAATGGAATCTGGGGGCACGACAGTGCCCCCGCCAAGTCGAGCAAAAAAGCGGCACGGTCGCCATACCATCCTTTTCTCAAAACAGTTCAGGCCATTTTCGACCCCCTATAACTTCGTTGTGGATAAAACTAGAATGCTGAATTTAACACTAACCAGCAGGCATTGTATAAACATGGTATATTTCAAATTTCATTCAATTTGAACCAGTAGTTCAAGAATTATAACTAGGTATTCAAAGTTTCTTAATTTTGTCACTCACTCACTGACTAACTGACCGATCATCAAAAGTCTAAGGCACTTCTAGCAGACATAGAAGCTTCAAATTTAGAATACAATGAGTGTTTAATGTATCAATCAAGGAAAAACTAAAACATTTTACAATTTCGGTCCAGTTTTCTAGATACACCAACTGCATAAATGACTTGTAATCCCATATAAATGTATAGGATTACAAAGTTACATTTGCAGTTAATTAATCAGTGTAGATAGGTACCTAGATAGTACCGGAAGGGAAAAAAGTAGGACTATCTACTAAACAATCTAATTTAATATAATACATCTATTACTTGTGAGATACATTGTGTTTCCATGCGATGGCCAAGTCAATCTATTTATTTAAAACATAAAAGATTTTTAATATTGAAAACTTGGTATTACATGGTTCTCACAACTTTTCACGGTAGAAGAAGTGAGTTGCGAGACGTGGTTTTTTTTTACAAGTTTGTTTTGATGATATTACATTTTTTTCCGAACAGTGACAGGAAATAAAAGGGTCGCGTCAAAGGGAGGCGCTAGAATGGAACTCTACAGTATTACGTAAACAAGTCAATCGGAACTATTTTCATTAAAAGTGAAATTGACAAAGGAATTTCTTTATCAACGCGCAAAGCAATATAAACTAAGAGAATATGGTGTACAATGAGGTTGACTGGAATCTCGTTACCGTGAGTTTGAGTCATCTGTGACACACAATAAATAACTTGTTCTTCTGTGACGCTGGGTAGATGAAGTACCTACAACTTTGTGAAAGTTTTGTAACTATTCCCAAGTAGTCTTTAAATTTATAACCGTGAGTCCCATGATATTGATCTGTATGGTAACTCTATAATTATGTTTAAATTATTAATAAATTGATTTAAATACAGTCTACGAATATACCTACTCGTACCCACTTATCACATAATGAAGCCTAATATGATAACTTTACCTGCCTGCACGAGAATAGAAGCAACAAAAATGCAACTTTTATCTAAGTCCTATTGATTTTTTTACTATTAAGTAATAATATTATTGTAATAAGCTTTATTTTGTGAAATTTTTGGGCTTGTTATACACATATCGAACTAAGGTTAAAAAAATATGACTGTAAAATTAAAAATGTATAGGACTTTCTATAATCTCGCCCTAACTGACGGACTAGTTTGCTGGCGCTTACCGCTTACTGCCGCTTACAGTGTAGGCATGTTATGATAATATTGCACTGACGCCGCCGACGCTTCTAAAGTATTATACGAGTACGTCAGCGCATGTACAGAAGATGAGTGTTCAGCGCTGTATGTGGCGGCTACCAATTATACTAGAGACCATCGAATACAGAATTGGATATCATAAGAAGAGTTTTAACAAACATGAAGTAGAAAATATTCAACAAAGCAAACAGCCAAAGCAGCAAGGAATTTAGTTTAGAATGTGATTTTTTTTTTGCCATATTTTTCTAAGCTGAATTCAGTAATACTAATAATTGATCCCACTGATGTGAGACATCGCAGTGAGATCGGACATTTGATTGACATTGATTGGCATATAATCTATTTCTAAAATATAAATGGAAACTTTAATGATTTGTGTGACATTGCACAAGTGCACCAGATACTGACGTGAAAAAGAAAAATAAATTCTTTATCACTTTAGAATACATATCTGTTTTGATTCAACATTTTCATTTCAGCTTTTACTTTTTGTTGCATACCTATTCCGGGTTGTGTTCTATCTTAACCCGCATTTGACAAACTTGGTAATTACGCCAAGCCAATACCCATCAACGGTAACAATAACTTGATTTGAGGGCCAGCAGCGGGACCAATATACACAGAGACATTTTAGTGGTTGTTTTCCCGCAGGTGGGTAGATCAGACCATGAAACTGAACAACTTTCCCCAAGAAACGTAGGTCAAAAAACGAGATAATTTTTTCACTTTTCTATACAAAGCCTCTATTGACCGAGCATGGTTTGTATGGGAAAGTTAAAAAAAATCCCGTTTTTGACTTATGTTTCTTGGGGAAAGTTGTTCAGTTTCATGGTCTGATCTACCCACTTGCGGAAAAACAACCACTAAAATGTCTCGGTGTATTATAGGCTATTTATTATATCAGCTTTTATGATTTGCACTATTTGCGACGACTTTACTTGAATGATGGAGGTTTTGTCCAGCAGTATAGGACAATTTTATATGCTATTTTATTTTAAGTTCTTGTTTTCTTTGTGTGGCAATAAATAAATGCTTTTATTGTTACTATTATTTTACTATTTCAGCTTAATTGGTACGAAGCCCTTCGTCCTGCATTGGGACAGTTTTAATCCGATTTACTACATCAGCGTTTATGCTTTTCAGCGTATGCTGTTGATATCCGATTCTGTATCGAACACATTTATAGCGTAGTGGTACCTGAGTGGTATCTCTTCTCGTTGTGTGTGACGCGGCGGTGCGTGCGCCGGTTGCGAGTGTGCTGCTTGCTGCCGCCATCGCCGCGCGGGCCCCGCGGCGGCTGTGTCACTGCGCAACAACGCCGGCTCCAACATCTCACACGGTTACGACCACGGGCGTCTTGCGATGTGAAGAGCCTTTCTGGCTTGTCAAGTCACAAGGCGCTCGTGCTTCGTGGCTGAAGCTATAACGCCGGTTTCAATATATCACTAGGCCTTGCCGCTCGGCCACGACCACTGGCGTCATGGATAAGAGCGAATTTCCAGTTCATTGCGTTCTTTCTATCACTGTTGATTATGATTGTTGTAGTATAAGGCGCAACGAATTAGAAACCCGCTCGCCGTGTCGCAAGACGCTCGCGCTCGTGGACAGTTCTACCCGTCGATCAATAATAGTACTAGATCCCCGATAAGCGCTTCAAAAACAGCGCGATAAATAGAACACAGATAATGTTGTGGTCTCATTTCAATAAGTTGATATTAAATATACTTATTTTGCAATCTTAATTGTACTTTATGATCTAGATTTAAGGTTCATAAGGTTGTTGATGCTATAAAACTTTTTTTAATATTAATCAACGTTGCTACTTTCGCGATGCATTCTTATTCCGGACCCTTAATCTAGTACTAATATTAATCAAAGGCTCCACGCCACATTCCAATACAATGCCGTACGATACGAATACGGTAGTCAGCAACAAAAGTAGCTGAACACAAGTACCATGTCATAATAACTTTACTAGAAGTTGACAAGCGCCTGCAAGCTTCTTCAGTTGCTTTGACAAAGTACTGAAGCGATAGGTGACTTTCGTTGCCGACTGTAGGAGCACGTAAAATATATGAAACTTACTTGTTGCTAACGAGGTTGTAGCTGTGAAAGTTTACGTGAACATATCAATATTGAAATGAAACACATTTATAGGCATCTACTCGCGTTAATTGAAAGAGCTATCGGGAAAGGCTGAAAGCATTCATATTAATTTGATGGAATGCCTTGTGGCGAAATACAGTAACAATTCATTTATATAAAATTAAACACCTCCACATTTTTGGCCTGTTCCTGGTTCTGCCATTTGTGGTCACACATACAGGAGGTGTTTGTAATCAAAACAATATTTCATAACGCGCTGCCGTTAATTATATTAATCGGTTGCGTTTCGGTTGCGCACACAAAATGAACGTATGACCTGTAAAGAGATCGAAACGTTTAAGGATAAAACATGTAAAACAAATGCGAGTAAATCGGTAATAGCTATACAAAGTATTTCATTTTAATAAACGATGTTGAAAATTATAAACAAGTAAATTTTACATATTCTTCGTAAATTTCAAGTCACATCAGGTGGCTCCAAAAATAAATTTTGATTGCTCCAAATACAAAAAAAATAATATATAATTAATTCCTGCATATCGCGAAATAGTGAACGAATTGATAAAACTGTGAGATTACTAAGTTTGAAGCACCTGGGAATGACCCGTACACACTATGCCCTCTGACGCGATATAACTTGAGTTCATATCAAATCAAATCAAAGTTCCACCTCGCCATCAGAAAACAATTTATTATCTATGCTTTCATTTCTTTCGGAGTAGCTTTTAAGTCCTTTGTTTGCATCTCTTCAAGTGCTCAAGTTGCAAATAAAAGATTTAATTCGCTTGGTATTGTTGCCATTGATTTGAGTTCAAATCAAAGTTCCACCTTGCTATCAGAAAACAATTTATTATCTATGCTTTCGTTTCTTTCGGAGTAGCTTTTAAGTCCTTTGTTTGCATCTCTTCAAGTGCTCAAGTTGCAAATAAAAGATTTAATTCGCTTTGGTATTGTTGAACTAGTTGCTTTGACTTTGACTTTGAAAGTGATCCATTGACACGACGCACGTTGCTTTAAAAGAATAAGTCACAACACTGCTTCTGCCGAGTTTTGAATATGAAAGTGGCGAATAAGGGTTTGCTTATTTGAAAATATATGAAAGCAAAACGACTCAAATTGCATCTCAATCAGAGAGCATTGTAAGGGAGATGTTGGCTCTTGGCTTCCTATTTATCAGGCTACATTAAACACAATGTCGCTCTTTACACATTCTCCACAATTTGTATACAACACAGATGTGGCACGTTGGAGCATTGGTTTACAGTGTACGTGCTGTTAATAGCCATATGCGGCATCAAGTTAACACTCTCTAAAAAGTTTTGTAACTTTCCTTAACAGATCAATTTATGAATGAAACGGTACTGAATTTTTTTCAATAACGTACATCTTGCACTGTAACTTTGTATGCTAAGTGCTAACGAAATACATGTTAACACTAAGTTAACTAAGTGTTTCAATGGTGTTAATTCACATTAAGCCAACGGTGTTGTTGGCTAATGTCAATATGTAATCCAATTAATCTATAATTGGGTTTGAACTTGCCAAGACGGCGATTGCAAATTCAATAATGGTCAAATGCTGCTTCGTGTCGGACACAGTGGCACGTCAGCGTTTGCCAATATTGATGCAGACAGATGTTGACGCCTCACTGGCATTGGATGCTCTAACGTATTCCATGATACCACAAAGTAAGGAGACTGCAGAAGGTAAGCTAAGTTGGCAGATAAGTTCCGATCAGCTTCGAGATTCAGTGTCCATGCGAGGGTCTATACTCTATGCCCCTAACAAATAAACAAAGAATAAATAAGGTCCGAATAGTTAATTCCGTGTTTTCTTCCTGTCATGTAAACGTCATTTCAAATTAAAAGACAAAACACGGAATAACGGGCCTTATTCTTTGTTTATTTGTAAGACACTATGTGTGAGTTGCTCGAGCGCGGTAGGTATTAAGCTTATCTTCTGGGATCTCCTTATTTTGTGATGATGAAGTATCTCGGATCGATAACAAATATCACGTAAACTTGCGCATCGTGCAGTTTAGATGTTAAACGTTGTTACGTGTTATTTGCTATAGTAATATCTAAAACTATAATACATCTTACAAAACACATCTACATATAAAACTAAAGACACTAGCTGGGTCAAATGTCCTGAAAGAAAAAACTAATAAACAAGACCGACTTACATCAACATTAAGTCTATATTTATCGCTAATCCCAATAAATAATCAATAAACTGAGTCAACATTTTCGAAACTTTAAGACTTAATGTTCGATGGAAGTGGACCAAAGGGGACAACAATAAATAAACTGGCGACTACCACACTAAAATATAAAAAATAAACGTAAACAATTGCAAACAACTAAATCGATAGCATAAGAATCGAGAACAAAAATTAAACAAAACCAAAGTTAAACATAAACAAAAAGTCGGTCAGCTCGATTGGCAATCATCAAAGTTCGACAAATTATAGAAATAACGGCCTTGATTATGACTATTTATGACACATTCTTATGTAATGTATTATTAACATTCGTAACGATTTGGTTTATTAGATTTTACAAATACCTATTTTAATAAAAAAATATTTCTTGTTTTTGAGGATACGTTTAATTTTTTGTTATTAAAATGTTTATAAAAGTAAAAGTATTTGTATTACTATACCATTTCACTATATTTTACATAGACGTAACATCGTAGTTCCTTTGTGTTTTCTTATTCAAAAATACATATCCTGCGTATGTATATATTAACTCCTATGAAATATAAAAGGTCAGATACCTCTTTAGCTTACCAACAGTTATTACACTAACACATAGTCGTTAGATATATTGTAGTTTGGAAGTTAATGTCAGTCGTTTTTAATTAAACTCCTTATTCAAATCATACGTACAGAAGTCTTTTTTTTTTAACTTTAACTAATCCAGTACAAGAAAATGCAATTTCAAAATGCTTCGAAAGATGGCGGTACCATGTCCCTCATCGTCGCGAGTGGCCGTTAAAGAAGACGTCACAACATCAGCTCCTTCCCATTTCGGCCGCGATCATAACCTACCTACAGCCTTGTCAGACTGTTATAGCACACGGTGATTGATGCGTACTCCGGCCGATGGCGGGTTATCAAGGTCGTCGAACCGCGCGATAAGGCGAGGTGAGGACGTTATCAGGTGGCGCAATGCAGGCCCAAAAGCTGGGCTCGCCGATTTTAGTCGCGATCGATACCCGCTGTACCCACGCAATGACGCGGTACGTGGCCGACTGTACTTAGTGTTTGTTGTGTATACAAACCTTTTTTGTGAGGTTGCAAACCTTTTTTGTTTGTTTTCTTATTTAATGGGTTTGTTGCACGTCAAGTCAGTGTCGAGTAGAAGGATCAAAGTGATAATGATGATATTCCCCCAAAATAACTTCAGTACTTCACAGGAAAAATGTAGGACTTGCCTATACTAAGTCATACACGCAGATTTTTGAAAAAGAAGTATGAAAAGTTTGGTGTCTTTTTAAAAGGTGGCTTTTAAAGTAATGTTTATTACTCGTAGTCCTATAGCCGGTTGAAGCTAATGAAACATGTCACTCAGTTATTAGGATATATCTTTAATATTTTTCATACTTACAAAATAATATGACTACAGAAAACAGATTTAGGTGGGCCGACACTTATCAGGAAGGGGTGAAACTCGCCTTTATACAGAAGCTATGCTGTTTTAATCTAAGCATATATTTTAATCATACTACATTAGGGAGGTCATCGTATTTTTAGGGATACTTCTTCATAATAAACTATGAAATCTATTTATATACGTGACACTGTCATTGTGTTTTTTAATTAGAATCTTATTTATAATTATCATACTAATTTATGGGACAGTGGACCATTTTCTATTACATAGTGTTATTATTTGAAGAAGACAATGTTAATTTATATGACCAATTTTTACGATGATACTGATAACTGATATTATTTATTGTGTGGTGATAGGTTTTTCATTTTTGGCATATATTTAGTAAAGTTTTAGGTGTATACCGAATATTGTCCAATTAACTAATCCTCCGTACTAACAATTTAATTGAAGCATACACTAACTAAAGAGCAAATGGACCGCTCGCATTAATCAACCCTGCGGTTGCCTACCTGCTGCATGCGCAGCAGGTAATATGATCGAGATAAGGGGACCCGGCGTGATCAATGATAATGAAGGAAGATCATCAAAAACTGACACTTAGGCTGCTTTTCAGCTGCTGAGCGGTGCACTAGGGCAAATCCACCAAAACGAGTACTGCATTTCACACCGCAAGAAAAAGAAAGCAATCTCATTGGTCGATATTTTCCTTGAAGCAGCCTTACAGTAACGACTGCGAAATGTTCGAACAAAGACGACATTATATTTTATAATAATGGCAATATCACAAAAAAACAATACATTTCAGTGATGCCAGCAAAGATTGACCATTTAAAATTGATGGCAGAAACATAGTTTCATCATCATCATCACAATCATCATCTCAGCTAAAAGACGTCCACTGCTGGACAAAGGCCTCACCCAAGGATCTCCACAACGACCGGTTTTGTGACCGGGCATTATCAATATTATAAATTTTTTTTAAATTACGTTTGGATAGAGCAAATGTATGTGTAACAAATAACTATTCCTTTTTCCAAATTAGAATAGACCCGAATAGATATACCTAATTAAATTTATCATTTCATAATTTTGCATGCTGTATGTTCAGCAAAACATGGCCAATGTAATATATTAAATAACAACTTTGTACCTGTATCTCGCGAAATAACAAATATTATATTCTTATTCTATGCCTGATAAGATTTATTGTTTTTTAACCGTATTGGCTACTAAAACTACACATAATTCAGGTCGATCGCCAGGCGTTGTTACACAATTTGTATTTATAAGAACAGAACCGGAGACTGGAAGTGAGCTACCTGCGCACCATCCTCTCGTGTGTATCTATTTTTAATAGAACAGACACAAGTACAGTACACGGTGAAGCCAAAGTAATGTAGGAAGGATGCGCACCGGCCACGGTCCAATGAACGAGACGCTTTAAGGCTGAGGAAGCGACTGACGACTCCCTACTATGAAAGAGAAAACTAATATCTTTGAACTTGTTTAACAATAAATGTTTTCTCATAACAGCATACTTACATTTTATGTTATATTTTACGCAATTTTTTTTGCAAACAAATGACAATTTGAAAAATAAGTGTTAAAAATTTGTCACGAGAAAAATAATAAAATATTCATCTTAAAATATCGAATGTTGATGTCGATGTCGTAGTTGTCGACATTGAATAAGGCTCCTTTGGCTTTCAAGTAAGAGTAGATAATGTTGATAAGCGGGTTGGACAGAGTCACGATAGCATAGTTGGTGTAGCATAGTGTTGTTGGTGAACCAGCATGTCATGGGGTGCTGTTTGAATCTCGTTCTTGGAAATTTTTTTTCAAGAAAACACAAATTTTAAATTGAACAAGAAAGTTGTCTTTTCTCAAATGTATTCTGTCATTGTCGAATACGTGATGATATTATCATAATCGCCATTGTTATTTGTAACAATCAATACGCATTTTAGTAACTACGTTTAGATATGATAATCCAACTACAGGAAATAAGCCTGACTCTGAAATATCCCCTATGCACATAATAATGTTATTATGCAAGACTGTCCCGGTGTCAGGATCAGTGATCAGGAAATTGCACCGTGCGCGTTTTAATCCATTTGCGACATCTGTAGGAGTATTCCGGCGACTGGGCCCGCTCTTATCTGGGCCCGCGGGCCCACTCGCCGGATTGAAATATTTTAATATCTTTATTCCGGCAACTGGGCCCGCCATCAATATGCATATAAGATCTATTGTTTAGATCGAATTTTAGTACAATCCGGCCAAGCAATATAAGGAATGAGAAGTGACAACAATTAATATATAATAGTTACAGTTTCATTACTTAGAAAAAAGTCGCGGTATGTGTTATTTAGCTTTAAGTAATCTATTGTTAGGGATTATCGATTTACACCATACAAGTGCGAATAATATTAATAAATATTGGATGTATTTCATATATTTTCAATACTGACTTTTTAAAGTCTTATTTAAGTTTTCTGTCAATAGTAGAGTGCTATTCGTCTTAATATAATGTGATTCAAAATAAAGAAAGATGCCTTAAACCTTTGGGAGAAGTGACGAAATCTAAATTATTATAGCAAAACAAATTTTGGCGGATTCGTTTATCAAGCGAATGGTTTTCGAAATTATGTACGGGACTCAGTAGCGAAGTTCTATACAAAGTCGGAGCTGTCTATAAAGGCGTGTATTCAATACGTTCGCAATCGCAACAATGGCGCTCCGCGATCCTGCAACTGCTCCAGGTGGTACAGACGCCTGTATATCATTCTGTACCCTATCCAAAACTGACAAATTTCTACAATACATTTTCAACCATATATTTAAGACATAAAGTTTAAAATCTATTGAAGAATATTGAAAGTTTGTGGAGCTCGGAGCGCAAACAAAATGAATACCCACCTTAACGAGTACTTATTAAACTCAAAAGTAATTTGGGTTGCTATTTTTGTGACTTAGAAGTTTCTTGTGTGCTAGGCCTACGCTTATTCACTTTACCACGAAACGATTTCACTACTAATTAATGACCAACGGTAAGGGATCATCAATTTACATGGTCCAAGTGCGAACCTAACGGCCGCATAATTGCGATGACGAGTTGTTTATAGAGAACAGCATTCAATCAGTCGACGTAGTTTATACTGACAGAACTGGTAACACTTTATTTTTCTTAGAAGATTGTAAAACATCGCGTAACTATAGAACATTCGTGTTATGATGATAACGCTGAGGTTGAGCGATTACAATTGAGAACATTAACGTATTGCGACCATATAGCATAGTCAAAGAGATAGAGTATTTTATTAGAATAGCGTATAGTGCAATTAAGTTCAAATTTGGTCACACGTCCAAACTCAAATACTGTAATAATACCAAATGTAGACAAATATTAAATGGTCGTATTTAATCGATCACCAAACTAACCTAACCTAACCCACAAAAACACTAAGTTAGCACCTAAAAATACAAAGTTAGCACCTAAACTACTATTTAGTTGCTGACTTAGCATTTTAGGTGCTAGCTTACTATTTTTTTGTGGATCAATTTATTATTTCTCATATTAAATTAATACCGAACAGAGATCAAACATAACAATAATACCAAAAAGACTGCTACTGCTTTTACACTGAATAAAGATTACAATAGAATAAACAGTGTCGTTAAGAAGTAGCATTGATAGAACATAATATACAATCTGTCGATTAACAAAACCTCGAACCATCGCTCCTTGCTGCCGCCCGTAATAAAAACAGAGAAACCGTTCATAAAATAGAAATCAACTGCAAACCGAACACCAGCACCGGTAATAACTTGCCTCCTCATTATCGACGAGCGAGCCAACTACCGATGCAAATAGTAATAACAGAAAAATGCAGATTTCCTCAGTAAAATGAAGTAACTTGTTAAACTATCCACTGATATTTCGGCGCATAGTTAAAATATACTTACAAAAAACAAAAAACATGGTAATAACCCTGTTAACATTAGTAAAAAAAGGATTCCTTGATCAATAAGATCGGGGTAAGCATCTACATATCCAAATTGCACACCCGACCCAAGAACTGAACCCGATATTTCCGGATATCGGGCGCTTTCCTACTCGGCTACTTGGCCACTCGATTCCTACAACGGATAGATATTTCATTTTTCATTTTCGCGCCCGGTCCGCGAGTGCTGAAGTTAAGCAACTTTCGCAAAGGCCGGTTCATCGGATGGGTGACCAAACATTTATCATCTCGAGCTCCTCCGTGCTTCGGAAGGCACGTAAAGCCGTTGGTCCCGGCTGCATTAGCAGTCGTTAACAACCACCAACCCGCACTGAGCCCGCGTGGTGGTTTATGGCTCGTTCTCCCTATCCATCCATAGGGAAGGTTCGCGCCCCAGCAGTGGGGACATAAAATGAGCTCTGATGATGAGTCTGTTACCTACTTTATATGTGTTTGGTTGTACGCTTATCTTATTAAAATAAGTAAATAAATTGATACTTAATATTGATAACCCTCAAACCGCTAAATAAAACTTTACATACAGAAGAAGGCTCTAGCCATGTCACAACAAGATGTACAAAATTACAACCAAACCCGTAACGGGTGCGCCAAAGTTCACCTAATTGGACTCCGATAATTGGAACTCCGAAAATGTTCTTCCTTGGATTTTTCATCCTAACAATCACAATTCTTAACTACTCTGTTTCTAATGTTCATAATTCCGAATCATTCAATATCATAATGTCAGTAGCAATAAACATCTATTATAACTATTATTTTTTTTCCTATATTTTCTCAACATAACCGTCTTTTACACTATTATTCAAAGTCATATCTTTTTTGAAGAGACTTCAAAATAAATTCGCTTAGGTTAGCGAGGAGCGGGTTAGGTTGACATAAACACAGCGCCAGAAGCGACTTTAGGGCGTTTGTTACATTAATATACTTACATCACTTTACAATGGAAATTATGTTTAGGGATAAAAGCGTTATGAAAAACAACAGTAGGAGTTTAAATATATTTACATTAGTAATATTATTAATTACAATTTTCGGAAACATGAGTGTTATGAACATCGTCTGTAGTACTACAAATTGTATGAATAAAAACATTAGGAAGAAAAATTTTAGGAAGAGTGATCATTCGGATTAGAAATCGGTAGGAATAACAATTCGGGTAAAAAAAACTTTAGGTGAGCCAATATGGACCCACCCGTAACAAATATGAGACGATATTCACAAGATGGTTGGCATGAGCTGAATGAGAGTAATCGTGAATTGTGCTCAGTGGCGTGTACTCGGAGAGGCCTATGTCCAGCGACTTCGACTAATATAAGTTGATGATGATGATGAAACAAATATGTATACTTTCGCATATATAATAATAGTGGCAATGTTTTATGCGACGTACCTATGTATCCTATCATATTCCTATAAGCCGATCGGGGACAAACTTCTATATAACTATTAAGATATTGCACACACAAAGCTCGAATACGCTTAACGATTCTGATATATACGTATCTGAAGGTAAAACTATCCAATTTGGATTGGTTATCCCACTTTTACATTAGTCATTTTTATGAAATAGTAATTAATGGTTTTCCGATGAAGTCTATTTATGTCTACGTGGTAACTAACAAATATTTTTGTAAACTAACACTGAACTGTATTGTTGTCTAAAAATAAATTATTTACAGCGCAACAGGATTAATGGTCTAATGATGTATGCCAAGAATGTCAGTGGATTACGCCAAGGCAAGGAAAATTGGAAACCGAGCCACTACAAATATTTTCAAGGGCAAATCATAACGATAGCATAGTCATAGGATAACCTCCTATGAGAAATTGACTTTATTATATCATTGACTTACCAAATATCTACCTATGGTGACTTGCACACCGGTTTTCATCGTGTCGCTAACTCTGAGGTCCCGGGTTCGATCTCCGATCGGATCAATTTAGAAATACCTGTTTTTCTATATTGTTTCGGGTCTGGGTGTTTCCTATGTACAATAAGTATGTATTTAAGTATATTATGTATGTTTATATTATTGTTATTGTTTTTGTCTAGTTAACCATATAACGAGTTTCTTAAGGAAGCTTTTCTTGGGGCTAGATAATTGGTGTGAGTGTGGGAAACATTTATTTATTTATATTATTTATTTATTTATATTCATATTTATTTATTAGAACTTTAGCTTAACAAAATTGTATATTCTAATTATAAATGGATTTATACATTTTATAGATTTCAAGAAAATAAACGTTTTATTCACTCTGTGTAAAATTTTATCTATGCTAGTTAGAAGGTATTGACACTTCACCGTCGATAACCCAAAGTTCTTGCCCAACGCGATCTATAAATCTAGAACGACCTATTATCGATTTTGTGTTGCAAAACTTACAAGCTTGAAAGAGAAATATAGTATGAGGATTGACACAGATCAAGTGGGAATTGATATAAACGAGTGGCCAGTGTCAAGGACTGCCAAAGAGGTCAAAGGACAAAGTAAAATTAAACATAATACCATCCATTTTTGACACGAGAAACGCAAATGTAGTGAATTCCACTGGACATTTAGCAATGTCTCCTAGTGTTAATCTTGTTTGCCGACTCGTTAGGCGGCTGAACCAGGGCTGTGAGTAAAGCAAACTTGCCTCAAGTCTTTAAAATAAGTTATAAAAACAAAATATTTATCATAAAAACCAACAAAAAATTGAGGTCTGCAACAAATGATACCTACTTTTAGAATACTTTTGCTTGTATTTATTTTTAGACGATAATAACAAAATTATTTATTAGATTTGATCGTTTTGATTACTCTCAAAAAGGAGATACGCAATTTAGTATGTAAGAAAGTTATGGCATACTTCGCAAAATTTTAAATTTGATTCTTATTTGCTGCGTATCCATTTATAAAAGGCAATCATCTATCTATTAAATCTTTTATTAAATCTTTTATACAAACAAGATACATAATATGTATACTCATTTTGTAATCATACACGATCTGGTAGCCCTGTCTGCAGGGGTGGACGCGGGCAAGCGCACCGTATGCAGCAACGCCGAATGTCGGCTATGGCTGGGTGGGTTATATGGAATAGCCGCTAGCAGAGCAATTTCACCCATAGACACACAGACAGATGGAGCTATCGCAATATATTTGTGTGCACGACAAAGAACGAACTAAAGTTTGAACCGGGCATATATAAAACCGTTACTTTTAATCGTCATATGAAAATCGGTATTTTATTTTAAACTGAATTCTGTTCGTTGTAATAAGTAATATTTTACTTTTACTTACTTTTGCTAAATAAGTGTTAGTAAAGATTCAAAATTTATGTTAATGAAAAGGTGTAAGATTTATTTTACAACAAAATTGTTGTAACTTTTCCATAAGTTTGTTCCTAAAAACTATTAATATATTTTTTTATTGTAAAAAAGTGTTACTAGTTAATAAAATTAAAGGCCTTCTACAATTTGATTATCTAGTTCGACTTCTTTGGTCATCACATACAATACCTACTAATTTCATTACTTACTGGAAGATGATAATTAAACGCCAAGTACAAACACAGATTAGAATTAGCGCTACTCTAATGGCCGTTCGCGCCATAACGACCATTTTAATTTTCATGAACACCTCATCACGTTCCACCTCGGGCCAAGGTTCCGAAATGGGTACAGTTTTTGCCCGAACGATTGCACTTGAAGCAAAAAAAAGCCGTTCACTAGTGCCATGTATCCAGTGTAACATTACGTGCCATGACGACCATGTAAATACTAGTGATAAAGTGTGGTTGTTGTGCGTGTGGCCAACCGACTAACTAAACCATAATTAAATAACCAACGGAACATTAAAAAGAAATAAATAATAAACAGCTGCCGATGGACGCTGGATTCGGCGGTCGCGGTTCGTTAGTTCGTTTAAACAGATTGGACAAGGCTTTTTTACGCCAAATAGAGACTCGGTGAAGGCCAAACTCGTTATTTTAATAATTTCAATTGCAGACAGTAAAAAAATAGAACAATTGTCAACGAGTATTTGAATTTCGCCCGCGTTCTACAAAAATAAATAAACAACGGTTCATTGAACTGAGACGTTCCAAATAGGAACACTTTGGGTCCGGATTGAAGATGGCCTCACCGTTTAACCCTCGTTGGGAAATCGGAGCGTGCTACACTCGAACGAGACGCCCGATCGTTTCGCGAATGTCCAACGTCCATCGACGGCGACCAATTGACACTTGACCCCTGCGACGCTTCTGTCGCGACCTTGGACTCGTAAGTACTGGGAAGCTTATTAGGTTCGTCGCATGACGTAATGAGTGATTAATTTGAATTTGGAAGCAAAGCCAGTACTCGCGGGTCAGGGCAGGTGAACCTGTGATTAGTTCAGGCGTTAGGGTTAGCAGCGTTTTTATATGTTTGTCTTATATTGAAACTCACCTGGCGGTTGTTGTTGTGGAATGTATGGTACGAGGAGCCGCGACCGTTTCTTCTCATAGCCCTTTTGTGTGATGTCACCTGAACAAAGAAGAAATGAGTCAGACTAGGACTAAAAGGCAACCACAGCGGTTTTTGTCTATTTCGATTGCCGAAGGTTTCGTCAACATTGATTAAGTCTATAACGAATTAATTAAAGCTTTTTTACAGCAGCATATATACACATTACTAAACTTATTTGGAGAAATCATTTCATTATTAGCCAGTCAGTTTCTTCTTTACTTGGTAAGCAGCTCCGCCTAACGACACGGTACAATTTGTGCCCCTCTCTTCCCACAAAAGCATGATACAACTAAACGATAAATTGGTTCTATAATTACTGCCACATCTACAGGACAGATTTTTTTAGCCAACGACAATAGGACCTTAGACGCATTTGAATTCCGCATAGAAATAAGCTACGGGAGCCGGTTGCGTATAGAGGACGTTCAATTGTTTCTACAGTTACTTTGGTTGCGTTTTCATACGAATTTGAGTCGTACGAAGCCGTCTACCTCGCAGACTAATCGTGTGTTCTAGTGTGCGAGGAGCCATTATCAGTAGTTAGTGGAACGGGAATTAACGTGAGTATTCGTACGTGTCAGGCCGGCTCAATATCACACGAAAACGCATACATAGTGAGGCTTGCATAAAGCCTTGATCGATAGCAGTCTGCCTGAATACTATTCAAAAGCGTTCGGTTTAGCGCATAACGCTTAAAGTTTGATATGTGCATGAAGTTGTGACAACGCATTGGTTGTTGCGTTGAAACCATTTGAGCGATGTATTGAATTTGTATAATGTGGCCGGACGCGTCAAACGCAATGCGTACATCGCTGCGGATACCGTACAATCGGACGGAGCGCTTAATCTTATTGCGAATTGGGTGCCTAGACTGCCTACAGGAGTTTCATTTATCATAAGTAATAATAATAATTTAAAAAAAATAAAGGAGATAATAATAAAATATTAAAATATTGTAAAAATCTAGTTTTAAGAAAGAAAATAAATAAAGAAGATAATAATCATAATAAAACTTAATTTGCTAAAACATGGTAATATGGTCTTAGTACACTTTAAAGGTCTCATGTTTTGCTTTTAGTATACAGCATGCAAATACAATATTATTCAATATTTAGAATTATTTATCGAATCGAAAACAAAACTTGTAATATGGCAATAAACCAGCGCCAGCGATGACAAACGAGATGTGTTGCCATTTTACTATACAAATTCTCGTTTTCGTTAACGTGATCGAATCTAAACTAATATTATAAACTTGAAGAGTTTGTTTGTTTGTTTGTTTGGTTGAACGCGCTAATCTCAGGAACTACTGGTTCAAATTGAAAAATTTGTATTGTGTTGAATAGTCCATTTATTGAGGAAGGCTATAGGCTATATTACATTACGTTATGACTAACAGGAGTGGAGCAGCAATGAAAAATGTTGCAAAAACGGGAAAATATTTACGCGGACGAAACCGCGGGGAACAATCTCCTGCTAAAAAAATTAATTACTGAACTATCCCGATGTTCCATTCTTAGGTATCTAAGTCTGACGCCATAATAACAATGTGTATTTATTATCTCTTTTGAGTGTTTAATTTGAAGTGAACATAGTAACAAGTAACAAGAATATTTATTATAGCTACCATCAACTGCTCATGTTTTTGGTATTATAACGTTATTCTTTCTTTAGTAACCCACTGTCTTGCAAAGGTTCTTATAATATCATGGTGGCGTAATGTATGTTACAAATATATATAAATGATAAAAACAGCTAGATTTCATGCATGCTATATATTGCTTTGTAAACGCTTTAAATGCCTATTATTCTTGGAATAAGCAACAATTATCAATGAATCTGGACTAAACAAGAAATTAAATTGCTATTGTCGATGCTACTCACGCAAAGATCACAATAAATTGTCAATTCTCATTTAAGTGATGGACGAGAGAAATAACAAGAGAAATATATACTCGAGCAGTTATTAATTTACGGATAGAAAATATAAAACTAGATACTAGATCAGAAGACTAGAATAGAAAATATACATGAGACGAAGACGATGGTGAAGATGGTGACAAGAGAAAATATATAATGGGGTACTTCCCGTTTCATAAACCCTAAAAAAATATCTAAACAAAAGTAGCGTTTCGTAAACTTTTATATTTTAAACACTTAGTCGAGTTTGGACAACTTTTCATATTACATACGTTTAGTTGCGTTAGAACAACCTATAATCAACTATTAATTGAGTTCTTGAATTACACCTTACTTTACTTCTTCAAAAATTGTTTGGTGATAATTATGTACATAGCTTTAATTTACCACATATGGTGCTATACAATAATAATAAAGTTTTATTTCAATCACTGATTTGAAATACTTAGAAAATGATCAGATGTAAAGCAGGTGCTTAAACTACGCTTTTATTTAAATCTAAGTTTACTGATTTTGCTAATCAAAAAAGACAGATTTTTTGAAAACTTATATTGTTAATGAAATATGAATTCTGATGATATTCACTATAAACTAAAAGCATATTGATCACAACATTGTACAATAAAAACAAGAAGCGAACTAAATTGTAGCACTTGTAGCTACTTATTATTTATGTTAGCTCATATTAATATGATTTGCTAAAGAAAAACATAACGTATTCCCTTACAATACTGCATTCGCATGCAAATTCTAACAGGCCATAAAATATTAGTTGAACATTGAAATTAACACTAACGTTATGAACTATCTTATTCACAGTTTCTATGTTGAGCTCGACGAGACGCTTGCGCATAGGCGCATGCAATAATTTGCTGCATACCTAACATTCTGTACCCTAATATATAGTTTCACAGCATTGTTCTCATTTAGCTATTCGGTTTTTTTTTTGTATTTCTATTTTAATAACATGTTTCGGAGCAAAATATAGCAAATTTGCGAATGAAGCAGTTTTTTGTAACTTTTGGAGCTGAGTGTACTATACAAAATTATTATTAAAAGAAAGGTTGTCAAAACGCGACTAAATGTATGAAATATAAAATGTTTACGATACGCTACCTTTGTATAGATATTTTATTAGGGTTACGAAATGGGAAGTATTCATATAACGCATTTGCACCCAGAAATAATTTCAAAAATCATCAAGCATCAAAAAGCCTTAATTCGTCGTGTAACGAAGGTCATTGTTCATAATAGTAATATACAAGCTGTTTAAAGACTGACAGAACAGAATATAAGAGAAAAGAGAGCTAACACTGTAAATTATCAGCATACTGGACAAGGCCATATTCTACTACCATAGTTTACCACCTTGAGAAACAAATCTGAAATCCCTTAAATAGCTATCCATGGCAAACATGTATCCAATATACTGTGCTGGAAAATGAAGCCAAAATATATGCGTTAAAGTATCTGGCCAGGGAACGAAACAAATAAATCAACTCAATTTTTAGCAAAATAATATACAGAGTGTAATGTAAAAAAAATGTAGTAGCGGCTGAATAAGTCAGTGGAACAATTTTATATAAGAAGCCATTTGTTTTTTCAGCGTACTAATTAAAGAGACCAGATCTAAGACACAAAGGATTAGAAAACTTCAAAAACATTGTACAAAATAGGTACATAATGTCGATAATACACTTCTCATCAGAAAAATCGAAACACTTCCCCGTTTTTATGGTTCTCTCCTAATTTTACACAAAAGAGTTTTCATTCTATGAAAAAAATCACATGATTGTATAGCTGGCAGTTTGGCCATTACATGACAAGCGAAAATTCTAATCGATGAAGAATCGTATGGAAGCAGTAATAAGAGTGT
Source organism: Eudonia mercurella (assembly GCA_963082485.1). Classification (NCBI taxonomy): domain Eukaryota; kingdom Metazoa; phylum Arthropoda; class Insecta; order Lepidoptera; family Crambidae; genus Eudonia; species Eudonia mercurella. The sequence continues at coordinate 25,806,452 of OY720022.1, forward strand.
GTTGTTTTATCAATTTCTTTTATACTCCATACAGGGTTATATATTTTTTTTAAATATAAGAAGAATGCAGACGGGCAGGCGGGTCACATAATGGAGAGTAATCACCGCCGCCCATGGACACCCGCAAAACCAGAGGAATCGCAGACGCGTTGCCGACCTTTGACTTGTTAAACAAAATACGAAACCTATGAAAATGTAATTTGAATTTAGAACATTAACATTAGGATTTGAAAACTTTATATTATATACTATTAAACGACATTTGACATATATTCCTAAATATACACATTTTTCTGATAATCCTTACAAAACATAAACTTGCAAGGTGTTTCGATTTTTCTGATGAGAAGTGTAGTAACCTCAACAAACGTTCTAAATACTATCTGACTGAAGCACCGGATGTATCCTTTCTACGGATTGAAAGTGAGTAGGCAGGACCACATAAAGTGTTCTCCATCTGTCTCTCTCCTGTGCTACTTTACACTGTACGAGTAAAAAGGATGGCACAAAGGTGTCAGTTGCGACTGTGTCGCCTATTTATTACTGTCTAATACGAATCTTGACAGAGTAATTATGCTCATGCACATACTTGGTTATGTTGAAAATGCAACTTTGTTACTTAGCAGTTAAAGGTAGAATTAACTTCGAGTTGATTCTGTTAGTCATTATAACAATACGCGCTCGGTGCTTCATTGTCTGCGGTCAGTTGGCCTGATTTGTGTCTTTCTGATATTTATAACAGGAATGGTGTCATATGAAACTGCCGCAGGAAAAACTACTGCCTTGTTATTATCGCTTTATTAGATGATGCTTTCGATGAAAGTATTTTAAAGATTCAGTGTTTAGACGAAGCTTAACAGAATAGGATATTGTGCTAGAGTGGCATAGTTGGTAGTTCACCTGACCCGGCATGTCATGGGACACGGGTTCGAATCCCGCTCGTGGAATTTTTCACAACAACACTGTCTTTTTAGGGTTCCTATATTTTTTTAGGTACCTCCCCTATACATGAAGTGGAGATGTAATTTTATTTTTGTCTACCCCTACCCTAGTTTGGGGTGTAGTTGGATAACAATTTTAAAAATATTGCGGGTTTGTGGAAACAGTTTTTTGATTGAGGCATCCGTAAATAACGTTGTCAGGTGTGTGAAACCGGTAGTATCTACATGTAAGTATATGAGCCATCGTTAAATATATGTTTATAAAAGCCCTCTTTTCAGAGTCCGCACAATTGAGATGGGCTACGGAAAATACAAAAAATGGCAAATATTGTTGCGAACAAATTACAATTTGAAAAAATCGGCCAAGATAGTTATATAGTATAGTTATGTAAATAATCAAGAATAGGATATTTTCAAATAAGGCATTTTCAGAATAAGTCATATTAGGAATAAGTCTTAATACGACCACAGATTATTTTGCATGCAACATGTATGTCTACAAACATGCAGAGTGCAATATATGAATACAGAGACACTTCTAGTGAATGATACCAGGAAGTCTAATCTCCCTTCCAGTTACGTAGTAAAAAATCATCGGCGACCAACAAATAGTTGTGCCCAAAAATAAGTAACAAGAATTTCTAAAGTTGTATAGAAATCAGAAACAGTTCCAGTTATAATAACAAGTGTTAATGTATGCTTTAAAATAAATAACATACATACCGGGAGTATTTTCTGTACAATCTCATATGAATCAGTCACCGATAACATATAGGTACCAAGTATCGAGCGACAGATAGTGATAAGATTTGACCACATTTAAAGCAAAGAGCCGGGTTATTATCTAATGCACTTTACATATGACTGCGTGGTGGTAAAAAGCCCAGTGGTAGTACCATAAATAGTGGACAATGGGTAAAACGATTTGCATTGGAAGTGACTAACGAATTGGTAAACAATATTCTCAGTATTCGGTAGCTAATAATCGAATATAAGGAAAACAAATTTTGTTACTCAGTGTATTCTATGGTTGGAGTTATTTTATGAGAAATAATAAATTGATCCACAAAAAAATAGTAGGCTAGCACCTAAAATGCTAAGTTAGCATCTAAATAGTAGTTTAGGTGCTAACTTTGTATTTTTAGATGCTGACTTAGTATTTTTGTGGGTTAGGTTAGGTTAGTTTGGTGATCGATTAAATACAACCCTTATTTTATTACTTATTATTTTTGGCAACTGGATGTCGAAAATAGCAGGAAAACGTAATATGTGTTATTGCAATTATTGAAACAATGTAATTCATCATCTTCATCATCATCAGCCTATACTAGTCCACTGCTGGACATAAGCCTCTCCAAGTGCAAGCCACCGAGCACGATCCGCGGCTACTCTCATCCAGCTCTTGCCAGCAACCTTGCGAAGATCGTCGCTCCACCTAGTCTGAGGGCGTCCTACACTACGTTTGCCGATGCGCGGTCTCCACTCAAGAACTCGTTTACCCCAACGGTTGTCGGTTCTGCGGTTAATATGACCGGCCCACTGCCACTTCAGCTTGCTGATCCGATGTGCTATGTCGATTACTTTCGTTCTCTGTCGGATCACCTCATTCCGAAGTCGATCCTTCAGAGAAACTCCGAGCATAGCCCTTTCCATAGCTTGCTGAACGATTTTACAATGTAATTATGATAACAAAATAAATGACTAACCATTGTTTTAATAATTTTTAATATATTATCTTACTTATAATGCTATAATATACTGCTTTTTTGCTAGCAGTCGAAAATCGATACAGGAATAATCGATTTTTTCTAATTGTCATGTAAAACAATTTGCAGTAAAACACAGTGTTTTGCGAGTTTTAGTTGATTTAAAGGTAAATAATTAAATTAATATGCGAAAGATTACTTGATCGTATAAGTCCAAGGAGAATAATTATTTTTATAATCGGTAATTACGTATCGATTTCTTAATAGCAATTAATGATTTTTATTCCATATTTGTTGTTATAGCAACACAGGAATTAATGGTGTGACTTTCCTTCAAAAAATACTTTTAAAACTATATAATTTAGATATTTACTTTCCGGCAACGACATTATCAAAGATATTTTTATTATATTTATTTATATTTTACTGTAAAAAACTTCGTTCGATTGAATTTAAAATCGGATGTTAGTATGAAAATGGTTCTAACGAATAAGTCGCTACGATATCGTTACGGTTTTATTTAAGGCGAAAGGTAAGGCACACTAGCGCCGCTAATGGATTTCATTTGGTAACTGCTAAACTGGATTTTTTTTCAAACATTGCGGACCTTCCGACACTAGGCAAACATCTATTATTTAATAATTGTGCACTACTTTTAGGTTTGTTTTTGTATTCATTCGCTAACACCAAAAGTGGTCATTGTTTGTGAATAAATGCGATAGCCCGTTTTGTGAACAAACCACGCAACAAAAAGTAGTGCAAAATTATTAAATAAATACTATGGATGCTTTCCTGTTATCGGAAGGTACGCAATGTTTAAAAAAGATCCGGTCCGTTAGTAATTGTCTAATTATCAATTGGTGGCGCTAGTGTGCCTTACCCTTCGCCTTAATGGGAATCGGGGGGCTCCATTCTTGTGTCGCGAAATGTTACTGTCAGAAAAGTGTAAGGAAAGTGCCACGTCACGCAGAAATTCCGTCGCTGCACTTCCTTCGCGTTCAATCCGTTAACGGACAACCGATCTTCCGCGTAGGTAGTGTGTCCGACGACAGCAAATTATGGAATGCAATGAAACGTATTGACGTCCTGCCGCGCCAAAATCATAATATTTAATCGAATTTTCGAATCGAATTCATGTTCCATAAGCACTCGCCGCACTGTGATTCTCTTTCCGTACTATGGCGGCCAAAATACTCAACTTCGAAATAAAGTGTTGTTATTTATTTTACTCGTTAAAATATGAAAGATAAAGACAACATATTCCAATTAATAAAATTCTTGAAACCATATGGACACTTGGATAACATTTGCTGTGATAATTTATTGAATATTTTATTGAATTAAATTATTAGGAAAAAAAAAAAAAAATATCAATTTTAGAAACAGAGAGTTACTTTTTCTTAGCCTTACAACTTATAATTACATAATTATAAATACATAGCAAAGTATATTATACAAGTGATAAATCATCAATCAAATACAGACTAGATATAAAAACAAGTGATAACGCATTTTTTCCTAAACCTACTTTTTTTTTAAATTATGGACAATAATAACGGATCTCAGCGCTAACAATCCTTTTATATGTCAGCAGTTAACTCAATGATGTCATAGTCTGTTGCGTGCGCGAATAGCCCACCAATCATGGTGAATTAACAATGCATGCACGCCAAACAATGCAACAGGATAATAACCGATAGATTGGCATTGTTGCCGACAAGACGAGTGGTGCATCGCTATGCTACTTGTATTGTTGTATCGACGATAGGAGTTTGATACGGATTGAAATTAAATTAAATTAAATTAAATTTATTACTTTTTTTACACACACCAATCAAACAGTGTTTAACAAAAAAGAAAATAAGTTAAGAATATATATCGACAGTAAAAAGCTAGTTGTAACCAAGTAAATTGGGTGCCCTTCGGTTCGCCTAAAATTGTTTGTCCTAATATGGTTTGGCCAAACCGTTTTGGCCTAAACTTAAAACGTACAATTATTGTTTCGCCTAAAAATTGTTTTGCCACCATTATAGTTTGGCCTAAGAATTGAAAGGCCTAATTTTAGAATGCCTAATGTAAAATAGCCTAAACTATATTGGCATAACTTTATATTGGCATAACTTTATTTTGGCATAACGATTATTTCGCAAAATTTATAAAAGCTCTAATTTTAGCATATCTAAAATTAAATGTGCCAATAATGTATTGGAATAAAAGCATAGAATTTTATTGAGAAAATAAATTGACAGAAGCGAATCGCTGCAAACCCGACTCCACGTAGTCTTGTCTGCCCTACCCTAGAGTGTAATATAAGCCCGCGTGGGACCGCCGGAGCCCCGCAGCGCCGAAGCCGTGACGGAAACTATGCATGCTGCATGCCTACATGCATGCTGCATGCCTGCATGCATGCTGCATGCCTGCTTGCATGCTGCATGCCTGCTTGCACGCTTACATGCTGCATGCGTGCTTGCATGCTTACATGCTGCATGCCTGCACGCATGCTGCATATCTGCATGCATGCTGCACGCATGCTGTGTTTCTGCTTGCATGCTGCATGTCTGCATGCATGCTGCATGTTATTGATTTTTAATTTTGTGCGAATTAATATTTAGGAATTGTAAACTTTAGGGATTACGAATTGTTCTGCCAAATGACGCATTTGGTAAATGACAATGTGGCGATAAAAAGTTAGGCGAAGTGAAATTAGGGCAAACACGATTCTGAAGAGTGAAATTAGGCGAAAAAATTTTAGGCTTTTCGTTTGGGTGCCATTGCAAATTAGGCGTACAAAAAATTAGGCAATCCGATAGAGACCCAAGTAAATTACAAACTAATTATTAACCTAACTTAAGAATAGACATAATGTCCGCGCCTTACAAAAACTAACAATACTAGTATAATCTACTTTAACTACAACAATTACAACAATTTGGCGACAATCAGCCCCCCAACAGCCTAACTCTCTCGCTTTCGATCACTTAGAAGGCGAGGCCCTCGCCTGGCCTTCTAATATAATATCTAAATATAATATCGAATAATATTGAAAGCTATAGCCTATAGCTGTCGATATTGCTTTCATATTCCTTTCGAAATGACAAGATGACGCCTCCTCCTCGCCTCGCCTTCATAGCAATCGAAAGCGAGACCGTTAGGCGGTCGGCCCCCAGGCTTACAAACTCTATTGTCTAGCCAATACGCTCAAAATTTCAAACCTCTATATCCAGTGTAACAGGATCCATCTTCTACAATAGCCCGGTTTTTTAATAAGACACTTTAGTGATAAGATAACCAGTTTTTGAGTTAAATCCAATCGTATTTATTATATATTTGATCTAGGAGTGCATTTTGATAGCACTTTGTAAGTGGACACACTCACAATAGCATAATAACTATTCTTCTTCTTTATGTGCCATCTCGTATCGGAGGTCGGCTATCATTATGGCCACTTGGGCCCGTGATGTTGCGGCTCGGAAAGGCTCAGGGTGCTTAGTGAGAGTTTCATTCGCATTAGATCACGACAACGAAAACGAGAATTTGTATGGCAAAACTCTTTCGGCCCATAAGGTCCTATGTGTCAGAATGACCGGAGTATCAAAATGTCCAGTTCTAAAAAATATCCTAAGTTTCAAAATGTCTAGTTGCACAAGATGACCGGAGTATCAAAATGTACAGTAGCACAAAACGAACAGAAGAAACCGCAACATTTATTTTGACAAAAAATTCAAAAAGTATTTATATAAGCTTGAAAACGAAGAATTATCACCTCTTCAGTTTTTAAGGAAAATTGTGTATTTTAAGCTTACTTTTTTTTTTTTTTTTTTTTTTTATACATAGCACGGCAGATGACTCTTTATAAATGTCGTGAAGTATAGGGACATTTCTTTTTGTGCAAAAACAATTTTTTATCAATAAGTAATACTGAGAGAGCATATTTCATAGTTTCATTATATTAAAGTCTTAAGTTATAAAACATTATTTTATTTAAAAACTACTTTTATGATACGCCTGTCATTTCATAAAACTGGACATTTTGATACTCCGATCATTCTGACACATAGGACCTTATGGGCCGAAAGAGGCAAAACTTTAACTCTTCTCGTATGTCGCTAGAAGGCGTTGCACAGTATGCTGAGAGGCCTAAAAATCGGTCATCGTCTTTTTACAGTCATAATGTATACTATAAACTATTCTAAGGCAAGCTGTAAAACTTGCGAGCCATTGCATCTTTCTACGGCCTGTCTTCTCTGGCCTTGTATTTTTTAACTATTAAGTCTTGTTAAACAGCGCCGTCATTAAACAAAATAAGATGGGTCCGTCGTATTTAAAAATAGGCTATTTGTGTGCACCGTCCAGTCTCAAAAGATTCGTATTATCGTAACGTCTGTGACTCACATCCCATGTCTCGATGTGATGCACTATATTACGCACACAGGTAATAAGTTATTTGCACATATGGTTTACGGTGTGATAAAACTCCATTTTCAATTGCTTGATCGCATTACTAACAAAAGTATTTGGCTTTTATGTTCAAATGTACTGTTTCTTTTTTTAAAACAGAATTAATCGAAGAAATAACTTTTTACCCCCCACCGAATAGTTATCCGTGTTTTTGGCCTGTCATGTAAACTTAATTTCAGATTAAAGTAAAAGAGACAAAACACGAAGTAACTTTTCCATGATAAACATCCAAGTAAACAAACTAATTTTTTGTTTACTTGTGAGCCCCTTATAATATATCTATCGCTTCACGATAGACATAGTTCTCAGTCAGTCTAGCCGACCACGTCTGACATCGATTGAATCAATAAAGGCGAGTTTACCATAACACTGACGTGCTAGGTAGTACATACAACACGATGCATCACATGATCAGACTATCGGACCCACACATCGCAAACACTATGACTAAACCATCATCGCGGTAAAAATACAATACCATTTCTTGCCACCAGAATTAGATATAAAAAAGTACTTATGCAAAAATCACTCCCGTGCGATGCGTTATAATAATAAACAACCAATGCGTGTGGTGAATGATTATTTACAGAAACAGAGCCAAAATATTGTGTAACTTAGTAATATAATAAGTAAAGGATCAAGGACGAACGGCAGACCACGTTAGCGAGTGAAAAATCTTCTCATATTTTAGCAAGCATGACATACCATGTAACAGGTATAAGATTTATACTTAGCATAAATCCCGCTTTCTTTTCGCTTGCCCTCTTTAATTCAAATTTAGCATAAAAATTTAAAAAAAAAACATGTTTTTTTTTTTTTTTTCAATATTATCTTTTGCATGTGTTTGATGAACGTCAATTTTTTCCCCTTATTTTATTATTGTTTTTTATCAAGTAGTTACTTTTGTCGACCAAACTTATCTCAGTTCGGTTCTTATTGTTTTTGCAATCTTTTTATTTTCAAGAAGTTAACAACCTTGTAAATCCACAATTGTATTGTGTCATATGAAGAAAAGAAAGAAGACTAAAGAAAAGATGTGTTATAGATGATATGGCAAAGAAAGGAGTAAATGTTGAGATGACGGCTGATCGAGAATAACATATGTATAGCGCTGACATTGAAGTCAGCAAGTTATTTGAATAAGAGACCATTTAGAACAGGACAACGATGAAAGGTGAAGCTGTTAACGAGAATTCAGGTTAACAACAATAATCGATTCCAGAACATTAAACGTATAAATGAATCACTTAACAGTTCTTTACAACATTAACCAATTTTTAATTTGACTTAAGCATGAATTTCTATAACCTTAAAAGTTGTTAACACTCAATGACGGAACATAATAGTGACGTCATAGTTTCCATTCCCATACGATGTCTATTGAATAGAATCAGTTTGGCATTTGCTAATAAGTTTCTCTATTTACTAACCAGTAAACTACCCAATTAGATGCTGTCTGCTCGGTTGCGGAAATTGATCGCTTACCCGCTTTGCAGCATTTAACCGGAAATCTGTCACATTACCAATAGCTCCGATTCCAAGTCTTGGTAGTCGAGTGATTAAAGCTCAGCCCGTTATACAGAGTATTCCGATTTCTGGTTCGATATTCGATATTCGGTGCATTTAACAGGCAATCTGTTGCTTTACCACAGCCACTCAAAGTCTATGTAGCCACTCGGTTCAAATACCAAGTCGAGCAAAATGTTCCATATTGTTCGATGCCATAGTTCGGGTTTCTGATTAGCAGCTAACTGTTTGGCAAACGTGGTGATTCAGCCAATACCCATCAGTTGTAGCGAGACGCCTTGACCCAGCAGCGGGAAAGTATACAGGCCATTACTACTTTACAGAATCAAAACTCAGATTCATATTATTCGTAATATGTGCAAAGTTCGTCCAAATCGAGTCAGTATTCAATTTCCTTCGGTGTAGAACGAAATCATATCGATGAATCTTCATTTATTTAACCTGCACGCCACATCCCGTCTCCGAGGAACATAGACATAAGTCACTGCACTATATCAAGAAAAATCTGAAGTACCACTAGAGCAGAATTTTTAAAGTTTTTTCAGTCACGGAAACAATTCCGCAGACAAAACAAGCCTTATTTATATAAAAAAATAACTTTTACTGGTAGTTTCATTACATTTACTTCTAATTTAATGAGAAGGATGCTGTTGTTAGGCCACAATGAGAACGCTAAATGTCGAATTGTTTTAGACAAGGCAAGGCGCACGACCCCTGAGGGCTCCGTGGACCTCACTTTAAGAAACCCTGCACGAGAAGGTACGCATTTCGCTTTAAAACGGATATTTGTTTGAAATTGTGTTAAGAATCTGAGATATTTGGTTGTAAGGCCGCGGCCATTGTATCAATTACGCGATATAATAATGTTTTTAAGAAAAAAAAACTGTAGACAAAGAGGTTCTACAGAATTTTACTCTTGTTACTATTATAAAGGTTAGCTGATCATCAAAGTAGAATATCATAAAGTATCTAATAAAACGTATAGTGGCAACTGGCAACTCTAAATTAATTTGAACTAATGTGTTAATAAGTGTTAACTTATAATTATGTGTATTGTTACTTATACTTAAACGAATGTGATGTGAAAGCAACAGCATTTGAATTATTATTACTTCTCAAACTTTATTTCATACTCAGACAAAGACACTCTTCTTAAAATCGACGAAACGCTATCGTTCATTTGCCTCAATAATAAAAAGCTAGCAACATTGCCAGCTGATCTAAAGATATTCAATATCCATATCATTGATACCTACGTTTGATTACGCTTCAATTTTGTTATGCACGATCGTATTTCTTTAAATATTGTATCGAAAATATACGAATACTCTCGCATTACATCCGAAATGTATACAGTTCATTCATCCGTGTAACGAGAGAATTATTTCCTATTACAATAAGTGGAACGTGTATTTACGGTGGGCAAGCATCACGTGTTTAACAGACGTTGGTTTCTGTTATGCAAGCAATAAGGTCGAGAACTGAGTACGTTTACACGCACGATGAGCTGCGCTGTGCACTGTAGAAGTCATTTGTCAAGTGAAACGCCTGGTTACTGGGTGATAAATGAAACAAATACATATATTGGCGGTTTAGTACCGATCTACAATGACCTATGAGAATGTCTTCTGCCCTGAATAGTGGTCAGCGCGGTGTTCCACAATCGTGGATGCTTATCAGCTCTTTTACTTGTTGAGTGAATAACATGACGGTGAAAGATACGGTGACTCGCTATCTTAAGGCGACATGACAGGGAATTGTAATAACAGTCTCATTGAAAACAAACACTTCATACGAAAAATCCTCGCATTACTTTTAAATAGTTTTTAAGTGTAGTTTTGAACTTGGAGGATCCGTGATTACAGGGACTCATCACGGATCGCTAACGACTGACAAATAGGTACGCGACGACGATATAAATCTATATAAATTAGTGGTCGCCTAGTGGTCTTGCATCCTAAGCAATGAAAAAATAAAAAAGATAGAATGTGAGTTTGGATTGGCATTGACAGATGTCGGCCGCATTAAAGACAAACAATATGTGTGTGTCAAATACATGGTAGTATGTGTAATGTTGAACTTTTGGATAACCTTCTCTATATAAACTATAAGAGCCGCTTGCACGGAAATGTCTGGTTAAATAAATAACTCCGAGTTTACTAACTCACCGTAAATTTATTAAATTTTTAACTCGGACCTTGCATTGCATCCATGATAATAAACCCGGAGTTAAATAACCCGGCAATTCGGTTTTGAAGGTTGGCATCATTTGACAGTTATTCTTACATTCATTCATTTTATTAACATGCGGCCAAAAAAAATGGAGCGGATAATGAATTAAGTATACATCTCTCTTTTACTCTACAGTAAATAGCATAAGTCGGTTTCGCTCGGTCGGATTTCAAATGGCCTTGCCGTTTTTAGTCGTGTTTGTGTATAATGTCATCGGTGTTTGGTTATTGCTTTTTCTCGTCTTGTGTATTTTAATTTGTGATAATAAGTGACTTACTGAATCTCTTAACAATGGATACGAAAAAATGTCGTTTACGTGGACCAAAAAATGGAAAAAATATGAAACAATGTTCTCTGTATGTGTGTGTTTTTTTTGTGCAATAAAGAATATATAAATAAACATTTTCTTTTTCCGTTCGAAAACGTCTATGGTTATGGTGTGTATAGTGGTATGGTGTGATTACGATTAGCAATATTTTACAATATAAAAGTATTTTATTTCTTTGCACCGACTGACAACAAACTTACTCTAACCTCACAAATTTGACATTTGGCATAAATAAACACAAATTTAAGAACCTTAACCCTCCGATTTGGCCGGGTTAAATATTTATCATTTAAACCTGGGGTTTACTGTTAACTCTTATCAGTGCAAAACAAATTGTTTAATTATCCTTGGACTAGCACCTAACCTTGAGTTAAATATTTTAACTCTAGAATGCGCAAGTGGGCCTAAGTGTGCGAAATTTCATATTTCTCCGTCCGCGCAATATTCGTAAAAACGGGTACACAAAGTTTTTGCTTCACGTATTATCATATAGATAAAAAAATCAATATATGTATATATTTTTGTTTTGTTCCCTCTAATACCAAGATGGTTTAAAAGAAATGAAAATTGGAAAACTCTAAAAAAGGCTAAGATATAAAAAAACAAAATTGGTAATTTTGTATGGAAATCACCGCTTTAGATTACTCTTACTTAATAGATGGCGTTCGTCGAACCGTATACAAACGGGAATATATCGCAAATTCGAAAAACGATCACACATTTTTTTAAACTTAGACAGGACAACGCCTGGTCAGCTAGTATAAAATAATAATAAAAAGTGGACCGGAATACCTCGTAGATCCGTATAGTTTTTCAATTCAACATGTTCCCACATGTTCGCTTAAACTTTAGACTTTCACATACAATGTGGCAATACGCTGAAAACGTAGGATGAACTTTAAACATACTATTATATGAAAATTATTATAAACTAGCGGCCCGCTCGCTCTCTGCGTTTTCGTCTGCGTGAACACCTTATACCCTGATAGCTTTACCAACTCGGAAAACTTTGCGGGCGAGCGCATAACAACTTCGACAAAGTGCCATCGAAGTTGGATGAATGGTATAACTCTCTCATATTGTGAGGCAATTCTTAAATGCTTTGTATTATTATACGGGACAAACAAAAAAAAATCCAAAATTACAGATAACAGGCAAATCCGCATTTAAACATGAATAAAAATCACGTCTTTTGTCCGCGCGTTTCCCGGTCAGCCACGACTACTGGCGGTTAGCGGAGCGACACGCGGTTTCTCTGTTCTTTGCACCCTTTTTAATACTGTTGCCGTAAAAAGGAAACCGCTAGGTCTACATGTAAGGTGACGGTTTAACATGGCTTTAGGACATTTAAAGCTCAGGGTTCAACGATAAAAACGGGCATTAGATTCGCTACAAACTAAAAATATGCTTGTCGCATCGCTAGACGGCCGTGCTCGTGGACGAAGCCTTACCGCGCGAGGGACTCAGAATTGCATTTCCCACGGCTACGTCTCAAAAGCCAATCGTCTCTGCATTTATTTGTACCTCGTTAAAATCACCAGTTCGACACTTTAAAGCTACTCTTATTTCCTCGAGACACGTTTCAATTTGCTACTTACACTTTGATTTGTTAGTAATAAATTAAAATTCCAATTACGGCAAGGCGAGAGTAGTTTAAACTACTACTATATTTAAACTGTGTATAAATAAAATGCGAGTGAAGTGAATTTCCAACTGATGTATATTCAAATAAATAAAGTAAAATAAATTAGTAGGTACTTGCATGTCAATTGAGTGTAGCCAGGTCATAAATGTAAAATAACTTTAATATTTAAAATTAATATGCTATATTAATTTAACATACTGTGGATTGGCATTTAATTTTTTACTTCAAGTGCACAGAGTGAATTGTATTGTATGATAGACCTAAAAATTGTACCTGAAATACAAACGAAAAACCTTTAATTTAGCCGAGATATTTTCTCAAATATAGTAGAGATATACTTCTTACGAGTATGAATTTCAATCGCGTTTATAGACATAAGTACCTTGATATTCCGACTGAGGTGTTGGTCGTCTTTTGTTTCACTTGTAACTCGTGCGTCATCAAATATTGCTAATCAGTTACGTAACACTTGGTGCAGAATGACCTCGGGTATCTTGTGGTCTAGTGACGTAGTGCTGGGACTGGGATTTAATCACCTGTATAATAGTAATTAACGCATGTTACAATTCTAACAATTTTCTCAATTGAAATGATGATTTTTTTTATTTATTTATTTTAATAACATCCAGCGCATTCAGCGAGTGATTGGGGTTTGCTGAAAAGGCACGTATACGTAAGTATATTAATTGATATTCACTTCAAAAAGCGCTTTAGAGTAAACAGGATGCAAAGGTAGTTAGTTTGGCGGTAAAATTTTTAAATAGCTTGGCCCTCAAACGAGACGCGATTTATTTTGTAAAGCCTTGCCCCTCATCTCTAGTGATGGTAAGTCACAATAAGGCTGAAGAGTCCTCATTCTTAAAACCCACTGAGTAACAAGTTATCTTACATTTAGCTGTCGAAACAACAATACTACTAAAATTTGGTGGTATCTAAAGCGCTATGTTTAAATTTAAATATGATATATTCTAATACGAACTCATTAAAAGTAAAGGTGTAATTTTTTTTAAAAGTTTAGTGATTTTTTTAACAGCTTTAAATTTATGTTGTGGACTGTTATCACGGGTACTTTATTTTACAATAAGCGGCCGCCCGCAGTTTCACCCGCGTGGTTCCTGTTCCCGTGGGAATATCGGGATAAAAAGTGTCCTATGTGTTAATCCAGGTCATAAACTATCTGTATGCCGAATTTCATTTAAATCCATCCATCCGTTGCAGCGTGAAGAAGCAACAAATATACACACACACACACACAAACTTTCGCATTTATAATATTAGTGTGATATTCTATTAATTAAATAATAGTAAACACGGCCTCAAGTCAACTAATTCAATAACATATCAATAAAGTATCGGTAGCCTGATCAGTATGAAACAACTGTTAAAATCAGATCACCGACATACGATTGTAAACGTTCTAAAATAGCAGAATCGGGGCTCTGGGCAAGAAGAAGATGGAAAATATGTAAAGTAAATAGCCTACAACTGTCCCACTACTGGGCAAAGGCCTCCATCATTGAAATCAGGTTATCGCTATAAATATGGAGTAGTAACATTTGTTACTTTTTACCAAAACAAAAAAAACATTTTAATAGACACTCTGGCACCACAGTAATCCCGCTTTTGCTGCGGTGCCCAAGTGTGAAATGTTGCGCAACGGATGTCGGAAAACTAACCAGTTTACCAATGTAGAGTTAAGAACAATGGGAAAGTCACTGAAACTGCAAACTGGAATAGTTTAAGAGCTGCTGACGGCGACCTGGCGAACAAAGCGTTTCCGTCCGCTTGTACAGTCAACAACCAAAGTTGAGAAACATTGTAGAACTACGAAATAGTTGTTTATTTGTTAGCCACATGGTAGCTTTATTGTGGTTATAAATAAAGATATATAATAGCTTTATGAATAGTAATGAATAAACAAAGGACGTCCCCACCATCCAACAGATTTGATACAAGTGCCATTTGAAAAATTCGTTAGAATAGAGAACAAATACGTTGGGTTAGGTAGGTGGGAGGTTAGGTAGGTTAGGTTAGATTAGGTTTTTAGTGGGTCGGGCAGAGCACCCCCTAACCCCCACACACCTCCCGGCAAGCGCCGGCAACAGCCCGGTCGAGACGGTCTGAGAGCAAATTTCGCCAGGGTAAATAAAAAGTTAGGTTAGTTTTTTCCCTGGGCTTTTAGTGAGTCGGCCGCACAACATCTCAGGTCAATCCCACATACCCCCGGATGATTCCGTAGAATTTTTCCCCAGAATAAAAAAAAGGTTAGGTTAGGTTCGCTTTTTTTTAATACTTTTTCTTTTTCACTTACACTATGTAGAATCGTCATTTGTTTACGTGAAATATGCTTTTTTGTTTATGGACAAAATTATTTTTGTTTAAAACTAAATACTTACTTACATTTTTGCCGAAAAGTTATTTTTTTTAATACATAGATTTTTTTGGGTCCCAATGAAAAAAATTACACGTGTCTCATGACTGTTGTAGGGTAGGACGGGGTTCATACAAAATCCTTCATGGTCCTTTTGAGTTTAATCTATACTAATATTATAAAGAGGAAACCTTTGTATTTTTGTATGTGTATGTATGTATGTTTGTAACGAATAAACTCAAAAAATACTGAACCGACTTAAAAATTTCTTTCACCATTATAATGCTACATTAGCGCTGAATAACATAAGCTATATTTAAAAAAATGTCCACCCGTGCGAAGCAGGGACGGGCTGCTAGTAATGAATAAATAAATTTTTAACAAATTCAGTGAAGAAACTGAGAAACGAAAGGAAATTTATTAATAAAGAAGAAAATGAGTGCTTTCCTTAAGGGGGTGCAGCGCGGACGCAAAACTACGAGTTTCAAGTTTCTTTATGATAACGAGCGAGCGGCGCGTGGCAGTGGTGTGACAACGGCGCACGACTACGAATACGCTCGCACACTAATATCTGTACAGAGTAGGCTGCTGATTTAATTAGAGCAATATTTACTTTCGTAAAATCATAGGCGTTTGGGTAAAAAAAATAAATGTCTTAATATTTTCATATTCATGTTTTTTAATTGAAAAATAAGACAACAGTGCCCTGCGGAATATCAATACAAACATTTTGATGTCAGATCATTGTTTCATTTGTGATATATTTACAAAGTTTCTGAAGAAATAAGTTTTTAGATATCATTATTTTACGTATTGTTTATGCAGTTTCTGGGTATTTGTTTCAAATTCCAAGACAACCATGACCTTGTGAAAGGATCAAGCTAACCTACACTAGTCCTTTTAATGTATAAGACCTATTCAGCGCCTAGCACCAGTGACTTAAAAACACGTAAATTTTAAAATTCCGCGCTGCACCCCCTTAATTTTAAAACTGTTCTTGACTCAGTAGGTAACCGAACCGTTTGTAATTTACAGAACGGTGACGTGAGTGAGTGGTGTTGTTTTTTTACAACTACGTTTTTGGATCAGCTGTCATATACAACTACTATCATGTACAAAATATAACAAATGTCACAAACAATTTATGTAAATCGAATCTGAAAAAAACTTCAAAGTCACGAGAGCCATAAAACCAAACCAAATGCTGAAATCAGAGCCATTTTTATTTTATATCTTACAAACGAGCGCTTGGCCTTCAGCTTACCTGATATTAAGTGATGATAAGGCCGAAAGTGTTCCTCAACCATGCAAAAATGTAGAACTACCGACGATTTAAACTTATGTCGTCATCATCATCATCATCATCATCATCATCATCATCATCATCATCATCATCATCATCATCATCATCATCATCATCAGCTAATTTTATGTCCCCACTGTTGGAGCACAAGCCTTCCCTAGGGATGGATAGGGAGAACGGGCCATAAACCACCACGCGAGCCTAGTGCGGTTGTTGTTAACGACGTTAATTGGTGGTTGTTAACGACTGCTAATGCAGCCGGGACCAACGTCTTTACGTGCCTTCCGAAGCACGAAGGAGCTCGAGATGATAAGTTTTGGTCACCCATCTGATGACCGGCCTTTGCGAAAGTTACTTAAGCACTCGCAGACTGGGCGCATTAACCACTGCGCCATCGAGCTCCTCAAAACTTATGTACGAGAGAAATATTTCACGCCGCTCAGCAAAAAACAATTATTTTTCTAAGTGAATCATGGTAAACCAACTGCACTCACAAAATTGAAGCAACTTGTTGAACATCGCATTCAATATTTATCACATTCAAAATACAAACTTTAATCTGATGAAACGAGTGAGTGTAATTCGATTCTGATCCGATTTCATTAATTTGAGGAATTAATACATTGTGTGGCAGCGTAAAATTAAACCTACACCATTAAAATCATATTCCCTATAGTTATTCTATAATTATTAAAGGTTATATAACGTAAGAGAGCAATCTGATGGAAGTGTTTTCCGTCGTTTTCTATATACATTAATATAATTAAGCTGAAGAGTTTGATTTTTGTTTGAACGCGCTAATCTCTGACACTACCATTTGAAAAATTATTTTTGCATTTGATAGCCCAACTTTTGTATAGGCTTTAGGCTATTTAATATCACGCTATGAAAATGCCAAAAGAAATTATACCAACTCTTGCCTACGTCATCCTAAAGAAAAAGATCTTTTATTTTGCCTGCAATATTTTAGCATTCTAGCTACAGCGGTTTGGGCTGGGCATTGATGAGTCAGATAGTGATTCAAGACGTGTTTTTTATAATTATAGATTATTGTGTGAGTAAGACCCTAAATGGATGGCAACGGTTAGTGTGGCGGCGCGGGCGAGAAGCGACCGGCGACCATCGCACGTGCTCTTAGGACGTCCGCTGCGTCAATAGGTTTCATGTTAATTACCCGCGCACGCAACGCTGCTCTATGAATTTCTGCGTAACAAACATGCTGCCGCAATGCTTGACGCAGCGGACGTCGTAAGAGCACGGGCGATGGTCGCCGGTCGCTTCTCGCTTTTTTTTTCTTTACCGCTCTCGGCCATACCTACTGCGCGCGGTTTTTCGGATTATTGAATTATTTCTGTGAACGTTAACTATGACTTCAGTAGTATAACACGCAATGTAGTAGAAAATCACTTGCCGTGTCGTAAGATGCTCGTATTCGTGACCTAGGCCAAGGTTTCCATCCGCGGCTACTACCATTGAGAACAGGGTGCCTTGTATGGGTGTGTTTAATTTACCATTCGATCACGTAAACGAAAACAAAAATATTAACAGCATTGAAGCAGCGCCTCCTGGTGAAAAACGAGGTGAATTAAAATTGGGTCATACAAAATCACGTCTTAGTTAATGGCAAATAATACTTGCACTAACAGACAAAAACTATGCATTTAACGCCGCCGCCAGCGCCTGCGCAGCACCATAGCCGCTGTCATACAATTAACGGCTTAAATACTGTGCCGATTACACATGGGCCCATTATAAGGCACTCGCAGGATGGGAACAGTTAGCCCAACAGTGCACTCGGAACATCTTAACCGGATTTATTTATATCATTCGGAGCATTTGTTTGGCTCGCAAATGGGTCAACGTTATGAAAGCAGAGTTTGACGTGTCTTTTAGGGCTGTCGTTGGCGTTTCGGAGTAGTTTGATATTTAATAATTTCATGACGGAATGAGCGAATTAACTTTAACAACAAAATGTATAAATTAGGTTCTTTAAGATATGTACGGAGCTATGTTTTCACGGACCATGAAAATCGTATACTTACTGGTATCTACCATGTAAATCGTATACACTTATAAATAGCCTACAAACATCCCTGTGTCCAAAATTGTTTAGTAAGTTGTTTTTTATTGTGATAATATTTGCTGATTGATGTGGTTTAACGACTGCGAACTCAAAATTAATTAAGTAATAATTAATTCAAACATCGCGACAGACGGAACAATGTGCCGTTCGAAGCACGCAGGATTTTCAGAATCATAAATTTGAGCCATTGCCAAATTAGGAAAGCTTGCACAATCCCAACCCATAACGCAAAAAAAAACAACAAAAAAATAGACAAAATTAAATTTTTATTTTATTTTATTTTCTGAAACACCGTTGGCAACCCTAAGCGGAGTGCACTGAGCGATATTTGCATATGACGTAACACGTACGGTTCACGAAATGGGCTAGAGGACGTGAAGTGGATACGCAGTAAGTACTCGGCAGGAATAGTCGAGTTTTGTATTTACAGTTAACACACTTAACTGTTCCCGGACTAGATAACCGGTGGCATCAGTTCTGACATTGACCAGTCATACCAACTGATAAGACTATCGGAGCTTACGGAGGCTTTGGAATGCATGTTAAAAGCCTTTGAACATTTCAGTGTCCCCATAAAACTTCAAAGTTCCAAATTACATGGTAGTTTAAATGAAACATTTTATATGTAAACAGCAGATATCTAAATAGCTAGTAGAAAATATTAAAAATAATAATAATTTATTGTAAATTGACTGTATGCGATTAGAAAATAACTTTTTTTTATTACCATATTAAAACATGTATAATAACAATTATGTTTTTAGTCGCATTGTCAAACCACTAAGGTTTGTCATAATGCGAAGCTACATTCACAATACTCTTAACTAAAGAGATTTAAGAAGTACTTATATAATTATTATACTTATACTTAGTGGACTTAAAATCGCATAAATTCAGTATTCACACGTGGACTTGATTGAACCCAGCAGTGAGACGTTAATAAGCCTGATGATGTCAATTTTATATTTTAAAATAAAATATAAAAATTAAGCCTGAAACCTGTCGATGCTCTTTGGATACACATGTTTGTTTTTCCTTAATACTCATACACTAGTGGTCGCCCAGTGGTCGAAATTCGGCCGTAATTTTTATTAAAGATGTTTACTATTTCAGCTGAATAGCTTGCATGAAGCTGTAAACATAACATGGTTTGAAGGTACCAATGGCTATGAAAATTTAAAAAAATATGTGTTTGACATTGACAGATTCAAATCATCCGCATTTTTTAATATCCTTTGATATTTTTTTGTAACACATAAGTATACTCGTAGATACATACATTTTATCTTTCTCCACTCCGTCTCCTTACTAGGGCGTGCATTGCTGCGTGACTTTGACTGAAGAGTCTCCCAGAGTCGTTGAAGAAGACGTGAAAAAACTGTTTATTATTTTGACTATAGGGAATCGCCTTCGAAATCTTGAGAAAAACCAATACTCATATTGACTTAATTAAAAATCACGTCCGACTTCTTGGATCTCGAAATAGATGTCATATTTATAATTGGCACCCACGAAAACCTTAAGAACGATACCCACATTGACTTTTAAAAAAGATCACGTCCGCCATCTTGGATCTCGAAATAGATGTCATATTCATAATTGGCATCCACGAAAACCCAAAAAACAATACCCATATTGACTTTTAAAAAAGGTCACGTCGCCAACTTGGATCTCGAAATAGATGTCATATTTATAATTGACACCCACGAAAGCCTTAAAAACGATACCCATATTAACTTTTTTTAAATCACGTCTGCCATCTTGGATCTCGAAATGAATGTCATATTTAAAATTGGCACCCTCGATACAAATGCCATTTTTATAATTGGACCCACAAAAACTTTATTTAAAACTTTATTTGACGAACGTGATTTTTTTAAATAACTTTATTTTAAAAAATCACGTTTATATATAATACGTATAAAGTTAATAATACTACAAAGTTATTTTAAAAAATCACGTTCGCCATTTTGGATCTCGAAATAAATGTCATACTTACTCATAATGGGCACCTACGAAAAAAGCGATACCAATTTCGACATTTTTAAAGTTAGGTACCAAAAACGAGTAGAGCCTCAGAATAATAACTAAAGAGCTCAAATTTGTTCTGAGAATAGTGCTAATAAAAAAAGCACAACAGATTTAAATACGAAAATTTAAAAAAAATACATAATAATTATGTTTGTCATTCGTTATTCCTTCGTTTCCTCCGATTCCATTTTTAAAACATTGTTTTATTTAGGCTGCAGGAATTGTATCCTAAGCAATGACAAAATTAAAAAAGATTGACATGCATTGACGGATTTCGGCCCCTTCCATATTTGAAATTTTTGAAAATTGTATGAAACAATGTTTATATGATTTAATGTATTTGTAAGACATGTTATTCATATATTTTAACGTTTTTGAGATCTACTAAATAAAAACTTTAACTATACCAAATTTCACACTCCACCATGCACGCAATTTGCTTAAAAAGGGATCCAAAGAATTTGCTTCACGTAATAATATATAGAAGATTTGAAATTTGTTTATTTCTATTTAACATCATAACACCGAAATACAATTTATGTCTGTCTGTAACGGAAAGTGAACAAAAACTAATTGAAAAACGATTTGCGACGCGGAACATCTCGGCGCCGCCGCACTATGGGGCCAAACGGTCTTAAGTGTCTCAATAATCTATAACTTTTTTGTTTCTTGACATTTTGGATTGAAATTTTGTACACGTATTCCTGAATATGTATGCTAATAGAAAAATAAAACATCATCATTGTTAAATAAATATTTATTTTGTGATAGCTTGTTAAAAATAAAATTACATATTTTTTCATACAAAAATAGTAAGATGAATATTTAAAATAACTCTTTTTTCTTAGATTAAGTTTACTTTTGAATTATAAATAATACTATAACTAGTTACATGACATAAAATAAAAATTAAGTATATTTTTCATAAATTACAATACCTATCCTACTCATTACTTGTCATTATTAACAACTCTTTGGCTTCGTCAAATAATTCTTTTGCCATTATAAAACTAGGTCTATTTATGCTCGATATAAAAGGATCAGATGTATATAACAAAATGTGCATCACGTCTTCATTTGTAGCCGACCGGGAACACTTCCGAGCATGATGCAGGTTGCATCATATACTTTTTATAATCCTTGTTCCTTGCTTCTTGAGCATCTTCAGATAATTGACCTAGGGGCAAAACTGCAAAATGTTCTATTATTTTTGCTCCATGTATCAATACTCTTTTACTGTATTTCTCATAATACTCACAATTGAAGCCTCGTAATTTTCACCCAGGGATCGTAACCCTTGTACATAAGCGTTATGCACATGCCCCATTCCATACTCCTGGACTAGTTCCATATTTTTAACAAGGGTTTAATGGTAGGTACTCTAAACTCACCATTTAGCCAATTTGCGTTTTGACTTTTAAAGCGGTCTTGTTTTCTTTGAGCTTTCGCCCATTTCTGGTTACAAATCGATGATCGCGCCGAACACAAACGAATTCACTCATTTTTGTTATTTTTTTCTGTTAACAAACTGTTACTTAAAGGAAGTATCGAACACATTTATGAAAACACCGAAAACACTGGTATTTATAGGACCTTAGTTTTAGTACTCTGTGCAAAATCATAAGACAACGAATTAAAACAGTTCTCACAGAAATAAGTTAACCAATACTGATAGTAATAACCGCAACAGATAAAAAGTATTAATTTATTGATATTTTTATCAACCGCAAAAAAAGTCATGGGAAGATATATTTTAAAATATACTAATTTGTGCTTAAATATTTTATATCTGCAATGCAAATGACATGAATAAATGAACAATTAATTCTTTTTGAAAATTTATTTATTTCTATTAATTGACATTTCTGCTTCTATATCAAAATGGCGCAGTAATGACGCAAGTTTTTTTTATTTCCTCGTTTTACTAAATAATTAAGGAATCTAAAAAAATTATTAACTCGACATAGGCAGCTGTAGGCAACAACGAAACCTCCAATCGAAATATAAGAAAATGAAAAAAATCCTGATGTTGCTTAAAAATGTATAAAAAATTACACAAAAATATTATTGATAAAAACGTAACGTACTTTTAAACTAGAGATTCTAAGCAATCTAACAGTATTTAACATTAATATACTTCCATTGCAAAACATAGAAGTAACGTTAGTCAAACTTTTATAATGGGCAATTTGATGGTATGAAAATATCGAAGTGTAATGTTTGCGATTAATTTTAAATACTTAAAAGTTAAAGAAAAAAATTTTTAGCTATTGTTACTGATTGTTCTTTTACCAGAGAATATGACACCATGAAAAAGGCTTTGGAATTACGATATTTGTTAAAACCATTTTTGAGACGGAAAATACCGTTTGGCCCCATAGTGCGCCGGCGGCACGGAAAGCAAAATTGAATTTTTCAACTCTACTGAAGAGGTACCTAATAGGGCTGGAGGGAAACGGAACTTTAAGATTTCCTTTTCTAAGTACTGTTGGCTTTCAATTTGTTTTTAGTTGGATGTCAACTAGAAGGTATTCAAATGAACCTAAATTAAGATGTTATTACCAATACCAATTTATATGAGACTAGCTGCACCGGCGGACTTCGGACCGCATTTCTTTATTTTTCTTTCTTTTTTTTTGTAATATAGCCTATGTTACTTAGCGCTAATGTAGCATTCTAATGGTGAAAGAATTTTTTAAATCGGTCCAGTAGTTTATGAGTTAATTCGTTGCAAACATACATACATACAAAAATACAAAGCTTTCTTCTTTATTATATTAGTATAGAGACTACAACCCGATAACAGATTGCTGTTAAAAAATTGTCAACTGTAGTTTGACTACAGTTGACACAATGGAAGATTTCAGGAAAAATACTAAAACACTGCAGAATTTCAGGTAAGTCCGTAAGCAACATAATAATATATACATTTTTCTTTTTTTATTCTTTTGGTGGTAAGATTCTGCTTAGAATCCGACAACCATTATTTCATTCTCTGTGCCGTCAAGAACAACTATTTTGTATTACTGTGTTCCGATTTTAATGTTACTAGATCCAGTGAAATTAAAGGGCATAGAAGCGTATGAACTGAAGCTTTAGAGCCGGCGCGGCGACGCGCGCCTAATACATTTGAAGCTTCTATAGGCTGCGTGCGATGCGTTGGCTGCTTTCTATCAGGCGAAGCCATAAGCTCATTTGCCGGCTCAGTAACAAAGGAGAGCGTATGTATTGTCTTCTCGATATAAGCTCTGGATATGCTCTAGCATTTGTTTTAGACTGTCCGGCTGCCTAATTCACAGTTTAATTACTGTGGTCGAAAATCGACCGTAATTTTTATATTAAGGCTGCACGGATTGTATCCTAAGCAATGAAAATTTTAAAAAGGTAGAATGTGAATTTGGATTGGCATTGACAGATGTCGGCCGCACTAAAGACAAACAATTCGTGTGTCAAATAAATATGCGTGTGTGTCAAATACATGGTAGTGTGTGTAATGTTGTTTTTGTTGATTTAATGTATTTTTTATGCATAATAAAAATAATTAACATTCGGATAACTATCTCTATATAAACTGTAAGTGTGCGAAATTTCATACTCCTCCGTTCGCGCAATTTTCGTAAAAACGGGTACAAAGTTTTTGCTTCACGTATTAATATATAGATATGCCAGTTAACAGCCCAGCAACAGGGGCAGCTAGTTCACAAGTTAAATGTCCGCCTAGGCGCCGCCGGCGGTGCATCGGGGAGCGACGCTAAACGAATCAATGTAGCTCGAAGAGCACTTTAAATCAGCAGGATAGCGACCGCAAAATGTAGCCTGAGGAAATATTATTGCGCAATGTTAGTGCACCTAGCGTGAGTCTTCCATCAGTAGGATAACGAAAAATATGTAGCCTGAGAAAAATTGTTTGCGCAATGTTAATGCAACTAGCGTAAGTCTTCTATCAGAAGGATAACGAAAACTTGTAGCATATGGAAAAATTATTGCGCAATGTAAGTACAACTAGCGTCAGTATTCGTAGAATAATGAAAACTTGTAGCCTAAGGAATTTTTTTTACACAATGTTGGTGCACCTAGCCTTAGGGTCTAAAAGAGAACCTGACAGACCAACGACAGCGTATTTGCTCATAGAGCGTAGTATTATTCAGTGTTTAATCTGGACATTTGTCCAACATGGCAATCTTCCAATTGCTCATGTAGGAAAACTCGTTGAACCCAGCTATAGGACATTTAGGTTGATGACTTTATGCCTATGATACCTATAGTTTGCTTTGAACCACATAAAGTTCTTTGCTTATAATGGAAATGAAAAATTCAAAAGTGTATAAAAGCTGTAAAAGCCAAAAGCGCTATAAATCTGAAAATTCGCAAAAAGCTCGTTTTCTCGTCTAGCAAAGGTTCACCGGTGCATTGCGTTGGTGCTACTATCAAAGGAGTCATTTAAGCAAAAGATCTGGAAATCCACAAGCTATTTGACAAAGCGTACCAGGATGTTTCGCTAACAGACTTGAACACGACCGGGGTGGCGGGCGCGGCGAAAAATAACAGGTGCCATGATGAAATCGCACATCGCCGGAACCAAGCAAGTTTCTTGAAATATTTCCACAAGTACAATGCTAGGAAATTGTCATATGTTTTCTCTTACAATCAATGTTGTAAGTAGTTACCCAACCTGTGTATATTGTTCTAAGGAAAACTTTTCACAGGGCAAATAAAAGGGCTTCTTTATGGTTAGCCCTACAAGTTACTGCTTGTCCTTGAAACTTTAGGTTGCCAATCGCTTTAGCTTGTGCTTAACTAGGCATTTTCAAGACTATGTTTATTTGTTTAGGTGTACATTGTCGCAAGTTGGCTGCCGTTAATTTCAAACATTTAAAGACAAAGTCAAATAAAAGTTAAATACAAGCCTTCACCACAGGCACCTATAGACGTCAAAAGCTATTTTTATATCAAATAAAAATAAAATAAACCAAACTATTGAATTTGTAAAGTCTTTGTGATCAATAAAATACGATATTAGTGTAATCAAAAGAGCCTTTAACCGACAAAAGTTAGCAGAGACTCAGAACGCTTTTTTTTCTTTTTATTTGTGATAAAGGACAAAGGGCAGATTGGCACACCCCTCCAATAGCAAAGTCAGATACGTCTTGGATAGGTCTTTTTAACTGGTACAACATTTACTATAACAGCTTTATTGAAATGTTTGTCCGTTCTGGGTTATAGGTATTAAGAATGAGGTAAAATTATTCTTAATACCTATAACTTCTTCATGGACTCCGTAATCTGGCAAGTCATCTAGTTGATTTTCTCTGTAGGTCTCTTTAAGGTAGGTACTGTTATACAAACCGTTTGAAAATGTTCCCCGCAGTATGATATAGCCAGTTAAAAAAAAATCTCCGTACTATGTGCCCCGCCCATGCCACCAGTTCATCATAGTCAAACTCGTTTTTATATTTGTTTAAAATTAAACACAAACAACCATGTTTTCTTTGTATTTCGACACAAAGTATTTACGTGTTTACGTGGTGTTTACTTTATATTTCAACTGATAATTACGATATACTTAATATACAACGATATTGTTGTTATTTTTTTGTAGGCACTAAGATATTACAATATTAATAGATATCCCTTTTTACCTTATTCTTAACACCTATAACTAATTCGTCCGTTCTGACCCCAGAACGGACTAACATTTCAACAAAGCTGTTATAGTAAATGTTGTTCCAGGTAAAAATACCTATCCAACGACATACATGTCTTTGCTATTGAATGGGTGAACCAGCTTCCATACATTTTTGCCCATTGTCCTTACAAAATTTTGTAAAATTCTGTACGCATTGATACGTTGGGCTAGTGAAAATTTTCTATGCATTTGTCAATCCCTGACATGATTACTGTGGTCTAAGCATTTAAGTAAAAATACATTATTTTTATGATTAGAGAATGTTTTTGACACAAACTTTCAACGGTTGTATTAAAGCAAAAGTAGACCCTAAAATGTACGTGCTAAGACTTACTGTATCTAAATTTTTAGATATTTTTAGCATATACGATACGGTATCTCGATAACTTTTATTCTGACTGTATCTGGTATACCACAGGTGTTGCAGAGACAGGATCTTTTCAATAAATAAATAAATCTCACTATTTGTCAAGGCTAGTGCATCGACAGAATAATCACATTTCGACACTACATAGCAATTGTTTTTACACGTACTGAACTGTAACCATTTTAGATAGGTCGAATCAGCTGTCACGAATCCCAAATATCGCTTTCTAAGAAATATCGCAATATATTATACTAGCTGTCCCGGCGGACTTCGTATCGCTTTGACAGTTTCTATGACAACAATACAAACATATCGTTTCTATGACAACAAAATAAACAAATCGTGGAACATTTTTTATTGAGAAATTAAATTGTAAAAGGAATGTTTGTGGTGGACCACTCTTTATGAGAAATAGATTACGACCGATAGTCAGACCTACCGAATATACATATAAAATTTCCTAAAAATCGATCAAGCCGTTTCGGAGGAGTATGGCAACTAACATGTGACACGAGAATTTTATATACATCGTGTAAAAGATTAAGCGCACTTCCTCAGACAACCAAATTAGATTATTTAATTATAATTAAAAATCATGCAAAATAATTTTATTTATATTCAATTAAATATAAACCATATTTAATTGAATATAAATAAAATTATTTTTAAGATATTAGTTATACTTGTTGAAAGCAAACAGCGTAGGCATTAGGGCTTTAGCCTACCGACCTACACACACACACACACACACACACACACACAGAGTGTAGCAAATTTATTCTAGTTTGTCTATAGTTAAACTTCTTCATACAAAAGTAGGCTCTAAATAAACGTTTTTAAAGTTTTAAGTCGCGTGGTGCTCTGGGCGTTTACGCCCGGTTGGGGTTTGACGTAATTTCCCGCTGAGGCCGAATTCGCCCAGTTGGCATCTGAAGGGTGTTTATTAATACGGTAATAAAATGTCAATAGAAAAATTCGTAGGAAAATGTAAGCTATTGTAGAAGGTATTGCAATTATTATTACACAGCTAAAAGTAGGTAGGTTAGATTTGAAACAACAAAACTTAACAGAGGCGGCTTTACAATTTTGTTTTGTTTGTAATTTTATAATTTTACAATAGGCACCTTGTGGGCCGGCAGAGTGAGGGTAACTGATGCTGCGTTGTTTTCACGCTGCACCAGTTGTCGTCGCATCTGGATTCCATATTCACTTAACATCAAGTGAAATGGAGTCATTTGCCGTGGTACGTACAAAAAGAAAAATTATAGTATTTAAATTTTTACTCTAATTTACTTTTGCATGCTGCTAAATAGGATGAGCCTAACAATGTTATAACTTCTTCCCATGTACCCTGTTCATACGCAAAATAATATATTCTATTCTATTTTCAGAAAACATCATACATAATATGTATGATTACAACAACAACATTTGCATTCATTGGCAAGTTACAACGATTAATGCACATTATAACGTTCAATTTACTGATCAAAATACATGGACCGCTTCAGCAATCGTATTGAAAGCTGCCATTTCGAGCTGCTGACCGCCCGGAGTAGTTGTAACTGTTTGAGCGGATCCATTAATATGTTTATAAAAAGAAGACTAGTTTACTATGCAGTCGCAGCTTAAAGCAGTCGATCCTGATTGCTTCAAGCTGCCCCTATGTGGCCGCCCTTAGTGCTAGACGTAACAAAAGATAAATCAATGACAATGGCCAGATACCGAATAAAATAGGAATACCTAGTATGGAAAACCTTATCATGTCTACCTCAGCTGATTAAACAGATAAAGGATCAGAAATCATTTCTGTTGGATAAGCATAACAAATAATACTCGTATGTCCGTTAATCATATGGAGGAGTTCCTACATCTGCACTAATTTGCTTCACTTAAATGCTCAAAAATATCAAGGCATTAAAATACTAACCTTTCTATGTTACTAGAGTATTATTTTGACTAACACACTGAACTGACAACACTTTTGGTACAAGCATAAATAGACTTAAAACTTATTTTTCGTCAAAAATCGACCTGCTGCTATTATAGTCACTAAATAATAATAGTGATTTCAAATCATGATTAAGCACTTAATCATTTTAAAATAATTGTTGCTTCTCAACTGTTGAAAACGGGACAAAATCGTAATAGAACAGACTATTCCAGAAACGGTTTCGCGTACGGAATTAGCGTTTGTAAGCAAATAACAATCGCAGTGGCGTGCGTTAATCAGATAACGCGAGTGTTGTGTTCATGACAGACTGACCGGAACCATCAAGAGAACTACAGAAAAATTCAATAACTAATGGCAGCAATCGGCTGTCAGCGAAAATAATTTGTTTATTTATGTAATAATAATGTAAGTTTTGAGCCAAACACATAAAAGAAGGTAACAAATCAATGCCTTTTTTTTAAATTACTATGTGCAGGCCTATTATTAGCTTACACAGTATTCGTTACTTGGTACGAAAAATGATATTTAGCTTTTTGAAAAGAAATAAATAATGAGGTGTTTCAGGAATTTTGTTTATTTTCCTTTTGAGGAGTAAAAAAGGGAAGAAGGTTTTTTGGGTAAATTGTTTTTTTTTAAAGTTTTATTTTCTATAAAAATAAAGAATGACGTGTTTTTGCATTTTATGAAAAATCTTCCCTAGAGCGGTGAAATATGGGTGGAAAGTTTGTATGGAAATCTGTCATTCCTTAAATTTCGGTATTTTGCCTGGTTAGAAATTAAGAAGTGTTTCAGGATTTTTTGAAAATTATCCCTTAAGTAGGGCATGACAAAACGGACCAAAATTACTTATACAGAATGATCTTTAAATTGAAATGTCGTGACATGTTTAGTTGTCTAACTCTTGTCACTTATTCTCTTATGATATTTACCTTTAATAAGGTTGGCTTTTATTACGAACTAGTGGACCTGGCGGACTTCGTACCGCTTAACAGTTTTCATCAAGTGATGAAATTCTCTTTGGTTTCCATGACAAGAAAACAAACAAATCATTTTGTATTGATAAATTAAATTGTCGGAATATCGGGATAAAAACTATCCTATGTGTTAATCCAGGTTATAAACTATTTGTATGCCAAATTTCATCCAAATTCATCCATCCGTTGCAGCGTGAAGAAGCAACAAATATACACACACACATGTATGTGACACACAAACTTTCGCATTTATAATATTAGTGTGATAAACAAGTCGTGAAGCCCCACGTGAGCAAAGCCGCGAACAAAAGCTAGTAATACATAAATGATTGCCGTGTATATTGTTCTATCGTCTCTGTAACCATAATACGTGGTATCTATTACGATAGAGCTTTCAGGTAATAACTTCATCGGGACCGAAAGCCGACCCTCCTACGTTTCAGTTAATTACGCGGGTGCTTGCGCATTAGGTGTCAATTAGAAGCTAGCTGTAGTGCGAGCTGCAAACCACAGCAGTGGTGTGGACGTTCAAGCTTTTCCGTCAGTTAGTTTATAATGACTTATTAAAACTTCCATAACGGCTCACGGAAATTCAATATCCGATTTTTTTCTACTAACGATTACATCAAAACCTTTTTTTTATTTCATAAATTTGTATCACCAACGGAGGAAACATGCATTTTCATTTAGTCACTTGAGAATCTATATATAAATCTATATATAAAGTTTTTGCTTCACGTATTAATATGTACTTTGTAACCGTTTTTACGAAAATTGCGCGGACGGAGGAGTATGAAATTTCGCACACTTATAGTTTTTATAGAGAAGGTTATCCAAATGTTAATATATCTTTTAAATTACGCATAAAAAATACATTAAATCAACAAAACAACATTACACACACTACCATGTATTTGACACACACGTATTGTTTGTCTTTAATCTGTCATCTACATTCTACCGTGAATACAAACAATAGAATTTTAATTGTTTATGGCACTGATCAGTGCTCGCGGCAGATGACAGGTTAACGCGGCCGACGTCTGTCAATGCCAATCCAAACTCACATTCTTTTTCATTCATTCATCTTTCGTAATTTTTCATTGCTTAGGAATTTTAGGATACAACCCGTGCAGCCTTAATAAAATTACGGTCGAATTTCGACCACTGGGCGACCAATAGTATATATTAAGACGTGAAGCAAAAACTTTGTACCCGTTTTTAAGAAAATTGCGCGGACGGAGGAGTATGAAATTTCGCACACTTATAGTTTATATAGAGAAGGTTACCCGAATCTTAATTTTTTTTTAAATTATGCATAAAAAATACATTAAATCAACAAAAACAACATTACACACACGTATTTGAAACACGCGCATATGTATTTGCCACACACGTATCATTTGTCTTTAATGCGGCCGACATCTGTTAGTGCCAATCCAAACTCACATTCTATCTTTTAAATGTTTCATTGTTTAGGATACAATCTGTGCAGCCTTAGTAAAATTACGGTCGAATTTCGGCCACTTTTCGATTCTGGCGCTTTGCCGGCCGCTGCCGCGGCACGCTCGCTTCGCTCATGTGCGTGCACCTGAAGCTCGTCGTTTCGCTCACAACCAGAGCATATAATATGAAATCTTTGTTGAATGATAAAATAAAATATTGGTTAAAAGAGATGCGTATAAATAAAGTGTTAATAGTTTTATTTATTTTTTTTTTTTATTCATAATAACGAATCGGACGTGATCGGTGCACAAAAGGTGCGAAATTTATATTATGAAGTTCAAATAAAAACAGTTACGATGAGAAATTTTATAAAGAAAATTATCAGACTTTCAATATTTGGACTTTAAAAATTTTGTGAATTAATATTTATTTTTTAAGATGCTGACTAGGCAAGAGCTTGCGGCATCCTACCCGTATAATAAGCTAAAGAAAAAGTGACAGAAAAATCAGAATCATCTTCCAATGGACCACGTGATGGCCAGACACGGCAACATGTTTGAACAAACCTGGCGCTTCCTCCATTTAGCGTGAACATGTAAAATGCTTATTAACGCTATGTTACCTCTACTAGCTACGTTGATAGAGAGAGAGCTCATATTTGCGACAACCAAAGAGAAAACGCGCAGTAACATTTCAAAAGCAAACTTACTTTACTTCGCTCATGACAAACATTGTAGCAAATTCCATTCGTCTGTTCATTCCTCTCTCATATTAAAATATTAAATTAAAGGAAAATCAACTAACATTTCAGGAAACTGACGGCGATTCCACTTAATATAGGGTTCCCAACTTTCGAAACAAACCTTGATAACTATTTATGTTGCTAAGCAATTCAACAATGTCATGTACTCGTACTATGTTCCAGTCTGTTATCTGGGAGCCCGGCAGTGCCCTCCGCCAAGTCAATCTATTCATTTAAAACATAAAAGATTTTTAATATTGAGAACTTGGTATTACATGGATCTCACAACTTTTTACGGTAGAAGAACTGAGTTGCGAGACTGGGTTTTTTTTAAAGTTTGTTTTTGATGGTATTTAGTCTACGCATTCGTTCAAAATTAGTCAAAAACCAGCAAACAAAGCTGTTTACGGGCTTTTTAATAGAATTTTGACAAAATCTTCTGGAACACGCAAAGTGGGTGTTTACGCAGGCGAAGTCGAAGGAGGGCCGCTATGTTAGCCTGCTATAATTAGCAATTTTTAATTAATCTGCAAAGTACTGGGTAATTTGACATTCGATCAAGTTAACGAAGACGAGAATTTGTCCGACAAATCTTTGATTCACGATCATAAAGAACCAGAGTCGAGTTCGAATTATAAATAAAATTCGCACAAGTCATTTCGATCATAAGTCCGTAAAGACAGACCAATCTAATATTTCCATCCACCCAAAATGTCGCGCAAAACTGTCCCTTTGACACTGAGTTTAATTAAAACGTTCACAGCATAAATACAAAATACACGGTACAGTGGAAATATTCAAATTACAGCAATCGACATGAAATGGCAGTCTGAACGTTTTTGCGAAATTATAAAATGCATGCAACGAACGCCGTTCATTATGAAGAAAATCCGAAACTAGTTTCGTTAGCATGAATAAATCCAAATAATTCCAAAAATGGAAAACGGACACCCGGTTCAATAAATATGAATAATAAATATAAATAACGAAGTAAGAGAAAACACAACCACGTAAAAATACGAAGTTTTATTTCACACTTACTGAAAAACAAATATTACAATTTCATTTCTGAATGCATACCTCGTTATTCATGCCCGGTACAAATTCAAAAAGATAATTTCAAGTGTTATTAATCCACCCCTCCGTAATGCCTGGAGCGACAGCCAATATTCCCGCAAAAATAAATGTATGCAATCGTACTACGATGCGATTGTATTCCATGAAATGTATTTACATGAAAAGCCGTATAGGACAATCATCCCTATTGCTACCGGGCAAGCGAGTAAAACAGTTCCTATATTAATTAGTTACTCAGCATAATACGGGAATGTCTGCGTCCTATATATAAGCTAAATTGTTTAGTTTTCGGTTGCAAGTATGGACATAACTCATAATTAGTTTTATTTGCGACGACGACGTACCAATGAAATATTATTTTTATGTTGCAGTGGAGTCAATTGACTCCACTCTACTTGATGTTAAGTGTAAATGGAGTATAGACGCGAAGACAACTTATCTATACTAATATTATAAAACTGAAGAGTTTGTTTGTTTGGTTAGTTGAACGCGCTAATCTCAGAAATTACTGGTTCGAATTGAAAAATTATTTTTGTGTTAACTAGTTCATTTATTGAGGAAGGCTATAGGCTATGTAACATCACGCTATGACTAATTAACTCGGGTGAAACCGCTGTGCACAGCTACTTAGAAATAAAAATTCAAAAACAATTAAATAAAATACAAAACCGTTTTGATTTCATAATAAAAATAAGCAGGGATTCGTTCAGCAAAAAACTCTAGAATCTTAAAAGTGCTCATACATTATCACCATCAGATAATGAAGAGGATGGAGGATAGCGAGGAGAAAACCCCCTTTTGCTAGACAAGTCTTCTTGACGAAAACAAGAAC
The DNA here is from genome assembly GCA_963082485.1 of Eudonia mercurella. Taxonomy (NCBI): domain Eukaryota; kingdom Metazoa; phylum Arthropoda; class Insecta; order Lepidoptera; family Crambidae; genus Eudonia; species Eudonia mercurella. Next base: position 25,840,155 of record OY720022.1, read on the forward strand.
TTTCATACAATAACTTTGCATCTCCTACATACAGTAAACACTTGACAATTCTTTGAACTATGTCGGTGACTATATTTCATTGATTCTATATCAATATCGCAGAGAAACCCCGAGCTAACCTTTAAGATGAGACCAAGTGGCAAGTGTGTTTATATCGAGACGTTATAAACACACAAGAGATCTCTTTAAAACAGGCAGCATACTAAGAATTTCAATATTTATAAGCTTTAAAGATTCATAAGAGCGTTTCTATCGCTTGTCGGTAAATACGGAGACGGAGACTCAATCAATTTCAACGGACAAACCAATTTCCTAGTTTCCCCTCTACCAAACTGTAAAACAAGGAGCTGTGAAGCTGGGGGGAATTGAAATATTTCTACTTCCAATATGTTTTGTAAGGTTTTTAAAGATTTTTGTGCGTGATTAGTTCTATGATCATGATGATCAATTTTAGAAAAAAAAGTATTTAATTAAAAATATGGGCATTCAAAAAGTATACAGGTATCCAATACAGTAATTGGTAAATCTTATTTTCGTAGTGGAGGCAGATTGTATTACGATGGGCCTGTTCATATGAAATAAACTAAAAGATATGGATGATTTATCCTTGCACAAATATAAGTAGGAAAGTCTACCCTTATTTTTTTTAGATAAAGAAGTAGGTACCGGTTGAGGTCAAGGACTATTGTGTATTGTGTGGTCAAAGATCGTTTACAATCTATCTGTACAATTGTTTAAGGACAAATAGAGATTTGTATTGAAAAATCGTGTCAGGATATTTATAACTACGAAGAAAGGATGGTCAATTAATTGTGAAATGACTTCGCTTACTTTCGCGTAAGTCAAAACCTCCGCGATCTCGAAATCGTGTTGTAGACTGTAGTGTGCGTACGTACACATATACATCAGCTAGACAGTGGCACAAAATAAAGTGACCCAGAAGATAATCCTAATATTTAAAGCGCTCAAGCAACGCATACATAGACAACCTCTCACAAACACGGATCTCGGAACGGCTCGGAACATTGCGAGCGCAGCTGTTGCGAGATTCCGTATCCGTGATAAGTTGTCTATGTTTGCGTTAGTCGAGCGCCTTTGATGAAGCTTAACTTCTGCAGTCGCCTTATTTTGTGCAATAACGACGGTGACGTGCACTGTCACAGGAAGAATTTTGATACCTTCATTAATTAATTGTACAAGTTTGTTAGCGGCATTGACCGATTTTTTCTTGGGTAAATCGTAGAATGTTTTTATATATAATTTTTTGAAAACCAAAACTGATCATCTCTTGTTAGTTTGCTGGTTTTTAGTGGATATTCTCCTCTGGTCCTACTAATCTACTAACTAATTATTTGTTTTGCGCTAATACAAATAATTAGATTTTCATAAAAAACATCATAAAAAAATATTATTGTCTTTTAAAAATCTTCTTTGGCAAATCTTAACGGAAACAAGAATAAAAATGTTTTCATTTTAAAAGAGGTTTTTAAGTTTCCTTTTAAAATTGACAATACATTATAGCTATTATTGTGAATTGTAAAAATATTATCTTTGAACCTCATTTAACAATACAAAAAATGATCCAACAGGTTGGGTTCCATAGTAAGAAATGAATAGAATAATAGTTAATGAAATATAATAATGTTTTCGCCGGCACTTGCAGAATTAGCTCAAAATTGTATGGACGGTGAATGATATCCTTTACGTCAAAAATGGCTCTGACTTACATTTCGAAAAATCCGCTTGAACAAATTGTCTTTAATTGAAAAAAACATCGATAAATAATTTTATTTTACTCTATAACTTCCTTATTTAAGACTTCTTCTTTCTAAAACCGACGTTTTCATCAATGATACTCCTTGTACTCCAAAGGAATCTCCTTTGAATGAACGCATATTCAGTGATATTTCGATAGAAATGGGATGCACGCTCTTAAAAAAAATAAAGACCATCCTAAAAGTGTTTGGTTTAAAAGCTTTAGTTGTAGTGAATAGTGACCGCCTCACATCAGAAAGAAGGTATGCTTGTTTGCCGGTTATCTAAAATAAAAGCTATTTTCTTAGTTTAAAATCGAATTAGAATAGTATCGGAATTAAAGGGAAATTTAACAATATTCGAGCTTATCTTGATATTACAATCGAGTGATAAGAGCGTGGAAAGTCATAAGGATAGCCGCCTACAGAATCTATTTATAGTTTATTATGCTCGTATAATTATGTTACGCCAGTGCATTTTTTTAAATGGATTTTTAGGCAAATGATCCTTTTCACCCGATGATATTCTAAATATCATCGGGTGTCCTTATACAAAGAGAGCAGCTTGCCGACCCGCTAATTACTTATTCACACGTCGTCCTTTCCATCGAAAAAGTATTGTCTGGCGCTATGATTTATTTCCATACTAGTGTTTTGCCGCTTTTAACAGAATTGAGGCCACAATCGACTTAGTCAGGCAGGTTCACAAACGGGTTTGCTCTGATGCGTCATGCTTTCCACATAAAAAGGTTCATGCGCGAGCGTAAGTTGTAAGTCAGGTAGACGATGGTGATAGGACTCGATACCAGGCTATTTTAAAAGGCCCTACAACATTGTGTTAAGAGCTACATTTGCTTGCAACGTTAGACGTCACGTCAACAGATAAAAAAACAAAATTTAACTATTGAGTGTCTCATTCTTTTTTTGTTTATGCGTTGAGGTAAATAGTACACTTAATAATAAACAAAAAATACTTTACACTTTCGAGTAATGTTGTGTAGGTAATTCGTTCTGTGATAATAGCGTATTTTTTTTTGTTTCTCCAGGTTTTAAACTGTTGGCTACCGGAAGTCTTTACAGTTAAATATTGTGGCTCTACATACAAATGAATACTACGTATTATGAAAGTTTTCAGCATTTCGGGATTTATCTGAACTAATAAGTACTTCTTAGGTGAATTTAACTACTCCATGTTTTATACCTTCTACAAACAACTGAGGTGAGATTCACTTCATTTACCAAGGTGATTTAATTAGACAGAATCAGTCAATCAGATAGTGTTAAGTTTGAATATATTTAATATAATATACAATATTTTGTTGTGTAAACTGCTACAGCCTAGTGCTTCTTAGTTTTTCTAATCTTTAATTAAATTAAGATTTAATTAGACAGAATCAGTCAATCAGATAGTGTTAAGTTTGAATATATTTAATATAATATACAATATTTTGTTGTGTAAATTGCTACAGCCTAGCGCTTCTTAGTTTTTCTAATCTTATATTACTGGCAGAAAAACAACAGCTATTATAACGACTACAAGATAATATACATAAAAGGAATGCGTCTTCCATTAGTACTACAATTGCTTGTAATCTTTCGTGTCTTGCATTTTGTTTTGTTAAAAGATGTTGCCTAAAAGATGTGACTCATCATAAGATTCGTATTACCATACTATGCTTAGTAAGTTGTAAACCGCAACCTTGTACAACTATCTAGTAACTACCAGTTAGATCTCCCAACCAGAGCCTTGATACTGCTATATTAAAACGTCCACAATCGTGTCTCAGGGTTTTTGGAGGGCGGCGGGATTTTGACAAATCCATAATCCTAATGTCAAAACCAGGCTACCGACACACTTTTAAGACGTTATCTAATTAGTAGTAGAGTTGAGGACAAACCGACAATATTGAGACTTAAATATTATATAAAAAAAATTATACTTATAGGGTACCTACCTACCAACACAACTTGTTGGACAAACTGGAAACCATTGTAAAGAATAATTGTTCAAACTACCCGTTACTTTTATGATAAACAGTTTTCCTCTTTAAAGGTGGCACGGCAATTCAAACTGTTGTAGGTACAATAACACTGTACTTATTAGTTTTCAAAATAATGAGTTCCAGAGCAGAATCAATATTAAAGCAGCTTACATGTTGTTATTCACAATAGAGGCTATTGCTGTTTCATTCGTAGAGGCTTTAGCATTGTAGGCTATGTAGTTACATACATACACCATATGTCCGTCGTACTAAACGGCCGTGAGGCTCAATATTAATAGGGCTCGTACAAAAATTAACGACTGTAACATTCGGCAACAATAAAATATGTATGTGTAAAGAAAAATGATGTAAACGTCTCGAACCGGAATCGGCAGCGCTATCTACATCATCGTTGTTTGGATTAAAAATGGCGTGTCAATACCGCAATGTTTACAGTTTGGGATGCGCTAACAACATTTAATTAATTGGATGCACACGCTTCCGGGCGTCCGCAGACTTCGTGCAGGTAAAATGGACGTGTCAGCAACGTCAATATTCGGGTTTGCCGCATGGGTGAGCGATGTCAACACCAGTCAGCAGCGGCAGATCATTGTTGGCAATGACTCAACCAAAGAATTGCTTAGCCAGCAGGAGTTTATTATAAGAGATCTAAATGAAAATAGTCAGTTGATTAACGTTTTTTTAATGTTACTACTGAAACAGAGAAAATAATGGAAAAGATGAATCCTATAATAATGAAAAATGCACTTATATAACGGAATATGGGTTTATTATCATCATTTACAACATTAATTCTACCAACACAAATGACAAGCAAAACAATAATAATAAAAAACATCAAAGTCAATTGTGACAAATTAAAAAGAATAATATTTAAAACTATACAAAAAATCATAAAAAGGGAGGCTTAAAATGAGTCTGCGACAACTACTTACAATTTAAGTCTTTGTTTTCATAAGTGTATACTAAAAAGTTTTATCAGAATCTTAGGTTAATTCAATGAAAAAAAATTGAACTTTGATGGGATATTGAAATATATCAATCCGGTCTCTTAATATGAATCCATTTACATATCATGTTTAAACTATGACAGTGGGCCAAGTACTCAATATTCAACTGTCTCCATTGCAGAGTATATGAATTTATAATAACAGTTTAGTATAACATGTATGTGAGCCACTAACCGAGACATGAATAATCACATGTATAGTTTGTTGTACTATTTATTATTAAGTAACTTTGTGAAGTAGGTACCTAACTGTATTTTCACAGTTTTTCAAGAGACCCATTAGAATAGAATAAAATACTTTATTGGAAAAACAAAAATGCAAACACTTACACTTACTAAGTTAACTTATTTTATTCTAATAAAGGATAACTTTGTATATAATCTGTCAATAAGGCTACTTCTCAATGAACCATCTCATCATTTTATTATTCAAGATCAATGTTAGTGCTTCAGTAACTGTTATTTCCTCTGTGATGCTAGTGTCACCTCATTGTTTATATTACTTATAATTGATTTTACCTCACATCGGTACACATTATAAAGACAGGTACCAATATAAAAAAGTAACTTACAGTTCTTTCATATTTAAATTAAACTTTAGTAGAAGGGAATGTTTTCATTACACAATACAATGATTCAGATAGATCCCCCATTTTCATTTAACCGTCGTTGATTCATGCCAACTACCCTTTTTGTTCATTTACATAACACAAAGTACTGGGATCATTGTTAGTCTTAAATTGAAAGCACAGCCATTTACATGAGTGGAATAATGTATATAACTATCACAGCAAAGCATAACAAATTCGCCATAGCAGCCAAAAAATTTCAAGTAACAAAACACATACATTCGCACAAGTAATACAACAGATAATTAGATAGGTGTTAAAATATATATAGCATTGGAGAGGTAATTGTTTAAAATACGAAACAAATAAAATTAACATCATAATATAGAAATTCATGCATAAAATTATAGAAGATTATACGTCAATAAAAAGGACTATAATTATATCTATTGTCAAACCTAGGTCCAAAAAAATAAAACAATAATATATCCACTTGAACGTCCCTAGACACTTGAGTGTACAAAAATTTTTTTCCATCTTACGTCCGGGGACACTAAAGTGTCCTCTATGGGGAGTGACGAAAAACTGCTTTATTTCGTTACTTTAGAGCACATTTTTGTCTGTGTCTCTAGTATTTATGACAGGGAATAAAATGTAGATGGCGTTCCAACTTTAAAACAGTACAATTCTTTATACTCTATGTTTCAACATTAGTTTGAAGTTTCGGTGCTAGAGTGTGTGCGTTACTGAGAAGATTGTCCGTAATTATGTCGTAAGTACTCTTTTCTCATTACTTAAATGTAATAGTGTAATATATCAAAATTTTCCTAAAGATTTGCCCGTTTCAGTGATGTAAAAACATCATAGTTTTATTTGCACCATAGTTAAAAAATGTTAAATTTGTAGGATGTAGGAATTTGTTAAAATTGTAGGATAAAATGTCTAGTGTCCTAAGTTCTCCATTTATTTTGAGTATTTACATCTGGTTTTAAAGCATATACTTTTAATTAATTATTTGAGGTATATATTAGGCAACACAATGGTATTTTTAGTTTTGATCTAGCTTGTATATTTTTCTTTCGTCGAATGTTTTTATCGGAAGAGTTATCGAGCTATTTCTGGCGCGAGATCACACACTTGCGCTGGGACGTTTCTGTGCATTGACAGTTCGCGGCTTGGGACGTTCAAGTGGATATATTGTTCACACCGAAACTATGTATGATTTCAACAAGTTATAGATCCTTCTCCTGTGACTAAAGTAATAATCTTTTTTTTGTTACAACAGTAACTACAGTATGATTCCTGTGTTGATTATAACCAAATATAAATGGATAGGAGTATAATAGGTATCTTAATTGTATTAGTTTTCAGTATGGTTTTAATGATTAAGTTTGGTGTCTACATATTATTAATGTAAGCCACTCAAATAATGTTCTATGAATAATTTCAGTGACATTTTGAGAGATAAATTGAATTTAAAAAACGTACAAGTTGAATTCTATAGAGGATGTGAGTAATTTATGTAAGGCTTTAAGTTGATCACAACTACTCACGAGAGTTTGAATCACAAAGAAGTGGCGATGACTAGTAGGTACTTACGTGCGTGCGTATTTTAAGTACTTATGTGTGCATACGTTTCTAGATCGAGCAATCGTATACATCTATGTTTAGTAAGTAATACTTTCTATAACAAGGAGACGAGATTGCTCGGTATGTCGGTATAGATTGGTACCGCCGCCGGTGTTGTGAGGCATCGTAAACTTAACGAATTATTTTATTTTATACTTATCATGTATCTATTGTACCAATAGTCGCATTGTACTCGCAAGAGCGAGAGCATCTACTGATGATACTATTATCACTGAGACACGAGAATCGCATCTCCGAATACCTACTCGTTGCGTTTATTTACCGAAAGAAAACATCACATCAGCTGTCAGTGATTACGTCAATACTTGATAATTAAGTTACAAAGTTCCAAAAAGTACTTGAGCAACTTAAAATAAATAAAACTATACTAATTTACTCCAAAATAAGTACGACTGGTAAAAACAAAATTATCAAAATTAACGAATTATCGATCTAAAGAAACGAAGACTTTAGTGCTGTCTTACCTTCGGATAACTCCAAGTCCAACTCGGCTAACTTATCTCTTATCTCGTCCGGTAACTTTGATATATCAACACTTAAGTCAGCCATGGCGGAAAAACACTTTTTTCTCACAAAACAAATAAAGTTAACGACAACCGTTCAAGAGCCCATCGTGACACATGGCCATCTTGAATTTTGAATAAATTGTGCTTTGGTGGTCGAGTCCGAAAGCAAACTACTGTTTCTCGCAAACGTTCACCAGAGGCCGCTCACATCACCTTACGCACAATAAGTTAGTTCTCATTTACAGATTTATAAAAACGAAACATACTTAGCTTATGGTAGATGAGCACAGATAAACAACAAACCGTATTTCCTTACAATGCAGTGGCAACACTGAGAGCAACTTGATTGTGACCGTCTATAGCGGCCATAAACGTCTAAGCGGGAAAGTAAAGACGCGTTTTGCAGCTATGTTTAATTTACAAAAACGTGATTTATGAAATGTTAATGTTTGTAAATATTTACCATTTAGTGTTCGTGAATGAGCATGAGTGTTGGCAAATGAAACAAAACACCACAGCGTAACTTTTCGAACTGTCTAACGAATTCCGTGTGAGATATCGAAACAGTTTCACACCTGTAATAAGTCCATGCCTGTACTGATACTCCAGGGGTTTGGGAGAACATCATTTATTATTAATATCTACTAAGAAACAAGGAAGAGCCTCATCCCTATGACAACACGTCCTCAGGTTACGGATAAGGGAACAGAGTGAAATAAAATAGCTAGCGCGGACCAACCGACAGGCCGGACCAGGTCGTCGTTCCGATATAAAAACACCACTGCGGTGGGCTTCTCTGACTCATTCGGAGCAGAGGTTTCAGTCAGTGCTATGCCTAACTAAACAAAACTGTAACATCACACATTTTAAAATATAAATTCTTCCAAGAAGTCTGCATTCATTAAAGTTTTATTACTTAACAACGTAAAGTACAGACTGGGTTAAATATCAATCTAATCTGAATCCTATTTATGTGTGACTGCTACATTCAATGTCGTCTAATAATAAAATCATTAAAAATTAAATGTCAAAACTTCAGGACCTATTGAAAGTTAAAAAAAATTAAAGGTGGTTTATAAATAAACGTTTCTGTATGTGCTTAGTCTTATTTATAATGATAAACTTATAATTATGCAAAATTATTCTTTTGGATTACACAACAAATATTACTAATAAGTAGTTAATATTTATAAAACTCAAATAGTGTAAAGCTTTTGTTTTACTTAGAGTAGTTCAATATAAATTAACCCCTGTGGTGTTTTCCTATAAATTGAATTGATCGAATGGGGAGTTTTTTAAATAAAAAAGTGAGAATTTATTTATTTATTTATTTTATTGAATTGATTGGTTTATTGAGCTGTAAGTAGATGTCAAAAAAGTAAAGTTGGCTGCAATCGCTTATTTATACTTTTTTGACATACATTCACACACAGCACAATCAATTGATTAATAAATTAATTAACCAATCAATTTTCACTTTTTTTTCGAAAACTGTTAATTATTTATGGTTGGAATTCAGACGCAATGCAAATTTCCATATTTAGATCTATTTATCTATCTTCACATTTTTTGTCGAGATTTAGGAATATGGTACAAATGTAGTGGCAAGGGGTCTACCGACACCAGCAAAATTTTGAAAGTGTTCTATGAGAAAATAGTCTGGGAACCTCTGGTTTAGTATATCAACAGCAGCTCTTTGGTTAGTGCCGGGGAAAAACAGCTACAAGTGCACGCCTCTAAGCACGATCCGCGGCTACTCTCATCCAGCTCTTGCCAGCCACCTTGCAAAAATCGTCACTCCACCTAGTCAGAAGAAGAAGAAAAATATGAATATAAAATGAAAGGTGTACAAATAAATTAGTTTCTAGTTCACTGGCGAATAGTAAAGTAGTACAGTAACGTTCACGTGCTTTTTTTGCTTACTATAATATTTCATAACAAATCATTCCTCTTCAAACCGGTTCATTACCATCCAGTATATTTTTTTGTGAAATGGAAGGTAATGCATTAAAGAGAAAGGATTATTTGGCAATTTATTACAAATAATTCTACCTGAATTATGTGACACGTGTACTTAAAATCTACGAAATATAACCTAAATCAATATTATGTTAGTGATCTATTTGGATATCTAAAAATTTATTAATAAAATTACTTATCTTTAAATCGCTGGAGAGTAATGTGTGCCATATGTCAATGGCCAAATCCTATCGACGACACGAGATCGGAGATATTTTTTTACACTCATCTTGCCTTACCAATGCGAGGTAACTGATCCGTCGCTGGACATAAGAAAAAGGTTGATGCCCGACTGTGCCTGAGAGCATGGATAAGAATGAATGTTTTTGATTGACAAAATTAAAAGTTTGATTATTGCATTGTTGCAACGGCTTCCTAAATTAAACAGTCCTAATAACATATATGTACTTTGATAGTTTCTTAATCTAAAAACTGTTTTCGAAGTATTAAGTAAATAAAGAAGTAAAAACATTTTTGAATTCTCTAGTGGGAGAGAAATTATATTTTGACATGTTTTTTCTAATCTAATTCTTTTTAAAACAATATGGCTCAATGAGACTCTTTAAGACTATTTAAGCTTGATTAGACTGCGATATTTTCATCCAAACCGTTTCCAAATAAACGGTAGAAACATTCGAGTTACGACCTAGTTATAGTGCTACAAGGATCTTTTGGCACGTGGATGACAGTGACATGAGGGCGTGGGGGTGAAATTAGGGTTACCAGCTACAAAAATATCCTTAGTTTTAGGGAATTTTTTAAACCTGTCTCCGTATTCCGTACCTAAATTTTAATCTAGGGAATGTTTAAATGATAAGATTTATTACATAAAATAAAGTTAAAATGATGTGAATAAAATTAAACAAAACACAATTTTTAAATTTTTTTTTCATTTTCATTAGGTTTCATACTATTAAATTCGTCATCTTCATTGTCTTCATCATCGTCACTGCTTTCTTCACTCTCAATAAAATTTGTGAACCATTGTCTAAAACACCCATATTAAAATTGTCCAAATTTGTTTTTCTTTCAACTTCTTTTTCTATTTTTCCTTGGTGTAACTATTTTACTGGATGATGCTTCAGCCAATCTTTCTTCATTTTCAATTCTTGCAACTGTACGTAAAGATATACCTGAAATCGTATTTTCCTTTAATAATTTGAAGTAGAAAATATGTTTATTTTTACCAAGTAATAACGGGGACATATCACTTATCTGTTGCAGCTGCGACGCGCTCATTTACTCTTTCAAATGGAATACTCGGGGCGCTAGATTGCTTTTTTTTCATAAAAAAGCCTTCACTTTTAGCACCACCTCTCTAACTCCACTTTTTATCACTTTTGGCATATTTTGAGATATTTTTACTAAAATAAAAGCACGAAATGTCCACATCAAACATCAACTTCAGCTATCTGTCAAAAGTGACGCTTTACAAGGTGACGGCGGCGTTAGTTCTGATTTCGGCCACGTGCCAAAGCACTCTATGGGAGTTTAAAGTTGAAATAAAGAATTTTATACCTACATTAAGTTGGTTTTCTATGAACCGTTAGTCCGTAATTTGTTTCTCTTTTTATTGTTTCTGCGAATGGCAATCCTTTCATCCTAATTGTCATTAGGATAAATAAAAATTGTTTTTATTATAAAATGACTTGAATTGAAAAATATAAACTAATTCTTTTCTGTACGTCCGTCCACATACTAGGCTTATTGTATCTTTTAGAACAGCCATAAACAGTATTTTTTAAGAATGGCAACTTTTATCTTTTTGTACGTCACATAGGTGGCGCTAGGTGTTTTCTCTCTTCCCGTCATTCTCATTCGCTGCCTAGTTTTTCTTTTTACATTTTCGGTAGAGTAGTTTAGTTGGCCGTAAATTTTATTCTCGTAATGGCTGCCACGCTTAAAGTGTAGCTTATTGGTTATGTCATGTATATAAAATCAAAGTTCGTTTGTGTAAATCGAGTAATTCAACAAGTGTTCCGAACAATGATCGTATGAAAGCAGTTTAATCACAATCACCCTGGATCGTTTCCTCTTTCATGTTTCCTTTTTTGGCAATTAAGTTGTGGACTCGGCGTTTGTGTACTGTATGTAATAAAAACATAATCTATGCCCCGTGAAAAGTGTTCGTAGGAACCATATTGAGTGCCAAGTGGTATGCCGCGAGATAGAATGACGGATACACGTTCGTCATCAGCGTTGTTCAAAAGGGCCGAGCAACTAAAGCGATGGGAGGAATCCGATACCAACAAGCAGTCCCCGACGCCGAAGCGTGCTTCGCGGATCCAGTTCTCATCAGGAATCGTGTTCCTGGCGGCATGCACGGCAGGAGACAAAGACGAAGTGCTGCGCCTCCTGAAGATGGGCGCAGACATCAATACGGCAAACGTGGACGGCCTGACTGCTCTTCACCAGGTCAGTGCTTATAAACTGTTTACCAACGTCATTTATCATATCACAGCTCCTTCAGTTCAAAGTACAATTATGTGTAAAACAGATGCAGACCCAGTTATTCTACACATAACAGCATTAGTTTTCTTGTGACAACTTCTATCAACAGTAAATAAACCAAATGTTTAATTATTATCTCCGATTTCTAAATGTACAAGTAGTTATTTCAAGAAGTATTGTATCCAGTGTCTAGCTAAAAAACATATGTTTTCTTGCTTTACTTAATTTTATTATTTTATTGATTTTACCATTACATCAAATAAAGTATTAAATTGACTTGCTGAATATATACTTTATTTTAGGATTGTTTACATTAATTACGTGTGAATATTTTGAGTATAATAATAATAATGCTTATCAGTTATTTCAAGCAACCCAGATTACCCTACTGGCCAATAACCTCTTGAGCGTCGAGCGACCAGCAGGTGGCCGATAACAATTAAAATTCTATTTTGTCTGTGTATTCGACGCTTGAGCTCTTATAAAACCTTAGAATATAATTAAATTTAGCCCCTTAATTTAGATTAGTTATTATATGGATCCGGGTGTAGAAAAGGGGGCCCCAAAAAATAACACAATTTTTTTTTCACAAAATGACGAAAATCATAGCTTTCAAAAAAAGATAGCCAAAATTTTTTATTTTCTTTTAGAAAAATTTCGAGCACAAATGTGGCTTCAGCTCGCTTCGCGAGCCTCCGCTAAGTGTAGGTCACAAAACTAACCTAACCTAGCCTAGTTGTCCCCGTTGCCATTACATAGTTAAAAATTTTTTTCTCCCTAGCTCCATACAAAACATGATCGAAAAATCGGCTATGTCTCGGACCACCTTTGCTACACCCTAACCATTATATGTTAACATGCCCGGTCTGCCAGTGCGGAAGGTTAAGCCACTTTTGCAAAGGCCGGTGACCAAAAATGTATCATCTCGAGCTCCTCCGTGCTTCAGAAGGCATGTAAAGCCGTTGGTCCCGGCTGCATTAGCAGTTGTTAATAACCACCAATCCGCACTGAGCCCGCGTGGTGGTTTATGGCCCGTTCTCAGAACCCTTCCCTATGGAAGGCTTGTGCCCCAGCAGTGGGGACATAAAATGGGCTGATGATGATGATGATGATGATTCATTTTTGTTAGTGTTTATTTTCTTAATTCTGGCACACAAGTGCTACTAACTTACAGGATTATTAGTTAATTTAGAAAAAAGTAATTAAAAGGTATTAATTATTTTACATCATTGCTTGTAGTTACGTAAGTTTTAAATGTTTTTTATTATGATTATCTATAATTCGGTATAGTAGTAGCAAGAACTTTGCTGGAGAAATAAAGAAACTGTCAAGCGCTGACAAATTCCTCTCAAACAATCTTACCTAAAATATCTTTACTATATGACGGAATACACCATTTAATTTCTGCACAGTACTCCAACAAAAATGTGTAGCATCTAAGAAAAACAGCCGTGAATACAGACATGGTAGAATTTTAATTGTCTGGCGGTCCTGATCAGCGCTTGCACATATCAAAGGTTAATGGATAAAGCAATTTAATTTCAATAATTTTTTAAAGTATATTGCAATAATGATTTTACTGTTATGTACTTATTACTAATATATGTTCTATCTGACACATTAAATGTAATTAGCAAGACATGACAACACTTAACCAATTACCAGTGATCATAATAGTTAGAGCTATGTCGGATTAATGATCTCAAACATTATGCTTTAAGTGGACTAATTAAAATATAATTTATTTTATATTCAGATGTATATTTTTGAAAAACATTTTAAAGTATAGGTTATATTTAAACAAAAGTAACTGTTTAAAAAGAAAAAATAAAACACCACTTTAATGGTAAAATTCGGCATGTAGCTAATGATTTGCTATTGTCCACTGACGAGTTCCGTTCTCTACAACACAAGGTTTACAGATCAAATTTATAAAATTACGGAATGTACTGTATACCAATACACCATTACACACATCACAGTGAACCATCACTCAAAAGTGTTCAGGACGGCTCCAATCAATTTTAAGTGGCTGAGTAAATAAACATTAACAAAGAATGGGGAAAGAAGTCACAAATTAAAGATGAGCTCTAAATTACACATCGAACTGTACTAATATGTAACTTGATACTCACAAGTGTTTCAGTAAGTTTGTCTGTGTTCTCTGCTCTCTGTACTGATAATGTATGAACCTTAAAAAGCCTGCCGGCATTACACTTCAAACTCTTTTAATTATAAAATATTGTCTTATTTTCTTTAATTTTGTTAATTCTAATTTTATAATGGTTTTTCATGTAGGTGCAACAGCTTTTGTACACAGCCAGTGACAAAAAATATCAAAATAGATAATGTGCTTACTTCAATTAACTTCTGACATCTAAACTATAGGCATACCAATGCGCCCAAGAAGACGCAGATAGTTAAGCAGGACTCTCATCCTGCTATTCTAAAAACTCCTGCACATCCCATCAAATGATGCCAAGGTTATCTGAAACCGCCATAAGCAATCAACTAATTAAAATACAACATCAATTACAACATTAAATACTTATAAAATACAGTGATAAAATTAAACGCCTACCCGACTCAGCCAGGAATCTAACCTGGGTCTTCTGCAATCCGGGCGGCTGCACTGACCGCTATGCTACCGGGAAGGCTGACGGTAAGCGCTGAATTTTGTCACTGCTTTTTAATTTTTTGAATGCAATAATATAGCAGAGTGCCGTCTATCCAACGATTATTGCAACTGATGGCCCTGATAACCCGATGGATCTTATCTTATCTTAGTGGGGCCTGCTGAGGTTTCCCTATTGCAGTAGCACTTCGACCTATCGGGATCTTTTGTGCAAAACCCGATGGATAATTCAGCTTCAGTGCAGCAATTAGCACTTAAAATAAAAAAGTACATTAACTTAAACCTGGTTTAACAAATGCTTTGACTTAAGTTATTATATATTTATGACTGACAATGCGAAAGTTCTCCTTTATAGGATTATGACAAACTATATTTGAACCTACACCGTAACTTTAAAAATAGTATTGCTTGCAACAAAATTCATTTCCTACTTATGACAATTTGAAAACACTTGAGGGACTTACGTTTTATTATAAGCAATTACTAAATTGATAATATAAAATAAAATTCTTCGAATTAGTCATATTATTGCTTTTATTGTGACTAATTGTTCTGGGTAGCTTCTCCACAACCTGCACGGTTCACAATATTGCCCTGTGGCCACGCTTAGCCAATGTATATACATAACTGTGTAAGTACATGCATACTGATTTGGTGTTTAAACCATTTATTTTATCTTGTAAGAAAATGTTTGTTAGATTTCAAAACTAGCGTGAGCTTCCTTAAATATTACTATTAAATAATAAAATATATAAGTCCAGTTCGTCATTTTAATGATAGGTGTTGCAACTATAATTGATACTATTGAATCACTTGACTGTGTTTTGCTAGACATCTTATCATCATCATCTTATCTTAACTTATCTTATATTGGTAAGGCCTGCTAAGGCTTCCCTCTCCCTGTAGCACTTTGACCAAAACGCATTTTGTGAAACTCCTTGCACTATTCTTCATCAGTATCAACATGCTCGGTATGACGATTCGCTGCGATCTAAACTAAAGAGACTACATCGAAGCCGTGATCAAAACAGCCTCACGAAAACTCGGTATTCTGAACAGGGTGCGGCGATTCTTTACGCCTGACCAGTTGTGCCTTTTGTACAAGACACAGGTACGGTCTTGCGTGGAGTATTGCTCGCACATCTGGGACGGTTCCGCAAAGTACCTTCTCGATGCTTTGGACAGATTGCAGCGTCGCGCTGTACGCATTATCGGCAACGCAGAAGTCACAAATACTCTCGAAACTCTGCAATTGCGTAGAGATATTGCGTCACTCAGCGTGTTTTACCGTTTATACCATGGCGAGTGCTCTGAAGAACTCTTTGACCTCATCCCTCCTTCTCCCTTCCTCCATAGGAGTACGCGTGCTGCTCTCCCGAGTCACCGCTTCACAGTCTCAAATATTCCATCACGCACTAAGAAATTTGGTGACTCATTTTTTTGTCGCACTTCCAAAACATGGAATAGTTTGCCTGCACACGTTTTCCCTCCTTCCTATGATATGGGGTCCTTCAAACGAGGCGTGAAGAGGCACCTTGTGGGCCGGCAGAGTGAGGGTAACTGATGCTGCGTTATTTTCACGCTGCACCAGTTGTCATCGCATCTGGATTCCATATTCACTTAACATCAGGTGAAATGAAGTCATTTGCCGTGCTATGTATAAAAAAAAAAAAAAAAAAAGTGAAGATGACTGCAATAAGTTGGCAATGTCTTTGAGAGCGAAGACCCTATAATCTTCATGGTTAGGCCACTCTCAGGAGTCCCATACTTTTCGGATAGTTGTCAGGAGGTTGCCTTATATTAATAACGACAAATAAAGCAAAAGTTTCATGAAATTATGTTTTGTTGGCGGCATTATGATCTTGGACCTATCCCCCGTACTAATAATCAGAATATCTATCGCCCGTACTAATAATCAGAATATAAGTTTCGAATAGTTATTTCGAATTTTGTCTCTTTTACTCATTATGACCTCTTTCCTTTAAAGTTGCGGGAAGAACAGTCATGTGCCAAGCCAACCGTTCTATTTAAAAAAAAAGATTGTTTACAGAAACAAAACACGGAATATCTATTCCAAGCTTATATGTTTATTAGTAAGACCTATAGCAGGGTTTCTTAAACTTTTTGCAGTCACGGGCCACTTTCACAATTTAAACAATTCCATGGACCCCTGTCAAAGTTCACTTTAAGAAAAGAAAACAAGCTTTTATATATCAAAAAATCACTTTTATTGGTAGTTTTACTTACTATTAAGTTAATGCGAAGGAAGCATGCGCTTCCTAAGAAGCAAGCAGCAGCTTGTGACGTGCGTGCCGACGATGATGCGTCATTGCCCCTGCGAGTTCGTGGCTTAACCGAGAAATGCTGAGTTACTGCACAATTTGAGCAACTGCGGACCCCTGATACACATGCTACGGACCCCACTTTAAGAAACCCTGACATATAGATTAAGTCCTTGCGCCTGTCTTTTAGTTTCCGCCATGGTGACTAGCTGCTAACCGTGACGCTTGGCTCGGCTCAGGTAGGCTACTCTTGATGCAAACTCAATGTAAAACTCATATGTATCGATATTGGGATAAGTTTCGCAATTTCGGAATGCCCCATCTCAATAATAATTTATTCACTCAATTTCCACGCAATTTAATTCCAATGTGGCGCTATTATCGCTTTTAAGAGTGCCATTTGAATTTTTTAGATTTGTGATTGGAAATTAATTATTGCAATTGTGTTTCAAGAGTAACCCTACTGCTTTGACATCGCCTATTTTAGAAGAAAGTGTAAAATAACTTTTAAGTTAATTGGATTGACATTGTCCCAGATTTCTTTTACCTGCTTACTTTAATTGGCGGTTAGCTAATTATCAGTTGCCTTTTGATTATGTGTAACTAGATATTTTCGTATTAGCTTCCCTCCCGCGTAAAAGTACACCTGTTGTGAATTACCAAGGAATGTTATGTTCTCTGACTGAAAACTACTCTGATCTGACGTGAAAGAACTACAAACCAAGTGACACATAGACTTTACAAATGCTGTATGATTTCATTAATCTATACTAATATTATAAAGAGGAAACCTTTGTATTTTTGTATGTATAATAATTATAATAAATCTTTATTTCTTTCAATACATAGGTACATACAAGGGGTCGACCGCCTAACACTCTCGCTTTCGATCGCTTTAAAGGCGAGGCGAGGAGAAGGCGTCATCATGTCATTTCGAAAGCAATATGCAAGCAATATCGAAAGCTATAGGCTATAGCTTTCGATATTATTCGATATTATATTTCGATATTATATTAGAAAGCGAGGCGAGGGCTTCGCCTACAAAGCGATCGAAAGCGAGAGTGTTACGCGGTTGGGGGGCTGTTTGTAACATACATCATAGCTTATCCTACTTATGTTCTAGGTACAAACATCAGATTTTTTGCAGCTGGTGCTTAAACTGGGAAAACCCGTGCTATAAGCACCAGCAACCTTCCATTAGCACTATTCAGTCAAAGCAGGTATAATAATAAAAGATAAAATATTTCTAAGTAATCAAAGTTAATTCAGAAGGACTAATAAGATAGTAAGTAGGTAACAATGCTATGTTTTCAAAAAGAAAAAAAAAAACAAACATTTCGAGATAGTGTTAGTGTATGTATGTTTGCAACGAATAAACTCAAAAACTACTGGACCGATTTAAAAAATTCTTTCACCATTTGGATGCTACATTTGCGCTGAGTAACATAGGCTATATTAAAAAAAAGCGGTACAATGTCCGCCGGGTCAGCTAGTGTTGTGAATTACCAAGGAATGTTATGTTTTTCTGAATAAAAACTACTCTGATCTGTCGTGAAAGTACTACAAACCAAATGATACATAGACTTTTGTACAAATGCTGTATGATTTCATTAATTGCATGCATTAACGTTTTTCAGTACGTAATATACAAATGCTCGTTTACCATAAAAGTGGTTAAAATGTTTTAATCAAGTACACTCACTCTTTTTTTACACTACAAAGCGATTTAAAAAAATAATTATAATAACAAATTCTGCAACATTCACCGTTGCATCCTTTCGTTCCCCCCATCTCCATGCATCTGCTTCTTACTATTGTGTTGCAACCGTGATTTCATCAACCGCATCCATTGAGCATCCGCGAATCCGCTCCGATCAGAATGCGGCATAAGCAGTCACGTGTAGCCAGATTAGCACTCGGAATAACTCTCGATTGTTTCGTCCAACTCGGCGTCACTCTACAGAATTAGAACCCGCCTGTCTGACGTACTAAACCAAGAGCAACAGTAACACTACTGGTCCGAAACAACGTTTGAACGTAACTCGTTTACTGTGCTAGCGATGGATAGCAGCGGGCGCGATGGTGACGATGTTAATGCCCGTTATGTCATCGCCTGCCTGTGGTTCTCGTTGGGATATCTCGCATACTATTCGTGAAATGTCCCTCGTCAGGTTAATAACGGTATATTATTCATGTTAGTTCTTTATTGAACATGTAGGGATACATGGGAAGCATTAATATGTACTTTACGTCCACCGGACCGGACCTTACGACCACTTTATACGGAGATATCCGTACAAAGTCAAATTACCAATACAGTTTCTTATGAAATTTCACAATTTTCTTTTTTAAAAGTTACTTTTACTATAACATGTTGAGCTAATCTTTTAATAAATTTAATCATCTACCATTGCTTATTTAATTTCACTTGTCCGAGGGTATGTTTTCGATCAACTCTTGTAAGTTACTTTAAAAACCATTTCCCGTTACCGCAATAGCCTATAATATCGGACACGTATACCGATAATGATAATTTATAATGCACTGTATTCCATGAAGGGAAAATTTCGTCTGATAATCTTCCTACGTACTTCCAAGTACAACAACGTGTAAGAAACCGCAAACTGGTATTGGCACAATTCAGTATAGTTCGGAGCATGCGAGCAGTTTTGTTATTGACAGTTCTGAAATAGCTTTTGATTGTAACAAGATCTATTGTGGTTTAGATCCACTAACAAGCTCAGTCAGTAACAAGTGTATAGTTTTGTATAAACGCAACCACAGTCTACCTAATTGACGCAACGTCGAATAAGCCGTCTCCGTTACAGGGTAAGGCCACCAAAAAGTACACATTACCGCCCGTTCCGCCGAGTTCGTGTACCTTATGAGGCACACGAGCCCTGTTATACTCTATGGGCTCTAGAACCACGGACTTGTCAAATTAGTTAGTGTTTTCTTTGTGGACTTGTGGCCAAGGGTATAATCAATAGAAAAAGTCAAAAACTCATATGGACATTGGTCTGTTTCGGAACGCTTGTATGGGGCCTGTTAACGTGTTAAGGCAGACACGTGGAATTTATAAGTGCATTGTACAACTTTGGTAATTCCATGCAAATTTTAGATAAACACATTAAGACAATAAAGAGCGAGTGTTGCTAACCGATATTATATTATTAATTAGAAGCACTGTGTACTCTTTGGTAACTCTACCCTATACATATATACATTGTACGTGAGTGTTGTTGTGGTGTATATGTATAGAGTTGCCAGGTGTCCGGCTTTTTAAGACCTTTTTTTTTTGAGAGTGATTGCTGATTGCCTCAGACGGCATTTTCAGCTTCAGTAAAACCGTGTCAGGCGGCCTGTATGACTTTTGTTTTAATACTATTCTTGGCATAGTGGATTATTTGAGACACCTAACTTACAGGAAATTTCTAAATATTCCTAAGAACACATTTTATACAAAAAATATATAAATACCTAATTCTACAAAAAAGAACTGCCAAGTATAGGGTTAATTGTAAAAGGGAATTTCAGCTTTAAAAAAAAAAAATTTGACCGACTTGTTATCCGATTGTCCCGGGTCAAAGTGTGTGTTCAGATGTTTTTCGTTGCATAGCCCGGGTTTGTGATCACCAACCCGCATTTGGTGTGCCCGCAAGCGTGGTGATGAAGCGTTTACCCATCAATTGTAGTGATGACTTGAAAATTTTTTCAGCATAATTGTGTTTTTGTAATTTGTTCGCAACAAAATTAGCGTTAAAAATTATTTGAACATTTGATGACTTGATTTCAACGATTGAGGCCCTAGCAGTGGAACAGTCATAGGCTTTACTTTACTTTTACAACCAGGCAAGTAGCACCAAGCAGATGTGTAACGTGAAGCACTTGATTGGTTTTTTACTGAGCATTGACACGTTCATGACATTAATAAGGATGGGGCCATTTCTCCAAATTTGAGATCGTAACATCTTCCGCTACCAAGGTTTGCCTGTATGAAGCCCGCAGGAAAGTATTAACGAGACTTAATTAAATGCAATTACTTTGACCCGGCATCACGTGGCCTTTGTCCCCTGTGATATGGGATAATAGAATATATTATTCTTTCCAATGTGATGAAAGTGTCCGTTTTGGGGTTAAGATTTTATGAGTTTGTAGGACAGAAGTTTTAATATGAGCATTGGTTTTTTTAATGAATTGTCTTTTTGTAAGTCGAATGTCGTCGTTAAAGTTGGTTGTAAAAAAAAAGTCGTCTTCTAATAAAAAAGAGCGCAAAATCGCCTAGTAAAGAGTTCCCTAGTGTATAGAAATATTTATTTATTAATATAATTTACGATGTACAACATACCTGCACATCAACTTACTGTCAAATTTCCTTAATAGACCTTGAACTTTATGCCTAAGCTATATGGTTCAAAATGTATTGAAGAAATTGCAGGTGTCTGTTTACGTAAATTTTATAAGTACGTAAGTGATTAGTGAGTTATTTGCAATTAAAAGAAACATTACTTCGTCTAGAAACATTTGAATAACGAACTTCACTATCTACCTAGATATCTACCTGATACCTATCAGGAAAAAGAATTGCATCACTTTCCGAAAACAATATTGAAAGTGATGGTTACTTTTGTAAACACGATTGTCACAGTAGCGACAGCATAAACCGTGTGTAGTCCTTTGTCGTTACCTAGAATAAAAGTGATTGTTTTAACTGAAAAGGTTCTTGTGTTACAGCATATAATTAAATGATTATGCAATGACGTCGTAGTGGTTTCGTACTTTTTTATTGGTTGTGGGAAGAACAAATAAATAAAATAACTTTTATTTAGAACATAAAAATAGGTAACATTACTGTTCGGTGTAACATTTGGTGTAACATTAGTGCTCGGAAGTGTCTGCTTTAGTATTAAACTGCGGCGCAGCCACAAACGCCCACCTCTGGGTAAAATGGCGCGTTCCAAAATTTTGAATTGACAATAGGTTTTCAACTTATGTACTAGGTAACTTACAATAATATTGTATATGTGAGGGGGTGTGTGTGTGGTGTGTGTGTAAGTGTGTGATTCAGTATGCGACTAATCTCATTCCTAACCCTACGAGACGTAACACTTGGGATCAGTTGTAATAGGAGCGTCCTAAACATTCCGCTAAAATAACCTGAGTATCATCGTACGACAGTGTGAGAAGCCACTCAATAATTTTAGTTTTGCCTTGGCGTATAGTTAGGGGAAACATATTAAGAACTTTGTTTACCTTATTGCAAAGCAAGGGAGACAAGTACAAAAAGTGTCGCCTTGATAAGGTTAATCTACAAGATTCCGACCTACAAATTAAGTCCATTCTTCGCTTTTTTGCAAGGATGTCCTTGTTATATGGAAGTTGAGAGTATTTACGCAATATGACATGAAGGATATAAATCTGTCTGACTGTTAAAGCCCTAGTATGTTCAAATAGCTGCGAGGTCGGAAAAGGTTGGGTTTGGAGCACATCACTTTTAAAACTCTTCTTTGTGCTCTTTCCAACCTCAAAAACTGTGTTTTTCCTGCACTACCCCACGCAGTTATACAATATTATGATAGTATCGATTGCCCTAAGGCGTAATACCCTCTTTTTAATGTGGAAAGCTCGGCAACAGCCCTAAGGTTCTTAAAAACATACTTTCGTACTCGGCCAATAAGCATTTTAACATGTACCTCCCATGACAAAACACTATCAATCCAAACACCAAGATATTTGCCAGTCGTAATTTAAACATTCATTAGGTAAGAGTTAATGAGCAGAAAGACCAAATGAAGGGTTCCAAGCCCCTTATTTGGTCTTTCTGCTCAAAGTGCAGCTGTATTTGATGCAAAACTTAAAAACCTTGTTTTATCAAAATTTAAAGTAAGCAAGTTTAAAAACAACCACACTATTACTTTATTTAAAGCAATTTCGGCATATTTTTTGACTTCATTCCATACACTGTCGTGGACGAGTAAAGCCGTATCGTCAGCGTATGTTATGACCTTACAGTTCATCAGACTTAATTTACAAAGATCGTTGATGTAAACCAGGACTAAAGTTGGACCAAGAATGCTGCCTTGTGGTACACCGAAGGTGACCGATTCATCCTGGCTTATGATGTTGTCTATTATCACACATTGTGAGCAATCACTGAGATAACTTCTAAAGATATCTAGAGCCACTCCACGGACACTAGCGTTTGAAAGATTGTCGAGTAGAATGGGAACAGAGAAAGTGTCAAATGCTTTTGAGAGGTCCAAAAATATGCCAATTGATTTTTTGCTTATGTTTAGATTTTTGACTACTACTTCAGTTAAATTAATAACAGCACTCTATGTTGATTTACCTTTCATGAAACCATACAGATTATTTGCTATAAAGTTAATGCTTTTTAAGTATGTAACTAATGAGTCTTTTATTAAGGATTTTTTCTAAAATTTTTATAAAGATGTTACCACCGATATAGGTCTATAGTTATTGACACTGGCTCTGTCTCCACTCTTAAATATGGGATGTACAAGGGCCTTTTAAAATGCTGCAGGAAATATACCAAAATTTAAACATAAATTTAGAACATGAACAATTACTGGGACCAGACTAGGCACAGCTGCTTTTATAATTACCATGCCATAATTAACATGCCATGAGAGGCAAGAGCGTTTAGATAAGTATCGTCATTTACATCGCAGCTTTCTGAAGTAATGTTGATATTTATATCTCCGACAATAGTAAGACTGACAAAAGATTTCAATGACAGAAGAATGTTATCCAAGAAACTTAGAAAGGTCTGGCAATTCAATCAGATGTGGAAGTTGTTTACTGACATAAGCTGCCATTCCGTCGTTTTGACTTTTTGACGTATAGGATAAAAATCCTGGCAATGAAGATAAAGATGGGCATTTACTCAACCAGCACTCTGACAAAATGATTACGTCAATGGGGGTACTAATGCGATGCAGTAAAGTTAAAAGGTGATGGAAATTACCACCTATGCTTCGTACATGAAAGATTTTTAACAAGTTTTTAGTATTTGTTACATACAGTACATACTCTGTTCAGCAGAACAACTATAGGATTTAGATACTTGTATTTGTTCTATTTCTTTTAATATGTTTTTATTATCCACTTTAGAATAACTTTATAAAAAAAGTAACACATAAATGACGTTGTTAATAAATACAAATCCAAACAATTCAATGTGTAGATGCTGGCTGAACAATGTAATTAAAGAGTACCGAGTTGTTGTGTCTAAGGTTAAGCAACTTTCGCGAAGACCGGTCATCGGCTGGATCACCAAAATTGTATCATCTCAAGCTCCTCCGAGTTTGTACACGTAAAGCCGTTGGTCCTGGCTGCATTAACAGTCATTAACAACCACCAATCTGTACTGGAATTTCGTGGCGGTTTATGACCCATTCTCCGTATCCATCCATAGGCCGGAAGTAAAGATCAATCCAAAGAAAGTAAGAATCCATAGGAAGGCCCCAGCAGTGGGGATAAAAAATGAGCAGGTGATGAAGGGCTTTATCCCGAAGCAATGAGATTTTGTTCTCTAAATAATAGAGTTTAGATGTATGTGGCGGTTGCAGTGAGAGTCACTAATCTTCTATGTTTCTAGATGCTAGAACTTTAGTCACTCTTAGGCTATCTAACTCCTACTGACTCAATCCCTTGCTGGTTTAGTTGTAACTTTAATATAATATTTAATCATATAATAATATTTAAGACAAAACGGCTTGTAACTTAATATTGATTTCTCCCAGTGTCCGGACGAACCCTATAAAGGGTTTGAAACGAATGGATTCAAAAAAAAATATGTAACATAAATGCAATTAGATCCTTATAAAGAGCGTATTGCAATTAGTAAGTTAAAATTATTTTGTGTGTTAACAAAGAGTAACAAAATAGCAGAAAAAATAGTATGTTATAAGGATGGTCTTGCAACCAACCGCTATAGACACGATTTACCTGTCATTCCAAAACGTAGAATAAAGTTACAAATTGATGCCTTAATTTTATTAATAAAGGCGGACTACATCATCAAATTGTAAAGCAGGTTTAACTCTAGTCCCCGTTTTTATCGAAGAACAAAGTGTAAGGCTTCGCAAGTGATTGCAACCCGACGATAACATCTTTACATTGTTTGTTATTAGTAATTTACTTCAGAGTAACTGCTCTAGATCCTAGTCATTCATAGTGATAAATCCATTTTGCACCGAAAATAGAACTGTGCGTACATCACCCGGTGCATGTTTCATAAGCGAACTCGAAAATAATCTTCACCATTATTTAGTTTATTAAACACGGCCATGGTAGTTGCATCATGGGCGTCGATGACGCATGAGAACACGATAGTACCAGTGGCGCATGCGTATGCGCAGATGAAACGGGAGCCGACTTCGGAACAGGCTTTGTTCGTTTTTTTTTGTTGAGTGTTTATGACTAATGTGCTCTTAAAGTTGTCCATTTACTCTGTGTACATTATGTCGTCGGTGGGCGTGCCAGACTACGTAAGATCAGTTTGTAAAAACCGCGTTCTTGTATGCTTTTATCTCGTTGCCCCCAAAGAAGTAGCTGACAGTCAGAAAAATATATTTGAATGGCCTAGATATTTACTTTTTCGTAAAATTCTGTAAAATTGTGTAAAAGCAGATTCACGGTTTTTTCAAACTCATATGTTCCATTGCTGGGTTTAGAAACATAGGAAGATTGGGCCATAACTCATCATGCTGGTTTAACGGCTTGAATCTTACGACAATAACCGTTACCAACGGCTTAACTTGCTTTCCGATACAAGGTAAGTGCCTTTAGACAAATAGGTCAATCTTACTAAACTCATTCGTGTCTGTTAGTAGAAGTGGGTCCACGTAAACAGTTTTACATGATTTTTGTGCGCTCATCTCGCTTCTACTTTTGGACGCTAACGAAACACCTTTCCAAACAGTTTTTATTTTTGCCTGATAAAAAATAAAACTTAAATTTTTTAAATTTCTTATTCTTTCTATTTTTAATTTATTATTCGGTTGCAATAACCTTTGGCTAGATGGCACTGTGCCGCAAAAGCACTCAAAAATTAAAAAGCAATGACAAAATTAAGCGCTTACGTCAGCCTTCCCGGTAGCATAGCGGTCAGTGCAGCCGCCGGAATTGCGGAAGACCCAGGTTCGATTCCTGGCTGGGTCGGGTGGGCGTTTAATTGTTTCACTGTTTTTTTAAATTAAATATTTTATAAATATTTTATTTCAGCTTCCGTGCAGCAATTAGCTCTTAAAAATAAAAAGTAAATTTATTATTCTTTACATTTTGTATGTACCTACTTCATTCATGCATTTTAATGATTTGCTTAATAATAGATAATAATGCTTCATTTCCATTTTTATATCTTATCACCTGCTCGTAAAGAGTTTGCCGGCGCAGCAGCTACCGCGTTCGAGTTACGAACGATCGTACTTTTGCAAAATCGCGTTTCCGGATAGGTGACCTTATTACGTTTCTTTTTATCGGAAGGCAAGCCAAAGCGTTGGTTCAAGTCGTTATCATAAGATGGCAGTCATTTATTACCACCAAAATGGTCTGGGCCAGCAGAGATCTTCTTTTGTGAATTTTCACTTGGGGAAGGCCTGATCCCTATAGGGACGTTTAGACTAATGATGATGATGATTTGCTAGTGATTCCACTTCTTATTTGATACTACACATTAGTAATACGAAAGCCAAACCGTACGTTCATACAATTAGTCTGGAAACAGCAAATGGTTCCTTACCACTTTCTATTCTAACTACGCTAACAATTATTTATTATAACGTTCCGTTCTACGACAAGGAAACAATTAGTGTGGGGTCAGGAACACAGGCCATAAACAAGGAGGATTTATGAAATCGTATTTTAACGTACCCCCGATTAACTGCTAACAGCTGGACAAGGGCTAGAGGCTGTTTATTGCCTGGTCCTTCCTCAATTAGCGAACTGGTCCCGCCCGACTGTGAGAGGCACGCCTCCGATGTGCGGAATGTTACCTTGAAGCGGCTACGGTAAAACAATAACAGTTTGAGAATATGTATTTTTGTATTTTGGTAAAAAAGTGATGTAATATTTTTTTTATATATTTCCTTTAAAAAACAAAACGCTGTTATTATCTCCTATCGACTTTCTGCTGCATTCGGAGACGTCAATTAGTAATCATGATAACACCATTAAACGTCATTAATGACGTATAAATGACAGGAACAAAACACAGAATATCTATTCGGACCTTATTCTTTGTTTATTTGTAAGACATTAAGAAAATTATAAACAAATTAGAATTAAAACAGAAGAAAAGTTATAATAACAAAATGTTTACTTATTTTTATGGCAACAACAATTTATCTTATCTTATCATTGCTTTTTAAATGTTTGTATAATCAAAGTGACTTTTGGCTTTTTAGTACTTTACTAAATGCTCGTAATCAGCCTGTATTAGCCCACTGCTGGCCTTTCCAAGTGCAAGCCACTGAGCACGATCCGCGAATATTAAATGCTCTCATAAAAATGGCTACTGGCGACATCTCTGACTTTCCACAACTGGTTATTTTTAGCAAGTATAATCTTTATCTGAAAGCTCTATTACTAAGAGTCCCCATTAACGGACATAGTGTGTCCGTTAATGGGGAATTTCGCGCACTCCATCACACCAAATTGGAGATAGATTTTGGAATGTTTGAGAATCCAACTCTTGAAGCGATGCCACTTAATCCATGTAGTTATACGGCCCCTATTCACAGGCACTCTTTCGCGCCACTCCATCACTCCAATTTAATGGATTATGGAATGTTTTGAAATCCCAATGCAAGTAGTTAATAAGATAAAATTTGGAGTGATGCAGTGAAGAGATTTTATGCAGTGCCTTTATGGATCAATATGATTAAATCTGGAGCGATGGAGTGGAGTTGCCTTGAATGGGCATTAGACTGGCACGCTAGTCGCCCGCACAAGCTAGTCAACATAAATTCTATTGGTCATAGAAATGAATACATTCTGATGTTCATAGATTATTCCAAGCAATTAGACATAGGTCATTGAATAAATAAATCATGGAATTTGTTTAGTGGTTTTCCTTAACATGTAAGTATATACTTACTTGTTACGCTATTTTGTTGTACCCTGTTCTCTTAGTTGTGTATATACTGTTACTACTGATTGCCTCTCTTTTTAAATACCACACAAATCAACATTTGGCATCATCATCAGCTCATTTTGTCCCCACTGCTGAGGCACGAGCCTTCCCTATGAATGGATAGAGAGAATGGGCCATAAACTACCACGCGGGCCCAGTGCGGATTGGTGGTTGTTAACGACTGCTAACGTAGCCGGGTCCAACGGCTTTACGTGCCTTCCGAAGTATGGAGGAGCTAGATGATACATTTTTGGTCACCCATCCGATGACTGGCCTTTGCGAAAGTTGCTTGACCTCAGCACTCGCAGACCGGGCGCATTAACCACTGCGCCATCGAGCTCCTCATGCGATAACTTGGTTTCAATGATGGAGGTCTTTGCAAAGCAGTAAGACTTCTTTTACTGCTTTAAAATTTTATTATACGTGTATTAGGCAGTTCTTGGCATATAATGCTAAGTTTATTTTCATTAACGTTTCTCGTAGGTACTATATTTCCGATTGAAGTGGCTCTTGTTCGTGCCTAAGACAACGCAGACTATACTTACATGTCAATATTAGAAGGCAGGCTACGAATAAACCGAAACTGCACTATTTGTGGCTTAATGCAGTTGAAAAATATCAGAATGGTGATTTTGTCTTTGCTGTCCAGTTCCACCACTTTACACAGCGTATAGCATACTAAAAATGTGACATACGCGTTTTTTTTCACCCAGCCTCGTGCCAAAACGGCGGCCTATGTGCTAATAGAAGCTTCCGTTTTCTCGCAATTACGTGATATTTCCTTGACCACAACGAAAATAAATAAACGAACGAGGTAACAGCATACTGTTTGCTCTGTGTAGTACCATTAGTTGTTATGTGACTCTGTTCAATGTTGGATGGGAGCGTGCGTACAATAATCTGAGCGTTCTAACCTACTAAAAATATCTGAACGTTTGACAAAAATCACTCTTAATTAGCCCAACACGTGAAAGATATACTTTCATTCAATGTCATTTGTTCTCAAATAAAAAAAAAATGAATTTCTACGTTTTGAGATAAGGTTGATTTTCGTCAAATGTTCAGATATTTTTGGTGTGTTTGAACGCTCAGATAGTTTTGAAGCTGACTGTACACATTTCTTCTACTTCATTTGGATTGTCGCAAAGTTGTCTTTAAGTATATGCTGTGGTAGCACAGGAATGGTTTGACAACACCTTAATTCTTATTTCACTAGTTAGAAACGCCAGCTGCATAAAGGGGTGCCTAGTGCGAGTTTCAATCGCCATTCGATCAGAGAGAATCGTTATGGCATTGAAACATAGCATTGTAACAAACGAGGAGAGTTAAAATTTTATCAAACAAATCCTCTTTTTCGTTAACGTGATCGTATGCCAAATAAAACTCGCACAAGGCACCCTGTTAATGTAATTGCCCCAAACGCGATGGTCTACGTACGACTGGCATCTAGAATAGAACGGCGAGCCTCGCAGATGGCAAGCTATAAAGCCACAGAGATTTATAGCCGAATATATTTACTTCGATTTGGCGCAAACCAAGTTTCGTTAATTCAAGACGTAAAGAAATGTTTAATTCTGAAATGTAATTGGAATGATATCGTTTTTTCTATGTGCACGTACTTGTAGATTATTAATTTGACTATTTTAACCGTCCGCAACACTCTCAAGAAGTACGTTTAGTATTAAAAGTAAAGTAAACAGCCTAGCCTCCGTGCTTCGGAAGGCACGAAAAGCCGTTGGTCCCGGCTGCATTAGCAGTCGTTAACAACCACCAATCCGCACTGGGGCCGCGTAGTGGTTTATGGCCCGTTCTCCCTATCCATCCATAGGGAAGGCTCGTGCCCCAGCAGTGGGGATATAAAAAATGAGCTGATGATGATGATGATTATGATGAAACAGCCTATAAATGTCCCACTGCTGGGCAACGGCCTCCATCATTGAAATCGAGTCATATCGCTACAATTGGTTCATTGACGACCTCCTTGGTCGAGTGGCTTGCACACCGGTTTTCATGGTGTCGCTATCTCTGAGGTCCCGGGTTCGATCCCCGGTCGGATTAATTTAGAAATACCTGTTTTTCTATATTGTTTCGGGTCTGGGTGTTTCTTATGTATAATAAGTATGTATTTAAGTATATTAAGTATGTTTATCCGTTGTCTAGTTAACCATATAACGAGTTTCTTAAGGAAGCTTTTCTTGGGGCTAGATAATTGGTGTGAGTGTGGGAAACATTTATTTATTTTATTTTATTGGTGGGCAATGGCTTAATCATCACGCTTGCCAAATGCGGGTTGGTGATCACAAATCCGGGCTATGCATCGAAAAATCCGAAATACATTTTGCCCGACCTGGGAATTGAACCAGGAACCTTTAGGCGCTGCCAGTCTGCCACCGAGGCGTTCAAGAAGTACTTTAAGGGTCTTAAAATCTTATGGCTTCTGGCTTCAGTCCAGTTCAACCCTGGGGGCAGAAGAAGTTCATGAGCTGTCTGAGGGACGACAGTGGCCGGGTATTTGCATGTGCATGTCCAATGAAGGTACTTCTGTGAGAAAACGTCCTACGATCCGCTAATACAACACATGCTCAAGCATAATGCCTGCGTCAAACCTCTAGTATTACCTGTTCCTGATTTAACTGGCAGAACCGTTATCAAATAATAATCTTATCAAAATGTTTTGGCAGAAAGTTACATGTAATAAGTTAAGATTAGAGTATAATGAGAACGACGTCATATTATGATGAAATAAAAAACTCCTGCAATCAGATTTGATAAAGTAAGCGCGATTTTAGTAAGATAAATAAACATTTTTCACACTTCCCCTGCCCCTGTCTCTCTCTCACACACACACACACACACACACACACACACACACGCACACGCACACGTACAAGCACACGCATACGCACAGACACGCACGCACACACAAGAGATATCCTGTGTTCAAACAGGTCGAAAATTAAAAAAATTAAAAAATTATATACTTTTTTTCTATATGTTTGTCTTGCGAGTCAAAGTTTACACGAAGTCCAGACGTAAAAGTGATATGTCACTCATTCACTCACTGACTATATATAAAAAATCAAAACTGCTTGATTGATAACACTGAAACTTTCATCGCAGTCGGGGGACCGCTTTGCGGAATAGTTTCTTATTTATAAGGTTTATTTATCGGTATATTAGGTTGAGGAAAAAGTTTCTTCGCATTTTTTAAGAAAATTCAAAAAAAATTTAATATAGTTTATATACATTTAGCTAAAATATATAGGTGCTACGAGTATTTTGTTCGATAACTTTTTGTCATCTTGTAGGTAGGGACATGATACCATTGCTATATAAATTTTGGGGCATCTGATCAAAATACCGCGACAAGTGGTTTTGGCAGTCCTCTCGTGTTGTTAACCTGACACTTCCCAAAGAATTCTGAAGAGACCGAAACAGATGGAAATCTGGTACAAGGTCAGGACTATACGACGGATGCATTAACACCTCCCAGCCAAACTCTTTATTTTTGCTGAGTGGCTAAAGATGTGTGAGGTCTAGCGTTATCATGATGAAATGCCACACCCCTTCTGTTGATTGATTCTGGCCGCTTTCTCTCAACTTCTTGCTTTAATCTCATCAGTTGTTCGCAGTAGAGTTCAGAATCGATGGTCCTGCCAGGTGGTAACAGCTCATAATGAATAATGCCCTTCAAATCTCACCACACACACAGCATCACCTTGTTGCGAGTTAACCCGGGTTTCTACACAGTCTGTGAAGCCTGACCGGCCTTTGACCACGACCTTTTTCGCACGTTCTTGTCGTACATGATCCACTTTTCATCACCAGTTATCAACCAGAAACCCAGTAGGTAGGCTTCATGTATACCGCGCTTGAACAACTCATAGACAGACCCCCTTGCACCGACATCGTAACAGTCGGAGGGAGTCCTGTTGCGAGCTTCCGTGTCTGTGAGCGGTTGCTCAGCTTATCTTCTGCAGTCTCCTTATTTGTGTCTATGGCTTCTCATTGCTGTCACTTTCTGGTGCCATTGCTGTAGCTTAAATCACCTACTCTGAACATACTACTAAGTGTGTAAATGTACGCTTTCACGCAAAAGAAAAGCGATACCTACCTTAGTTTACGTTTTTTTTATGATAAATGTAACTATAAATCTTGTTATTCGGTATCTTATAGATTTAGTTCCTTTGATAAATCTCTTGATTTTTCTCTTATTCAAATGGCGGTTACTATATAAAAAGATACAGTTTCTAATTACAGCTTTAAAGTGATTGAGTAAACATGGGACTATTAGTTTTTCTGTGACACGGGTTTTAGGACAATATCAAACATTTGCAGTAGAAAATATAATATAAATATAAATATGGGTGTCTATTTTTTTAAATGTAACTTTGGCTTTGTATAAATCCTTAATGGAGTTTGTTTCAATTAAAAAGAACTGAAGGAGCTTTTACATTCATTTGAATTATTAGCTTTGAATTGAATGTAAATTGCTAGCAGCCAGCACGGTATGTGGCTTGGAAGATTGGAGTACGTTCTTCCGCCAATTTTCAAATTCTGCTTAAACGAAGTGGATGGCGGGTCATCGTCCCAGCGGGGAACGTACAGACACAAAATAAAGAGACCCGCAGAAGGTAAGCTTTATACGAAAGCGCTCGAGCAACGCACACATAGACAACCCTCTGACGGTCAAGGAATATCGCAACTGCTGCGCTCAGGGTTCCTAGTGTGAGTTTTGTTTACTATCCGTATTCATTCGATTACGTTTCATCATCATCATCATCATCATCATCATCATCATCATCATCATCAGCCTATACTAGTCCACTGCTGGACATAGGCCTCTCCAAGTGCACGCCACCGAGCACGATCCGCGTCTACTCTCATCCAGCTCTTGCAAGCCACTTCGCGAAGATCGTCGTTTACGAAAACGAAAGTTAGTATGGCATTGAAGCAGCGCCTTTTGGCGGCATACGACAAGAGTTACATTTTGCCATACAAATTTTCGTTTTCGTTCACGTGGTCGAATGGCGAATGAAACTCGTACTAGGTACCGGGACTGTTCCGAGGTCCGTGTCCGTGACAAGGTTCTATGTGAGTGTTGCTTGAGCGCGATATGTATTTTACCTTCTGTGGGTCTCCTTATTTTGTGGTACAGAGCTCCGTAAGCTGTATAGCGTATTAACACTATCACTGTCGGTATTCATTGTAGCAGGGTTGGAACGAAACAATCGTGCTTAGTCATTAGCAAGAAACACTAGGCAGCTAGGGCATCTTATGTCAAATTAGCTTATCTATACAAACTAGTGGTCGCCCAGTGGTCGAAATTCGGCTGTAATTTTATTAAGGCTGCACGGATTGTATCCTAAGCAAGATAGAATAAAAAAGATAGCTCACATTCTATATTGGATTGGCATTGACAGATGTCAGCCGCATTAAAGACAAACAATACGTGTGTGTCAAATACATATGCGTGTGTGTCAAAAACATATGGGTGTGTGACAAATATATGGTAGTGTGTGTAATGTTGTTTTGTTGATTTAATGTATTTTTATAAACTATAAGTGTGCGAAATTTCATACTCCTCCGTCCGCGCAATTTTCGTAAAAACGGGTACAAAGTTTTTGCTTCACGTATTAATATATAGATACAAACTGTTTCTTTGGTTTTTGTTGGTTCAACCACCACCGTCTCAGTAGTTCCGTTTCAAATGCCAGCGGTGGGGATCGACATATTATTAAAATCGTTTGTTTAAGTCCGTCTTGCTATCTACTACAGTCATCCTGTCCTATAACAGCAATGTTAGTAACAATTATGTGTTCCGAAATATAAAATCACAAAAGCTCCTCAGCGTTTGAGGATACTGCATGCAGTGGACTTCCATCTTCGCCCTTATTCAACACTTACCATTAGGTGAGATGAAGGTCGATTTTACCCCCTTGTGTGTAAAAAAAATCAAATTATGTAAATCACGTCTTACTGTGTGTTTCATTCACAGATCGTGCTCTGTGGTTTGAAACCAATAAATTATATGCGGGCAAAACTTTTTTTGCAATGTGTTATGTGACATACAACAGCTATTAGTATTATTACTATGATGTATATTTTATAGTTCTCAGTTGTCACGGTGTATGGCCTTGTTATATGATTTTCGAATCGCTCAACCGTAAAGGTCGTATGCCAGGAATAGTACATTATGTACCCGATTGTTTGTGTAATAATAGATACGGCGGGTTGTACGAGGCATGGTAAATATTGTTAGTTAAATTGTACAGGTATATAGTACATTGTTAGTTTATATTATACCAAATTAACTGTGTAGAATATAGAAGCAGAATTACATAAGTCGTCGTTAAAATATTGATATTAATTATATTTATTCGGAGCTTCTAACCAATTGGAAAAAGACGTATTGGTCTTTTTTAATTGTATTTACCATTAGCACTTTACCTGCTTCGTTCGTTTGAGATTTTAAAAAATAAGTATTTTTTATCAAAGTTAAATATAGCCTATGTTGCCCACCAGGTATAACGCATTCTATCAGTGAAAGAATTTTTGGAATTAGACCTACTGGTCTAATTCCAAAGATTATTAGTTCCAGAGATTAGCCCCGATATACAAACAAACAAACAAAGTCACAAACGTTACCTCTTTATTAATACTAGTGGCCGCCCAGTGGTCGAAATTCGACCGTAATTTTATTAAGGTTGCACGGATTGTATCTTAGGCAATGAAAAATTAAAAAAGATTGAATGTGAGTTTGGATTGGCATTGACAGATTTCGGCCGCTCCTCTTCCATTTTTGGTATTTTTAACAAAATTTAAAAATTATTAACATCTGCAATCCTTCTTTATATAAACTACTAGCAGACCCGGCGGACTTCGTACCGCTTTGACAGTTTCCATCATTGAGTTAAATATATATCAATGGTTTCCATGACAACAAAACAAACAAATCATTTTATATTGGAAAATTAAATTGTCGTTTTTAGTATTTTATTTAATATAATTTTTTAAATATAGCCTATGTTACTCAACGCTAATGCAGCATTCTAATGGTGAATTTTTTTTAAATCGGTCTAGTAGTTTTGAGTTTATTCGTTGCAAACATACATACATACAAAAATACAAAGGTTTCCTCTTTATAATATTAGTATAGAGAAGTGCGCGAAATTTCATACTCCTCCGTCCGCGCAATTTTCGTAAAAAGGGGACATACAAAGTTTTTGCTTCACGTATTAATATACAGATTTACCACTATGCAACCGAAATAGTCGCTACTCAGCTCATGCCATGACATTGAGGTGCCATGGTGCTGGTATTCTGTGCAATACTGGAACCAGTATGAAACATCATAAAATACTGTATTTCATTGGTTTTAACACGTTCATTGATATTCCTTATGTACCTATCTATTTATAACAGTATTAACCGACCTTGTGTGTCGGTGAAAAAATAACTTTGTATATACAGATTCCTTTAATTTTTGCGAGGGCGGGGGCAAAGGCATGACGGAAATATTTGAGCGTGACAGCTAGCATTTGCGGACGTCATCGCAATTATATTTTTGAACATAGATACATAAAGAAAAGACCAGTACTAGCTAGTTAGCTGTAGGAAGTTTCCTAGCAGTTTCTTCTCAGTACAAGGTAGACCTGGACCGTAGACGTGGACGTAGCCAGAAGTAGACAAAAGTCACAGTCAAAGTTTTCGAACCGAACGAGTATTGTCTAATACTGTCATTAGTCCGCGTTTATGGTTAAGTTAAGTTTTGAACGCGTTTATCTGTGGGAATACATTAACGCAAGGTATAACATGCGCTTCATATCTGTAAAGAAGTAATGATAGTAACATTTGATAAAGATGACAAGAACGTATCGACGAGCTTTTTCGGGTTACGATCATGAAATACCAGAAGCTTATATCTTTAATTCATTCTCACACGTTAGAACCGATATGGTCGCGTACTGTGCAGTATCTGAAAAGTTTTCTCCTGCTTACAACCAGGTGGTAGAACGAGCTTCCTCCTAAGGTAATTTTAAAGGATTATGGCATATCATCAGCTCATTTTATGTCCCCACTGCTGGAGCACGAGCCTTCCCTATGGATGGATAGGGAGAACAAGCCATTAACCACTACGCGGGCCCAGTGCGGATTGGTGGTTATTAACGACTGCTAATGCAGCCGGGTCCAACGGCTTAACGTGCCTTCCGAAGCACGGAGGAGCTCGAGATGAAATATTTTTGGTCACCCATCCGATGACTGGCCTTTGCGAAAGTTGCTTAACCTCAGCACTCAGACCGGGCGCGTTAACCACTGCGCTATCGAGCTCCTCGATTATAGCATATGGTTCTTCAAAAATGGCGTGAAGACGTTTTTACAGAGCGCGTGAGTGATACCGTCCTATAGGCTACGTTAACCGCTTACCATTAGTCCAGCCGTATAACTGATTACCACCTTCGTGGTCTAAAAAATAAGTGTAATGACCCGATGTGTAGCGATCTGTCTTTATGGAAAGTTCAATCCAGCAGTTAGAGAGATATCCAACAATGATTGGCTCAGTTTTTCATAGCGGTCGGGAAAGCGGAACTAATGTAAAATGCGACACAGCGCCTACGTCAAAGGCGTATATTTAGTGCAGGTGTAGACGTGACGTCACCAGCGGCGTTTCAAGATACGATTGTCTGCCAACGGCGCGCGGCGTCGTCGCGTTCGGTGCCGCAGCTAAGAGTGCGCGCGCGCTAATATCTCTTGCCTAACAGCTAATGCCACTAGCACTGAGCAGCCCTTTAAACTATAAAGGCCGAGTTACAATTCAATATGCGAATGCGTTAGTAAATAATGTGTCCGATTACTGTAGTGAGACTGTAAAGAACAGATCAGTTGTAATTAAAAAAATGCAAAATGAGTTTCGACAAAGCAATGTTTTTTTAGCTTTGTAAGTCTATCAGAAAATGTGTCGCTTTGAAAGAATTAAATTTAGTTAAATTATTATTAAATAAACATATTTTTGTATCAGAATCACCATCGATTTAATTATTTTTTTTTGCGTTGACAACAAACTTTTGTTATTTTCGTATGTCTATACCTTTTTTCGATTTGAACGCGTTTTACGAAATAGCTGACAGCTGTATCTTGTATTTACGACCTATAAAAAGTGTGTTACGAGATTGATCGAAGGTTACGAGTTTCGACCACAGATACCATTCGAGTATTTGTGGTACACGCCGTACACTTTATTTACCTACAGCATAGATTTCTAGGTATTGGATGATTTCTTTATTAGCTCTATCTACCGTTGGGGTAGACGTGTTCTAGAGTGGAGACCGCGACTCGGCAGACGTAGTGTAGGACGCCCACTGGCGCGGTGGAGCTCTATCTAGCTATAAATAATAAAGTTTTAGTAATTAGCCTATACTCGTATACTGCCCCATGCTAAGCAAAGGCCTCTCCATCGTCCTCCTCCGTCGTCTCCTCTCCTCGTCATTTCATTTCATTTCCATCATTGAAATGAAGTCATCGCTTAAACGATATGTATACACCGAGAGATTTTAGTGGTTGTTTACCCGCAGGTGGGTAGACCAGACCATGAAACTGAACAACTTTCCTCAAGAAACATAGGTCAAAAAACGAGATAATTTTTTTACTTTTTCATACAAGCCATGCTCGGTCAATAGACGCTTTGCATAGAAAAGTGAAAAAATTATCTCGTTTTTTGACCTATGTTTCTTGGGGATAGTTGTTCAGTTTCATGGTCTGATCTACCCACCTGCGGGAAAACAAACACTAAAATCTCTCGGTGTATAGACTTAATCACAATATGACGCTTGTCACATGCAGTTTGCTGATCACAAACGCTATGCATCGAGTAATGGAGAACAAACTGGCTGATCTGGGAATTGAACCCACGATTTCGGGTCTAAGTGCCCTTGCCACTCTGTCGTATTAAAGAAAAAATATGATTAAAACCTTACACATGTGTATTTCAACTATACTTTCTATTATTATATTCTACTATTCTTCTACTATTAATTCTACAATACTCACGTTTTTTCCCGTTTGCCAGTCACTTACCGCCACTTGCTTCATTACTGAAAATATGAAAAATATATTTTTTTTCATTCTGCACAGAGAAAAGGCTTATGTTTGTTAAGTGACGGTAGAAACGAACTTCATTCAAAACACAACTACTGAAGAATAGTTAGTATGATGAAATTATGAAAAAGCAACTTGCGTGTCAACAAATCGAGGACATGTGCGGCACAGTCTTCATCCGGACCCTCCCGATCCGATCCGCAATCCGCGATCCGCAATACGCACTAGTGCGTAATGCCATTTCCTCTGAAAACCTCTGACGGTCCTTCGTTTCACACGGCTTGTGGAACCCATTAACTTTCCCCCCAAAAAAGTCCGGTGACGCTGAAAATGCCGTCTAAGACAATCAACAGACTCTTTCAAAAAAACCGGACAAGTGCGAATCGGACTCGCCCACCGAGGGTTCCGTACACACTTTTGTATTTCTTTTTTCTTCTTCATAAATCGAAAACTATACATTATATAAATAATTAAAAATCTGTTTAATCTGGTGCAAATGAAGCCCTTTCATACGATACCCCACATGACACGGTTAATTTACTTCAAAATTTGGACCTCCGTTCCTTGCATAAAGACCCTGTTGTTTTTGTGATTTAATTAAATATGTACTTATAGTTTTCAGATTTTTCCCTGTACTTGTAGTATAAGCCGATATTACTTGCCAAACTTCATAGTTCTAGGTCAACGGCGAGTACCTACCCTATGAATTTTGATTCCCTTGAGAGTGTCGAAATATAAGTTTTTTTGCGACATAAACGGCCGTATCTTTTTTTTTTTCGTTAACTTAGAAGTTTGATTTTTTCATAGCTTTCAATTTCAACTCGATACCTCCACCCGTTCCCGAGATAAAGGGTCTTGACAGACAGACAGACGGACAACAAATTGATCCTATAAATAAGGGTTCCGTTTTTCCTTTTGAGGTACGGAACCCTAAAAAAGCATCTGGACTCCTCTTCTGCGTTTAACATTAGGACAGGAGTCAATTGCTTACTCCAACATTTAAAAAAATAAGTTTACAAAAAAAATTCACAGGTATTTTGTAGTAAAGCCGAAACTGGAACACTGTGTGACCTTATGTCGGAATCTGTTTCGGTGCCCGGTGGCCCCACTATCCACATCGGTCGGCTTGTTTACATCTTTGGCTTCGATCGTTATATCGAATGGGGGCTCATATTGGTTAGGTCTGTGTGCCCTATTTCTGTAGTGCCGATGGTTTTTACCTTACATCTTGGGTTACGGAACGTGAAAGACGATGATAATGGGGATCTCTTTTTAATAAATCTGATATCAGAAGCTTCTATCCGCTATCTACCGCATATCTTTCCTTACAGTAACTGTTTAAAATAAATCTGCTTTCCGCTTTGGTGAAAATCATAGTTTTAAAAAAAATGAACAGTAGCTGTATTATGTGGGGTCGTTAGGGCGTTCGTACCACGTGCTGTTCATACCGTGCCTGTGGTACGAACGGCCTAACAACCCTTATATCGACAACTTTATGAAATACTTTGCCTAGCGAGCTTTTCTAGTGGATCATCTTTAACCTACATAAAACTTACCTGCTATATTTCAAGCTTGTGACCGTTATAGTTGCTGAGATCTGGTGATTATGATTATACGTACTGACTCATTGACCAATCACTTCAACTAGTAGGTAGCAGAATACTCAATTTGATGTAAGAAGTGAAAAATCAGCTGTTACTTGTTATGTTATGATTACTTCTACACAAACCATTAATTCAAGAAATTCTCCTTCATCGCCGGTTGTTTAAACTAGTCTGGCGCCACCTGGCGCTTCTCTGACACTTTTGGCATCATTCTACAGGGAACTGGTGCCATCTCTACAAATCCAACTAGTCGTACGTTCGCAAGGAAGACAAGAAAAGAGCTAGTCGTAACATCAAGACAAATCGCTAATTGAAATTTATATACGAACAAATGTACCTACTCGCGTCTATTACATATTATTTTAGGGAGACTTTTCGTCTTTTTGTGACTGCTATCACCCTGAGTTGTTTACTAAACTTAAGAAATTTATAAAAAAATATAAATTTAATTCATCATCATCATCATCATCATCAGCCTATGCTTGTCTACTGCTAGACGTAAATTAAAATAAATTTGATTACCGTTACTTATTGTAGTTTTTAGACACTTGCCAAGTCTTGAACAAGCGTCTGTATTTTTATATTTTTTGAAAGTGCTATAGTATGGAATAGCGAATTCATCATAATATCGGTAGTATCTGCTTACGCCACGTAAAGAATGCGATAAGGTTTCGTCTCGTTTTGCGAGATATGACTCACTTTTATGGTCACTACATATTAATCATCGGTTAGGCTCCATCCGAGAAGATTATGTACTACTTTGTTTTATGCTCTGCAACTCATTACAGTCGCATTAACATACGCTACATCGCCCCCTGACATTTATGACGTATTTCTTGAACATAATTTCTTTGTAACTCTCCAACTTGCAACTGTCTTCGCTGTTGATAACTCCCTGAGTTATCATTTTGGCAGCGAACGACCGCTGATGCGTTTTGTCATGTGTTTTATAACAGTATTTATAGCGTCATCTCAATAGATAGTCGGGATAAAATTGGGTCGATCACCTTTTGTCTGTTGAACTGTGTTATTATTTTACACAGGCAAACAAAATTATGCTTGAGGACTTAAGTTTGTGTTGACTTTAGTTGCAGGCTCGTAATGACAAATTCTTGATACGACTTACATATTTTATTATGCATTCTAAGACATAAACAAAACATGGTGAGAAAGAATCCTGTCAATAACTACTCTGATGTAAGTAAGTTATCTTATGAAAACAGCACATTGTTTCTTTTTAATTTCTGACCAAACCTATGTCAAGCTAATTTGTTAGTAACTACTTGCTTTTCTATTTATATTTACACGTATAAAGAAAAATGTGGCTTCCCAGCCAAAGCAAAAACATAATATACTTAAATGTTTACGCGAATCGGTAGAGCCGTTTTCATTTTAGCTAATGTCATCGTTCGTGGTGTCGACCTAAAAAGTTTATTGGGCTGAAAATGTGCGCTCCAATTATTGTCCTAATGCTAGGCTAGACTATAATTTCTGCGCTGCCATTGACCGACCTAAATATGTTTTTTTTCTGGCGGAATGATGTACATTGCTTATGCTGAATGACAGAACTCCGTTTTATTTTAAAATTAGGTGAGTGGTAATTTTTCGAGGTCAAGTCGCGACATTCGTCTGGTGACATATTTAAAACTGGACGCGCGGTTCGATCAACATGCTCTTACAATATTTTATTATTTGTTTGCATATGTTTTTAAAGTTGGAGGTGATATTGTATTGATACATTTTTAGTGAAATAACTTCTTCATCACCATCATCATCATCATCATCATCATTATCATCATCATCATCATCATCATCATCATCATCATCATCATCATCATCTCAGCCAAAAGATGTCCACTGCTCGAAAAAGGCCTCCTCTAAGGATCTTCACAACGACCGGTTTCAAAAAGAAGCTAATTAAAAAATAAAAATAAAATTTATTAGGCTCGTATGTAGTTTTTTTTTTTTCGGTTTCGTATTGAAATTGAATTGAAGCTAGCGACATAGTGGCGACTGCGAGTAATTATTACAATTTGTATGGAATCAAAGCAACACCTATTGAGAAGTTGATTTCTCAAGTTTATCAGTGGGTACTACTTCGTTCGTATCCATAGAATTTTTCGGAACCTTAACTAGATCGAATTGCATTAAAAAACCCGCACTCTTCACTCAGTGCAGTCCTGGATCTCTTCGTCTGTCTGTAAGCCTGCTAATTTAATAACGTCTCAATAGTTTGTCGGTAACCAGATTTAGAAATTAACCCTACGGACTTTCAAAATCAGGCTACCGACATTCGTCTGTAAATGTTTTAAAATAACAGAATTAAGGCACCGTTGTCATGGGTAGCGCACGCGCCTTTTAACAGTTCGAGTTGATCCTCACTCGGTTAATGGACCTTGTCCATGTTTATCTATTGACTTTGAAAGCAAATTTATTGCTGTCTTAAAATTCTTTAGTTTAGAATTTGGTGGTTATCAATCCAGAGTGTGTGTCGAACAATGACCGCTAAACTAAATAGACTTGGATTTGATATTGATGGATTAGTTGCTTGGAGAGTTTTATGCAATACTAAAGGATTAGTAGTCTTATATTTGAAATCAAAGCATTGAAAGTCGAATCTTAACCATGATTTCGTAAACCCTATGGTGTAGACATTGTACCGAGAAGAAGCCACAAGAAACACGGCAAGAAATATTTCTTTCTCCGGTTTTGTGAACAAAATACAAGTTTTGTACTTCGTTAAATTTTAAATAAATATTTTCTTGTGTATATGACTTATGTAGTCTTTTACATAATAAACTTCAATGTGGGTTTTATTGACATTTACTTTTATGTGAATTCATTTTATCATTTTTAATTATAGTTTGTTTCAAATAGGTAGTAACCGATTTACCCAAAAACGATCTCCTTATTTCATAAAGCCTAAAACTTGAAACGCCAAGTATATTTTTAAAACTGTGAAAGTGACTGTTTTTTCTACGAATGTTTAAATTTATTTCTAGACATATTTACAATCTTCAAATACCACATGTCTATTCGGTCAAGTCTGAATGACATCAAAACTATCTTATTTCTGTTATTTTAACGTAATTATTATTAAGACAAAAAGAAAATTACAAACAATCCTGTCAGTTCACTTTCTGGGCTGCGCAGCGGGAGCAGCTTCTTACTGACGGACGACATCCGCCACCGTGCCTACAGCCTAAGGCCAGCCGCACATTGTAAACGAATTTGTATCGAACGTAATGCCAGCCGCACTTTGGATGCGTTTTTGAACGAATTTTACTTGTACGAACACGTACGAATACGCACGATACATACCCCTATCCTCCAACTATTAGTTCACCTCGTACACTAAAACTAGCCGTGCTTGTACGCGCGTATATTCCGACGTCCGAAATCAATCCCAACTTGTTTGAATTTTTATGCGTTCACGTGTCTCTCTAACATTTCAACTGAGAATAGCGCAACCAGTGTGCGCGATTAATTCGTACATTCAATATCGTATGTTCACGTACAAGTAAAATTGATACGAAAACGCATTCAAAATGCTGCTGGCCTAAACCTAGGTTATTGGACGTACAAATTAAAGTCGCCCTCTGATTGCGTTTTTCTCAGTTGAAATGCGAGTAGTGACTGTGACGTTTGACCGGTGACATATTTTTTCTATATCCGTAACGTGTATTCGTACGAACGCATAAAAAATCCAAACGAGTTGGGATTGGATTCTAACGTCGGGACTACACGCGAGTACACGTACGACTAGCTAATGCGCGAGGTACCATATTATTCGGAGGATCGGTATGTATCGTGCGTATTCTTACGTGGTCGTACGTAAACGCATCCAACGTGCGGGCCGGCCTAATCCATCACGTTTGCCTTGCATAACGCTACCCTGCACACGTCACGGTGTAGTCACTCATTTTTATCTTCCTCGCATATTTATCAAAGCGTGTTGCTTTATTTATAGCATTCGTTAAACGGCACCGTCTCACGCCAGATAAATCAGTAGCTCTCATCGTTCGTTTGTTTCTCGCTAATCTGGCCCATTTGCTTTACGGGCGCCCGCCGTCATCTATCTAAATCTTGTGGTACTAGTGACCGCTTCCGACTTCGTTCTCGTCAGCAAATCAGCACCCCGTATACCGTGATGCCTAAGGAAATTCCGAAAAATCCTTTCTTTATGTCTTGCCTCATCCTATTCGTCGCTCGCATCATTAACTATGTTCGATCTCGTTTTTGGTAATCTGTCGGACCAAGTGTCTTATTGTAGCGCGGACTATTTAAACAAAGTACTTGAATATATAACTATAAATAACGTGAACAACTTTGTTTTCCTGTATTAGACACATTTTGTAATTGTTTGTTGTTCCAAATAAATTAAAATAAAATTAATAATCACAAAAAATGGGATAGGACAATTAATTATTCGAGTGCTGCTATGAAATGGGACATTTTGGCGATTTGGTCTGTGCGATGTGGATCGTTCTTTTGTATTTCAAAACTTTTAAGTATGTTTCGTTCTTGCTTAATTGTATGTGTTGTTAATATATACCAAACATTTCTAACTAATACCATTGTATCTATCCATGGAACACATGTAGTACAAAAGATAATTTTCGGTGCGAAACTTGTTATTTAAGTGACATAACAGCATAGTGCATAATTATTGTGTGAACCGCTGTTAACGACCGTCGCTTCCGGCCTCCTGATAATGACACTAGATTTTGACAATGCGCATAACGCCGGCGCCCTGTCCAGTCGTCAATCGTGATGTTGGCTATCACCGGTCGCTGTCATGGACCTCGATTCTGAAATTTCACGTATAGTCCAAATCTCAAAATCAGTAGCCA
Organism: Eudonia mercurella; assembly: GCA_963082485.1. Taxonomy (NCBI): domain Eukaryota; kingdom Metazoa; phylum Arthropoda; class Insecta; order Lepidoptera; family Crambidae; genus Eudonia; species Eudonia mercurella. The sequence continues at coordinate 25,884,743 of OY720022.1, forward strand.
CTTTTACAACGTCCACACAACCGTTTTAAGAACACGGTTATGTGGATGATTTGAAATAGCAGAGTTAAGGCTCTGCTTAAACCTACCGATGTTCCTTAGTGATGTTAAGTATAGAATGCTTCATATGTTTTATTACCATAGACAGAATAATGGTTTGCACTGGTATCAAGATAAAGATATTTTCTATTTTTATTTCTATCAGATTAGATAATAATAATAATAATAATAAAGGCAGTACTCCTAGACACGGCACGTATTGTCAGAAGGTTCCTCACTTTGCAGCCCTGACCACCGGTAGCTTGGGTCCTGCCCCGCTGCTGGTGGTACTCTAGGATTAGGTTTTTATAATGTTTTATTGTTTTTATATTAAAATATTGTAAAAATCTAGTTTTAAGAAAGAAAATAAATAAAGAAGATAATAATAATAATAATAATAATAATAAATATTTCCCACACTCACACCAATTATCTAGCCCCAAGAAAAGCTTCCTTAAGAAACTCGTTATATGGTGAACTAGACAACGGATAAACATACTTAATATACTTAAATACATACTTACATAGGAAACACCCAGACCCGAAACAATATAGAAAAACAGGTATTTCTAAATTGATCTGACCGGGGATCGAACCCGGGACCTCAGAGATAGCGATAGATGAAAATATTAACCAAAAATTATGTTATATTCAATAATTCTACTGGAATATAGATTTTTTATTTTTACATTTCTAAAAAACTTAGTTACTAACATAGCAACTGTATCCATACATAATGAAAATCATACTTAACATAATGAATGTTACATTCCCAGAATCCATAAGTCGTTAGTTCTAGACCACAGCCGAGAAGTACTGAAACTCTATACAATTAGACGTGCGTCTGTTGGCCGGTGGACACGCGCCGCCGGTCGTGGCAGTGACCGTGCTGTTCCGTCCTGCTGCGCTTGCGCCGATGCAATAAGGCCTCATGCACATAAAGCTCTTTTCAATATCTTACCTAAACACTTAGGGTAGGATCGCTCTTCAGTTGATCAGTTCCTTGTCAAATACTTTTGTTTTTTGTGTACATGTGGTGTGTGCATCTTCATGCACAGGTCCAGAAGTATCCATATCATGGAGAATATTGCTAAGTCCAGTAAAATTAGATGCGCCTGATCGGGCGCAGCGGTATTACTAATGCATGTTCTCATGCACTTAAAAGAACCCAAAAAAACATTAAATCCGTACCTCGCTGGCCTACTGAAATACCCACCGGTATCAACAACTGTCATGTTACGACAATATTCTGGGGCAACTAGTGAACCAGGCCTTCAGAAGAACTGCCTTAGGCATTTCAATTTAGTAACTCATCCGGCGATTTCATTGCAGCGCGCTTGTAGCTGTCATAACAATATTCGCGGTATGCACTTTCCACTTTCCTATTAAACCACAAGGGTTCATTCGCATTGACATAGCTGCCATGTCTCTGAAACGGCTAGGCGAGGATATGTGCGAAATATGCAGACAGATTCGATTATTTACGACGGAATTTACTAATCCGTATTATTTATTTATTTATTTACTTACTTACTGCGACTGATGATTCGTTTTGTTCTAAAGATAAATTACGATAAGTCTGAAGGTGAAAACGCACTTCATTCGGAATACACACACACACACACTAAACTTTTAATTGTGGGAACACAATAACGTTAATATTGTTGTAGCTTTTACATACCTTGACAAAGTCACTAAACAAACCCAATACAAAACTTGGATATTCCTGGCACCCTGCTGAGAATCGGAAGAGGTTAATGCTGTCTATGCTTTGTAAAGTATTTATACCGATTAGTAATTACGCGTACACACTCGAGTGACGCACACATAGACAACTTGTCACGGACACGGAATCTCGCAACAGCTGCACTCGAACTGGTTTGAGATGGTCCAATATTACTTACGTGTTTGTGAGAGGGTATATGTGTGCGGTGCTCGGGTGCGGTATGTAGGTATTGTAAGGAGGTTATATGCAGCTCGTAGAAAAAGTAAGTTTATTGAATTTGTATGTAGGCCTCTTTAGTCTCGATGAATATTTGAACCATCGCCTCCACCACTTGTAGTGTTCCCACTACTTAGGGAATCATTTTAGGATATAGAATATGAACAACAGTTATACATTACATTAGATTACATTAGTCTCGCTCCAGTCTATCGACTGTGTCAAAATTTTAAATGTTCGATGATTCAAATATTCATCCAAACTAAAGAGGCTTACATACAAATCCAATAAACTAACTTTTCTATGAGCTGCATATAACCTCCTTACAGTATTAAGCTGACCTTTTGGGTCTTAGCTTACTTTATTTTGTGCCAATATGTTACGTGCACTATCCAATTAGTCCTAACCGAAATATCTAACAGTTCGTTAAATATTGTTTGTTAAACTAGGATAAGCATTACGAAACGTACTTCATCTGCAGGTTCTCTTAGCACAAATATAAATTTAATATAAAAATAGTTTTAAATAATCAAACGAAATTGTACGAGTATACAGTTCGCTTCTGTTGCATGATTGTTAGCCAATAATTAGTCATAGCTTTTTATTTTTAAATATTGTAATTATAATTGTATCTATGTATGTTCGGCAAGTACATATATAATATCATCTTATAGAAGGCCTTTTTGTAAAGAGTTTAGTATTATGAAGTAGCTATAAAATAACTGTAACGTAAGACCAAGTTAACATTTTAGAATTTGGTTTTGTTTGTATATCTTTAATCCCATTAATTATCATACCTCTTAAAATAAATAATTATAAAACATATACCCTCTTTAATAAATATGTGAGTACCGACTGGTTTTTGCATAAACTGTGAGTGTGTGCACCAAAATGATAAAACATTTTGGCTTGTCGGTATAATATCTCTCCCAAAATCCGAACTGGTGGTAGATTCCTTTAGTCTAAACTAATTTTCTAGTTTTTATTTTTTTATTTATAGTTTTGACGTCAATAAGTGCCTGTGAAGGCTTATGTTGAATAAATGATTTGACTTTGACTTTGACTTTAATAGTAATAAAGTATAATATTTATTTTCAATATATTCTTTAGGTTTTGTTTATTATTATTACAAAATGTTGAACACTTTACCATAATGGTCTTTGGTGTTGAACCAGTTAAAGGTTTAGATAAAATCGATGACTCTAAATGGAACCCGCGATATGATTGGGGCATAATAAAGGTCACCTACAGACAGTTTTAAAATCGCAAGCTCCATAGTAGCTACAGGTTATGCAAAATATTTGCACCCCTGGTTTTTATGTGACCAATAAGTTGTCTTGTTTATCTCCGTTCAAATGCAAAGTATTTTAAGAAGTTCCATTTAATTGTACAGTGCCCGTTTCTCGTCAATGTCGATGTCCCGTGAAATAACTGATATGCCGTTGACATTTGGTTCGATTCCAAAAACGCTAAATATTTTTATCAATCTCTCGGCGGCAGCTGTCAATGGACTCGGGTGCCATGTGGTTTCGCGCGAGAATACAGAAAAATACAAGCGAAGTGATACACATTTTAATGTTGACGACACCGTCGATATTCTACACCAGGTTGACGACAATAGGTAGTGCGTGTTGCATTTTAAATCTGGTCCGGTTTATGACTAGAACTCGTTATCTTAAAAAAGTCAGAAAGCTTCTAGTGCTCATCCACTAGCAATCACATATTTCGATTATAAAAGTGACGGGCTGTAGATACATGACACATTAATATCGGTTAAGCATTTGGTTTTCATATCACCTGATGTTAAAAATTACAATGTCATTCTTGATCTGCACTTCATTGTAGGTCTACAGCACTGTACAAGAACTGGGTTCCCTACGTGTGTTCGAAATACCTTTCTTTGAAAATTGATAATAAGAAAAAAACAACAACTGTTCAATACATTCGGGCGGGCGTCACATTTTGTATGGAACAGCGGATTTTTTTCACTTATTCTGTTGATCTAAAAAGGACTTTATTCAAAATACCTATTAAGGGCCTTTCGGCATGAAAACGAAAAAAAGTAACGGTGTATTAGTGAAATAATTAAATTAAAGAGATATTGTTAGATATGTTATTTTGTTTCTTTGAGTTTTTATTATCGTACAACTTGTACTCGTTATGTTATTTTGTCGCAGACCAGTTGATTAAAAATACATTGATTTACACTAAACAAATGTTTTTGTTGATCCCTATCACAATCTTGAATGTAGGTTTTACCTACCACGTCTCAGTAAAATGTATTGACAAAATTTTCCAAGTAACGTTACATCGGACAAACAATAGTTGGAGCAACAAGGTACCGAAGTAAGATGTTCGATGTTCAGATACGTCGAACAAAAAAACCTTCGCTAAAACAAGCCATCGCACTATGAAAGCTTCGGTATAAGGTTGTCGAAGTATCAATTATGGAAGGAAGGTGTTTCGAACACACGTGGGGAACCCACAAAAACTCAACAAAAACATCAACAATATTGTACCACCCTACAATCAACTGATTAACATTTTCTTATTTATTCAGTTGCTGCCTATATAATAGTTACAATGCTTACTTGAAACGACTACATTTGTTAAGAAATAACAAGTAACTTTTATATAAAAAAAATTGGCTTCCGGAATATAAAGATGCCATCTATACAATAAGTATAGATATTGTCCTGGCCGATGGACCATTACAAATGCGGGCGTACACTTTAGTAGAGCATCATACACGCACATAGTATATAGTAGGAAGAGTTAATGGGTTTCAAATGATTGTAAGTTAACGACTGCATTTTCGTCGTACGTACATTTTTAGGTACAAAATCTTTTGACTGTGCGTTAGATCGTCGTGTCGTCTGTGTGAATGAGGTCGTCACTATTGAGTGGCAAGTACGAGTATTTTTAACTTTTCGATCAAGTTTAGTTAGGTTTAATTCGTATGGGATGAACATATGAAACTAACTTGTAACACTTACCCGTACAAGCAATAAGGCTGGCGAGCTTTCTGCGCGATTCGAATTTCAGATTTGTCCGTCTGATGCAAATGCTCCCTAATTGTGGCAAAATGACGATTATGAATTTATGAAAGCTGATGCGAATTTTCTGTCTATTTTAGCTATTTCATTGTTAAAGCGAATGTCCTTGGTATTAAAAGGAATATCACCATCTTTTCATTTATTTAGTCTTAGTAGCTTGCTGTAGCTCACTTTCTTCTATTCTGTTTTAATATGTAATGTTTAGTACCTTCAACTACTGAGAAACTGGAGATCTTACCTTTAGCTTTCAAATCAACAAGCTGTGCTCAATGTTAGGCCAAGGAGTGCATCAGGTTCTACCCTCACACTCAATTACCGAGTAAGGCGAAGGGTAAGGCACACTAGCGCCGCTAATGGATTTAATTTGATAACTGCTAAACTGGATTTTTTTTCAAACATTGCTGACCTTCCGACACTAGGCAAACATCTATTATTTAACAATTGTGCACTACTTTTAGGTTTGTTTTTGTATTCATTCATCACGCAACAAAAAGTAGTGCACATTTATTTAAATACTATGGATGCTTTCCTGTTGTCGGACGGTACGCAATGTTTAAAAAAAGATCCGGTCCGTTAGTAATTTTCAAATTATCAATTAGTGGCGCTAGCGTGCCTTAACCCTTCACCTTAAGCTTTCAAATCTGCGCGCTGTGCTTAATGTCAGGTCAATGAGTGCGTCAGTTTCTACCCGAATACGTCAGTTCAAATACCACTAAATCACAGAGGCACACATACTACCTACACGACTGCTCCTCTGAAAGTCAGAAACATAATTCGATTTGTCGGAGCAATGCATAAGATAATGCATATTATGTATAAGATTAAGTTTTACCACCTAACTCGAATTTTATTACTTAAACCATATGCTTTCACTTTCATTTTGTGTTCAGGTAATAATCATAATCTATTTTTTAAATGCAACCGGGACCAAACGGCTTTCCGTGCTGTTCGGCGGATAATCCTATTGACTGTAAAGTGTTAGTATAGTTTATTGTTTGTCTCCAAAATCCGTGCTGGTGACTGTTCAATCATATGTAATTCGGTTTCGGTTTAAAGACATTTATTTCTTAGAAGCTCAATTTTTACTTTTATTTTCAAGTGTTAATTGCTACACTTAAGCTGAATTAAATATTTATATAAAATACAGTAAAAAAAATTAAACCGCAGCCGCCCGGATTGCGGAAGACCCAGGTTCGATTCCTGGCTGGGTCCGGTAAGCGTTTAATTTTTTTCACTGTATTTTATATAAATATTTAATTCAGCTTAAGTGTAGCAATTAACACTTAAAAATAAAAGTAAAATTTTACTATAGCGTTGTGTTATCAATTTGTGGTATTCATCTGCAAAGATGAATCTGCATGTCCATCGGTTGCAAATAAATACCTTTGGATAAATGGCACTAATGTCGCTCTAAAGCATTTCAAAAATCAAAAAGCAGTGACAAAATTCAGCGCTTACGTCAGCCTTCCCGGTAGCATAATGGTCAGTGCAGCCGCCCGGATTGCGCAAGACCCAGGATCGATTCCTGGCTGAGTCGGGTGGGCGTTTAATTTTTTTCACTGTATTTTATATAAATATTTAATACATAGTTCACTTAAAAGGAAATATTAATACATTAAACAAAATTTATTATTGTGTATAACTGTTGAATGTATTTAACACTAATTAAATATATACACCATAAAATGAGCTACGCAAAATTTTTTTTTTAAAGATTCGATTGATTGTACTACTTACCTTCCCACAAATATTTCATTACATTTTCATGATCACTTGTTTTAATTTACACGTACTTACATTTTGTTTACTCTGATGACGTCACGTTCGTATTTCACGCTTCATATGTGGGCCGTACGTTTGCAGGCGTGCATCGACGACAACCTGGACATGGTTGAGTTCCTGGTGGCGCACGGGGCCGACGTGAACCGCGGCGATAACGAGGGCTGGACGCCGCTGCACGCCACCGCTTCCTGCGGCTTCATCAGCATAGCCAGGTGAGATCAGCACATCCATTTTTCCGCTATAACCATCACCACCATTACCAGCTCATTATGTCCCACTGCTGGGGCACGAGCTTTCCCTATGAATGGATAGGGAGAACGGGCCATAAACCACCACGCGAGTGGTAGTGCGGATTGGTGGTTGTTAACGACTGCTAATGCAGACGGGACCAACGGCTTTACGTGTAAATTTGTATAAATATTTGGTCACCCATCTGATAACAGGCCTTTGCGAAGTTACTTAACGTCAGCAATCACAGAGCGGGCGCGTTAACCACTGCGCTATCGCGCTCCTCACTACCACCATTGACCGCCAATGGTGTTTACAGCCTTTTGGGGGCGGTGAGAAATGAGAGGTTCCTCAAGCCGTGGTGATTGAACATCTTCAGAAGGTTTCTAGAGGGGATGGCATCACGCAAGCGTGTCGCCGTCCTCTACTAGATTATCCGAGGAGTTTGGATCGGAATCTTCATATCCATGTGTAATGTAATTGTCTATATTGCCTTTATTGCCTTTATTGCTGAGCAAAGCCCCAATCACTGAAATCAAGTCATCGATACAATTGATGGGTTGAATGCGAGAATTCTTGTTTCGAAGCGCGTAGGTCCGTTAAACTCTGACGTAAACTTATACCTATGAAGCGTTTATAGCCGTACGCATTGATGCTTGGTTTGCGTGCATGAAATCTTCATTAGAACCCCACCCCGTTAGGCTACTGACACAAATAAGGAGACCGCAGAAGGTAAGCTTCATGCAATCGCAAGAGTACCTCTCACGGACAGGGCGGTCTTTAACCTATTGCAGGCCCTGGACACTTTCGGATAATGGAGTCCTTGAGGCCGACCGACGGACGGCATGGCAAAGTATTTTGCCGCCAGTCAGCGCACAATAGCCACTTAGATTCCGCGACATTCCAGAGCCTTGCCACGGCATGCCGCGTCACGTCAAAGTATGCCTCAGCAGCTTCTGCTGTCTTATTTATATTTCGATATGTTTGAATGTTCATTGGTAAAAATTTAAATCCTTTGCCATTCCGTCCTGGTCTGCGTAGGCTTTTATGCTACGCTAGATTTTAATAAAACAGGCAAAAGGAGTAGATAAGCAAAATTCTAGATTTATTCGATATTTTTGTTTATTTGTAGCCAGATAGAGTTGCCAGTGTTAGACCCCTGGTTTATTTGAATTAAAAAGCAAAAAAGTCAATAAGTTAGTAATTCTTGTTTCGTAAAACAAATATATTTATCGGTAATATCGGTTAGTGGTCTGGCAGGAACAAGGGGGCCCCATCGATTGCCGGCCCCTGGGCACTTGCCCAGAGTGCCCAGTGGTAAAGAAGAGCCTGCTCACGGACAAGAAATTTTGCAACAGCTGCGCTTGGACTGTTCCGAGCTGTTTTGAAAATCCGTTTCCGTGAAAGGGTCTATGTGTGCGTTACTCGAGCGCGGTATATAAGCTTACCTTCTGGAGGTCTCCTTATTTTGTGCCACTGATGTGAACCCATACCTTTGCGGCGTGGTAACCGTATTGATAGATGCTGGGATTAAATGCGAAAAATAGTGGGTCAATTTTCAATTATTAGAAAATATTTATATTTCTTAATAATTGAAAATGTGAAAATAAAAATGTTTTTATTGCAATAAACACCAATTTACAAATTAATTTTGCCCTGGCTTCTGTAAAAAAGTAAACTTGTGGAACATAAGCCAGTTTCTTCCTGTTGACAAAACTCAATTGGTATAGTCGAAAATTTGCAAGTTCCTTTACAAATGAATCACATGGGGCAAGAAATCCTTTAAATGATACAACCAATCAGTGTTATTGTAAACATGGATTGAGTCAGAATGACCTAGTAGGCACCCGGGGGTCCCTGTCATGTCGCCACTCATGCTTATTGTTCGTCGTACGATGATAATGCCGTTTCTCATTATCTCTATTGAATGCCCTATAATTTGTAAAGAGTAATAAATTTTATTCGATTTATGTTAGTACGTTATGAATAGAGATGCACTGTACTGACTCATTGATTTATCACTAAATAGGTCGTCCAAGTTGCCGATGCTCATTTCCATCCATAATTTATCAAGTGTGACTATATCACTATCCAAATTGAACTCTATTGTTTACTTGTTTATATCTGAAATGAAACATTGAAATGAAACATCTTTTACGGATCTACTCGCGTTTATTTTATACATTTTAGTGTTCGCGTAAACTTTAGAAAACAATATGCTTTATATCTTCCTTGTTTACTCCTTTTCTCGTATGTTTTCTACTTACTAAATATAAAAGAATTTATAATCGGCCTTTTGTTGCTAAAGGTCTGTCTAATTTGATAACATAAAAGAAAGGTTGGAAACAAATAAGACCTCTTTTCATGTTTGCTCAACCTTTGATAGTAGGTAAAGCTTTTCATCTTTCATTACAACGGAAAAATTCTAAAATATAATAAAATAGGTTCTGAAACAAAACGTTTGAAAGACCTTTTTCTTACTTGTTGGACTTCTTTGCTTCCTGGTTGGCTAACAATGTCATGTCAATTTCTATGCCGTCTTTAAAACCTTTGTGTTTTGTTACCTTTCTCAAACTTGTTTGTTAAAGCTTCCTAGGTATCGCAAGACTGTTGTTGTTGTTCCTGTTGTTTGTAAAAGGGTTTTTTGTTTCTGGAAACATTTGTTTTGTTCGAAATCTTTTGTCGATTGTTCAGGAGTTGAATTTGTGCGTCAGCTGTGCGTCTTTGACAAACTCTTTGTATTAATAATATGAGTGTGTTATGTACATGTTAAAAAATCTCAGCTCATTATTATTTAGGCTTTTTTGACAATTGTGATTGTTGTTGTATAGTTTGTAAGTACTACTCATTTTAACATGGTCGTTTAGTAGTTGTTCTCAACTTATCTTTCCATGTCATTCATTACAAATTCAAGTATTTTTTACTACTTATTGTTGTAAATAGTGATAAATAACAATAAGTACATAGTGATGTTTATTGTATAAAAAGTATAGGATGAGTATGTAATAGTTTAAAAAATATTGGCAGTCCTAATATTTTTTTTTATTGCAACTTACAAAAGAAGCGAGAGGGCAGAGCTTCATTGCGCAGCGGCTTATTATGTTTAAGCGTTCGGTTTGCGATCTTGCATGTTAAGAAACTTGTGCAAGACCTCGGAAAGGCGCGTTCAGCCGTTGGTCCTGTTCGTTATCGTAAGATAGCAGTCAATATACTTATGATCAACCCACACTACCGCGTTGGGCTAGCGTAGCATAGCCTAATCTACCTATATGCTGTTGTTCATGGGAAAACGCAGATGCCAGTGAGAGTATCCTTACAAGCAAATAAGGCATACCCGCTGAAAAAATCAGTACTTGTGCTCACATGTCAGGACTATCCAGGACTACCATAAGCAGTCACCGGAAGTAGTAGCAGCACGTGTTGCCCGGTAAAATTATTTACTACTGGCTGATCCGGCGGACTTCGTACAGCATTTTTTTTTCTTTTTTTTTAAATATAGCCTATGTTACTCAGCGCTAGTGTAGCATTCTAATGGTGAAAGATTTTTTTAAATCGGTCCAGTAGTTTTTGAGTTTATTCGTTGCAAACATAAATACATAAATACAAAGGTTTCCTCTTTATAATATTAGTATAGAAATATAAATGAGGAGACGTGGCGGTTATACTAGACTCATGGAACATCATACCCCCTCTGATGTTATGGGGGCCACTCCTCCGGTATACTCTCGCTTCGTTTTGAGGCTGGACCCCGGGAGCAGTTTCATACTGACATTACGGCACGCACATGCGTTTTGCATATTTTTGCGGTAATACACTTTCGTCCCTTAGTCGTTCGAATACAGTTAACATTAACAAGGAAAGTTTTTATTATTATAAATTAATCATTATATTGTTTTCTAAAGTTTACGCGAACACTACACATTGAAATGAAACAACTTTTACGGATCTACTCGCGTTTATTTTACACATTTTTTTTAAATTTTTATCCTGACGTTTCGAACCCTTAGCAGGATCCGTGGTCGCAGGGAGACTGAGGTGTTGGTCGTCTCATAATTAGTTAGTAACTTGTATGCCCTCATTTAAATTTGATCAGGTGCGTTATGTTTTACGCAGATAGAGCTTACAGTATCTTTTGGTCTGGCAGTATGGTGTTGGGGCTGGGATTTAATATTTTGTATGATGGGATCCCAGGCTGGTGGTAGATTCCAACCATCTTCTCTATTGAAATTAGGTTGTTTTTTAGTTTCAATAGCCTCGCGTATCATCGTAGGTATGAATCGTTGTTCTCTAGAGAGTATTTGTAGTTTATCAAATCTGATGTAATGGTTGGCCCCTCTAGGGCATGTTCGATCGATTCGAATACTGCAGACTTATTTTCGCGCCTATGCTTGACGTCGGCTAAATGTTCTTTAACGCGGGTTCTTATGAGAGTAAATCCGTAAAGTTCGTTTTATTTCAATTGATCATTATCCGACAGTTATCATCATTGTGATAATTATCATTGATATCATATCATATCATTGTCATTGTTTATTATCCTTTGAACCCTGATTGTAAGTATATAGACTAGTCTACCTCTAAGGGATGTGGCAAGGCCTGAGCCAGACGCAGTCAGACGTTAATCTCCGATGATGGATATATGTATGTTATTGGGACGATAACGATGAATGTTCTGCATTTTCCAGGTACCTGCTGGAAAATGGCGCCGACGTGGGTGCGGTGAACTACGACGGGGAGCTGCCCGTCGACATCGCCGAGAGCGACGCCATGGAGCAGATGCTGCAGAAGGCTATTGATGAGAAAGGTAAAGTGAAGTAATTAAACTATTAAAAAAAAAACAAAATTCAATATCAGTTATTCAGTTAAGCTCTAATGATTGTCACTATGCCATCGGTTCGTAAGTCTCCACAGGGCGTGAGACCTAGTACTGAGAAGAATTGGTAAGAAATTCGCCAAGGGCATCACTTTGCTCCCTTGCAGCGTCAAAATATTGAAAAAGGCTTTCTCATAAAAGGACACTTTCAAACACAAACATTAAAATTTCTATGTTTGTAAATTAACATCAGTACCAATTTCAATTTGTACGACATAAGTGAAATACAAGAAAAACAAATACGACATCAAAATGTTTGTATTAATATTCCGCAGACCACTATTGTCTTATAAAAATATGAATATGAAAATATTAAGACTTTTATTATTTTTTACCCAAACGCCTGTCTATGATTGTACAAAAGTAAACATTGCTCCAATTAAATCATCAGCCTACTCTGTACAAATATTAGTGTACGTGCGTATTCATATAGTCGTGCGCCGTAGTCACACCACTGCCACGCGCCGCTCGCCGTTTATAGTATGATGATAATCATATAATTTTTGTTATTACCTAGGACTCATGTAATAGTGGTACTTTATAATTATTGGTGTTACATCTTGCCATCACCACCAATTCATATTTCCTTTCGGTCACAGGCATTGACTGCGACAAGTCGCGCAACGCTGAAGTGAACACGCTGATAAACGACGCCAGGAATTGGGCTTCGACCGGCTACGTTGAGGTGCGCGACCCTAAGACGGGCGGCACCCCGCTGCACGTCGCCGCCGCCAAGGGATATATCGATGTGAGTAACTGTTCATGAACTACCGATCCGATCTGAACCCTCGGAGAGTCTAGAAGGGCACGGGGACACGCGGAAGCCGGACCAGCCTAAGGTAACTGTACTGATGCTCATAGCTGGACCCAGGCAGGGACAAGCGGAAGCCGGACGAGCCCAAGGTAACTGTACTGATGCTCATAGCTGGACCCAGGCAGGGACAAGCGGAAGCCGGATCAGCCCAAGGTATCTGTACTGATGCTCATAGCTGGACCCAGGCAGGGACAAGCGGAAGCCGGATCAGCTCAAGGTAACTGTACTGATGCTCATAGCTGGACCCAGGTAAGGACAAGCGGAAGCCCGATCAGCCCAAGGTAACTGCACTGATGCTCATAGCTGGACCCAGGCAGGGACAAGCGGAAGCCGGATCAGCTCAAGGTAACTGTACTGATGCTCATCGCTGGATCCAGGCAGGGACAAGCGGAAGCCGGACCAGCCCAAGGTAACTGTACTGATGCTCATAGCTGGACCCAGGCAGGGACAAGCGAAAGCCGGACCAGCCCAAGGTAACTGTACTGATGCTCATAGCTGGACCCAGGCAGGGACAAGCGGAAGCCGGATCAGCCCAAGGTAACTGTACTGATGCTCATAGCTGGACCCAGGCTGGGTCAAGCGGAGGCCGGACCAGCCCTAGGCGTGTGCGTGATGCCGTTCCCTCTAGAAAACTTCTGGCGTTTCTTCGTTTTGCACGGCTTGAGGAACCCTTTAAGTTTCTTGCCGCCCCTAAAAAGGCTCGGGGAAGCTGAAAATACTAAGTGGCAAACTGCAAACTCTCTCAAAAAACTTTAAGTGAAATTGCAAAATGACAACCTTACGTCCAGCTGATACATTGTTCTTGGTCGTCAACCAATGGTCCAAACAGAAGGCAAAACATGTCAGCGCTTAACAAAAATAATGTACGTAATAAAATAAATTTGAGTTTTGAGTATGGAAAAGTAAATTTTCTTTAATGTTACCACACTGTTATTTAAATTTGGTTGCATGACTATGTTTTGGCATTATACACAATATTACCAAACATTCTGTATAAGTTATACCTTTGTTCAGAAGATTCATTTATTATAAAACAGGTTCATTTTTATTCTGAATTGGCCACTTATTTTAATGCAGCCGTGAGACACTTAATGTTTTTTCTTTTTTGTTAACTTCTTCTATTTCCTATTGTCTCTTGTCCTGTGTTAACCCATTTAGACCGACCAGGCGTTTGTGTGTTGTTGTAAATGAAACTTTAAAAGTATCGTAATTAGGGTACATCTATATACTGTTTTTAAAGGTGTTATAACACCCTGTCGGACTAAGTAGGTAATAAATGATTTTCTTCTTTTTTACTTCCTCATTTTATTATTTTTTTATTTATAAACAAAATATTACATTATGTTTTACAAAAATGTATACTTAGCATAAAATAATTTAAGTTTTTCCGCGTACCTTGATAGTTTTAATACACATTATTAGACTCGGCACAGTGCCTTGCAATTATTCAAATACAATGACAATAATACTTTGAAGTGTGTAGGTACTTACACAATTTTTTTTATGTTGTCACCGATGAATAAGTTGGTTAGTGTAGGTAAATAGATGCATGCAGCAATGGCCGGCTGGCGGGATCTGCCCGCCGCCGCCTGATTGGTTTTTTACAGAAAGTCAATAAATATTAAAGTGTATTTTTTTAAAATAATTATATCAGTTCATTAAGATAGTGATTATTAAGTTTTAATTTAATATTATTATTATTTAAAGAATCTCTAAGTGTTTCGTGTAATTTGTGTTGGTAGGTAGCGAAGACCCTCCTAGAGGAGTGCAACGCCGAGCCCGACTGCGTGGATTACGAGGGCTGGACGCCGCTGCACGCCGCTGCGCTGTGGGGGCAGAAGGAGGCTGCCGCTTTGCTGCTCAAGTACGGGGCAGATCCCCACTTGAAAAACTACTCGGTATGTACACGATGAATCACATTGAGTCACAAATCACATCAAATTAATAAAAATAGTGTAAAAGTAGTTTGTAAAAACCAAGTATCTGATTTTGGTCCTAAACCCCAAAAAAGTAGTAAGTTCAGTCGGATAAATGGCTCCGCACACTAGGCGACACGCGACTGCGACAGCTCGGCGACTAGACGCTGCGGCCGACAATTTTCATATAATTTGTTCAAAGCTCCGCACACTTGGCGTCAGTCGCAGAGTTGCGACGACAAGCTAGAGGAGTCCCGAAACTGACGCTCACAACTGTCGTACGACTATCGTCGTGTGTGCGCGCGCTCTACGCGAATAGACGCGGCGACTAGACGCAGTGACAGTCGTCCAGTGTGCGGAGCCATTAAATCTATTTCTCACTTCAGCCTATTGCCGTTTACTGCTGAACGTAAGCCTAACGCCTAAAAAAGCGCTAACCAACCCGGACCTGCGCAGTCCGCATCCATACACCAGCCGCTATATATTTATTTATCTATTTATACGCGGTATCTCTCTGGTTACAATCCAGAATGAACAATCAACTCGAAATTCAGGAGTATCTACAGACATACTATCAGTCCCCTACTGACCTTAAAGCGAAGAGGCTTGCAGATGTATATCCTGCGAGTCGCTCTGCTATAGAGACAGTGGGGGATACATACATCACTGCACAAATGCTACTTTGAAGATCTTATGCACTATAGAAGAGAAAGGAAAATGTAACAGGAAATACTTATGATACCAGAAAACCATTTAAGTGAACTTCTACGTTGTAGTCCAGAGAATACTATACTGATCAAACAAACTTATTTAAATTCAATTTGATTATTATTATCTGAGACGCTTTATTTGAAGATAAGAAAACATTAATCAGGTAGTCCTCCCAGGACTTAGTAAAGTAAATAATTAAAACATTTATTGCTTCTCCTAAACAAAAATACATACATTATAATTATAATATTTGAAATATAAAGCAAGGCAACTTTCGCACAATTTTTGAGTAATTGATTGACTTATAACGTTTTCTTCTGTCCGCGTGGCTCAGGCTGCTCATTCTTTTGAGAGATAAACTTTTTTTAAACTTTCTTATTGGGCTCTAGTATCAAAGAAGCTATTAAGTATGGTTGATTGTTCACATAAAGAGTGGGTAGGAAAACTTTTATCTTTAAATGAAGCGTTTCATATAACTGTGAACTTCATTTCAGATCAGTTCGTTTGATCAGTGTATTATTATATTTCGTCGCTTCATTCTTCAGACCAAAATATTAACTAGGTAGATGTTCGAAGTCTAAGCAGAAAGTTTTTATTTATACGCAAATGTATTGTGAAGCCTGACCTATCAAGGTCGTCACGTCATCTAAAATTATATTGTGACAGAAATGATATACAGTGGTGGACTCATAATTAGAAACACTTCATATGAATTATGAAACTTTGAAGTTCACATACAATATTCGTGAAAAATTTATAGATTCAATATTTATTAATCATGCAACAATATAGCCACTCAATTAAAATAATCATAAAATACATTAAAAAACCAAACTATCTAAACTTCAATCATAAAAAGAGTTTAAAGCATAGTAGCTTATTTTCTGTTACTGGCTGGCCACTTGGACGCCTAATTAGAAACACTTTAGAAACACTTTAGAAAAGCATGCACGGCACATTCCATTTTTGAAATTGAAAAAATAAAACTTCTCTCTTAGCTATTTCTATCGTTTTGGCGGCAATTGGAACATCAAATTGGAATTTCGTTTTTTTGATCAAAATGGGCAAAAATAAAAGTTGTGACGCGTCAACTAGGCAAATAATTGTTAATTTGCACATCGACCAAAAATGGACGTATAGGAGAATAGCTGATAATTTAAAATGTTCCGTAAAGAAAGTTTTTATGCTATTGAACATTATAAAAGACACGGAACTATTGAAAATGTTCTTAGAAAAGCTCGACCGAAGAAAACTTCGACCAGAGAAGATATGCTAATCGTACGTATTGCTAAACAAGACCGATTTAAAGGCTCCAACCAAATTAAAAATGAAGGTTTTTCGACTGATGACAAGTAAGTCCTCGGGCGGTCTTCTTGAGATAATTTAAAAAGTGACGTTGCACTGTTTTGTTTCATTTGCCAACACTCATGCACACTCACTCACTTAATAATCCACCATTATTTCACATAAATATTCGACATATCACAAATTTTAGAAAACAAAACCGCTGCCATGTCTCTTCACTTTCCCGCCAAGAACTTCACGCATAGATTAGTGGAAGCAAAATTGTCCGCTTCTTACCAAGAAACATCGAGAAAAGTGATTATTATTCGCTAAAAAGTATGTCAATTGGATGGTGCGAGATTGAAAAAAGTCTTATTCTCAGATGAAACTAAAATAAACATGGTAAATTCAGACGGCAAATGCTACGTTAGACGTCCAATAAACCATGCTTTACATGAGAAGTATGCAACCAAATATAAATACACTAGAAGTATAGTTAAGCACGGGGGCGGCAATATCAAGGAATAGGGATGTTTTCCCGGATGTGAAGTTAAACCCGATCAAAAGATTGAAGGTACAATGGATCAACTGCAGTACAAAAACATCTTAGAAGGGACAATGATTCCCTAATCTGACGACAATTTGCCTGTAACCTGGATCTTTCAGCATGATAATGACCCTAAACACACCGCCAACAGTGTAAAATATTTTCTTAGGGAACAGCGTATTTCCGTCTTAGACTGGCCTGCAAATAACCCTGATTTAAATCTGTCTAATTTAATTAAATTTAACAAATCTAATCTAATTTAAAATGAAAGGATTTTACGGAAAATCATACCCTAAGGGGGTCCAATAGGTCCAATAGGGGGTGAAAGTTTGTATAAAAGTCCGTCAGTTTTTAAGTAAAATACATGAAAATAGGGGTTTGGCTTTTTGAAAAATAAAGAATGACGTGTCTCATGAATTTTGTTTATTTTCCTTGTAAGGAGTATAAAAGGGAAGAAAGTTTTTTTGGGCAAATCGATATTTTTAAAGTAAGAAGTATAAAAACAATTTAATCGATCTTAAGATTTTTCAATAAAAATAAAGAATGACGTGTTTTAGCATTTTTGGGAAATTAGGGCTTAAAGTTTGTATGGAAATCTGTCATTATAAAATTTAAATCGTTTGGTATTTGGCTGGTTAAAAATTATGAAGTGTTTCAGGATTATAGACACTTTTACCTTAAATAAGTTTTGCTCTTATTAAAAACAATTACAGGTCGTGAAGCCCACGTGAGCAAAGCCGCGAACAAAAGCTAGTTATCGTATATATAGGTACCGAAATAAGGTTATCTGAAGAGATCGCTCTGCTCGCCAACCTCTGTATTAACATTTTTGTTATTTGTTTTCTATGTGTGTAAGTTAAGGTGATAAAAGCTTGCCTTTAATTTCGTCTGTGTTACCAAAGTGTATTAGTAGAGTTATAATGTAGAATTTAAATAATATTACAACTGTTATTAATACATGAGCTGAATAAAGAAGAGACGTTCCCCTTAAGCATCATTGTGTGCCTCCATTCTAACAGTGTCCTTTTTCCAGGGTCAGACGTGCATCGACCTCGTCGACCCCAGCATATCGATTTGGCTCACCGAGGCGGTCATGAAGTCCCGCCGCATCAACAACAACAACAACAACAAGCGCAAGCGCACGCCGCCGCGTCACGACGCCAAGCGCGTGGTCGAGGTGCACATCACCGGGCAGAACGATAATGTCGTCAATGGTAACTCACTGTTCAATGTATCTCGGCTAATACGTAAAAAAAAACAAAATCATGATAAACATAAATAGAGCTTTGGCTTTCAGAGTACGAGTAGATAGTGTCGATTGATTTCGGCGAGTTGGATAGAGCCACGATAGCGTAGTTGGTACTGCACCTGCATGTTATGGGGTGCGGATTCGAATCCCGCTCGTGGAAATTATTCAACACTTAACAAAATTTGCATAAAACTATAAATATATAACCATAAACATAAAATCAAAATCTTTTATTCAGTTTAGGCTACAATTAGCTTTTATGAATGACACTATGCCATCAATTTGAGTCTACACGTTCGAACGGTTATTTTATGAACGCATTATAGTGTTTACGTTATCGTCGTGTAGATTATGTCATTGTTCTTGCGAATCGAACGCAAAATGACAGTAACTTCAATGGTAACTCACTCATTTGTGCATTTTAGTGTATAAACTACCGCGCGTAAGCATTTAAGTGTAAACGGTGCCGTCAAGTATGCATTTTAGTATATATGTTCCCGTCATGTTGATTCTGTCACTGTTATACGAAAGGAACGAGACTTTTCTATCCTGTTCTTACAAAACGAGGACTATGTAAAACTGATGCTGTCTCTTTATAAGGACACATTAAAATGTTTGAAAATTATTAGGCAGATAGTAAGTAGGTAGATACTAAAATGGATACATGTCATTTCTTGTATGATAATCAGTGGTCGGAGTAGGTATATTGATTTTAGATACTTGCGTCATGATATCATAACATGGACATGCATTTCTTCCGGAATGTACCGGAGTTTCCAAAAATTTGGTAAATAGAGTAATAAAATAAAAAACCATATGTAAGCAAACAAAATTGTTTATTGTTAATACAAATAATCATTATTACAGTTTTATTAAAAATAATTATTTTTAATCCTCATCGGTTACAAGTTCTACATTTTGATTTTCTGTCTCTATACAATTAAAATAAATAACTATAATTTTTTCAATATTTTCTAATTTTAAGCTATTTCTTTTAACATCTAAGATCCATTTGTAAGTGGAAAATGATCGTTCAACATCTGTAGATGTCAATGGAGCGAATTTGAAATAAAGTTTCTGATTATTTGCTACGCTTTTTTCAATACTCTCGCTGTATTCTCTAATTGTATCTAAATCTGGATTTCGTTCCATAACTGATTCTATTTTATTTTTTATATTCTCATTATTGCACTCGTTAAGCGTAGCCCTTACTTGATCAAATACTAAAAGTGAATCAGCTAGAGATAAATTTTGTTTTTGTAACTCTTTTAGGGCTAGTAGTATAATAGAGTAATTTTCTTCAATATATTTTAAATCATTTTTTAAATTTTGTTTTTCCAAAATGTTTTTTGCGTTTCGTATGGCTATAGCATCAGAACTGCTCAAGCAGGATAAAACTTCTTTTATTTTATCTAAATGTTGAGCGTAGTAAGATGCTGCCTGTAACCAAGTACCCCATCTGGTAATGACTGGTTGCGGAGGCAACGGTAAGTCAGGATATTTTTCTTTTAAAATGTTTACCCTACTAGGAGCCTTTAAAAATACTTTTTTAACATTTGATATAAGAATATCAACATCGTTGTATTCTGACCTTATCTGCTCACTTACACGATGAAGAGCGTGCGCCAAACATGTCACATGCTTCATTTCAGGTAAGTAATGTTTTAAATTTCGCCCTGCAGATAGCATGTACGCTACACTGTCAGTGCAAAGCATTAAAATATTGTCAACTTTCGCTTCAAAAGTGTTTTGCCATAAATTTTCTAGACATTGCAGTACAAATTGTGTTATTGTTTGTCCATTTACTGCTGTTAGCATTTTACAAGCAATCAAATAAGGCCGGCCTGCACTATTACTAGGATGCAATGGTTTTATTAGGAAATTGACTATGTATCGACTAAAAATGTCTGTTGTCTCATCCAGCGATATCCATAGTTTCTCATTTTTATTAGTTTCATAAATCGAATTGATTTTATTCCTATAAAACTTCTCCAAATAAACTTTTCGTAACTGTGATTCGTCAACCACTTTACGATTGGTACAAACGCAACAACAAGTACTGCACATATATTTCTGAAAAAACTCTTTGAACGCTGGATTTTTCATTTGCGACCAAGGAATATTGCATAGAATCAGGAACTTAATGAGGTCGAAGTAAAATTCCTCTTGCGGTCTCTTAAATTTTCCTTGATGTACAGCGCCTTCAATGTGTTTGGTAATGTTGCCTCTATTCACAGCTTTCAAATGACTTTCACACTTTGTACAGTATATAGTGCCACTAGCGTTATCGTAAAGTAGCTCAGGATAGTGCAATAACCACTTTTGCACTGTTTCAGCCTTGACCTTTGCCATATTTATTTATATCTCACCTAAAACAATGATTTAAATTTACAATATATACATACACAACTGTAAAGTCGATAATGAAATTCTGTTTCATATAAAGTGTTTTTTTTAACTGAAGCGGTGATAGCCCTGCGGTGTGCGTACCGGACTCTCATGCGCTGTGATGATTGCTATAAAGTGATTTTTTTAACTGTTTCCAAGTTCTAAAACCTTCTTAAATAGTGAAAATAATTAAAACTTACCCGTACAAAAACAACTTCAAATGGGCCCAATCCAAGAGTAATAAATCGATGTCCGTAGTTATAAGCCAAATTCGTCGTTTTAAGTAGATTTCAGAAGACAGTAAACAAGCCAGGGTCAAGTCAAGATATTCACAACACATAAAATAAGCGCACTCCACGAACCGAAATAAGTGAGTGAGCCACTTGGTCTGGATGTCGGTGCGAGCGCATTGTTTTCGAACAAACAGTCAATGAGTCATCCTGGATACTTGATTCTAATTGGTCAGATGCGTTGAGCATAGAGATAAGAGGACAAAAGACCCTGTTTGCCGGATGTCGTGTGTTGAAATGAATATTATTATTATATCATTTTATACATGCTTAGGCTTTTACTCCAACACTTTTACTACAACAAGGTTTTTACACACCAGTCATTTTTTACTATTAAATTCTGGTCATCTACGCCACTAGCAGCATAGCGTTGAGAGTATTGATACATTTTTAACTAGTTTCATGTAATAATTTCGATGTTTCGGTATTTTTATCATAATAATCCGGAAACTCGGAGGAGTATCCATATTAACATATACGTTTGATGTCAGTGACCTTAATTCAATATACCTACTCCGACCACTGATGATAATAATGCTTGATAATATTTTTCACATTTGTCTCATGGTTGGTTGTAGTGCAGTGCGATTTAGTTTACATTTTTTAAAACTACACATGTTTGCAGACGTTTTTAAAATTATGGGATATCCTTCTAATTTATTCTGGTTTCATTGAAATCAATCTTGTAATGATATCTTGTGAAGCGCTTGAGTTGCGTCGGGTTGCGATCTTGCAAGTTTATGATATTTCGAAATACCGGATCACTGGATGGATTAAAAACTAAATTCAAAACATCTTGAGCTCCGTGCTAACCTGTATAAAGATGACAGGCTGATAATTAAAAAAATCTAATGTGTATATTTTCACATCGTACATGATTAAATTGAGATAGTTATACTTTTCGTAAAAGATAATATTTATCCTGTTGACTTGAACAAAACAAAATCGCGCTCCACCGCACTAAGTAACACTAATCCTCATGGCACACAGTTCACATAACCTCCAACCATAACTTCGGCATATATGTCCACATAACTTAACAAGCGAGCTTAAAGCTCAGCATTAAGTTCCATAATCTTATTCCATAACCTTAAGTTTAACATTAAGGTCGATTACCACAACGCACAACCCTTAAGATTATCATTAAGGTTCATTATCGTAATAAGCAAGCCTTCGTTATGGTTTATAATTGCAACGCGCTAGCCTTAACTTTGTCATTAAGGTCCATAATCGCATCACACTAGCCTTTAGTACGGCATTAAGGTCCATGAACGTAACAGACAAGCCGCCGGCGGAGATCATTCCGAAAGCGGAGGGCAAGCCGCCCAAGGCGAGAGCGCCCTCGCCCGAGGCCCAGCCAACGGACGCGACGGAGGAAGCGCCCTCGTGGAGGCGGTCCGCGTCCTTCAGACGGCAGCAGGAGCCCAACAGTGAGTTG
The DNA here is from genome assembly GCA_963082485.1 of Eudonia mercurella. Lineage (NCBI taxonomy): Eukaryota > Metazoa > Arthropoda > Insecta > Lepidoptera > Crambidae > Eudonia > Eudonia mercurella. Next base: position 25,907,297 of record OY720022.1, read on the forward strand.
CGATCGAGTTCAATGGTGTAACAACAATACGGTCGAGTGCATTGAAAGTGCTTAGTTACTTGTACGAACCTTAAGTTAGTCATAAAGGTCGATTACAGCAACGCACAATCTTTAACTTTGTCATTAAGGTCGGTAGGTAGGTAAGGTTGTAAGCAGTTTTAATATTTATAACGGGGAGTAACGCAAACTACTTTTTATCGGTATCGTAGATATACGTTTATACCCGACGTTTTGAACGAGTTACACCGGCCGTGGACTCGGGCTTACTGCTTAATTAAATAGTAATATTCTTGACATTTTTAATATTATGGCTTAAATTAGTCTTAAATCTTTTTTTTTTACATATTTTGATTACTTACTGACTTTTATTACTATGTTATGTATGGGATATTGTGCTCTGTGACGTGCACTTGGATGCCTATGTCTATAGTTAGTTCATTATAGCTTGATACCTGTGACAGAAGTCATCAAAATCGAAGATGTGACTTTGTAAAAGCGGATGAAATTATTTGACTATATTAAATTAACATTATTATTTATAATTGTCCATCACTTCATCATCATCATCGTCATCATCAGCATCACTTAATACACTAGAATTACTTTTGAGATTCTATTTTTTGTGTTAGATTAAATTTATCCCAATAAACTCCCGCGTAACACATTTATCATAATTTTAAAACATTACAATAAAATAAACGTACTCCTCTACAAGGTCATTTCATTACAAATATTTATTTGTAAATCCAAATTTTATTGTATTTGTAATCCCAACACTAGTAAAGACTAGTGTTGGGATAGTACACCAAGTGAAGTTTAATTGATATTCAATAACCAATCGATTAAATTTAACTTCATTTTTTTCATCCTAGCTGTATTCATTAATTTTTTCGTATTTATTTATTTTTCTTGAGTATATGATGATTTTACAGAACTTCTAAAAATTTGAAAAGAAAATCAAGTGGCCCATTAGATAAGAACAGTCCTTCATTAGGATAATTATATTCAATTATCATTTGATGCAATTACCTCAGTATTGTCTCAACTCTACGCATGCCAATTTGACATCTGTCACTGGTATCAAGCTATATTGAACAGACTATAGCCGTAGGCTAATTTATGCTGATGATGATGATGACAATAATCTTGATGCCTTTAGAGGCGTGGCGGGAAGCTGCACAGTATTGAGGATAGTGGAACAAAGAACAACAATAAACATCGTTGTAAACCAATTAAAAATAGTCTAGCAGTAGGTTCACGTCAGTAGTCTACCGTGGCTAAGAGGATTGAACGAAATTTGTCATGATTTCTTGTATTCAAATAATTTTATTTCAATTATACAATAACAATGTACTTTGTTGATATATTATTGAACTCGTCGGTACCGGTTGTTAGTTGTCCTACAAGTGTGAAACTTATGAAAGGTATGGAAATAATTTTGTTTATTCATACTGTTAATACTCCATTATGTTTCCTTTACATTAATTTCATAAAGTAATTAACGGTGAAAGGTCGCCTCATTAGGTTGTTTTAACGCACACCCTATTTAAGTAACATAACGCCGTATCTATAATTTTGTGATTTATTTTACTAAATATTATAAATATTATTATTACTGTATTTACAACATGTAGTCACAGTAAAATTGTCTCCGGCTCCCGTGCTATAATAAACTGTCTTTTAGGGTCTAGTGTCTCTCCAAAATGTTTTGTAATCTGTGGTAGCTATTACGTTATTTGTTTAACAACAAATCTATTATTGTGAAAAGTAATTAAAATAAATATGAACCTATGTAAAGTTAATTTTACATTATGTCTAAACATATTTTATTTCTTTACTTTAGGAGATAGTAGCAAGCCAGCCAACAACACCCCGGATAACGACACGATATTGAGGAGGACGCATAGCTTCGAAAACGACAAAACGTGAGTAAAAATCGACTTTATTCACTGAGCTATATGGTTGATAACATTTCATATTTATAAAAAATTATCCGCTTCTGCTTAGCATCAGTTGGAGCGTGGTGAAGCTTAAATGCTTCTTTCTATTTATTTTCAACACCTGACTTTAAAATGTTTTTTTGGAAGGAAATGGGTGAGACCTTTACACAACAGTGGGACATTAAAGGTTGATAAATAATAGTATTGAGAAAATGATGCCTCATGAACGGCTGTAAGAAGTTTGCGTCGTTTCGGTTTGTTTATCTTGACTATATTATAAAATTATTTTAGACGGTAGTGATTGTGTTCATTTTTTTAAGAAAATGCATTCTCTTCCAAACATCGGACACTATCATAGATGATCTTTTGTGATAGTTGTGATTTTTGTATTTGATATCAGAAAAAATATAAGTAATTACCAAATTAAATTAAAACTTTTATATATATTTTGTGGCCTGTAACACAGTTTTACTTTCACAGGCTGCAGGGAATTCACTTTTACTGTGTACATTGTTGTTGTGATGAATAAAGATATTATTATATTATTATTATTATTATAGAAATGAAATGTTGTCAATTCTGTAATTATTCCCATGATTTATATATAGTCTTGAATTGAATTGAATTTGAATTGGCATGCAACAATGTGTACTAAAATCAGGCAACAGAATGCAAGATGTTTGTACAGCGCGAACATCTAACTACATAATAACAATCGCAGAAGCAAAAAGGTTCAACTGAATTAAAACATTCATTTTAATATGTTTGTAATTGTGCAAGTAACAATTTGCTTACATCGGCTACCGAAGTCACTCTCTAAATAAGTCTGACTTTGATTTCAGAAGGGACAAAGGACGCGTTGTGAGTTTGTTAATAAGCCGATTCGATAAATCAAGAGAGGCAGGAGTTTATAAGGAGCTAAGTGCATTGGACCAGTTAGTTAATATTGTGTCTAGTCTATTAGTGTGTTAGTCTTGTGTCGTCCGATGGTGTAGGTGGTTAAATACGAGGCGATGCTATTTCGTTAGAACACTCACAGCAGGTCTTACACTTTGTACATATGTTTTGAATGTTTTCTTTTTATGTGTCATTCTGTATTTCCTTATTTTCAAAGCTGAGGTAGCGAAAATAGCTCTGCCTGTTCATAATGTTTATTGGTTGAAACGATTTTGTGAAATTACAAATGACTGTGATTTATGTTTAAATAGGTTTTAACTAGTTCAATCTAATATCAGTAATTGGTTTACAGTGAGTTTTTTTTTCCATTTGTTGTTTCCATGTATAAAGTTATTCATCAGATCACGTATATTCTTAGAAACGTGATCTTAACATAAATATTTGTACCAGTCTAACGTTTTTATAGTTATTATTTTTATAGATATCGCTTATCTTTTGCACTACCACTTCTACCAATTAAATCAGTTATTTGTAATTCTAATAAATCTAACAGCTGCCTCACATTGAAAGCGCGAGTGTGGTGCGGGCATAATTTAACTCTTTTTAGTATGTGTGCAATCGAGTGTTCCCGTTCATATTTAACGAGCGACGTAGATATGTAAATCTTATATGATTTATAGCTTCTTTTGTATTTCCCGCGCCCGGGCGGCGTGTTTTCAAAGTGAACGGAGCTTAACTGTTAAATTTATACCAATATTTCAAACGTTATACTTGTGGGAAGGACGGAAGCATTTTATTTCAACTGTTACAAAAATCTAACAATCATAAAAGTTGGCAGACACACTTCTGTCTCAATGATTATTTTTGTAATCTTCTGTCCATTTTTTCTCATTAATAAAATATATAAATGATATCCATAGATAATAGTGTAAAATTTACGAATAATTAAGCATTGAATATAATTAATTTTCATGAATCCTCCATCGCTTATTATATCGAAAAAAGCACGCTTTGGTAATCGGGTACATACATAAACGCTGCTTTTTAAATGTCAACAAAACCGTCTCGTGACGATGCGATGATGTGTGACTGACTGACTTATAAAAGGAAACTTTTATAAAGGGTATCAGTTTTTTGTGCAAGCATTGTTTTATGGGTTTGTTACCCATAACGTAATTCATGAATAACGAAATCTTTTCAGGTCATATATTAACCCTATATTTTTTGTTAAATGTTGTTCAGTTCAGTGTACACCCTAGTTAATTATAAAGCGGTGTGTGTAATGGTGATCGGTGTTTCGTCGTCTAGTACCTCATAACTAATATTTTTGTGTCACGTTACGTCACTCATCTACGTTACGCTTGCCGTCCTTCCCTCGTACCAAAGCGGTCCGTCCACCTCGCCACCTCAGCCTGCATGCTTGTGTCTGTACAGCTTCTACCAGCGGTACCGCGACGTGACGGCGCGCATAAAGGCGTCCTCATGCCCCTCCATCCCGCCGGTGCCCGCGGACGCGCGGGAAACTAACAAGGCTAACGACGCGCATAACAGGTGCCGTGCGATAGTATCACACTATTCGGTGTTTAGCGTCCTGTGCAAATACAATATTCTATTATATTAGAGTTAGATATATTCAGAATTAGAAACCCTTCAAACTGGCGTTTCTCCAAAGTAGGCGTTGGATTAATGTTGCCGCAGAGCGGACGCCGCGAAAACGCAACGTATACGTCGCGTAAACGCCTGTTTGTTACGCGTAACTACGCAGCGCAGTTACAAACGCCTGCACATTAAGATACCACAAACTGTCAAATTGCCTCAATAGACATTGAACTTTATGTATATGGCATATGGTTGAACATTTATTAAAGAAATTTGACAGTTTGTGATCTATAGGTTGATATGCAGGCGTCTGTTCAATCGTGACCACATTTGTCTACTACGCCACGAACAGCGTTTACGCGACGTATGTGTTGCGTTGATGCAGCGTCTGCGCCTGCGCATTGCGTTTGTCGAATGATTATGCTGGACTAACGTTAGTGTGACTGGGCTCTTAACGGGACCTAGTACAAGTTTTATAACTTGTATTCACTAGAAGACAAATTTACCACAAAACGTGTCGCTAAAGATGTCAGATAACTTGTTATACGAATTTAACATTCATATATAAAAAAAATGATGTTAGCATGACACCCGAACAGTAAAGAAAACGAATCGAATCGCACTACGTCTCTTGACATCTCTAGCGACACTAGATTATCATATTTGCACTTTTATATATGTTATAAGCATCTAGTTTAAACAAAAGTTATATAATATGTTTAAAAACAATATAAACACTTGAATAATTGGGAAACGGCACTCCCCTAGTCCAGGCTGTCAGAGGTTATGATTAAATACCTATAATAATACTCATGAAGCCTTGATCTATAAATATTTATCACAACGTTCTATAAACATGACCTACAGAGATGATTAAAATAGAATAGAACCAAAACTTAATATATTATATATTTTTATATAGTTAATACGGTAAATGACTCCATTAATATTCCACCTAATATTCTGTTTAATGTGGCATAACTATAGATTGCTGCTACACATGTTCAAAAAATCTAAACTTAAATGTGACATGAACTTGATTTATTATAGACCAGCTTGCCTTAAGCTATACATCCCTAAAACGACACTCGCTATCACAATAATTCCAACTAATTATCATTAGAATAACTTTATCTTTAAATAATTCATTTCTTTTTCTTTGATTCGTTTGCAATGTATGCTTTTTATGTTATATTTTTCATTTATATGTTATGTTTATTTGTGTACGTTTACATTCACTAATACATAGGTATGTATTCAATAATTAATATTTTTTTATAAATAGTATTTAAAATTTGTAAGTAATTTATAATTTACAGAAGGTTTAATTCATTTATTTTATTTTTTACATTATCGTCCCGTTATTTGCACTAAAGTATGTATTGGTATAAAATATATATGCTATTTGATTTTCATCTTTGTTTATTAGTCGGTAATGTTGCATTTTCCGTGTTTAGAATAAACCCCACGGAGAGGAGAGAAAGAGATGCAAACACGTGGACAGCGCCCGCGACCACCACCTCCAATGCCAACACCACCACCACTAATACCACATCACAAACGACAGTCAGGAGGTATGTGTATACATCTACAGTGGTATTGAATATTGTATTGCTGTATTTTAAACAATAATGTGTATAATTTGAAAAAAGACATTGTTGTAAAAAATTCACGAGCGGGATTCGAACCCGCATCCCATCATGACATGCCGGGTCAGGTGCACTGCTAACTATGCTATCGTGGCTCAATCCAACTCGCCGAAATCATTCAACACTATCTACTTTTACTTTATAAGCCAAAGGAGCCCTATTCTATGTCTACAACTACGTCATCGACATCCGTTCTTAATATTTTTACAAATATTGAAAGATCAGTTAAGAATTAGGCAAGCTATATTTATGATTATTTACATAAACATATAAATTATATGTAGGCAGTGCTGCAGTGGGCAGTGTAGGGGTGCTGGTTTGAATCGAAAATTGTAATTTGTTCGCAACAATATTTGCGTTAAATTATATGTAAATAATCATAATGTATATAGTCAGTCATGAAATTGTTATACCACTTTTGACATAAATTTCCATTGCCATACATAATTGCTAGAGCTATATCTAATGTATACTAAGGGTGAGTTGCACCATCCGACGTTATCGTCAAATCGTCCGTCAAATCAACGTTTTGGAGAAAAATAAGTTGCACATGCGTTAAAATGATGATGACAGATGTCATATCTTAACGTTAACCATAAATGTTAAATTTTGGCTGGTTATACTAATGGTAATGTGAAAGTAGCAGTCAAATGTCAGTAACTTTTATTTGTAACAAAATTTACAATTATTGCGTAACCATTAAAAATCTTCTAAGTATCTAATGAACAATGGCCACATGAAAAAAGTTTTCCCTACCATGCTTTGGAGACAAATGCATCTCATTTGACTTGCAACCCTTTTAACTTAGCAAAGTATTGTATGGTGCAACGCATATTACTAGATGCCTCTGTTATTGAGGATCGTCAATGTTGAAATTACCTTTAACAGTTACATTAACCGGAGTTTTGGTGCAATCCACCTTGAGTGTCTTTCGTCTTGTAAGCAAACATAGATCTTGTTATATTATCCCAAAACATTAATTTTAAGGTGGTAAAGCTATTTCATGGTCGACTATACAAAAAGATAGTTACAAAATGTAGAGATCATTATGGACCTTGTATGGCACGCAATTTAAGAGGAAGGAGCAAAGGAGAGAGGATAACATATTATGATATTTACGTATTGGAGGGTTATAATTTATTTTAAAATTTAAAAAATATGGCATTTACTCGATTTTGTTACGAAAAGTATTATATAAGTATTTTGCCCATGTTTCGCGACCTCTTATTTTCGGTTATTACAATCGACGATGATAATTTAAATTGTAATTATTATAACACTTTTACTACAAATATTACACTAGTATTTATTGAGTATTTCGTTTGTTAGAGTAGTTAATAAAATAGATAGTTTATAGTTGAAATTGATTAGAAACTTAAACGACTAATTAACGACGACGCGACGTACTTAAAGATATAGGCAAATATAAATAATTATTCATTAACACTGGTTTAGACATACTGGTTTTATTGCGATTAAATAGGGTTCAAACTATGGTGGCATCAATATTGCCATTAACAGTTCAATGGTGTAGTCAATGACGCCGACGGTAGCAATAGTTCTGTATTTCTGTATAGATTGTTCGTTTACCCGCTACCCTAGTTGAAACCTTGCAAAGTATAGTGAGAGTAATTGTGTAGTGTGTTGGTGGACAGTGCGCCGGAGAGCGTAGAGTCGAACAGTAGCGATTCAACGCCCAGCGCAGCCACGCCCACCAAACTGTCGCCCGGAAACATATTCAAGAACTTCTTCAAGTACATACATGTTGTGTAGTTTGGATTTAACACATTGCTTGGAACGAGCTGTGGAGTGATGATAGCGCGGATGTAGGCTGTACCATTCAAACTGCAACGCATAATGTATTTCAATTAATAGGGTATTTGACTACAATGAAAATATAGATCAAACTGTTGTTAACTTAACAGTAAACATTTTTTAAACCAATTTATCCAGCACATAATTTTAAAATAAGTATATTTTTTATAAAAAATCATTTATAAAATAATTAAATTTTTATGATTAACCATGTGATCGAAAACGCACGGGATTGGTGACGTGATGTCGTGACGTCATTTGCAAGCAAATCAAAGATGTCACTCGAAGTTTTGTACGGTGTGATTTGACAGCTAACAGTTTGTTTACATGCAACTGACGTCACGATATCACGTGACCTGCATGCATCGTTTTGGCGGCTATTTTATTCATTTGAATTTTAATGGCGATTTTCATAAAAAATAAAGAAATTCACAACGAATTAATCAAATTGCAAATATATTATGCGATAATGAACCATTAGACATATTTTTCTAAAACCTGTCAAATACCCTATTAAGCTTATCCTAATTGATGGATGAGCTATATGAATTGCATGACTTGATGCAGATAATAATTTATGTAAATTTCTTTATTTCTATGTGTAAGGATGTGCAGTTTCTTGCGCCTATCCTTGATTTCGACAATAAATATTTGCTAACTAATTTGAAAGGTTAAACTTTCAAGTTTGTATGGGATACAGTTAGCGTAGACCCTCTTATTAAAAGCACGCCTAAGTAAGTGTTGGTTCGTATCGAATATAATTCAGCATCGCGCGGGTCCAAACTAGTGTAACGTAAATATTGTCGACATCAATTGTCATAGAACTATTTGTCAATGTCTGGAGCACGGCTTCAATTGCGCCCACCCGTGCTTGCAATGTAGGAGAGCGACAATAGATTATTATGTAAAGAAATGTTGCCTTTTACATAATAAGTTCAAAATATAATTGTATTAACATATTAAATTTGTCTTATGTAACAATGCACGTATTGGAATACACCTCCATGTCTTAATTCGGTCTTTCCTAGTTAGAATATTGCTCTCCAAGCAATGTCGTTTCTTTCTGTAATTAATAGTTGTTTTTAGTATAGCTTTTTCTGTTTATTTTGCTCGGACGCATTACGTTTGCAGATTTTTTATTCGCGCATGAACGTTCGTAGTGTATGCTGTAAGCATTTGTGATTGCAATGATGCGTTGGTAACCGAACGGATATATGGAAGGGTTGAACACGAGAAATCGTGGTTTAATCTCCATAGCTCCTAGACTATTGACGTGAACCCATACCTTACACAACTATAATTGGCTTCCTAAATGGGTTTAAAAGACTATTATTAATGTGTTAATAGCGCATTAATAATAATGTTTACCAAAATATAGTTTGCATGGAGTGACGTTCTTGCCGTGATTACTGTGTTAACATTTCTCGCTTCTATGTTGGTTTGACCACAAAATAAGGAGACCCAACAGAAGGCAAGCTTAATACATACCGCGCTTGAGCAACGCACACTTACCCCCGTATTTATAAACAAGCCATTACTTAGCATTTACTTCTTTTTAGAAATGTCACTAAGATCTAATGTCATTATTTATACACGAAACGTTTAAAATAGAACAGAAGTTTTCTTATTCAATTATATAAAAGTATTATTGTTATTATCAAATTCATCAATTTTATATTATTTTTGACATAACAAAAACTGTCACACGGAATATAACCTCAATTCTAGCTTGTCACAAGCTTGTCACTATGAACTCTTTAAGAAACTTAACTAGATTGCTTGAGCAAAGATATTGGTGACTATTGCTTGGCTAAGAATTCTAACTTTTAACGTTTGACTTTTGAATATAAAATTTTACCTAAGCAATTACTTTGCTTCAGTATGAGCTCGTACTCGGTTTATAAATACGGGGGACAGACAGCTCGGAACAGTCCGGGTGCAGCTTTTGCGGAATCCCATGTCCGTGAGAGTTTGTTTGTTTTTTTGTGTTTGAGTTTGTACGCAGCTTCCCTTCTTTGAGTCTCAATATTTTGTGGTTTAACTATTTATCAACGGTGCGGTGGTGAGATGAGTTGGACTGTGTCAGGTCGTTTGTGCCGCCGGTGCGAGACGAGGAGAGCGAGACGCAGCGGAAAGCGCACGCCAAGCGTGTCCGCGAGACGCGACGCTCCACGCAGGGGGTCACCTTGGACGAGATCAAGTCCGCCGAGCAACTTGTCAAGAAGAAAACGGGCAATGGCACCGCCGAAAGCCCCTCGCCCACTAGTCTGAAGAAGACGGAAGACACCTCAGTACCTGCCAGCATCGATAACGGCTCGGTGAGCGTTCAAAACATTTACATAAGTTCTAGTACACACTAGCAGAGGTTGAAGGGTTAGCTAGCTGAATATTTGAACTTTTAGGCAACATATTATTATTATTACGCTTATAGTAAATAATTTTTTGTACAATTAATTGGTAATGGGAAATAGTTATTATAATGCTTGTATTAAAATTCATTAGACATTAAATTTAGGCAGTCTATACTGTTTTATTATAAACTTCAAAATCTGCTACAAATCGTTTCATGATAGCTGATCGGTTTCTTTTGTACATACGTTGAGTTTGTAACTGTATGTGTTGTGGGTTTGGCCACCATTCACACATCCTGTATGTTTGTTTTTATAGTAATTAATGATGATTTACGAACGGTGTGACGCTCATGTTAATATGGCCGTTACCATATGTGTAAGTGTGCCCATGCTTTATTACGAGTATTGTTCTAATCAGTGTACGAGTCATTTCGATCAAATGTTCATAAAACAAGATTCTATTATTGGATTTGTCAAGTTATTAATTATTTTTATTGGAAGTAGGTGTCTTTTCATATCTGTCTGTACAAATTTAAATAGTATTTTTAGAACGGATCACTTGTTCTATTATACTGGAAAGAGAAAGGCTAGTTAAGTTTTTTTTCGTTATGTATTATCCATCGAAACCACAAGTAGTTCGTTTAAATAGTAGAAGTCGCGTACATAGATTACTAATACTACCTTGCAAGACCTGGAACCCTTTTTGTTTCAATAAAATTGGACACAGCAGCTATAACGACGCATCTTAATTTCATAGCAAACAAACAATAAGACGCTATCATCAGCAATAATGTTGTTAATTTTTACATTTTCTAATTTGGAGTATTCCCGTAAACGATACTTGCGTTTAACCCAGTTATTTAATTGAATCACATACTATACAATGGGTAACTGAGCAATGAGGGTAATCAGTATTTTTATTTGGAAATAGACTAGCATTATTTTGTTGTAGCTACTAGCTACTTAGAACTAGCTTTACCCCCAAATACATCAAAAAGAAATAGGGGACAATATCGAATCTGGAACCACTGGATCTAACCAATTGTCTAACTGTAGCGGTTAGACCATCCATCTGTCGCTAAAAGCTGTTTTGATTAATAAAGCCCTCGCAAGCTTTTCGTATTCATTCTTGACCATTATCGACGTTGCTCAGAACAACATAATGTTAAAAAAATCCTTTGAACATTAACAATTTTTTTTTAATTAAGATCCAATTTCGCGTTGACTTCTCTCATCTCATCTCAGCTGATGGTAAGGGAAGATAATAAGGCAAAAGATGGAGCACGCGCATCTAGTAAATGCCTATTCACACTGGCCGTAAAAACCCATTCGGGAAGCAGCTGTTGCAAACTTTAAATAAAAATGAGGCTTTTCAATTTAATTTAGTTATCCGCCTCTGTAGTCCAGTGTTAACCACCGATTAAGACCCAGAGGTCCGGGTTCGATTCCCAGCATAGAGTACTTGTTTGATTACTCGGTTTGGTTGGCGGTAGAACTTGTTTGTCCGTTTGTCTTGCTACCACCATCTTATCTTAATATGTCGCCATAAAATCAATGTTTGTAGCATTGTTGTGTTCCGGCAGCTAGATATAAGATAGCCAGTGTCTCAGTAGTTGAGGATTCCGGGTGTGTGTTAAATGCGCTTCCACCTTCGACCTTATCATTATTTAACATCAGGTGAGATGATGATGAAGGTGCTTACCGGTAAGGTATATAAAAAAAAACACCGCGTTCGGCGTCACATTAGCTGATGGTAGCGTCCTGGCATTGTCGCGTAGGCCCGCGGCGGCGGCGACGTAGCGGTGCCGCTCGCGCTGGCGGCGGCGTCGGCGACCGCGACCGCGACTATAGCGGCCAACAGCGAGCGGCGGCCCTCGTGGCGGCTGCGCCTCGACCCGGCTAACAAGGTGGCTAGGCCCCGACCTATTGTCCGTTTCGTTTAGCGATACAAACACTACCTGTTGATGTTTGCGGTTGACTCGTCGTCTTTGGAGGGCGATTTTTGAAACTCACCGGTGATCTCGTAATTAAAAGTCACGTGAAATACACTACGAAGTGTAATAACTTTAGCATTATTTACCATTATTAGGATACAAACGCCCGCACATCAGACTACCACTAACTTTCAAATTTGCTCAATGCATTTTCATCTTTATGTCTACGGCATAAGGTTGCACATTTACTGAAGAGATTTGACAGTTATGATAGTCTGAGCAGGCGTCTGTAAATACAGTTCGAGAATTTTCGGTGCAAAAATAAGTTAGTCACTTTGAATAAGAGAAAAAGGAGCACTAATAATTGACATATATCGTCAGAATTAGTCACCGATTCAAAAATCGCCCCCCCCCCCTGGCTATGGAACAGAGCGGTCAGCGGCGAGCGAATTCTCACTTAATTGCGTGACTGAAAAGCTCACGGGGCGCCGCGTCGCGTCGTTCTGTCGCGTGGCTAGGCCGTTAGTGCTTATTTGGTTTATATTAATAAAAGTCTTATATATTTATAGCATCATGTTGGTATGGTACATATTATTTTTCAATATTTTATAGCAGAAGTATTTTTTACTATTACATCAGTTTTCCTAATACTTTTAAGTCTTAAAAATAAAAAAAATCTCTTAATTGTAAAGTTTTGCTTTAAAAAACGAGTATAAAAAATTATATTATGAAATATAAATAAATACTCTTATATCATATCTTTGGTAAATTGAACCAATCAGCACTAAGACGATCGAATTCCTTGACCGCTGGACTACGACCACGAGTCGTTACCGACACGGCGCGCAATTTCTCTGTTCATTGCGTTCTTTTCATTAATGTTGACTAAGACATTCGTATTATAACGCGCAATGATCACAAAGTTTGCTTGCCGCGTCCCATATACCGCTCGTGTTGGTCTGAATGTTTCTTTCCTTCTAATTAAAACCTCCTTTCATAGCTTCTTCGGCTAACAAAGTAGCTTAGCCCAGAACTCCTTGAATGTTTATTTGATTCCTCTTTCCTTTTAAATTAAACTTAAAGTTATTAAAACCTCTTGCCTATTTTATAATATATTATTTTGTAAGCCTTTTTTAATTTGGAACGATTTATTTTGCTAGTGATCTTCTCTTGTTGACTTAATTTATTCGGACCGTTCGCAATGAAAGTGCGTCTACGTTGATTATAAAATAGTCGCCTTCTTGCCATATCTTTTAAAGAGATACTTATTGATTAAATGCGTACAAGCTCACGAACAAACGCGCTTTTACTGGGCTGGGCTGGGCTGCACAATTAATTTTGTTTGTTTATTGCGACTATGCAATTCATTTAAATGATAACTATAACGAGTTTAAACTATGTTTAAAATTATTGCTGTCAGTTTTTCACCAATACCATAACCTAACTAATCTATACTATAATAATGTACTGTATGTTTGTTTGTATGTTCCTGTTAATTTTTTTGCTGTTTTCATTTCGAACGGTCCACAATTATCACCTCTTCATTTTTATGTTTTCTCTATTATCATAATATAAAAATATTAACAATGCACTTGTGAGTTTTTATCCTAATAGAAACGTTGACAATAGCGTCCTCGGATGTATGGGCAATTCAAAATTTTATATCGGCATGGTTTGTCTAATTGCGACAATTTAAAATTAAACTATTAAATTCGACATCTTCTAATTATAGCATTTTTATAAAAAATTATTGTGAAAACGCTTTAGGTGTCATATTTGATATGCAAAAAACGTTCACGTTTTCTCACCGAATGTCATGATAAGCACAACTAAAAAGGTTTAAGAGAAATGGGTTATCATACTTAGAACGCACAAAATTACTATGCACGATGTAGCTATTTTACTAGCTTAGAGCGACTGCCTTTCGTTAGGGGCCTTCCTCCACGAGCGAGTTGATCGCAGCGATTATCACTCTAGTTATAAAATAAGATCAATTTTATTGCCATAAATTCTGTAAATGCAAATTGTCCGTAGCAGCACTACCGCAAGGAAGCATAGTAACTACGATCCCCATAAAATGTCGCGGAAGTCTTATGATGGTAGAAGTCTCCCGAAAACGTTGGGCTTGGTAATAAGTCTTGAAGATTCAGATCTTTATTGTTACCTAATGAAAAAAGTAAAGTAAATAGTCTATATACTATCCCGCTGCTGGGTAAAGACCTTCATCATTGTAATCAAGTCATCGCTACAACTGATGGGCATTGACTTAAGGCGAAGGGTAAGGCACACTAGCGCCGCTAATGGATTTAATTTGATAACTGCTAAACTGGATTTTTATTCAACCATTGCGGATCTTCCGACACTAGGCAAACATCTATTATTTAATAATTGTGCACTAATTTTGGGTTTGTTTTTGTATTCATTCGCTGACACCAAAAGTGTTTGTCAATAAATGCGATTGCCAGTTTTGTGAATAAACCATGCAACAAAAAATAGTGCACAATTATTAAATAAATACTATGGATGCTTTGCTGTTATCGGAAGGTACGCAATGTTTAAAAAAAGAGCCGGTCCGTTAGTAATTGTCAAATTATCAATTGGTGGCGCTAGTGTGCCTTACCCTTCGTCTTATACCACGCTTGCTGAATGCGCTTGCAAAATAAACTTAAGTTTTATAATGGAAACGTCGTCGTTGCTCGCTCGAGGAGGCAGGAATGGTGCCGATTGTCTGTCTTTTTTTACCTAGTTTTTTTTAATAAAGAAACAAATGCTATATTTTGCTATGATATGTCTTTATAGCTTCTAAACGTTACAACAATATGTTCCGGTATCATTGATATTTAAAATGGTTTATTGTTTTGTTATGCTTTTGATGATTTATAAGGGACCGACCGCGACCTTGTCTGCGTACGCAACGGTAAATACCCACGGAAAACTATAAACTATTGAAATTGTCATATATTTTTGATTTTGCATTGTGTAAAAGATAATAGATTGACAAATATAAATTATAATATTGAAGTCCATGATTACTACTTATTAGAAAATCACTGCTTCACGTTTGATAAGCTAGGGTTACGATAAAAACCTGAAGGTTTTCTAGTAATTGTTGCTTTCTATGTTATTTAGGATAGTTCTATGTTAAACATTTACTGTGTTTCTGTCACTTGCACCTTTTCTTCTGCATGCCTATATTAATAAATAATCATTGTTATGTGTTATGCGTTAGCATGCATGTTTGTGTTGTACGGTAACATTCAATTTGTGGGTATTTTTTTCAAATTTAAGGTTTGTGTTCTCGTCTTAGGAATACATATTATATACTTGTTTTTGCTTTATTTCTTTACTTATTTGAATTCTTGAAAGCAGACGTAGTTTTATGATTGTCTTTTTGCCAATGTGTAACATATATATAAAGCCATGTTTATTATTGTAAAAAACCTGTTACTACCTTTAGAAAAGTCAAAAAAGTGTTAAGAAAATATTTTATATACATACCGTTTAAATATCGCAGCTCAGTACTATCCTATATATCTCTAGTGCCCTTTAAAATCTTAGAGTAACATAATAGCCTGGAACTGAAAGACTAAAAATAAAAGACTCCAGCGCCTTGACACAATGAAAGCTACATTCTTTGTAAAGACACATCCACTCGTTCATTATCAACGTGTATGTACGATTCTATGCTCCTCAGAAAATGTTACATACTTAAAAATTACAATGGATGAACTAGCGTGGTAATACGCGTATAAAAAGATTAAACACGATACAAAGTCACATATGTTATAATAAAACAAAACGCGCACTAGCAAGTAAAAGTTAGACTGCGCCGAGCTTTTAGTGTGTCTCCATGTCTAATGCCCTTTCTGACATCGTGGTGACGTAACAGTTCGAGCTGGAGGACGCGGGACGGTCGTCCCCCCGTCCGGCGTCGGCCGCGACGGCCACTGCCGCGGCGACGGTCACAGCCACGGCCACAACGACGGCCACGGCCACGGCCACGGCGACGGAGGCGACGGTCACGCTGCCGTTGCGCCGCCCGCCCGCCGGCTCAACCGCCAACACGACCTCGCCCAATAAGGAGGACCGGGACAAAGGTAAAATACTATAGTTCGTATAGGAATGTTGAAATAAACTGTAATTATCTTATCTTATCTTATTTTAATGGGGCTAGCTGAGGGTTCCCTCTCCCAGGAACACTTCGACTCATTGGAATCTTTTGTGCAACCCCATCTTTTCACTATTTCTCCTCTGTAAAGATAGATGCCATAAGATTGGCAACGTCCTTAAGAGCGAAGAGCCTGAAGTCCTCCGGTTTCGGATAGGCCGACCCCAGAAGTCCCATTCTTTTCCTAGCCAGAGAGTCGCAGTCACACAGTAGGTGCTGCATTGACTCCGTTTCCTCTCTACACAAACTATTTGATAAAAGGTGCATTCTGTGAAACATTTGATTTGTGGCATAGTGCCCTGTCAAGGCACCGATGGTTAATCGGTTAAACTATGATTAATTCCAGATCATTAAACGTATAAATGATATGACATGACAATGATATTGACGTATCTTTTATTTGAACGAAACATGATTTTCTGTTACTTAAAAAAATATTAAAAAACTCTCAATTGATGAAACATAATAGTGTCGACACAGTTTGCCGTTGCTATTGGCCCGTTGTTACCATATATTGACTCAATAGTTCGTCGGGATACGATAGAGGATGACCTTCCTCATTGTTTTTCAACAACGTCGTGCCGTACGCATAACTCGTGATTCCCGTCAAGATTTCGTAACAAGTTTAAAGGTCCACACGCTTCATATCCACAATCAATGTCCGCCTCATACTGTGGAATGAAAAGACTCCTTCATATCTAGATTACTAACAACCTCATCTCTTACAGCGAACGGAATCATACTCTCTCTAAAAGCCGTATTACTAACGACCGCATCTCTTACAGTGGACGATGAGAAAGAGCGCGAGAGCAGTTCGGAGAGCAAGTCGTCAAGCAACGTGTCCCCCGCCAGCACGCAGGCCGCGCTCAACGTCATCCAGCGCCGGCGCCGGCCCAAGCGGCGGTCCACCGGCGTGGGACACGTCGACATGGAGGTACGGACCAGTCATTTACCAGCTAGTATCAGTCTACTGCTGGACATAGCAGTTCCGAGAGGAAGTCGTCGAGCAACGACAGTCAGCGGTAGTCCACGTTAACCTACCACAAACTGTTAAATTTCCTTAAAAGACTTTGAACTTTATGCCTCGACAATATGGTTTAGGTTTATGTGCAGGCGTCTGTACTTAAAATTTTTAAATCCATTTTGGGCTATATTGGGAATATAATTTAATACACCGACACGCAGCGTCGTATACTAAATAGCACTCAATAATGGCAAAATATGGCACCACTAAAAAGTTGAAGCTCGCTAATATAAAGACATTTAGTTAATATTTTCCAAATATAGGTTTTTAGGCTTATAATAATGTCTGGATTTAGCATTCAAGCTTATAGATATAGCATGGACTATTCACCACAACAATAATTTTTCAATTCGAACCAGTAGTTCTTGAGATTAGCGCGTTCAACCAAACAAACAAACTGTTCAGCTTTATAATATTATTGATATATTGATATATTTCTTCGACTTTGTTGGACCCGTTGACCTATTTGTAATCGTGCCACATTTCACCCCAGTTACTTGTCAGTACCCTATATACAAATGAAATATTGTCGCTATCGTATCTATAATCGTTTGTCGCATCATGTTCCGTTTGAACTAGCACAATGAACCTCAATGCCTCGTCTAAATCGGTCTGTGCGCAATCCCGGTAATGCTCTTTCAATAAAACAGAAATATCGGCGATTACCTCCAGGTTTATGCAAGCTCTCGTTTAATATCCAAAGTGAATTTCTAATGTAAAATGTAATTCGTAATGGAAAACTATGTTCTTTCTTAATTTTATAGTGAAATTAGGTTTAGTTTGATATTTTGTTTGCAGCACATCGAAAAATGTAATGTTCTGTTAAAAATCGTCTGATTTTTGTAGCTTTTTAAAAGAAAAAGCTACTTGTTTTTAGTTTGTTTCGCGTAGCTTAGTCCAAAATTAAAAGCTTTGAAATTAATGGACTCTAGTTGAGCGGTTTGCCTGCGTGTCCGTTCGTGACTTTTAGATTTATTTTGCTCAGATAACTTTGACACTGATTGTACCTTACTGTTCGCTTTTGTTTGTTGTTCCAAATTACTTTTTATATTTTGCCATCCCAATTTGGAGGCATTTCAAATGGGTGCATTTGGAAAATGTTAAACTGTATGTAAAATAACATTACCTTTACAAAAAATGGCTGGCGTAATATGGCTGACAGGTTTGAAATGTTTATCTTAATTAGGTTGTACTTAATAATATCATTCCAAAAATAAACCGGTCTTTAAATAACATTACTAAATAGAAGACGTATATAAACCAAGAAGCAAAAGTGCGAATCAGATTTTGGCAACGTTGCCGGTTTACGTGTCATACGTAAAAACAGTCCGACAACAAGAGCGCGCTAATGAGATGGTCTCGGAGATGGCTTCCACCAGGGATGTTGTGTTGCTTCGTAACCGTAACTGAAACTATCGGATATCCGAAATGAGAATCTAACTTAAACCGTAACCGAATCAGATCGAAAAGTTTCGATTAGTTTCGGATAAGGGCGGAGTATAAATGAGACATGTTACAGGTTCTTGCCCGGGTAAACCGGAACAAGCCGAAACAATAGCCACGACGCTTTTACAATGCCTAAAAAATCTAATATCTGTAACAGAAAATATCCGAAACTAACGAAGTATCCGAAATAACTTCGTACGAGGATTCCGGGTGAAGTGCACTTTCACTTTCGGTCTTATAATCACTTAATTCCTCGTTAAAAAAAAAACGTGTGTAAAACTTTAAAAAGTTTGTTAACATTTTAAACTTATCAACATTATTCACTATTACGAGTGAATTCGAATTCAATAGCGCTTTCTGTTTGTTCATAGGACATCGTGAACGACCGCGGCGGAGGTGGCGAGGGTGATGTCGACACGGAAACAGTCCAGGTAAGTCGGCTTATGATTTATAGTAAAATTATGTAAAAATACTACGATATTACTCAAAAGAGAATCTTCCGTTAGCGATAAAGTGAAAACAATGACTCGGAAACCCTACGATGCAGACTGCAGTGTATTGATGTCATAGTGCGGGTAGGGTGAGACCGTTCGCGTCACTTGTCAGTTGAACGTAGAAGCGTACGGACGTGGTCGCGCCACACGCCTAACCAGACGCTATGAGTAGTTTATAAAATATATAAATACTACTTACAGAGAATATATTTCTTTCATCGGTCCTGGGTAACAGAGTACAATAAAATTCACCCTTTTCATGAATAACTATAATTTCTCTTGCACTATTGCTGTAATAAAGGCATATATACTGCATATTTTGTCGTTAGCATATTTTTTTCATTTGATAACAACGAGGGATTTTTTGGCAATTTAGTAACTGCATTTTGTTATTTTATTTTATTTTAACGTATTGTTCGTTGTTTGTTAGTAGTTCCATTTGTCCATTGACATTTTAATTAAGATCTTAGCATAATCCTAGTCAAAACCACCATAATCATAATATGAATTACAATTCATCATCTTATTTAAAAATAGACATACAGTAAGTCGGAAGGGCAATGCAAGATTTGAAACTTTCTATTTGTATTTTTAATAGCGAAAAAGTTCTGTTATTTTACTCAAAAGCCTTTTTAATAGTGTAGCTCATCTTGTTTTGAAACAATTTTAGAATAACGTGGGCACAAACGAACTCGTTCCCCTTTATGTATGAAGCCATAAACAATTAAGATATGCCCAATAAGCGACTGACAACGGTGCAGATCCAACATTTATGGTGATGTGTGCCATTATGTGAATTATACTGGCGTGGCGGTCTGTTAATAGTTTGACCATTCCCATTATTGAGGACATTTTCTTTGTTTTTATTTATTTACGCAGTAGCCTCTCTAAAATATGTTATTTTCTGGGACAAACGCTCGTGATACAAATGAAATCGCCTATTTCAGCAAGTCTGCGTTGAGTGTCAGCTATTGTGACATCATTATTGAATCCTTCAGAGACGTTTCTGTTTTTCTGCGTCTCCTCTTTTCTCTTACATAGCTTACTTTATTACAACACTTATGAATGGCACAGTTAGCGCGCCCGGTCTTAAGCAACTTTCGCAAATGTCATCGGATAGGTGACCAAAAATGTGTCATCTCGAGCTCTTCCGTGCTACGGAAGGCATGCAAAGCCGTTGGTCCCGGCTGCATTAGCAGTCGTTAACAGCTACCAACCCGCACTAAGCCAGCCTGGTCGTCTATTGCCTGTTCTCCCTATGGTGATACCATCCATAGAGAGGGTTCGTGCCTCAGCCTAGGGGACATAAAATGAGCTAGTGATGATGATGTAATGATTTTCGTACGAATATTTAGTTTAAAAGAAAACTAAGCATCTCTCCCCAGTGACTAGACGTTTGGTGTAATCATCTTCTTCTCGAGCTATTGTGTTTGTAACTTTCCAATAAAAAAACGCGAACTGCAACAATAAAATCAGTCACAATACCCGTTGCGAAAGCGTGCGATGATTATTGGCAATAATTATCATCTCAATTATACATTTACATTATAAATGAGCCCTTGCATAATTACTGACAATGACAGCGCCTAGCCACTAACGTATTAATTACTCGCGGTGCATGCTATTAGTTAATATTAATTCGTTAACCGATGTTAACGAATTAATATTAACTAATAGCATGCACCGCTGTTCATTATGTTATGTTCATCATGAACCGATGTTCATTAGAGCTTGTGGGACGTAGGTACACCTGCGAGCTTTCTTCTTTGCGGTGGCCACTAAAATGCTGCACTCGAGTGAGTGAAGATTGTAAAATCGTAACCTTCGATCAATTATGTACTAGGTAAAGTAACTAGATACAATATTAGTAATCTATACTTCTTATTAATAAAGAGGTAAAGTTTGTGACTTTGTTTGTTTGTTTTTTTGAGGGTAATCTCTGGAACTACTGACCCAATTCCAAAAAATATTTCGCAGATAGAATGGCATATTCCTTGTGGGTTAACAAAGGCTATATTTAGTTTTGAAAATAAAGAAGATTTCTTTTTTTGTATTACATTTTGTATGTATAATACGAAATCTACGTTGACGTTTTCAAATAGCAGAATCGAGGTCTAGTGCTATTTAATTGCCTAATGTACCTATCACCGATCGAAATCGTCTTAACTAACCTATTGCTACGCCATTTTAGAGCTGCGCGTCGACGGTGAGCATACACCGCATTGACGTCAGCAAAACAATGGCTGGTGTATATTTAGCTCCTGTATCATTAATCAAGGGTACGTTCTACCAGACGCACGGGGTATGGTACCCCGTGCGTGCGCAAAGGTAACGTGTAGTCAGCAACGAAATTGATGAACACTTAAGTATGATATAAAATTTCACTAGAAAATATCAACCAGTCCCAGGAAGCTCGAGTGGGGTTCAAACCCTTGGATTCAACCCGGTCCAATACTCTGACCGCTGAGCTACCGAGACCCCAGAAGACTCATTGAATTTTTCTAGTACTTTGTGATTTTCGCTGCAAGCCTTTGAATACGAAAAATCATGTTTCGATCCCCATAGCTTATTTAGGCTTCTGACGTAAACTCATAACAAAAAAAAAACGCATTCGCTTTTGTCGATGAGTTAATAGGGTTATTATTATTGTGTTAATAGCGCATTAACAGTAATCTTTAAAAAAACACTAAATTTACAACCGCTTGTCCAATATCCCGTAAATATATTATACTTAAGTGTAAAGCGACGGCTAACTAAATATAAAAATCAAAATTTGTGTATTTCTAAACGCAACTACATAAAGCAACGCAATAAATTTAAAACGTAGTTCCTGATTTGATTCTAAAAGTATTAACATTATTATAATGAAAGACAGACAGCGCAGTCAAGTTTACAGCCAACCTAAAACAGACAGTTGAAACGAAAAGCATACGCGCTAATAAATTGTGCGGGTGTTGTGACGTTGTGACATAATAAGTTTTATATTAGCGCGTTACTTTTGTCTGACCACGGTGACATTTACTATTCATAATTTAAATTCGGGACAGGAAGCTTCGTCCGAATTACGCTGGCTACACACCTAGCTAGGTGTGTAGCTGTAGAGTATGTTTGATCAAGTCTTAGTGTGCGTAGAAAGCTGGGTAGCTAAGAGACGCGCTGAAAGACTAATAGTTTTTTCTGTTGAGGTCTGCCTTTGCTAAAGTTAAGCAACTTCCGCAAAGGCCGGTCATGGGATGAGTGACCAAAAATATATCATCTCGAGCTCCTCCGTACTTCGGTAGGCGCGTAAAGCCGTTGGTCCCGGCTGCATTAGCCGTTGTAATTAACCACAAATCTGCACTGGATCTGCGTAGTGGTTTAAGGCTCGTATGGTGTTTCCATCATGCGTCGTGCCCCAGTAGTGAGGACATAAAATGAGCTGGTATGCGCCCTTTTTTCTTGCGTGACGAGGCGGTGTAAAATAAAGAAATCCTATTAGTGGCCATTTTACACCGCATTTTACACCAATCCTATTGGTGGATTTATTCCTTTCCACCGCTTAGCTTCCTAGCACAGCTCTTGTGAAAAGCAGCCTTTAGCCTTGCACAAGTATGCAATGAGCGAGTTCGATCACGTTTTTCAACTGATTTAACTAAATATTTGTGCAAAGCTATGTTTAGGTGTGTGACCAACTTTAATGGACACTGGTATTAACAGTTCCTGTATATAATTTATCTTTATTTTACAAGGCCTTTAGAGAAACATTATCGGTAATAAAAGCTTTATAGTTTAAGAGAAAATATAGTTGTCACATTATCTATTAAAATCATGTATACGTAGTAACATGGCAGTATTCGTTTCAATATCGTATTATTGTTGTGTTGTAAAAAAAAATCGCAGTCAGCATTCCGAATGCAGTGCTATAACGCGCATTAAGTATGTAATCTGTTCGGCCACGATTAAAAAGCTTAGAAAGTATTGTTTCGGACTTCCGACTTTATCTAGGCCAGTTACAATTGTGTTGCAGACTTTACAATACAAACGTTTACTGCGTGCTTTTCAGGGAGTAGATTGCACCATATATTATTTACGAATCCTATATGAGTATGAATAGTAGGAATAATAGTATACAGCAACCCTCAGTCTTGCAGTACAAGTTGTTAGCTTTCCAATATTATGGCATCTTAAGATATAGAGTTAGATGTAATTATGTTCGTTTAATATGGCGTGACGCAGTAATATCGCGAGTATTAGTAAGGTCTAATTATAGGCGTGTGTGAGCAGAGCCGATGCCAGAGCTAGTTGAGGTGTTAAACGTATACTGACCTGGTGTTGTTACTTTCCTTATTTTGATCTTACGGTCACTTCTTAATTAATCATGCTCTATCATGAGAGATTCTAGTTACTATTTACACAATCGTGTTTTTAAGTAACTCCTCAGGGCCAAGCATGATGACGTTTTTTTATTTTGAATCATATTCTTGTTACTACGGCAACTGACAGAAGATGGACCGACCGACTTTGTATCGGCTTTAAATCTTTTCTGTTTGTCTAATCTTTCATCATATATTTTCAGTATTGATGCTATTCCGAAAAAAATGGGTGGTTCTGTTAAAAATATATCGAAATCTACGAGTGTTGACAGTTGTTTAAAATGAGAATTGACGTGTTTGATTTTGATGTAAGACTATTCTATAACTTTTTTGTGTTAACGTGTATTTCAAGCAGGTGGCAGGGCAATCTATTGATGCGCTGAGAACTGTTTCATACTTGTAAGACACTCGGCGTCTGCACTATCTCCCAATATTGTAGACTACCGCACGTTTTCTATCATAACACGATAATCTGTTCAAAGGAAATATAAATTCAGTTATGAATGAGCGGGCTCGAGTTGTTTATGCAGTCTATTCCATTAAAGCTATGTTAAGCTGTTGGACTGTAGATATATTCAATGGATTTTTCCGATCGGAGACATTTGTCTAATGTTTTATGTTATACATGCACAGATGTTTTGTATTGACAGCTTCGTTTTATCTGCGTGCTCAACCTGTATTAATAAAAAAGAAGAAGAAAGAAAAGAGACATTATTATTAACATAGGTAATTCTTAAAACCAGCTCTAAAATTTTCCTGATGCTTCGTAGTTTGTATCTTCTTCTTCTTCATGTGCCATCTTCTATAGGAGCTGCGGAGGTCGACTATCATTATGGCCACTTAGACCAGTTCGTTTAAAAATCAATAAATGCAGCAACTGCGTATGGTAGAAATTTTAATGTGTGAAGATAAATATTAAATGGTTGTTATATTGATTCACGACCTGATCGTAATTCGCAATCAATATCCATTGAACTAAATTAAATTAAGTGATTTTTTAAGTTGCTTTAAGTGTTGCAAAATGGGGTGTAATGTTGTTTTACAACTCGCAGTTGTTCTATATTATTATTACACAACGGTAAATCCCTTGGCCAATATCTCACCTGATGGTAAGAGATGATAAGGCCGAATGTGGAAGCGCAATTTTCATGAGGAACTGGTTATCCTAAGATAGGTGTAAACCTAACTATCTGAATACAACAATGCTTCTAACATTGTTGAAGCTTGCAAGGCGTATTTTAAAAAGCTACCACCAACCTAACAGAGCAATGTTGTGCAATGTTGTTTTACAACTCGCAACATGCAGTTGGGAAACTTGAAAATCGAAGCCGGGATCTGTAGGTTTGAAGCAGGTGGTTTAAACATTAGACTACAGAGGCAGTAATAATCAGAATTGTAAAAAAAAAACCGTGTGCTATGCACGGCGCGACTAACATGATCCGTCAGCGCATGAGTGACACACGCGGTTATTTATGCGTGCGCGCAAGGTCGGTGATACATGACCGAAGGGATTGCTTTTTGGCATAGCGAGGTGGCTATGTTTAATGCTTTACAACTTGCTGAATCATATTTCATAACTGAACAGTCGACCACATCTAATTTAATCCGCCATGTACGAAACATTTATTTATTTATTTATTGATTAACAGCTAGTAGTTGCTACAATATATACTTTGGGAAAATAAAAATAATGACGCAAGATTAATAAATTGCACA
The DNA here is from genome assembly GCA_963082485.1 of Eudonia mercurella. NCBI lineage: Eukaryota > Metazoa > Arthropoda > Insecta > Lepidoptera > Crambidae > Eudonia > Eudonia mercurella. Next base: position 25,932,682 of record OY720022.1, read on the forward strand.
TTTTAATAAGTTGGCAAAAGTAAAGGTAAAAATTATTTATTTTTCATAATCAAATTTAACCGTAAATGTAGAATAACTAAAATAAACATGTAAAAGTACTTGTATCGTTGTAGTCATAAGATAAAACGGCAAAACAGAACTATATTTTTGCGAAACTAAAAGCGGTACTCTTTAAGAGGCGTTCAGGCGCGTTTCTTTATATCGATTCAGTTTTGATGTAAATATAGCATTGTAAATGTATAATAAAAAGATATTGACGCATCCCGTTACTTTATTGTAGTCATAAATAATAGGCATGTTTACGTACTTCTCGAAGGTGATATAACGATCGTTTTAAATTATATACTACTGCCCTCGTCTATACGTCTGGCGATGTCCGCCCGATCGGTCGTGTTTCACAGTTTTGACATCTGCGACAGGTTTGACGTAGTTGAAAGATCCCGTGTCTAGTTTCTACTTTAGGGCGTTCTTTGCGTCAAGCGGGCGTGCGGCGCAGGCGCCTGCGCGGCGTGCCGGTTCCGTGTAAATTCATATAGCAGCGCTCCGTGAGGCGGGTCGTCCGTAGCAGACGGCGCGGGTTATTTACATGAAACAGCACGCCCGCCGCGCCGACGCACGCGCAGTGCGCCTGCCCAAATCAGATGATCGGTAACCAATTTTTTTTGTCGGTGAAAATAAAACGTATTAAACGTATTCTATGGTGCAAAGCACACGTCCTACAAAAAGTCGGTCACAAACTCGGTACTAAAACCTTGGAGAAAAAATCGGTCCGATTATTCCTTCATTTTTATTTTCTAGTTAGTTTTTTTTAGTAACCCCATAAGGTTTAGTTAGGATTACCCGTTAGTGAGGGTTTTACTTCGTTAACTGTCTCGTAACGTGACTTAGGGTTACGGTTAAAGTTAGATCGTCGGTGAAAACGGAACGAACATACCCCTAATAAAATGCAAATAGCCTTAAGTTGGAGCTGACATGGTAATTTTATTATATCAAGACTCCCAAATAAAATAAAGATAAAATACGAATGCTCCACTTTCACCAACTGTCCTTAAGTTTTTTAGACAGCGTAGATATTATGGATTACTAAGCCATTTTAGGTGATGGTCGTCTAAATAAAACTTTAACCTACAATGACTTATGGGTTCACCTAAATATTAACAGTATTACTACAAGACGATGGCTAAAGTTAGACAATGCTTAAACCAGATGCTGTCACTTATTAGCTAATATTGTTAGACAGAGACACAATATTTTAAACACGTATTTTAGCCATTGTTTAACTTTAAACACTGGTTTGTAGTAAAATGGTAAGTGTTGTTGGTGAAAAATTAAAAAAGAAAAATGAACATTAGGTCATTGGTAACAAATTATAAAATTCCATTTACTGTTCTCAAATTAGTTAAATTTTGTGATTGAAACGGATTACGCAAATCTAGAAAGCAATAAATATTTTCGAAAAGATTGTTTAACTTGTTTGAATAATCTTTTCGTGTTCTTTTAGTGTTTAAAATACGTCGCATAAGTCGTATCATCAGAGTTTCACTAATCTAGGTTGCGACACAAAACTTTATTCAAATGCCATTGTGCCTTGAATTATTCGTTTCATTATGTATTGTTTGGATGTCGAAATTAAATAGCTTGATTGGTTAGCGTTAGCGTGTTAAAATTGGCTTACATCCAGATTATAGCTTTAAAATCGGAACATCAATCGAGGGCAAACTGCCGTTTCAAATCTCTTTAATAATTAACCATTTTTTTAATAGTTTGAAAGTTCAAACACTTTTTAAATTCTATTCGACGCAGAATTTTTGCAGAAACTTTTGTTTTTGTTTGAATTTTTTGTTAAACAAAGTTTAGGCTTAACTGTAGGAATTTACCTTTTGCTTACAAGTTAAAAATAAAAAATAATGCTTATCGATTGATGAATATGATAATTTTGTTATTCATACTTCCAAGAAATTTGAGCTACGAATTTTCATTCTCTATCCTATTAACCATTTTGGAAATGTCTCCGCTATATACTAGTAAATTATACCAGTGGCTTTTTAAAAAAGATCATGGTTTTGTTTAAAAGCTCCTAAAATATCCCTTGGCATTAATAAGGTGTGCAGAGCAGGTGCTTTCTGTTTCGTTAATGTTTACAGTTTTACTTTGTGTGTGGCATTATACATTCCTCTGAACGTTGAGGAATGGAGATGGCTTGATTTCGAATTACCGGTAGACTATACTGATCTCTTGTGATTTTCTATTATTTTTTCTACACAAAAACAGAAAAGTGTAGTGGATATCAATTTATCTTTAATTATCGCAACACAATAATGCCACATACTATACTCAGATAAGAACAGATAGATTAGCTAGTCGGATTTAGAACAAGCCCTGCAACCAAGCAAACCTAACCTAATGGTAGCTGAGTAGGTAAGCGAACCCGGGATCTCCGTATCTGAGACCGGTAGATTCCTAGATCATAAACGCTGGAATAATAGCTAGCAGTCGCCCTGTGACCTGATTCCCATAATGAAACGATATCGCAGTCTTTGAAACCATAAAGTCTTTCAAACGAAGTTCCAACCCACCGTATTCAGATCCACCGCATACAGTTGGTTATTATGGAACTTCGTTTGAACGACTTTATTTTCGGATGTCAATATGAAAATGGTTTCAACAACTGAGCTGTGACGATATCGTTACGGTAGTTTCACGTGACGCAGACGTTTTTCAAGTGTTGATATTAAGAGCGGTCGATTTATAAAAAGTAGAGATGCGCCAAATATTCGGTAATTATTCGGTATGTTCGCCGTATTTTTCCATGTTCGTATTCGGCCGAATATTCGGTTCAATTGCCGAATAATTACAGAATATTAAAGTTGTACAATTTTAAGACCTAAGGCTTGTAAAAAGACTATTATAAGTACCATAGTTTATTCATTCATTAATAACAATGAATCATAAAAAATCATTATTAAATCAATTTTTATGAGATTATTTATTTTTAAAAATAATAATTGAATAATAATATACATATTTTTTATATAAAATTCATCCATTCATTTAACTAACATTGATTGCGTTTTGTGTTTAAAAACTCAAGTATGATTTACTTCAATTATTATTATGATGAACAGCACTTATCTCACTTTGACGTACCTGTTTAATGAACCGAATTATTCGGCCGAATATTCGGTTCGTTTTATTGTAACCGAACATTCGGCCGAAAATTCATATTCGGCCAAGCCAATATTCGGCCCACCTCTAATAAAAAGCTTTCTGAATGAATACAAAAATAAATGTACATGTTGTTCTAAGGAAAACGTAATAAAGCACAATGAAGCCGATCGATCTTCTTGGAAAATTTATACATACATAGTAAGCTAGTCACTACCTTAGTAGTACAACAACACTGTAGGGTTTCACTGAAACCTGCACTCAGGATTGCCAAGTTTTCATTATATTTCCATTGTACCGTTTGTTATTTTTCTTACTTTATACGTGAATTGCAGCGCAATGAAACCTCCATTATGGGAGAATGAGCTGTTAGCAACGACGTATATCCGTATAAATATTTCAACGGTTCCAACTAGCAGTTCGTAAAGCGACAATGTATCTTGGAAGTGCCGTTCACAACTACGTACATACATTCGGTTGATAAGAAAACAGGGGACAGGACGGGCTTAAGAATGGTCGCGCGGGGCTCGTCTGCGTCTTGCTTTTATAATATAAGATTTTTTCTACCAATATTGCTTCTCTGTTCTTTATTATCTTCTGCGTATGAGATGAGTGTATGATCACGATATGCCTGGGCGGTAATTTTTTGCCGGACAATACACAGGCTTATACTAATGATTTCCTGATTTCATACAAAGTTGATGATGAAGATGATGATGATATGAAGTTAATAAGGACCAAGATGTATTGTTGGCTCTAGCTCCACAACTCATGAATACCTATCAAATCTTAAACAGACAATTTTTTTTAAAGTTTATATTATTTAGCGTCTGTTACGCGCCCCCGGTAGGTCCCTTGAAGCCGGCACGTATTTCGATTTCATTATTATATCATCACATATAATGGGCCGTCAGCGAATTTCACGAGTTTCAGGAGTTTATTATTTTTAGCGTATCCGCCATGACGGTCGTGTTCGATGCACACATGGCCGTATGACGTCATTGCTCATCATAACCCAGGCTCCCTACATTTTGAAGAGCTTGTAAAGCTCTATTCACAAAGGTAGATAAATCGGAAGACTAAGTAACTAAGCGGTAAAATTTGTGTGGTGTCACTTGCGTTGCCGTCACCAGAAATGAGAATTAGTGTAAGGTGGTTGTGAACTTCTGTAACATTCTATAAAAAGAAACATAATTAGTTTACAGTGAATAATAATAAATATAATACGTTGGTGCATTCCGTCGTGGAAAGATTTCAGGAAATCCTCTGAACCAAAACCTTTGATACAAAATACTGGAGTGATGCATAAAAATAAAATGGTTTTGTAACAGTCGATTTCTTAACCGGCTCAGCGGGGAGTCCGCTGCCGCCTGCGCCGGCGCAAGTAGTTCAGAATTCCAGTCAGATCCATTAGAGTGGTCCACAACACTTTTATCTGGGTCGCTCCCGAAACGCAGCCGCGTAAACTTGAAAATAGATTATATTTATAGGCGACAAACGCCTAAAGCTCTGATGATTTAGCAAGCGTACGATTCTATTATCTTCTTGTTTCTACTGTTGTTTGTTAAATAAACGAATGAAGTGTACCTATATGCTTCCACGCGACATTACTATTTATAGTTATACATTTATTTCAAGGTCGCCATAATTATTTATAAGTACAACTACGACTAACGAATGTGCGTTTTTACATCCCTTGTCTTGTGTTGTCGTATCACATGCACACGCTTAGTATACCCAAATACAATCTTAGCTAGTTAAACACTTTGTTTTGAGTGTTCTTGCGTGTTCTGTTTGTGCATTCGTGTATATTTAGAATACCTCTCGAGTACCTGCACGGGCGGGGCGGGCTCGCCTCCTAAACACTTGCCAATGTCGGGGGTGCCGATAACTGATCGATGGCACGTGCCACCACACCAATCGGACGACCCTCATTCGTGATGCCGAACTTGAAACAGCTTTAGCACAAAACAGCACAATGTTGTTGACATCTAAAACCTATTAACCCCGTAATGCGTTCAAAATTTTGTTTTGGCTGTGCGCACACGAAGATGACGTCGTTGTATACCTATAAATTGTCACGAGTGTTACGAGACAATGATTCCGTTACGGATTTATATTTACAGGTGATTGTTCGCGTGGTAGTGTGGATGTTTCCCTCTCTCGCGCCGCCACAGTGCGTCACAGGCGTCTCGCTCGCGCGGACCGCGGCCCTGCACGCGTGGGCGCCAACAATATTTTCACTCTCGTAGAATTAAAACTCGAAGTATAGTCAGTGTGTTTTTATGTCGCGAGGCGTCCGGCCACCGGCCCAGTTTTCCCCGCGTATCGGTGACATGTGAATTAGGATGAGTCGTAAGCAGGATAGGTACAGCTCGCGGCCGCGGAGCCTCTCCTCGCACTATGGCTCGTCCCCAAGCATGCTTGGCTCCATGCTCGGCAGCCAGTACAACCCCTCGTACTCAAACAACTATTCCAACTATTCGAGCCCGAGCTCGTTCAGGAACTACAACCCTTATACCGCAGGATTCGGACGGTCGACGTCAAATTTGGGTATTTATGGGGGGACGAGTTCGGGTTACGGTGGTGTTTACTTAAGCGGTGCGACGATAGGGTCTTTAAACTTGATGACGCCAGTGTTGAAAAAGTTAGATAAGAGGTTGATAGCAAGTCAAAAGAACTTTAAACCGAAACCGGTGCCGCTGGCTCCGGTGAGGCCGGTGGAGGTGCCGACTCCGGCGGAGGCCCGAGCGTTGGTGCCTCTGGAGGCTGATGTGCCGCCCGTGAGGCCTGAGCGCAAGCCTCGCAAGAACAGCCTGAACAAGGAGAAGTCCCGCTCCCTTAGCTCCTTGGAAAATTTTGGAAGTCTCAACTCACGGACACTTAGCTTGAATTCGCTTACATCAGATGGATATTGTGTACGTTCAAAATATTGCTTATAACTATGGTTTTTTATGCTTTTTAAATCGATAACTAAACGTGCGCCTATTTTTTATTATTGAACATAAGGTAAAGCCTTCGTTATGTTGTTTTGATGAATAAATTATTTTCTATTACTTTTTTAACTCTTTAAAAGGCCGGCATCTCGTGATTATTCATTGGTTTCCTATGTTATTAAAAATGAATGAGGTTATCACGTCAAGTCGCAGTAGAATACAAGCCTAGAAGTATTGTATTTTTCTCCATTTCCACTTAACATCAGGTGGGATGGAGTCATTTTCCGAGCTATCTATAAAAATAAAATAATAATACAATAGTGTCAATCAAAACCTCTATCTCTCGCCAATACAGAAGCAGTTGGTAATATTTAACGTGATTCGACAGTCAACTATACGATAACTATACTAATTATACGATAGCTTATTTGTTGATGTCACTGTTTAAGATAAGTTTCTAGGTAGCAAGCGCTTGCGTCAATTTTAATATTATTATTTTATTGGTAAAGCTCTTACACCCGTTTACACTAAACTTATTAATCGTCTAAGTCTTTGCCTAATTACTAACAGGTCAAGTTAAGTCGGAACCTGAGTGTAAGCGACGTTTTCGAGCCAGGTGCCGAGTTAACTTGACCGGGTAATAATTAAGCGAAGACTTAGGCGATTCATAAGATTAGTGCAAACGGGTGTTAGTCTTGATTACAACTAACGGTAAATTATGATAAAGCCGAAAATGGAAGAGCACTCACCTCAATCCCCTACTACTATAAGAACTTATCTCTAACTGTCAAACACAACAATGCCAATAACAATAACACTGTAGGCAACAGACAAGTCTGGTCAAGCCAGAGAAATACAACGCCGGATCCAACTCGGTTGGGGTGCCTCCAGCAACATGTCGGATATACTCAAGGGCATACCTATGCCTTTAAAACGGCGTGCTTTTGCGAGATCGTGTGCCAAACAAAGAGATCCGCAAAAGAACCGGTGTGACTGATATAGCACAATCTGTCACACAGCTCAAGTTGCGATGGGCTGGACACGTGTCTCGTAGAGGGGATGGCAGGTGGAGCCGGAGGCTACTAGAATGGAGGCCAAGACCATGTAAAGGAAGCGTTGGACGTCAACCTGCCAGATGGCCGACCTTGTGAGGACGGCGGGAAGGAAGTGGATGCGAGTGGCACAAGATCGGGCCATGTGGAGAGATCATGAGGAGACCTATACTCAACAATGGATGAATTATGGTTGAGGAAGAAGAAGAAGAAGGCAACAGACTGAGATAAGATGGTGGTAGCTAATCAGACGCACTTTAACAAGCCCTACCACTAATCAAGCAGAACATTAACCATTAGGGCTGGATCACTTTCTCAAACCAATAGGTCACAGGAGGCAGTTAAATTAATAACAAATTGATGACATTTTATGACGCCAGTGTTGAAAAAGTTAGATAAGAGGTTGATAGCAAGTCAAAAGAACTTTAAACCTATCCAAAAATGACAAATTTCTGTAATAAATGTTCAACCATGGGCCAGTGCACATTTCAAAGTCTAATGTGGAAAAAAAAGTCTTTAGTCTGATATGCAGGCGTGTATACTTTATCAAACTGGTCCGTACGTACTCCTATAATTTAACTGATGATTTTTTCTCTACGTTCTTTCAGTCTGGTAGCGAGCGTACCGAGGACGGTGAGGAGCGCGACTACAAGGCGCTGTACGAGGCGTCCGCCAATGAGGTGCGCCGCCTGCGCGCGCTGCTCTCTACCTCCGAGCAGCAGCTGCGGGACGCGAGGGCCACCATCACGAGGCTCACGCAAGTGGTGAGTGTTGGCAGTACCACAAAATAAAAAGACCCAGGAGGTAAGCTTAAAACATACCGCGCTCGAGCAACAGAAAATGACCTTTCCACGGACACCGATCTTGGAACAGCTCGGAACAGTCCGAGCGCGGCTGTTGCGAGATTGCGTGTCCGTAACAGGTTGTCTATGTATGCGTTGCTCAAGTGCGTTTGTTGTTTGTTGAAGCTTACCTTCGACAGTATCCTTATTTTGTGACAGTACTATAAAATTTAAAAAAATGTATTACAATAAGTTTAAAAAATGTGTATCTAAAAATCGACGCTAGTCCGAAAGCCTCGGAAGAATCTAGTAGTAGTCACGCCTTGAGGAAGCTGAGATTCTTGTACTCTCTAAATAGTCCGGTTACGGCTACGAGCAGCAGCTGCTGAACGCGCGGGCCACCATCGCGAGGCTCAAGCAGTTAACAGCTTACAAATATATTTATTAAAAAATGTATATATTTGTAAACATCAATGCCGATCCGAACGCCTACGCCTAGAGGAACCTTTAGTTTTTTGTAATTTAAGTAAGTTTTTCTACTAATGGTGCTCAACTGAGAAGAATGAACCTTAAATATGGATCTTCAAACAAAAAGTGTCTGCCAACTTTCGAGTATAACTTTATTATTAGCTAATGCTGTGTTGCGAATTAATACTATTGTTTACATTTAAGTGTAGAATATATTTGTTTCAAAAAAGTGCCAGTACAAATATTATTCTTACTTATATATTTTTTGCAATAATATAACAGCAAAATGTAAGGCTTATTTCATGTCATTAATTAATAAATGATATCAAATCATATAGACTCATCGATGGCTATCACCATCATACGGCCCGCAATTGACACCAAAATGTGACAACAGCGTACTTTGCAAAGTAAAAGTAAACTAATATTGATGATCGTATTTTCGATAATAATATATCGAGTAGGATCCCAGAACTATACAAAGGTAAGGAAATCATCATCTTTTAAAATTTAAATGATAGTCTACATTATTAATATTGTTACCCCATTTACGGAGGCGGCCATGACATACGATCGTGTCAGCTGCGACCATTGCCTTATTTTAAACGTTTGACTAACCCACGCCCACGAGCCCACTAATTATCTTCACCTGTTGACGGAGCATCTCGTCAGCGACGCGCAAGGTACAATATTCAACCTTATGTAGGTGACAACAAGAGCTGTCCTTGAGGCGACCTTCAACGTTTTTTTTTTGCCGACTTTTGTCCATCGTATTAATTATTGCAATTTGCGAATTTATAGCATACTTTATTGTAAGTAGTTTGTGTATGCTTATTTATTGCTGTGGCGATTTTATTGTTTGCACTCGAATGCTTTTCTAAGAAAAAAATTTTGAATTGTCATATCTATATGGAATAGATTCGGTTTTTTGTTAAAATAGTGAATTGTTGACGTCCACTATTTAAACAAAACTAAATTTCAAAAGCACTAACTAGTTGCGTTCTAGGAATGTTAATTGATATAATGTAACTGAGCGTTTGGTCGTAAAAATTATATGAATATTTATGTCAATAAAATAATTCCTAATTATCTGAAGCTAAGCATATACATTAAACTCATTACTCTAACAATGCCTTTAACGGGCCGTGGCTGCGCACTTACTTTTTTACATGAATATGAAGTTGCGGTTATATTATGCTAAGCTAGTTTTTATTTATTACGTCTGTTAAAATGGTTTAAGAATTATGTTGAAGCGGAAATTTCTCGTTGTTTGCAGAATGCCAATTCATTATCTGAAATCGAGAAGAGAGAAAAGCGCGCCATGGAAAGAAAACTATCAGAAATGGAGGAAGAGCTAAAGGTAACAAATAATATTGTTAATTTTAAAATGGTAAACACTATACCTACATATAACATTATTTATAAACAGACATAACACTCGTACAATTTATTTAATGTCGACCGATCGATAGTTGTCACAAAATGGCGGAATCACAAGATGGCCGTATGCCCGCCCGATATGACGACTGAGTTGTAATGTTGGTGTTCGTTTTGTAGCAATTGCAAAAACTAAAAGCCGAGAACGAAAGGTTGAGAGCCGAGAACCGTGCACTAACGCGGGTCGTCAGCAAATTGACCAACTCTGCCGCAAAATAGGTAAATGTGCATAGTTGGCGCCGGCTCAGGGCGGCGCGGCGCGGCGCACCCGCGTACTGTTGGCTTGTTGGTTTCGAGCTCACCCACTGACTAAAGTACTTGGTCGCACGTTTAATGTTTAATAAACAGTAACACGATTATTGTAGATTTATGTAATTTGTGTGCTCAAAGTTTTTGCAACATTAATGCTTCTGGGGTTTACACGAAGCTTTTTGTCATTGACACTGCTTTATTTTTCAGTCAAAATAATATTTAAAAATAAATATCTTGATAGAAGCACCTTTCTGGAAAATTAAAGTTATGATAGAAAGGGATGGGTAATCGATGATATAGATGCTTTGTAATAATATTGAATGACTCAATAAAAAATTTGAAATCTATGCTATTTTTTGTTTTTCTTAAAAGATATATTTGAAATTTGTGAACAGTTGTTGGTTGTGTGAGCGAAAAACTAGCCAATAGTATGCGCGCCTCAGCAGTGTAACACTAACCGTGTGTCAGTGAGCATGATTTGGTGGGTACGTATTTGATTGTCGAAAGGAATATGTATACCTATGATTAAAATGCTTAAGTTCAAAATAACTAAGTTAAGTGCCTCTTGTCTCATAATATCTTATGGCTAGCAAATATATTGATTATTGATTTTTTTTACCCGAAATGTCTGTAAGTGAAGTATCAAATATTACCAATATACTTTAATGAAAAATTAAACAATAAATAAATATAAAGCGAAAAGCAAAATTTAATTGTTGTTGATATTATTAAAACATTTATTATTTCAATGGAAATGGATCTTTACCGTACTTCTTATTTATAATCAAAGTCAAGTAATTTCTCTTCACCATTAGAACATAAGTACTCTAATATAATAATTACATGCATAGTATTTTAAACATCTAACTATTCGACGTATTATTATTTAGATTTTGTTATTTATCATTATTATTGTAAACTTCAATTGTATTTTTTGTTATCTTGAATTTCAACATTACAATTTTTGGTATAATATTTTTTACAATCAAATACATCCCCGATTTGGTACGTGTCTAACTAGCGTCCGGTGCGTGCGCACTGTTGCGCGTCGTGTTTTATCAGTCACTGTTATTTGAATATTTTTCCTATATTTCTGCTAGAACTAGCATACTTACATGAAAAATATAAAGAGATACATAAAACAATAATGACTAAGTTATCCTGTCTGAGATTTTAATTTGTCATTATGTTTTTTTTAAATTGAAATATTTCTTTGCTCTTAATGAACTGCTGTGTTGGAAGAAAATTCATGGCGAGCTGTCGCAATAAAATCATATATTTTTTTTTACTTTAATCAAAATCATCGTAATCTTAGTGCCGAATTTTTAATCCCACTCTTATTACAATATTACCGCAATAAGCAGTGAATTTGATAATGTGATGTCATTTTCAGTCTTTCTTTATACATGGGTGACATTTTAATTTAATTGAGTTAATACTTCCTATGATTGGATAAGTTGTATATGAAACTTTAACCTTGAATCATGTAACTATTAAGATAGATACGTGGGCTGGAATATTCTTAATCTCAAATATCTGAATAAAACACGGCGCTCGCACCGTCAGCAGTTGTGTGGTGCATGCGTGTACCAATGCGGCGAGGGCACTCTACACTCATCGGTCGTGTTTACAAAGTGCGTTTCAACGTGCGCTTCCAAACTAGATAACATTTACTGCATCTGTAAAATATATGAACTGATACAAGTTTGTCAGTTTTCCAATGGCATAGTGTCGAATCACTTACACATACGTACAGTTTGATCAAGACATTGACTAAAGCGCGCGATACCCTTATGCGACATTCGCTGCGTTAAACGCATTGCGTTTGACACGTCAAGATACCTCGTTTAAAAGTAAACTTGGACAAAACCAATGTTATGTTCAACGAACATGCCATTCCGGGGCCGATTGCAGTACAAGGCGGTGCTCTCGAAGTAGTTAAGGGGGTGCAGCGCGGAATTTCGAAAATTTACGTGTTTTTAAGTCACTGGTGCTAGGCGCTGAATAGGTCATATACATTAAAAGGACTAGTGTAGGTTAGCTTGATCCTTTCACAAGGCCATGGTTGTCTTGGAATTTGAAACAAATACCCAGAACCTGCATTAACAATACGTAAAAGTAATGATATATAAAAACTTATTTCTTCAGAAACTTTGTAAATACAGCACAAATGAAACAATGATCCGACATCAAAATGTTTGTATTGATATTCCGCAGGGCACTGTTGTCTTATTTTTCAATAAAAAAATATGAATATGAAAATATTAAGACTTTTATAATTTTTTACCCAAACGCCTATGATTTTACGAAAGTAAACATTGCTCTAATTAAATCAGCAGCCTACTCTGTACAGATATTAGTGTGCGTGCGTGTTCGTAGTCGTGCGCCGTTGTCACACCACTGCCACGCGCCGCTCGCTCGCTATCATAAAGAAACTTGAAACTCGCAGTTTTGCGTCCGCGCTGCACCCCCTTAAGGAATATGTCTACTTCGGGACGATATTGCAATTGGGTAGAAACAACTTCGAGAAAGAGGCTAACAGACGGAATAATTGGGCTGGGCAGTATATGAGAAATTATGATGGTTCTTTACGTCGCCTATTCCACATAGTCTAAAGACGAGAGTTTTCAATCAGTGCTTCCTACCCGTCATGACATACGGAGCCGAAGGATGGACACTCACGGTAGGGCTGATTCACAAATTTAAAGTCGCTCAGCGAGCTATGGAAAGGACTATGCTCGGAGTTTCTCTGAAGGATCGACTTCGGAATGAGGTGATCCGACAGAGAACGAAAGTAATCGACATAGCCCATCGGATCAACAAGCTGAGGAGACAGTGGGCCGGTCATATTAGCCGCAGAACCGACAACCGTTGGGGTAAACGAGTTCTCGAGTGGAGACTGCGATGATGATGATGATGTTGAAAGTAAACTATTCCATTACAAAAAATAATGCCGAAATGAATGAATGTTTGGAAGTGAATGTTTAAAGGCAATGTAAACGCACCTCATTTACGGATACACTGTCACAGACACGTCTCATGCCAACTGCGCACACTCACTCACATGCACACCATGCCAGACCATGTCTGGCTTATGGAGCCAATAGAAACAAATACGTAATTAAAACTACGTTTCCGAATCGATATAACTTAAATCGATTATGTAAAAAAATTTTACCATTATTTTCAACAGAAACTGAAAAAACATCAATGATATCATTATTCACAATAGGTTTTCTTTTTGATTATTGATGTATTTTTTTTAATCATTTTGCATTATTAATCATTTAGTTTATCATATTAACTTAAGTTGAAAAAACAAAAAACGGAAATATCACTGTTTGGAATAGTTTGAGTTCTCAGTTATCAAACACATCATTAAAATTGTTTAGTTTCGAAACACCTTAACACTATTTATTGCATTTGCGTTATTTTGCACCCATTCTGCGGTAACAGAAATTTAATTTTGACCCGCTTCGAAGCACTAAACAGCCATTTCTTTATAAGTCTGACAATCTGACCGCGAGTTCTTAAAGTAAGCGACAAGGGTTCTGACTTGTGAGGTGGTTGTCCACGTGCTATCAAGCGGGTCAGCATTCAATTTCCTCGACTGTACATTGTTTAGCGAGAGCTTCTCATTACTCTTGTTAGTGGTAATGCCCCGAATAACAAAATAAATTTGAGTTTTAGTATGATCTCTCAAAATAAAAAAAGTGACAACATATTTTTCTGCCCGTTATATGAGTTTGCTTTGTACATAGTCATGCGTCCCTTACTAAGTATTTTCAAATATCCTTTCTTATGTTATGTTTTTAGTCATGTTTGTTTTACCTAAACCGAAAAAAAAATTTGTTTACTTTGTTGTAAATGCAAATAAAAAATTGTATTGTTCAAATTATTTAAAGTTGTAAAGTTTGTATTGAGTTGGTTTTCTTTTGTTCATGCCCGGTGTGATAAAGTCATCCCACAGTGAAATAACAAACAACAGTGTCTATTCCAAATAAAGCGCGGTTCGAGTGAACAACTGAACATCGTATTCGACACGTACACTTGAGTGCAAATTAATTGACCCACCGTAGTATTTTTATACAAATAAGATAAGGTTTGAAGCCATGGTTTTTGGGGACCGCGACTTTTTGGGAAGTTATAAAGTTAAGATATGATGACTGCGGAACAGAAAGTGAACGGAGGAGATCTTTATCTGTAGACAACCAGCTTTTTCTGCAGTTTTGCCACCAAATTGCTTTACAGTTTTAATTTCAAAGCAATTTATGCTGTTATTTTCTAATGAACAACACGGATTCTGATCTATGGGTGCATACCACAGAGTTCTGAATCTTCTCTGGACACTCTTTGGTTGGTTAACATCATGTCACGCCTGAATTAAACCATGGAAAACGACAGCTTCAAACAAATCTAGTTTGTATTAAAACGTTAGTACAGTGGTGAGTCGATTTCTTTGCACGCAAGTGTATAAATACATATATAGTAACAGAGAGTTGTTTTCGTGAATTTTCAGTATCAACAAGCGTTGCAAGCGGAGAATCAGCGGTTAAAAGACGAGAATGGAGCGCTCATCAGAGTCATCAGCAAACTGTCCAAGTAAACGGGCCTATATATTTCTACTCACTATGCAAAGATACGCTGCCTATGTGAAACATATATATTGTGCATACACAGCCATGTCGCCGGCATGGTTTTTTTATAATTGACCAGTCAACAGCGTATGAGAGTTGATAGTTGACCTTCATAGTTTGTTGTGACCCTTTGTTATGGCATAGCTTATTAGTTTTTGTATATCGCCATCTCCGTCTAGTTTCAGATAACGTGCTTTTTTATATGAGTAATATGTACTTATTCAATATCGTCTGATGTACTTATGTGGACAGCGAACATTAGTGGACGAAATTGAGTGCACTTTCATATTAGCACCACAAGCTATTGTACGGATTGAGTTTTATTATTAATATTATTATTATTATCGAAAAACAAAACCATGTTCTCGAGGTATTTATATTTCGATGTATTCCTAAAAGCGGTAAGTGTAAAGTAGGTTAGCCCATAATTAATTGTTTTGCGGCGGCAACAATGGCCGCTTCTATTATTTTGTGTAGTTATATATATATCTCGAATTACTAATATACATATTATGTATAGATTTTTTAAGCAGTAGTAGAACGTATTGGAAATGTGATAAATCGACTTTGCACGCCTGTGAACATTTTCTAAAATGAACTTGACTTGTAACCCCCTCTTTACTCTGTAAATGTTGTTGGTGTTGCATATTTAATGTTGTAATGACGTGTTTGTAGCATTGGGCCACAGATGTTTGGTCAACCAATGCGGTCACTTGATCCGACTCCGACTGCTGTACAATGTTATAGTATGTTATGTGATAGAAGTAAGCGAAAGTGTGGTTGGTTCTAGACGCGCGTACGTCGCGTGCAGTTCCTACGAGCTATATATGGATACGAGTTATATATGGATACGAGTTATTTTCTAAAAGCGTTGACGCTTTGACTTGATTCAAGTCCTAATATATAGAACACTTATCAAACTACGAATTGTTATCATAAATTCATAATAATTTATTGCTAAATGAAGTTAAAGTATTTATTGACATATGTATAATGTAATGTATAATTTCCTTTTTGTCGTGTATGTTTTTTAATAAGTATTTCATTTATTTACATTAAGATGATTTGGAATCTGAGCATCTTATTGCATTGACGAGTAATTTATTTATGTAGCAAATTGTTCTTTATGTGCCATAGACACGAGACCATCACAATATTTTTTAATATGAAATAAAAATAAATAGTGGCTCTGTCGATACTGACGAGCCAATTCTGGATTGACATGTGGTTGACCATATAAAGAAATCGGCACGGTTCCGCTTACTGCTAACTGAGCGGTCTACTTCATTAGTATGTTGATAAAATGATCACAAATCTATTTATATGTGATTACATATCCCCTCGTGTGTCGAGCGACCGGCCACAGGTCCGATAACAATTAAAATTATATTGTGTCTGGTATTCGCGCAGACGAGCTCATAATTAATCGTCAACTTACATGAGTTTGTTAACATGTTGATGGAGATGACTGTTACTGTGTGCCTAGTGCCAGTTCCATTCACCATTTGACCGAGTTAGCGTAAACTAGAATTTGAATGGCGTCGAAGCTGTTACAAGTTCGTCACTAGATGGCGCTGCTTCGATCCAATACAAATTGTTGTTAACTTTACTTGTACGAATAGTGATTAAAAACTAGCATCAGCACACTGAGCACAGCGCAGTTTATAAGCTGCCATTCCAATGTTTCTAATCGTCTTCAAAGTCATCATGATGACATGAAATCTACGGGCCTATACCAGAATTGTTTTATGAAGTACGTAATGTTTATAAATATCTATTCATACGTAAAATCACAATTTTTGTAATGGACTTAAGAAAAATATTTGATGTAATGAGACATTTCATGAGGTTTGCAAACAGATATAAAAATAGGCGTCAAATGATCTTCGAAAACTATTGTATGTTTTAATATGTAGCCTTTTTAACTTAGCGGTTTATTTTTTCTTTGAAGTTTTATTTATTTCCAGGAGTAAGAGTTAATACAATAAATTTCTTCATTAATTTATTTGTTTGTTTTTTTTTATCCTTATTTTTTAATATTGTTTTATATTTTATTTATTTTGATATCGTTATTATTATTTCTATATTTGGTTTATTATTACAATATCTTTAACTGGGCTTCCATGTAAGAAAGATTAAGCCACCTGGCTTTAAAGTTACGAATAATGTTATGTTCTCTTCCACATTTCTAGAAAATCTCTCCTGCATTTTTGTACGAATATGTCCGAAAATTCAAATTATTAAGTAAGAATCTCCTAAAAATAATGTAATGTTCTCTTCCACTTTTCTAAAAAATCTCTCCTGCATTTTTGTACGAATATGTCCGAAAATTCAAATTATTGAGTAAGTATCTCTAAAACTGGTAACTTTTAAGGTTTTTGTTACTATTTTAATGATAAATGTTTACAATTCAATTAAGATTTTTTCGAGAGTGATTCCTTTATTGTCACTATAAACAAACTCTTAAAAAAAAAAAACGTTTTCAAGGAAGCCTAAATGTCGTTCCCGTCATTTCGACAATACGTAATCGATAAGTTTCGTACTATTATTGTCCATATAATTAGAATGTTCTGGCAAAATGTCACAACGCCTTGGCGTTTTAATGATGTGATGTTAACAGAACTTAAGTAGATTTTGATACGTATATGTTGTATAAAATTTATTGTTGCTATAAAACAATATAGGAGCCACTATGCGACTTATCTTTATAGTTTGTGTGTATAATACTATTTCGGTATGTTGTAATGCAAAATAACGAGATGGTAATAGTTAATGTATTTTTATAATTTAAGTACGCTGAAAAGGTTCCATCCGTTCGCGTGTGTCAATGTTGATTATAAGAGATAAAATTAGGCCTATTATATTTTATTAGTAGGACTCAATAAAAAAAAAGTTTCAAACGATTTAAATAAAAAGAAAAAATATATATGTTGCTTAAACATGCGTGTGTCAACGTTCATTGTCTCAGTGGTATTGATGTTATTTAAGCTTATTATGATAAATATGTAGGCCTAAAAAAGAGCGTAAAACATTTTTACAACAAATTAAAATAAAAAATAAAATCTTAATATTGCGACACGCGATGTCGAGAAGTATATGCATAGATAAAAGCAGTGTGTGGTATACTAGCAGATAAGTTTACAGGGTCAGCCCAAGACGAGGTTTTAGGTGCCCCTGGGATTTCCGCTCTCGAAACCGATTTGAACGTCTCGAATAATCTAGTAGGGGGACATGATTGCGTGATGACACCCCCTCTAGAAACTCTGAGTATTTTTCGGCTTGAGGAACTTTAAGTTTCTCGCCGCCTAAAATCCGGTTATGCAGAGAGGTCATATTCCGCGAACAGCAAAACATTTAAAAAAATATAGCTCTCTTTATATAACTTCCGTGGTTATTAAAGATTTTTGCCATCCATAGTTTCACTCTAATGACTATGGGATGGCAACACTAAAATTATAATTATAGGAACGAAAGTGCATAGCTTACTTGAATCGTCTGAATATTAGTGGCTTTTGATTAATTGGGACTTCGGATATTCGACGATTTCGACGAGATTACGTCACGATTTCTATTGGTCCTGCACCATGATCAGTGGCGCAATATATCTATTGTAATGTGATGATTGCCTTAGTAAGTGCATTCGAAACGTACGCCGTGTGGAGCGGTGAACTTAGCGAATATTGTTTGATGACAATATCAGATTGACGTAAGGTTAGCAACAAAATTAGCCGACCACTTTAGTGAAACGCAGTCGATGACGCACCACCGTGACCCGGTCGACCCGAGCCGAGATAGTAGAAAGCCGAAATACTCGCCTTTAAAGGCGGTTGTTCTGCTCTCGATTCGATCCGAACTCCTCGGAGAATCTGTCTGTGACGGGGATGTCTGTGACGGCCATCCCGTCTTGAAGCGCTCTGCGCATGATTCGATTACACGGCTTGGACCACGAACATTTGCTTCGTGGCTTGGACCCTTTAAAAAAGTAGTCGATGACTTAAGTGTATCACTACTTTTGTTGCTCACAGTACTGTCTATATTTTTATTACTAACTAAAACTGTTTCGGTACAGATTAGTATTTGTCAAAATAAGTAAGTCGGGTCGTTAGACGCCTCGTTAGTTATGTAAAATTTGATAATTTTATTCGTAGGTATATTGTATTGTTTATAAGATCTCAGGGATGTCACTTGTCCTTAAGGTCGTTACTTCAATATTTGGATGAAGTGTTCTTAGCCATTATCTTTTGAAAATCTGATGTCTTACTGTAGAATCGATATCAAATTGATCTATTCAACAGAAGCGGTCGAAAATGTGCGTGCATTCAACTAAAACTGACAATATTTTTGATTCCAGCAAAAAATAAATTCTAAGTTAAGATCTATTTGACCATTCAGCATACTTTGATCAATATTAAGCTGCCTGTATGACTGGTGATATTTCAATTTAAATCTCTGTACGCAAGTAATTATTATTATCCTTATAAAAAACCCAAAATGTAATTTAAAATAAATATTATTCATTGTAAACCTGCAAGAGATATCTCTAATACAATAAGAAATAATATAATATCCCGTCGTTTGCTAAAACTCGTTTTGATTAATTTATCATGTCATAAATTGTTCCTAATACCACGGGATTCTTAATTAAATTTAAAATAACTTTATGGTCAACATGCTCGAAAGGTTAGATATACCGCGCATTATCTGTATCTCAAACATGTCTTAAAAAGTCGGAAATGCATCTATATCTATTAAAATAAGATTAATTTTAAATTGAACGTTTAGTGAATAACGCGTCATCTGCACTTTTTTCTAAGCCTAGGTGATAATTCTGTGTTAGCATTAGCACCTAAATTCTTAGTAGAAGCACAGTCTATCCAACCTCTTCCTTACAGTCGTCCAATGGCTACGTCTAGACAAAGCAATCGTGCGGGGGTTTCGGGGTGAAAGGGGGGCAGGGCAGTAGCGATCCCAAGCTGCCTAACACCCAGCTTGGGAAACACAATCCAGGGCTGATTCATTTTAGTTTTGATTGTTCCGTTTGATTATTGAAATTTAATAATAAAAATATACTGTGATAATGTGAGAGACTGCATGTCAACGTCTCAAATAAATAAGAAATTGAAATTTCACCAGTTTCCTCACACAGGCGAAAAAAGTCTAACAATATTCTATTAATTAGGTTGTAGAAATAGACAGATTTAAAATGGCGGAAGCGGGAATGAAATCAACACATAAATAATGATGGTTTTCGGGGATGCTGATTACGATTATGGCAACTAATAAATAGCAGAGGCGATTTTTAAAATAAAATCATCATCATCATCTCAGCCAAAAGACGTCCAGTGCTGAACAAAAGTTCTCCCTCAAGGATCTCCACAATGACCGGTTTTGTGCTGCTCGCATCCAGCGGCTTCCCGCGACCTTCACCAGATCGTCGGTCCATCTTGTTGGAGGCCTGCCCACACTGCGCTTTCCGTTACGAGCCACTCGAGGACTGTTCCGCCCCAGCGGCCATCAGTCCTGCGAGCACTGTGCCCTGCCCACTACCACTTGAGCTTAGCAACTCTTCGGGCTATTTCGGTTACCTTTTTTCTTCTGCGGATCTTCTCATTTCTGATTCGATTTCGCAGAGAAACCCCGAGCATAGCCCTCTCCATTGCTCTTTGAGTGACCTTTAGCCTTCTGATAAGGCCCACAGTGAGCGACCACGTCTCAGTCCCGTATGTTATCACTGGCAACACACACTAGTCAAAGACTTTTGTCTTGAGACACTGCGGTATATCGGACTAAAAGATATTTCGTAGTTTACCGAAGGCTGCCCAGCATAATTGGATTCGACGATTGACCTCTTTGCTGAAGTTGCTAGCCTACCTAGCTGGACCGTTTGTCCCAGGTAAATATAATCGTCCACAACTTCAAGGGCAGAGTCCCCAACCTTCAGAGGAGTGTGTACGACACGTGAGTTCGACATAACTTTCGTCTTCTCCATGTTCATTATAAGGCCCACTTGTTGAAAGACTGTTGAGGTCACCGAGCATTGTGCCGAGATCTTCCAGGGTCTCAGCCATGACCACTATATCGTCATCAAATCGAAGGTGAGTGGTGTATACGCCGTTGACGTTGATGCCGTGTCCTTTCCAGTCCAGAAGCTTGAAAACATCTTCCAGTGCAGCAGTGAACAGTTTCGGAGATATCTCCCTGTTTCACTTCTCGCTGCAACTGGATAGGTTTCGAGCTCTGGTTCTGAAGACGAACTGACATTGTGGCGCTTTCATACAAACACTTCAACACTTCGATGTACCGGTAGTCAATTTGGCACCGCCGCCGCCAGAGACTAGCACGGCCCATGTTTCAATCGAATCGAAGGCTTTTTCATAGTCCACAAACGCTAAGCAAAGAGGCTGGTTATACTCTTCGGTCTTCTGTATAACCTGGCACAGCGTATGTATGTGGTCCAGTGATGGGCAAAAAGTAATCAGATTAATGATTAAGGATTACGACTACAATTTGTAATCTTCAATCACGATTACAGATTACAGAAATTAATCAAAAATGTAATCATATCGGTGATTAATGATTATAAATCTGTATTCGTAATCTTGATTACTTTTATGATTGATTAATAAAACCAACAGTCGGAACGTTAAAAAATAAAAGAACTTTATTTTTGTATCAGTCTCATACACTGTGCTTTTAGGATAATTATTTTACGCAAAAAATCTGCTGCATGGTAATTTTTCTGGTACTCGTAACTTTCAAACTTAAAAAAATACTCGATCACGTACGATAAAAGAATTACGTCGTCTCGTATCGTCTCCTTGCGCTCGATTCGTTTGACTGATGCGCACTGAACAAAATGGCGCGTGTGCACTTGTCGACTATCGACAATGCGGACGCGGCGATTAGCTAGCCGGTGATCGTACAATACCCTGTCCTCCGCACCCTTACCGCGCGTCTTACGTAGTAGGTATAATTTATAGTACAATAAAGCCAACCACTCAATTTCTAGATGCATACCTACAAATTGTGATAATTAATGGCAAACTTCATTAATTCCTAAACCATAATTCATATAAACTTAGTTAAGAATAATCATGTAATTTAGATTACTAACTACTGTAATCAAGATTAAAGATTATATGTTTAATCTTGATTAAAAGTAATCACGACTACTTTAATCTGATTAAAAGTAATCATGATTACTTTCAATCAGATTATTAATCTGATTAAAAAAGTAGTTGATTACGCCCAACTCTGATGTGGTCTATGGTGCTAAAGCCTTTTTGGAAACCTCGATCGATCGTTGTTGATGCTAATTGAATTTGCTGATAACAACAGCACTTTAAAATTCACTTTTATTCTATTCTGTATCTTTTAAATTTAGACAAGTGACAGAAATATAATTATATTATAGATACGTTTAACACGAATAGTATTTAATGAGAATTAGTGAGATACCAGCCTTAAAGTATTACTTTGTAAGGTTTGTCATATGGAAAGTATTTAACCTAATATATATTAGCTCTTCAAAACTCTCATGACATCATGCGCCTCTATAGGATTAACTTCGCAAATCTACTTGTACAGACAGCCCAATTTTATTAAGCAAACTATGTACAATCTTTACAAGTGAAGATTAATATTGAGAGAGGAGGTATGTGTAATAAGTCAATGTCAAGTTCAATATAACGTAAGTGGAAAGAAAATATTATATTAGCGTTAATCTTTGTTCTGTTTTTAAATGAGTTCATGAATATATAGAGCTAACATTTTGTTAGAATTGGACCTGGACATTTCAAAATAATAACCTGATATCATTAATTGAATTAACATTCGCAAACACTAATACAATTTTGTATTAAACGGTTATAGAATGTTTCGTAAGCATTATGCTTAAATTTTGTTATACGGATCTAGACCCGTATAGGATCTAAATTTGTTTTTATCTCAGAAAGTGGTTGCTAGTATACTTCTGTGGGTTAAAAGGCAGGAAAAAATAGGTCGATTATTGTTCTTAGTTTAATTAGTGTCATTAATTTTTATTTGATTTATTTCAATCGTTCAATTAATTTAATTAATTGAAGAGAGTGAGTTCACATATCTGATAAAAGGGTCAATTTGAGTTCACCTTAATTAAATAACCATTATATTATTAAGAAACGTTTAATATAATTAATTGATGTTTAGTTAGTTTAGTTAGGTAGGTAGTTAGTTTTAAGAAAATATTGCTGGCTCTTGTTCCAAACCTGTAAGGTGTATTGAAATGTTTTTCGTAAAATTTATATTTTAATGTAAAATAAAATATGTCCAAGAGACAGTTTGGTAATGTTTAAAAAAAAACAAACAAATAGGGGAAAACGTCTTTTTCTTGTACTTTATTTAACTCAACATAATATGAACTTTAGTAGTCGTGTGATTACTGATTAATAACACTTTTTGAATGAATTAAAAATACCGACATTAATACACTAGTTTACAAGCTCTTGAGGTGCCATTTGCAAACTGATTTTTTTAAACGATGACGGTATTTACTAAAATTTGTTTATGATTTAGGGTAAGGCCACACAGCAGGTGCTTCGCTTGGAGCTACGCTAGGTGTCAGGCTAGGCGCCTAGATATATACTGGCCACACAGAACGCTGCGTACTTCGGGACAACAAATCATTTTGATTCTGCTTGTAGAGAAGTGTACACGATGGCTTTTTCAAAGATAACAGAGAATTCATATAGGCGCCTAGCGAAGCTCTTTGCTGTGTGGCCGCGGCCTTATGATCCGAACATGCTAGATGTAGTTTCATAGTATAATTTTTTGTCATTATTAAATTAAATTCAATGTTACCTACCGATGAGATTTAAAATATCTAATCCCTTAAATCCCTGCATTTTTGGTTTGACCAAAAATCTTTAAAAAAACACGTTTTTTTAGGATTTTCCTTTTTTTTATACTTACAATATTTCGGGACACCTTTCCAAATTCTGTAAAAGTATTTTATAATTATATTTTATAACGAGTTTATTTCAATATAATAGAAGTATAAAGAAAAAGTATTTATTTGAACGTAAATCGTTGTTGTGTTCTTTTAAATGTGTTCATGAATATAAAACTAAAACTTTGTTGGAATTGGACCATAGTAAATTTTATATAACTAATATATTTCGAATAACTACAACTAGATAAACAGTTGAAATATTTTAATTTCTTTGCGATGATAAGATCTGGTCTATTATCGCGTGAATCGAAGTGTACTTCAAAATAGTCTCGCCCAGTGTTGTAAGATGAAAGTCGATCGCAGACACTAACCACTATGTCTTTTCACATTGAGAAAAAGAGCTCACGAGGTAGAATATGAAATGAGTGCTTAGTCATCATCATCATCATCACCAGCCTATAAGCGTCCCACTGCTGGGCACAGGCCTCCCACATGATCAGTAGCACGTGGGGATATGGGGTCATAACCCACCACGCTGGCCCAATGCGGGTTGGTGGGTTTTAACGACTGCCATCTTACGACAACAACCGGGACCAACGGCTTAACGTGCCTTCCGAAGCACGGAGGAGCTCGAGATGTTTTTAATTGGTCACCCATCAGACGACCCGGCATTGCGAAAGTTGCTTAGCGGGCAAGACCGCAAGCCGAACGCGCTAGCCGCTGCGCCATTGAGCTCCTTAGTGAGTGCTTAGTGCGAGAGGCAAAAACTCCTCGTTTGTCACCAGAAGCCGCTGTTCTTGTCAAACAAATTCTCTTTGTCTGTAATGTAATGGAATGGCAAATAGAACTCCCACTAGGCGCTCGGTTACTACTACGTTATCCCGTGATGGTTTTAACAACTCCAACGTTTCCTCGCATTCGGATTAATGGCATACCTACTTAGTCACCCATAAACGCGTAGTATATGTCCATATACTTATTAGGTACATATATATGATAATGGAAACGCGAAAGTTCAAAAGTGTGTATAGTGTACTGTGAACGATTTCATAATAGAAAATTTCACGCTGATATGAGGTAAAAGGCTTCAGAGGTTAAAACTAATAATAATTAGAACTTAATGTATAACGCGTCATTTAAATACCATCTTAGCTAACTGCCGTACTACTCAGAGACGTCAATTAAGTTTTAATGACAATTTAGTCTCTTGCTGTCACTCTCTTATGTATAGTGCTAAATAGAGAAGGAAAGACATTTAACTGTCATTAAAACTTAATTGATATCTCTGAGTACGGCAGTAAGAGTGTAACACTAATTACAGCTCCTGCGTTCTTTGAACCGAAGTTAACTTCTACATGTAACCTACCACGGTATCTTTGTGGGTAGGTAGGTACACTAGAGAGGCCTAGAACTCAAAGACAACCATTTAAGTAGCTACTTAAGAATCTATAGTTGTAATAGATGTTACACTTGATTGGAAAAGTAATTCCCTTCCACGGTACTAAAAAGCCTAAGGCTGCCTATCGCATACGACGATACTTTTATAGAAGAGCTGATAGTTAAAATATTTGTCATGGATTTTGTGATCGAATTAAAGCACATTGTGATCGAAGATTAAATTCAATATTATATTTTGATACCGCTACTCTCCAGCCGAAATTTATGACGACATATTTTGTGACCGATTTTGAGACCGACTCGAAGGCAGCTGAAAGTTACGGCCGTCACTATAGCCTGCCAATGGTTATAATGAGTGGTACCTACGCGTTATAGACTTGCAGAGGTAATAGTGTTTGATTAGGTATATTAAGTACTTCGTTTAAATTATCTATGTACCTAATACTGTTGAATTCTTGATAGAAAATTTGTCGCATCGAAGTGACTAGGGTAATGGCAGTGTTCGACACTTTAAGCCCAGTGTACGACACAGCTTTAAAAAAAAAAAACGCCAAAAACTAACAGATTTTCTTTGAAATATTACGGGACGACAGCAAGGAATCAGGTGTTCTGTATTCAAATGATTAAAGGACAAAAATGTCGATCACTGGTCCCTGTCGAATACTAGTGCCACTACACTGTTTTACTATATATATATATATAAGAAATGTGTATCATGATAAAAAAAACATACAGTAGTCGCATATGATGTGTAACATTTGACATCTCACCTTTTTTTTTTTTTTTTTAATCTTAATTAATGGCTTCGCGTTTAGCATTTAGCCAATTTCAAGTATTTTTTATTATTAGTAATACATAAATAAACAATATTTCTTTTCTGTATGATGATGATGAAT
The DNA here is from genome assembly GCA_963082485.1 of Eudonia mercurella. Taxonomy (NCBI): domain Eukaryota; kingdom Metazoa; phylum Arthropoda; class Insecta; order Lepidoptera; family Crambidae; genus Eudonia; species Eudonia mercurella. The sequence goes on from OY720022.1 coordinate 25,958,634, forward strand.
GATAATAGAAATGAGAAGTGAGAAATGATATACCCCCAACCCCTCGAGTATCTCAGTAAAGATGTGGGGCTTTACTAAGTCCTCGGGCGGACGTCTTGAGAGAATTTGAAAAGTGACGTTGCACTGTTTTGTTTTATTTGCCAACACTCGTGCACACTCACGAACACTTAACGGTTAATAATCCACCATTATTTCACATTAATATTCGATATAACACAAATTTTCGAAAATAAAACAAAACCGCAGACATGACTCTTCACTTTCCCGCCAAGAAGTCCCATCTCACCTTTTGAAATCAATATTACAATAGAAAATAGATTAAAAAATTAACAATTACGTATATATTTTTTTTTTAAATCATAAAGAGAATGCAGTAAACACTCATTAGAAGACATTTGAAATATCAAAATGATGGATGACACAATATGTCACTTAATAGTATATTATGCAACTAGTGAATAAAAGACGGATTTAATGCGAGGGCCATAGATGAATCACAAGCAAGTAAAGGATTCTAACGAGTGAATCACGACCGTAGGGAGTGGTTCACGATGATTGAATCACGAGCGTAGCGAGTGATTCAAGTCTTAGAATCCTGAGCGAAGCGAGTGATTCATGGCCTTCGATATAAATCCGTCCTTTATTCAAGAGTTACATACTATACTTTATACCATGACTACGAGAAAAAGAAAGATTTAAGCGAAAATAGACATTTAATGAAGAAAAAAGAAGAATTAATAATATTTTCATGGCTCTGGATACTAATGACAGCAAAGAAAAACACAAAACTGTTCTAAACTCAAGCAAGGAGTTTGTATGTCGAACAGTTTTTGCATGTTATCGAGTATATTTTGCGCAAGGAGGTTATGCATATAGTATTGAGATGAAGGTCGAGTATATTGGTGTGTTCTAAATTCAAACACCGAAACAGTGATTAAAAGGGCTTTTTATTCACTGTTTTCAGTGAATAAAATACGCTTTTTAGAGTGGGAATGGTATAAAATAATATGTGTCTGGTTTTTATTTAGTATCGATTTTAAATGCGCGCTTCCGACTCCGTATATTTTTTTCAAATCATAAAGAGAATGCAGTAAATACTCATTAGAAGACATGTCACACTGACACATCCTATCTGCCGCGCAATTTATTTATGAGTAAAGAGCATGTGGAATTTATTGTTGGACTTCTTGGCGGGAAAGTCAAGAGTCATGTCTGCGGTTTTGTTTTATTTTTGAAAATTTGTGTTATATCTAATATTAATGTGAAATAATGGTGGATTATTAAACGTTAAGTGTTCGTGAGTGTGCATGAGTGTTGGCAAATGAAACAAAACAGTGCAACGTCACTTTTCAAACTCTTTCAAGAAGTCCGCCCGAGGACTTAGTAAAGCCCCACATCTTTACTGAAATACTCGAGGGGTTGGGGGGCATATCATTTCTCACTTCTCATTTCTATTATCATTCATCATCATCATACAGAAAAGGAATATTGTTTATTTATGTATAGTTGTTAGAAAAATTACTTTGACACTGGCTAAATGGAACGAAGCCATCAACAAAAGGAAAAAAAAAGAGCATGTGAAAAGTTTCGAGAAAATAGATCGTTGGACTTCTTGGCGGGAAAGTGAAGAGTCATTTCTGCGGTTTTGTTTTATTTTCTAAAATTTGTGTTATGTCGAATATTAATGTGAAATAATGGTGGATTATTAACCGTTAAGTGTTCGTGAGTGTGCATGAGTGTTGGCAAATGAAACAAAACAGTGCAACGTCACTTTTCAAATTCTCTCAAGAAGTCCGCCCGAGAACTCAGTAAAACCCCACATCTTTACTGAGAAACTCGAGGGGTTGGGTGGTATATCATTTCTCACTTCTCATTTCTATTATCATTCATCATCATCATACAGAAAAGAAATATTGTTTATTTATTTATTACTTGTTAGAAAAATTACTTTGACACTGGCTAAATGTGCTAATCGCACGAAGCCATCAACAAAATGAAAAAAAAAAAAAAAAAAAAAAATAGATCGTAATGTCAGCACCTCAAATATCATAATCACAAACACAGTACCTAAGTTGTACAATGCGTTCATAAATATTACTACCTACAACGGATTACATTGGGCTTAAAGTGTCGATCACTGGTGGCTGTTACGGATCACACTGTTACGTACGTCCGTCCCTTTTCTACGAAATCACTCCCATAATTTGTATATATAGAGGGCAAGCGGAAAGATGTTACACATCAAAAATATAAAGGGTATTTATTCTTCCTACCGACATTGGATTTGTCCTGGTTTTAGCCTCTGAAGCGTAATTAGTATTACCTTCTAGCCTAAGTTATCAACATCTTACTTCAACAATAATTGTACAATATGTTAATTAAGTATTTAAAAAAGGTATATAAACATTGGAATGTGTTACGTTATCTTCTTGTGTCCTGAAAATTTTATACAATAAAGAGTTAGTAAATAAATTATATTGTTTATTATTTATCTGTGTTGCGAATGTAAACTAATGATGATATGGTATGGTAAATTTGTAGAAATTCCTTTTGTTGGAAACGAATAAGATCGCTGGTATGAAAAAGTGTAGACTGTATTTATTTTTTATTTATTTTAGGAGGAATTTATAAAAAGGATTTATTAGTCAAGCATGATAAAAAATCTGACCAAATATAGAAAGATCTACACGCGAATTATACTATAAATGCCACGAACCTTTATTCCCGTTCTGTAGTCTCTGCGGCTGGAGATATTAAGCTGATGATGGTGCTACGTGGCTGACGACATCACCGATAAATGTCCAGTCTACTAAATTGGAGCAGCTATTCGTCCAAAAATAATCACAGTATATTGATGAACACAAGCACAAATGAATAGGAGCGACTGTAATGTCGCTAAATCGAAAATTAAACTGATCACGAAATGACGCACGTTCAATCGTAGTTGACGAATGAACATTGTACATAAAAATCTTATAATCCAATATTTTTATTTGTATTAATTTAATGTTCTGACCAAATACTTCTTCTTAAAGAAGACAAATTTACTTACTAATTTTTATTATTTTTATTACGTTTGATTATTATTATTATTTTTATTGGTTTCGTGTAACATCTGTAAATAAGTTTGCATTTGGAATGATCAATTATTATATAAAATGTTTACTCATCAGATTTCATGTTATTCTTATTAATGTTAATGAATAAATAAATAAATAAATTAATAAATACATCGTCCTTGCAGGGCGAAAAATAGGTACACAAGAGTGGGTGTAATTTGCAATTTAAATGATAAATGAAAAAAGGGATCACTTTAAAATATTTATTTAACGAATCGTAATAATTAGATACAAAGTAAAATTATTATTGTACATATAAAAAATATAACAAAAAAGTCAGGTTTAAAAATTTCAGATAATGCCTGAAATGCATAGTGCATAACGCACTTTAAAGTGATGTCAGTTTTACAAATGGCTTAGGTACCTACTCATTTTGTGACACTATGATGTGAACATTATTATGTATTGTTGATCTCGTTGTATTAAATTAAAATTATTATGTAAAATGTTTTATGTAAAGGTACCCCTTATTGATATTGTCGATATACTTATCACAGTAACAATTCCGCAGTAGTAACATTGGATATTTGAAAATATAAATGTTTAGTAGGCAGTGGTTGATTGGCCAAAGAAATCATAATGAATATAGGTACTAACTAAAATAATTTTATTTACAAGAGCACAACGACGTTGTTGTGTGTTATATTTAACGTATAACAAAATAACACGACATGTTTACTTTAAAAGGCAGCAAAATTTACTTTAAACTGTAAGAGTTAAGGTTCAATTAGAAACGTGGTTAACTCTTTCTATGTACTGTTTTGAAATTGTGGTCTGCTAACTATAATTGCTTGCGTTTAAAAATGCACAAATATGTGAGCAGAAAGTTTACTAAACCTTTCCTTTCGCGTAACCCTATATCCCGTTGAAATTAAGAGTTTTGGTGCTCATAAAACAATTTGCACCTGTTTGTATTAAAATGACTACCTATATTATTTTTTATCAGTGTTCCTTACGAAGCTCTAAACTCAGTAGCGTAACTAAACATCGCACTACCTATACAATACTGTAATAACTCAAATATACTGAAATTTAAAATTAAACCGTACTGTTAATGCAATACGGTAAAATCTCAAATACGAGTATCAGTATATTCTGAGTTATAACTGTATTGTATTGTTAGTGCGATATTTAGATGTCACACCATGCAGAAGGGGCTGATTCGATCTGCATTCGCACTTACGAAATAATGGCGGTGTCGTAACAAAGTAAGAAGAGTTACTTATATTTATAATTTACGACACAATTTTATGACATCGATTATTTATACTCAACAAGCGAATCCAAAAGTCAAGGAACATTTATAATACATCTATCCGCCTTATTGTTACTCTATAAATCATAAAAAGCAACAGCAGTACACATAATTTTGGCATCAAATCCTATTCACTTAATTAAAGTATGATATACAACAATAAATACAATAATATCTCATCTCCTTACATACCGTGTTTTATGTAATTTGTTAATACTTTCGGTTCAAAACTAGATTAAATTAAATGAAAATACTTAGTAGAAATAATAATTATTCAGATATAAATTAAATTATATCTGAATAATTATTACTAAATTTCGAATTAGTTTTAGATCAGAGTTTGTAGTTGGTCAAAGTTTATAGGAATAGTGTGTTTTTATCGAGAAGCTTATTTTAAACAGAGAGTATTATTTAAAAAACCTGCAGCCCTTTGCAAAATATATTTTTTATTTACACAAGCAGATATAACAGGTACATATACAACAGATATAATAGCAAATTTAATATAACCAATTATGTCGTCAAATTGTCAATTTTATATAATAATTTTGTGTAGGTGTTTGTCGCTTATTCCACAATATTATATTAATTTTGCATTAATTTTTACTATATCACAAAGGACTGCATTTTTGTTACAATAAGTTGATACGTATAAAATTAAAGTTAGCAGTTAAAAAACTTATATTAAATACCGTACAATTCCAACTCAATTACATCTTTGGTTTAATACCTAGTAAGGGTTGGTGATTACTGCGAACACATTTTTATGTAATCGTCGACTCCTTTCAGCTTAATCTACTTCTTAACCTATTGCATCGTTTTGAACACTCGAGTCTAGGGTAATGGTAACCATTGTGACAGAAATTTTGAAGTGAGTGTAAAAATCAGGGTAACGGATTTAGTATCTCAACAGGAACACAGCGTACCAATAAAACAAATTTCGGACTGCATTATTTATGACACTGAAGACGTATTCCGCACAGATCCGGGCGGTTACCGCACTGAAAGTTTTACAATTGGTCCTTCGAGCCGGATTTTTCAGCTTGCGTTTGTCACTTGTTTTTTGAGAGATATCAGCGCACTGCTACGCCGTTGATGGTGACTACGGCGTTGGGGCCGGTCGGCTCGGGCTCGTAGGCCGAGTCGGTGTCGCTCCGGCGGCCGTACGCGACGTTGTCGGCTATCCGCTCGCTGTACGGCGAGTCGTACACGTTGTCGGTGACGTGGTCGTAGATGTGCCGGCCGTTGGTGTCGTGTAAGGTCGCGTAACTCATCACGGCCGCGTTCTGGTCCTCCTTTCGCTCGGCGCCTTCAATGTTCTCTGTGTTCTTTACTGGAGTGGCTTTACGTCTGTTTTAGATAAAATTAGGTTTCATTAATTTTTTTTTTTAATATCATATTAATAATAACTCTATCTGAAGAACTGAAGCTGGTAGAAACTTTCTATCAATCAGACCAGATCAAAGAATTTGTATGGCAAAATTGTAATGCGGCTTCAATGAGTACAAATTCTTATTTTCGTTAACCTGGTCTGATTATGGATAGAACTCGGAACTAGGTACTTACAGTCTCAAATAAATGACTCCAAGCAGCATGAGGAGGAACAACACCACTCCGCAGCCAACGCCGACACTCAGCGGCAACGTTCCGTTCTCCGCAGCCTCGTTCGTCGCCAGTTCGCAGGTCGGCTCGTCCCCCGACCACCTGCCGTCGTCCATACACTTCCTGAGGAACGGACCCACCCGCTGGAACTGCGGCAGGCAGTGGTACTCGATAGAGCTGCCGAAGAGTGTGGAGCCGTTCGATATGATGATGCGCCCGTTCTCGATCTGGCCGGGCGGTTTGCAGTCGATCGCTGTGAATGATAGTTTGAAATGTGAATACAGACAATATAATATAATAACATAGTAATAATAATATAACAATGTATATGCGGTCATCTAAGTCATTCAAACATATGAAAACTATCAAAATTCTTTACTGTGCATACGTCCGTAGCCACCTGGAGTACGCTAGTTCAATTTGGAACCCTCGCTATGATTCGTACATAAATAATATTGAAAAAATTCAGAAAAAATTTACACGTTATTTAAATTATAAATTCAGAATTCCTAAAATGTCTTATGAACAACGCTGCGCTGAGTTTCATTTTTTATCACTTTCTGTTAGACGGAATATTGCAGACGTTGTACTACTACTTAAGATAATCAGAAGTACACTAGATTGTCCTGATTTGCTGAGCAAAATTACTTTTAGAATACCTACACGGGCACCCCGAAACGATTCATACAAACCATTTAGCATCCCCTCCACTCACACCAACTATAGACAAAGCAGTTTTCTCGTAAGAGCTTGTATGTGTATTAATAATACTAATGCTAATATAGACGTATTTTTCGACAGCATCAATAGCATAAAAAAGGCGCTTACCGTTGTTGACGACTTGTCGACGATTCAAAATTAATGTTAATATGTCAAGTTTAGTTTTACTATTACTGTAAGGCCTGATTTTTCAATTCTCAGATAGGTTTTATCCGGCGAATGACATTGTCATTGTGACATATTTCATATGGAGAATCTGTCATTGTGTCAGAGTTATTCTACGGATGGGCTTTGGCTGACGATTGAAAAATCACTAGCCCTAAGTAGATATCTTAAATGTGGTAGCTTGTCAATAGCTTTTAGTTATAACTTTTGTTGTTATTTTTTTTACAATTGCAGCTGTTAGCTATCCTAAAATAAATAAATAAATAAATAAAATAAACAAGAAAGTGTTTTTCTATCTATCTATCTACAGACGGTGGAATGCAAAGAAACAATGGTAAAGTGAATTAATAATTTTTCAGGTAATATTTTTCATATATATATTTTTTTTCATTGTAGCTTTGAAGGGATTTGATTTTTTTTAATGTCTGCTATGTTTAGCTAGTGAAACAAACACACTACTCTACAATTTTTATAGTGTTAACGTAAATAGATGCTAAGAAAATTAAAAAAACGTTAGTATGAAAAATATAATTTTATATATCATTCATTCAATATAAGCCATCACAGGCGCTCATTGAAGTCAAAAGTATAAAATCCAAATAATAATGAAAAACAAAAAACAATGTTTAGATTAAACTACTAAATCTACCACTAGATCGGATTTTAGTTGCCTTCTTGTGCAGACAGGTCTTGTCTTCTTGTCTTACTGTAACAACGACTGCGACTGCGCAGCAGTAGAGCGCCTCACCGCCGATCCTTAACTATAAGGTGGTCACTATGCCACCGAGAGCGTAGTATGTTTGACTTACGTATGCAGACAGGCGGCGCCCCTTTCCACTGCCCCTTGGGTAGGCAGGTCTTAGTCTGGTTGCCTTTGAGGCTGTATCCCCTCTCGCAGCGGTAGTGCGCCTCCCCGCCGATGCTCAGCGTGGAGGTGGCTACGTGGAGGCCGATACTGCCCTTGATCTGCACAGCTGGATCAGGGCACGTGATTTCTGGAACAAAAAGATAAAGTTTATACGCTGATGAGTCGTAGTTGCTATGGCGACAGACTTGGATAAGATGATGAAAGAAAGAAGATGGGGTACAAGAAATGTGTATATCTTGAGTAGAATAATATGTGTCGATTCCGGGACACTCGGGTCTGCGATTGTTAGTTTAACCTCGCTGGAAATCGAACTCAAAGCCTCTAAGTCTAAGAACGGGAGACTTATCACAGAGACTGCTGAAAGTTTTTACTTGAAAGTACAGTTGCTTCACCTCAGCTGTCGATGCGAATGCCCTGGTAATAGACTCGATGCGTCTTTGTACGACTAACAGCAACATTGTGCCCACGCTAACGCAGATGGCTGCCTCCGAGCTCTTGATGCTGTTGACCTGGCACAGCTGTCTTCATCTCATTCCTACAGTTCATGAGAGAAGGCTGGAAAAGGAGTCCGGTACGTAGATATAAGAATTGATGATGAGTAGGGGCGCAGTTCCCTCACTAACACAAACCTCCAAGCTCCAGGTCCCGCTGTCCCCACATTCGTACAGTTCATAAGAAAAAGCGTTAACTAAGCTTAAGTATTAGAAACAGCATAGTGAATTGTTCCTCACCAACACAGACGGGAGCCTCCAAGCTCCAGGTGCCGTCGTCCTGGCACAGCCACTGCGAGACCCCGTTCAGCTGCCAATGATCCTCACACTCGCATAGATCATGAGAGGGACGGTAATAGGCTAGACTCACTTACTCATAACTAAAAGCATACTTTCCTCATCAACACATACAGGTGCATGCACGCCAGGCACGCCAGTGCAGGCACGCCATATGCCATCGTCCTGGTACATCTGCCATCCTCGCATTCGCGCAGTTTATAAGAAAGGACATGAACCCAGTAAAGCACGTTTATAAGCTAAAGATAATAGCATAGTGCATAGTTCCTCACCAACACAGACGGGAGCCTCGGAGCTCCAGGTGCCGTCATCCTGGCGCAGCCGGCGCGAAACCCCGATCAGCCGCCAGTGCTCCTCGCACTCGTACAATTCATTAGAAGTACGTATGTAAACTGAAGACGAGTAAGAGCATAGTTCCTTACCAACACAGACGGGCGACTCCGAGCTCCAGGTGCCGTCGTCTTGGCATAGCCGCCGCGAGACCCCGTTCAGCTGCCAGTGCTCCTCGCACTCGTACAGCGCTGCCGCGCCGTAGTACGTGGCGTTGGTGGCAAGAGTCACTTTGCCGTTGTCGATGCGACCTGGGTTGCCGCAGTCCACGTCTGTTGGCAGAAAGATGACGCATGCTTTACGTTAACTGTTTAGTTATTTATTTTTTATCTCATACAGTGAAGTCCTTAGTTGTGTTGTGATTCCTGATAAAGTGATGATCATATCAGCTCATTTTAAGTCCCCCTGCTGTCCCCACGGGCCATTAACCACCACGCGGGCCCGGTGCAGATTGATGTTTGTTAACGACTGCTAATGCAGCCGGGACCAACGGCTTTACGTGCCTTCCGAAGCACGGAGGAGCTCGACATGATGAATTTTTGGTCACCTCTCCGATGCCCGGCCTTGTCTCATATTTATGATGAGTATAGATTATTTGATTTAGAACCAAATAAAAACTTGACTCAGCTATTTTCCTTCGTAGGGTGGTCATATACGGGCAGCTTGAAGCCTTGATGCGACTGCTTCAAGCTGCGTCTGCATAAAGAACTACAGTCTTCTATTAACAAACATACATGGAACCTCTCAAGCAGTTGCGACTGCGACTCAAGCGGTCCGTGTTTTTTGATCATTTGCTATCGTCTCGAGCAGCCCGTGTATGACCGAAAGCGTAGGTAGGTATTAATGGTACTTACATGTGCATTTTGGTGTGACTCCACTCCACTGCCCGTTGTCCTCGCAAGTGGACAAGCTCTCGCCAACAACCTTGTATCCGCGCTCGCACCTGGCCAATCAAATAAAGACCTATTAGCATCCTACGAGATTTCAATAAGAGTTGAAAACATGACCATTTGCGTGTTTCCAAGCCGCACCTTATGGCATATCGGGTCAGATGCAATTCCTTTTTAGGCTATCGTGGTTCTATAGGTAGGTAGGTAGGTATATAGGTATATTGTTAAATCGTTATCGACTGGAGTGCTCTGGTTACCATAGAACAATGGAATTCTATTGTGTCTGGGCCTGAAAGCGCCTGTGTATTTATTGGCACTCAAAAATGTTTGTCTTTCTTTCTTTTCTCACCTGTATTTGACCAGAGCACCGATTCTGTACGTGCTGCCGGAGTTGGCGTTGACGGAGGTGCGGATCAACGTGCGGCCGTGCATGCGGTCGTTGCCAGTCACCGACACTATGCTGTTCTCGGTTACCACCGGATCGGGACAACGTATTTCTGTAAAAAAAATGTAACATATTTTAAATACGTTCTGACTGCCACAGTCGGGTATAATCGACGAGTACGCCAACGACGGTAATGATCAACAACAAAAGTCCGGTGATGCCGTCTGTCTTAGACTCTCTCTCAAAAACGATCAACAACTGATCTCCAATCTTCAGTATGAAGATGGCACTAAATGATGATGATGATGTGCTAAAATGTGGGAAGGTCAGCTGTGGAGAGCATCAGTGAGACGCTTATAGGCTGAGGATGATGAAACTACGATCTTAATAAAATGACGGTCGATCGCAATTAAATAGCTTAGTACCTGGATGACCGAGCTTTGCTCGTTATTTTTTTTAATAATGTTTTCTTAAAATGAAACCTAGCTAGATCGATTTATCGCCCCCAAAACCCTTTGCATACCTACTAAATTTCAAGAAAATCGTTGGAGCCGTTTCCGAGATTCAGAACTAGTGGCCGCCCGCAGTTTCATCCGCGTGGTTCCCGTTCCCGTGGGAATATCGGGAAAAAAGTGCTATGTGTTAATCCAGGTTATAAACTATCTGTATGCCGGATTTCATTCAAATCCATCCATCCGTTGCAGCGTGAAGAAGCAACAAATATACACACAAACTTTCGCATTTATAATATTAGTGTGATTGCTCGTTTAAAAGTCTTATTGCCGTACTCAGAGACGTCAAGTTTTAATGTCTTTCCTTCTCTATTAAGCACTATAAATAAGAAAATGACAGCAAGAGACTTAATTGTCATTAAAACTTAATTGACGTCTCTGAGTACGGCAGTTAGATAGATAAGTGTCTTACAGAAAAATCCCTTATTTATAAATAATTTTTTTTATAAATTTCCTACACTCACACCAATTATCTAGCCCAAGAGAAGCTTCGTTTAAACTCGTTAATTGGTTACTAGACAACGGATAAACATACTTAAAATACAAAAACACAATTGTTGAAAAAATTTCCACGAGCAGGATTTGAACCTGCACCTTTCTGACATTCCGGGTCAGGTGTTTTTCCAATTGAGTTATCGTGCTTCTAACCAGCCCGCCGAAATTATTCAACACTTTTTACTTTGAAAGCCAAAGGCGCCCATTCAATGTCAACAACTACCGTCACTAACATCCGATCATAATATTTTTACAAATGTTAAAGATCAGCTAAGAAGTAAGCAAGCTTTTCAACATTTGTGTTTTTGTAATTTGTAATTTGTTCACAACACATTTGTTTTGTGGTTTTAAATGCCGTAATAATTTTAAGTAATTATGTTATTATTCAATAATAAATAAAAAAAAAAAACTAAATTTGCGTTAAAAATTATTTGAACATTTTATACTTAAAATACTTAAACAGGTACATACTTATTATACATAGAAAACACCCAGACCCGAGACAATTGAGAAAAACAATAATTTCTAAATTGACCCGACCGGGGATCAAACCCGGGGGGACCTCAGAGATGGCGACACCATGAAAACCGGTGTGCAAACCACTCGACCAAGGAGGTCGTCAATTATAGACGTCACTAGGTATTTCTTTTTTATTTGTTTGTATTTAAAGCACTGCCACATCACACATATCAAATACAATGTTATATTTACAATCCCTACAATATAATAGAACATATAATGAACCTACATGTGTGTAACAGTTTTGACAAATCATCAATAGAAGACACGTAAAAGACAATTTTATGAAGAACTCTGTCAATGTCTTAGCCGAATTCGCCCCAGGGAGCAAATTTTCATTTGTATTGTTACTTTTCAAGTCACTAAAAGTATCCTCTACTATTTTCTGCACTGCACAGTAACTATTAACTAATCTGTGACTGCACCAAGATCATTACAAACTGCGACCTTTAATTCCTCTTTTTTCTTTTTTATTTCATTCTTCAATACGCTTGGTTCGCAACAATGATCAACTTCTCGTAAAATTCTTTTCCTCTCTTTATCAAACGTGATGATTGCATTGCAAATGTTACGAGAAATACACTGCCATAGTACTCTATGTTTCAATTAAATTAATTTTATGTTGAGTATAACGATGTCCATTTTTACGCATTAATATCAGACGACCTTTTTGACTATTATTAAGCTCAAAGTCGCAAGACATGGTTCCATAACACTTTTTTAAAAGGATAGAACTATATTAAATGCACTGAAGTCTTCCTGTTTTGCTTAACAACAATTTTTCCTTTAACTCTGCACATGTATGAATGTCGTGACAAATTATATTATCAAAATACCCTCATGTTGTACGATAAATTAATATTAAGTAAGCATAGTCTGTAGGTTTAATAACAAGAACCTTTTATTATTATAAGATTAATTTCATGATAATTGTAACAAATACTAAATTGTATGAAATAATTCTCTCTGTTATTCAATCATTATCTGTTTCATCGCATTGCGGACAGATGGCGCTAGAACCTCTCTCTGTAAATAGCAACCATAATCTGTTGCATCACATTGCGGACAGATGGCGCTAAAACAAACTATATTAAGGAAATGTTTCATCGCATTGTTGCGGACAGATGGCGCTAGAACAAACTATACTAAAGTGAGATGTGTTAAATTTAAAGTAGAAACTACGAAGAGTTACTACATAAAGTCAACTCTTAAATTATATATATATATATAATTTAAGAGTTGACTTTATGATAAGTTGACCAAATGCAAAGTTGACATTGTGAGAAGTGGACATTTCGAGAGGTTGACTTTTTGCGAAGTTGACATTCTAAGAAATTGACGTTATAAGAAATGTACATTTTTCGACCGGTTGACATTTTGAGAAGTCGACATTATGATCTGAAAGGTAGTAATGAACTGTTACTTCTTACTCTTAATGCACAATTTGATCTAACCATTACCAACACGCTTTTTAGACTGCCCGATATATATATATACCTAAGACTACATGGATGCATCCTCGTTCCAAGCATGTTATTACCGGACGAAGAGACATACCCCAGATGCACATTACCCGCGTAATGCGCGGCGCTAATTGCTGTACGGTTACTCTTGAAACACAATTGTATTAATAAATTTCCAATCACAAATCTAAAAAATGTCAAATGGCACTCTTAAAAGCGATAATAGCGCCACATTGGATTTAAATTGCGTGGAAATTGAGTGAACAAATTGTTATCGAGATGGGGCGTTCCGAAATTGCGAAACTTATCCCAATATCGATACATATTAATCGCATGGAATTGTTTTGAGATTGAGTTTGCGTTCAAGAGTAGCCTACCAGGGCGGACAACAGGCTTCTTGTATAAGCTTAAACTACGTCTACAGTTGCCCCGTAGATCTATCAAAGTTAAGCCGATATCTCTTAACTTAGATAGGTTGAGTGTTCCAGAGGTACGGGGACAGTATCAAAGTAATCTGGCCGATATACGCCGAGATCTATTAACACAGTGGCAAAATCTATCTCCCTCTGTTCTAAAACGTACATGATGTAAGTAGGTACACTATTTGAAAATGTTACACTACTCCAGAATAAAGTCGAAACCCATCTAGGGTTCCAACTTTAGTTGAAAAGTTGTTGTTTACACATACTACTTTTTGCTAACACATTGATCGTGTAAACATCACTACAAAGTATAAAACAAAGTCGCTTCCCGCTGTCCCAATGTATGTATGTATTGATCTTTAAAACTACGCAACGGATTTTGATGCGGTTTTTTTTAAATAGATAGAGTGATTCAAGGACCCGATAGATGGCGCTGCTATAGGGTTCTATAGGATACGGGTGTTCAATCAAGCGGACGAAGTCGCGAGCGGGCTGTTAGTATTTAATATTGCGATGCAAAATGCATAGAGCGTTTAGAGTTTAAAGCGTCAGGAAGCGAGGGTGAATCTGTTTGTGAAATGCAATTTTCTTTGCTTTTGTTACATCTGTTCGAGCAAACATAAATATTTTACTTTTAAACCGACTGGTAGGTAGGTGAATAGAGAAACTTTTTAGCGCGACTTGTCTGAACGATATATTTTCATATTGAAACTGTATGACCCTAAACTAGTATGCGAGAGATGCAAAAAGAGATCCCAAAAGACATATGACAAAGTCAGGTGTCTGAGTGTCTGTGTAGTGCGAATTTCATTCTCGATTCGATCACATTAAGCTTTCAAAGCTTAACGTATGGCTAAGCAAACCTTAGTGTGGCAAACGTGATCAAAAGTGATTGAAACTACACTCGGCACTGAATGAAAGATGACGTCGAAGATAGAGTGAAGTAAGGCAGGCTGACACTGCTACCAAGTAAGCCTTAGGGCTCTTTCAAATTAGGCGTTTCGTGTCGGACCGCTACCGTGCGTTTTCATATTAACACGAAACGCCTAATTTGAAAGAGCCCTTAAAGCCAAAGAGGGAGGTAAATTGTATGAGAATACCGAACTGTACCGTAATTATTATGTTTTCATCAATTGAGTGTATAACCACTTTTTAGGTAACTGAAATTCGTGTTGACATTGAATTCAAAATAGTTACTTTTAGATTTTATTTGAAGCGTCTGTAGCCTACCGGATAGATGCTAGCTTGGTAAGAAAAATCGTAGCTTAATATCTATAGCTCTGTTATACTAGACCTGCACAAACATATTAACTATCTAGATGAGTTAAAACGATTACATGATAATAGTGCATTAAAAAACTATATAAGTTAATGAAGACCGAGTAAAACCCCGCGAGTAACACTCTTATAATAATATAGACTTTGTACAAACGACGCCTCCACTGCGACAGCCCGTCAAGGCAGGTCCCCTCAAAATGTAGGTAAAAAATATCCCGTACCTTCGCATCTGGGTGAAGAGTCACTCCACTGGTACTCTTCGGTGCAGAACCGCCTCACCGGCCCTACAAGCCGGTAGTTGGTGGTGCAGGAGTACTGGATCACGCTGCCCAGGTGGGTGGTGCCGTTCAGCAGCTCCGCGGAGCCGTACGGCATGGGCGGTAGCTTGCCGCAGTCCACGTCTGAATTAGAAATGGATAAGGTGTAAAAAGTGCAATTCTATTGACATATAATTGCAATTTTAATACAATAATGGTGTTAGAATTTCAACCACACAATACTAAGCTTTTTTCGAACATTAATTAAATCGTAAAAAAAAATTAGAACTGCAAAGTTTTCTCAATGATAAACATTAAAAAAAATTATATACATACATTACGTTACTTCTTTTGTAATTAGTGTTAGTAAGTATTATTTATAAAATAACATTTTTTTTAATTTACATATGTGGCGTATGTCTCTAGAGTTTTTAAAATATTTTTAACCGACTTCATTTATATGATAAAGTAACACTTTTGCAGTCTCTGTCTGTAATCTGTGTAACCATGTTTTACAACTATAACATAATAACTGCAACGGAGAAAAAAGATTTTATATGATCCGTTACAAACAGGAGAGCTTTGAAACGGGCAGGTGACTAGTTTTTCATTGTAAATTCAGCGTTTCAGCTCTTACAAACGATTTGTCGAGAGCGACGCGTTGCACGTTAACCTATTTCGCAAAGTTGTAGTTCGCTGCCCCTTTGTTCGGATCAGAGTCACTTTTTGAGTGACTAGTTTTCAATTGGGATATAAACCTTTGTGATGCAGAATTCAATGAAAAATACAGTGTCAAATAGGCACAAAGCGTACCTGCCATCCAACGAGCAACGACCATTCAATGACGACAGGTATTCCATTTCTATTTTACGTGTACTAGCATTATTTGCAATTCCGGGCTCTAGAAAGTTTTTGATTTTAAGTTTTTAAATGTGTACTACCTGTATGTCACCATTTTTTTGTAAATTTCGCTAAAAAATAGACGTCTTGAATGGGTAGTACCTAGTGTAGTGAAATAAAAATAATAATTGAATAAAAACACTTCATTTCAGTGATACACGTATAATTTATTCACGTAAATAAAATTTATATTTTTATTATAAATCCGCATAAAAAAAATATAACAATTAATTAAGTATGACACGCAACACAATAAATTTAATAAGAATCGCACAAGAGAATAAAATAACACGAAATAAAAAAGATTTTATAAAAAATGGTTACCTGTATCTCTTGGTTATTATACCGATGCGCAAACAAATAAAATTAGAGAATATTACTGCACGGATATTACTTTCGGCAAGGGTTGGTGGATTAGATGGCCATGAAGTGAATAATGGAGAAAAGAACACACGTGCGATAACTTGCAGAGCCCGACAAAGGGGTTTTAGAGTTTAGAAATTTCACTGGTAATTAAATAAATTACCGTTAAGATGATGTAAAAAATGGATGGACGATTCAAAAGCATTTTTCTTAAGTTTGTTTGAATAAAAAAAATTACTTTGACTTTGACTTTTATGGCACTTGTCTAGGCCACACATGATGATGATGATGATGATGATGATGATGATGATGATGATGATGGTGTCACTTGTCTAGGCAACAAAATAAGGAGACCCCAGAAGGTATGCTTAAGCTTACCGCCTCGAGCAACGCACACATAGACGACCTCTGACACGGGATCTCGCAACACCTGCGGCAACTACTTTCGGCAGTCTCCTTATTGTGTGTCTAGGCCCTCTGCTATACTTAGCTTACTTAATAGCGAGCAGAGAAGCAGAAGTTATTATCAGAGATTTGAACTTTAAATGTAGGTATGTCTAGATTTGGATATACCGCAGAACGGCCATGCTGAACTATTTCAGCGAGTTGAAGTAGTAATATTATAGCTTTTTGAAAACCTTTTTTTTATATGAAATTTACTTTATGAATATAGGTAGTTACTGTCAAAAAAGGAGAAAGCAGATTAGGGTCGATAAAACAAAGAAAGATAAAGATACTTTAATATTTTTTTTAGTATTAATTCTTATAATTATTATTGCCTTTATCAATATCTGTCCAATATCTCATAATAGCAGTAAATATTAAACAAATTCAAATCCAAATCTCACCAGGGTCTGGGATATCATTAAAGGATTACCTTAATTCCAAAAACAACAAAATCCTTAAATCCACTGCATCAAACCGCTCCGCGCCAAAACTGCGAACGCCCTATTTCCGAGAAAACCTGTAGTCCTGCATTTAGTGCTTTGTATCACAATTTACAACAAGGGCAAACCTGCCCCCGCTTCTGCTACACTTTTGACGTATTTAACTAATGTACACACGCCTTAACATCAGACTGTCAAATTTCAAACTTTGAACTTTATGTCTAAGGCACATGGTTGAAAATGTATTGTAAAATTAGACAGTTTTGGATAGGTTTTTTTTTTTTTCCTTTAGTTGATGGCTTCGTGCGATTAGCACATTTAGTCAATGTCAAAGTAATTTTTCTTACAAGTAATACATAAATAAACAATATCTCCTTCCTGTCCTGTATGATGATGATGAATGATAATAGAAATGAGAAGTTAGAAATGATATACCCCCAACCTCTCGAGTATCTCAGTAAAGATGTGGGGCTCTACTAAGTCCTCGGACGAACTTCTTGAGAGAATTTGAAAAGACCCATTGCACTGTTTTGTTTCATTTGCCAACACTCATGCACACTCACGAACACTTAACGGTTAATAATCCTCCATTAGCTCACATTAATATCCGACATAACACAAATTTTAGAAAATAAAACAATACCGCAGACATGACTCTTCACTTTCCCGCCAAGAAGTCCGCGTCTGTACCTATTTAACTACATTCAAAAGCAATAATTAGCACACGGGCGACACGTACCTACAGTTCAAAATGAACTTGCATTCACAATAACTTTTGGAAGCTCAGCGGACCAGCCAGCGGTTGGATACCGCATAGAACTAACACTGACACATTCGAGGAAATTTTATGAAATTTGCGTACGGTGTAATAAATAACTGTGACTGTGACTGTGACCTTGGTTCACTCAAAGGACAGCAAAACTGCGAGAATCTGGTGGAAACTCATTTCAATTTAAACGAGCACGTATTCAGGTCTATTGCTGGACCGTATGTGTGTACCCTTTCGTGAAGCACTATTAAAATGCACGTTGCGTTCACCTTTGTGCGCCCTGTATTCTGAACGTTGTCAATGTGGAACCCACAAGTCAAATGTTGAAGCAGAATTTACATTTTTATTTTACTCGTTACAAGTGAGCACTTGCCTTTCATTTCACTGATGTTAAGTGATGATAAGACTGAAGGTGGTAGTGATGGTGGACCGAAGCGCACTTCACCCAGAATCCTAAACTACTGAGACACTGGCCATGTTATCTCTAGCTGCCGGAATACAACAATGCTACTAACACTGATGTTAGGACGACATACTTAGCCAGAATATAATTCTGCCTAGAATTCAACTAGATATGGTGATGGTGACCGGGTGGTTCGTATCTTTAGCTGTAACCATGGACTAATAGATTGTTAGTCCGAGGTTTTCCCATTGAGCTCTTTCGAAAAGGGTATAAAGAGGTTTTTCTCAGGTCGGCGATACAAAAGCAACACCTCCGGTGTTCCTGATGTCCATGGGTGGCGGTGACCGCTCACCATCAGGCGGTCTGCCTGAGACCTTTAAGTTAAACAAAAGTAAACTGTTAAAGTAGGACTTACATTCGCACTTGGGTGATTCCCCAGACCACTCCCCGTCGGAGGTGCAGACGAGGCTCTGTTCTCCAACGAGCCGGTGCCCGCGCTCGCAGTGGAAGTCGATGCTGGAGTGGACGTTGTAGTCGTAAGCCTCCATGTACCCACCGGCTGGCACTTCAGGGTTCGGGCATGATATCACTGCAAGAGAAAGGAAATCATCAATAGCTCATTTTATGTCCTCACTGCTGGGGCACGAGCCTTCCCTATGGATGGATAGGGAGAACGGGCCGTTAACCACCACGCGGGCCAAGTGCGGATTGGTGGTTTTAACGACTGCTAATGCAGCCGGGACCAACGGCTTTACGTGCCTTCCGAAGCACGGAGGAGCTCGAGATGATACATTTTTGGTCACCCATCAAATGACCGGCCTTTGCGAAAGTTGCTTAACCTCAGCACTCGCAGACCGGGCGCGTTAACCACTGCGCCATCGAGCTCCTCGAAAGAGAAAGGAAAACACCTTACATATTATCAAGTCAATCGAAAGCCAATTACTGTAGGCCACCTATTTATCTTTACATCGTAAACAGGTTTATAGGTGGCGACAAACTTGGGTTTTCCTCAAACTAAAACTCTGGAGGTTTTCAGGGCTCGGAATCACGTGGAGGTATCGTACGTCGTAGACGAAAACCCGAAATCACTTCTACATAGTCATAGGACTTTGGCTCTGACTGACCATGTCGCGGAAAGATACTATCGTGATTATTCGTGATTCGTGATACGACCATGTAAACAAAATAAGGATAAATAAAGTATGTATATTTGTGCTCGGTTCCAATAAAACCCTACGTCCATCTTTTGCATAAAACACTAGCGATAAAATCTTATCAATCACTAGGATTTTATAACAATACTATTTCAGAAAGAGAAATGAGGTTTTACTCACTATTAAAGTATCTCGATACACAAATCCAATCCGCGTCGGAAAGTATTCGAATACGCTATGTTCTTATGAACTGGAAAGTAGTTTGCGAGTGGAAAATTCAAAACATTGTTTCATTCTTGGAGATTCCCACTCAGTGGAAAACATTGCATATCCAATATATGAAACTGCGCTGAAAGTTTTGTAAAAAAAGGTTTGAACTTGTAACATGGAATTTCTCTGCGAGGGCTTTTATGTTAATAAAAAGACTAAAAAGTTCTGTATACGCGGATGTTAGGTGCTCTTTTTAATAAAAGATATATGTATTTACTTATGCAGGAAATTTGAGACGGACGGGTAGCTTGAACCAATTAGCCTAATTAAAACCTTTCATTCAGTTGCTCTGCTTTCGGCAGTGAGCTCATGAGTAAAATAATTGAAATGCAAATATTATTTCGAGAATTTTTTCATTGCTTAGTTATTAGATGGAGGGCATCGTGAGCTTTTTCTTACATTTTTTGTTTGTACTTTCTTTGCATTTGCCAAACATGACGCCATATTGTTAAATACTAGTAGGTACATATTAACTGAATGGGTTGGATGAGGACTTGAATATTTTATATTGTTCATTTGGCTAACATAAATCAAAGCATTATTAGAACAAGTTTCGACAATATTTAATACTGACTGATGATTCTCCAATCAGTCTGAATTTGAATGGCATTGAAGTAAGTAGTGCCTCCTGGTGATACTAGGGTAAAATTACCACATATACAAATTGTCGTTCTCGTTAACTTGAACGAATGATTATTTACATACTAGCGGCCGCCCGCAGTTTCACCCGCGCCGCGTGGTTCCCGTCCCCATGGAAATATCGGGACAAAAAGTATCCTATGTGTTAATCCAGGTTATAAACTATCTGTATGCCGAATTTCATCCAAATCCATCAATCCATTGCAGCGTGTAGAAGCAACAAATATACACACATACACACAAACTTTCGCATTTATAATATTAGTCTGATAATTTTACGCAAATATTGTTTTGAACAAATTACAATTTGAAAAATCGGCCAAGTGCGTGTCGGGCCACGCGCAGTGTAGGGTTTCGTAGCCCATCTCAATAAAGCGTATATTTTTAAATGGCATATACTTAAATGTAGATATATACTTCCGATACCGGTTTCACATACCTGACAGACAACTTTATTTAAGTAGTTCCCAATGAGGAATTTGTACTGCACCAAGTATATTTTATAAGTTTGTTGACTGTTACTCGTAAAGTTTTAAAGCGTACTTAGCTGTGATAGTTTTCCTTTTAACTTCATCATATATACAACTACTGTGTTCAATTTTTTCACGGATCCAAAATCAACCATTTGGCTGGCATGTGGGGGGACACTTGACTCTAACAAAATTTTGCACTTTGAAGCTTAATAGTTCACAAACGGATGCCTCAATCAAAAAACTGCTTAAACAAACCCGCAATATTTTTGAAATTGCTATCTAACGACACCCTACACTATGGGGTAGACAAGAAAAAAAAATTACATCACCACTTGACGTGTAGGGGAGGTGACCTAAAAAAAAATGTTTTTCAATATTTTACTTCATTACTTTGTCGGCGTGATTAATATGTATATCCATGTCAAATTACAGCTTTCTAGTACTAAGAGTCTATAAGCTAGGCTGGGGACAGACAGACAGATAGACAGACAGACGGACATGGCGAAACTATAAGGGTTTATTTTTGATTACGAAACCCTAAAAAGACAGTGTTGAAAAAACTCCACGAGCGGGATTCGAACCCCATGGCATGCCGGGTCAGGTGCACTACCAACTATGCTATCGTGGCTCAATCCAACTCGCTGAACGAATGGTCAATAAAACTCTCACTGTATAGGCATCCTGGTGTTGCAAACGTTCTAGGGCTGTGGTAACCGCTTACCATCATGGCGCTAGCGGGCAGTATGCTTGATTGCTTCCTTGATCAATGTATAAAAAATTAATGTATTGGCTTAAAAACCTTATTGGTATCATCATCATCATCATCATCATCATCCCTATTTACCACCATTTGGGCTCAGTGCGGATTTATGATTGTTAGAAAGACTACACCAACGGGTTTACGTGCCTTCCGGAGCACTTAAACATTTTGGTCATCCATCCCATAACCGGCCTTTACAAACTTCTATTGAGCTGTCTATCTATCTAACTGAGCTCCTTCTATACTAATATTACAAAGAGGAAACCTTTGTATGTATTTTTGTATGTATGTATGTTTGCAACGAATAAACTCAAAAACTACTGGACCGATTTAAAAAATTCTTTCACCATTAGAATGCTACATTAGCGCTGAGTAACATAGGCTATATTTAAAAAAATATATTAAATAAAATATGTACTAAAAACGACAATTTAATTTTCCAGTACAAAATGATTTGTTTGTTTTGTTGTCATGGAAACCATCAATGATGGCAACACATAGTCCATGATGGAAACTGTCAAAGCGGTACGAAGTCCGCCGGGTCAGCTAGTAAGTGTATGAAAAGAAAAAGACTTACGTTCACAAGACGGTATATCGTTCGACCATTTTCCATCCCGGTTGCAGACCAGAGTATCGTCTCCGGATAGCCAGTAGTCCGGCTCGCAGTTGAACTGGGCCAGGGAGCCAAAGGTGGTAGTGCCGTTGGGCAGTCGGAAGGAGCCCTTGTGAACCTGTGCGGGAGTGCCGCAGTCCACGTACTTGCAGGAGGGGGGCGTTCCGGCCCACACGCCGCCGAGGGTGCAGTTCACAGCCTGTCAACAAGGAGTTGTTGTTTAAGTTATGTCATTTGAATTAGATTATATTACTTATGTATTATTATTATATTACTCAGTTTAGATTCGCACGCAAAATCTAGCTCTGTTGTGGGTAGTTTGTAGTATTTACATTGTTTGGTTGTGTAACTGCATCTGTTTTCACTTTTTATATAAATGTGAGAGTAAGGCAATGAGTGCCAGTGTGCGAACAAACCAATATTGGTTTTTGTCACACTGCTCAAAGTATTGATTATTTTTAAGTTCATTTGTAATATACAGGTCCACTTTTTTATTACCATACAAACCTTCTGAGATGACTCCCGTGATACAAACGAACAACTTTTACTATTGGACCAACTTCCTAGCTCGAAAAAAAAAATCTGCTGTTCCATACAAAACATCAATATTTATTTGATCAAAATGTATGGAACAGCTGATTTTTTTTTTCGAGTTAGAGAGTTGGTTTATTAGAAATAGTTGTTCGTTTGTATCACGAGAGTCATCTCAGAAGGTTTGGATGGTGATAAAAAAGTGGACCTGTATAATAATAGTGACATTTATACTTAAGTGCTATTTGTAGACTAAACTAAAAAAAATATATTTTGAATTTGAATAAGCTACATATACCCACATACGCCATGCTATAACTATGCTTGTGCAAAAGCACATTGTATCAATGTTAAAGGCTTTTTTTAATTAAATACAGTGAAAAAATTAAATGCCTACCTGACCCAGCCAGGAATCGAATCTGGGTATTCCGCAATCCGGGCGGCTATACTGACCATTATGCTATATACCGGGAAGGCTGACGACGGAAACTTTTTATATAACCCATACATAAGTGAAGCGCATTTCACAGTTGTCAGCGCCTTAAAGTTTCACTCCTCGTAAGATAAATAAAAAAGCCTTCAGCAGACTTCTTTATCAGATAGTTCGTTCTTGGGTAAATTCTGCTCCTTTTAAAATAAACATCAAGAAAAGATTGTTGAAATGCCTTTATCCCTTTTGTGTGTATACCTATTCATTACACATCATTATCTCAAGAAATTATAAGTTTGACATCTCCACTGCTTTTTCTTGGTATATTAACCTCTAATGTTGTGTTTGTTTTTTTTGTTTTTTAGGTTTGCGAAATCATGGCTAAGTTTTATAACAGGGATTAACTCAAACTAGTTTACACAGCAAGTGTTTACTACTTTCCGCGTGCCAGCGTCGCCGTCTTGTAAGAATGTTAAATCTTTTAAATTGACGTTTGGAACTTTTAAACTAACTGTAGACTTCTTGTCTTGGCGGGAAAGTGAAGAGAAACGCTTGCGGTTTTGTGTTAATTTTTAAAATTTGTGTTTTAAATTAAATATTAATGTGAAATAATGATGGATTATTAACCGTTGAGTGTTCGTGAGTAATTAAACAAAACAGTGCAATGTCACTTTTTAAATTATCTCAAAAACTTCGCGTGATGTCTCAATAAAGACCCACCACACTAACTCTCAAGGGTTTGGGGGAATATCATTTATACAAGTAACTACTCATTTCTATTATCATTCATAATCGTCTATTACCAAAGTATAATCTTTGTTTATATAAAGAACGCACTTGGGTGCCTGGGCGCTCCATACCCCTTTATCACCGCACTGCCGTTGCGACTCCTCTCCCCCTACCAGGGTGTAGTTCTTACGGCAGGTGTATACCTTCTGTGTACCAGGGTCACGTCATCATCTTGTATCGGCGTGACAACTCCTTAATTTATGTTCGGAAGTTCAAAGTTGCTAGCACTAAGGTACCGGTGGACCAAAGAGTATGAACCCGTTCTGGCAAGTGTAGGTAGCCAGGGAGCCCGCTGTGTGACCGTTGATCTTCACCGTAGCACCTGACACTGGTGGCGGTTCTAGGCACCAGTCGAACAGGCACTTGGGTGCTTGGCCACTCCACACCCCTTCATCGCCGCACCGCATCTGTGCCTCTCCGACCAGAGTGTACGTAGCTCTCACAGAAGTGTACTTTACTTACTACCTGGCGGTGGTTCTGGGCACCAGTCGAACAAGCACTTGGGTGCCTGGCCTCTCCACATTCCTTCGTCGTCGCACTGCATCTGTACCCCTCCTACCAAGGTGAATGTAGTTCTTAAAAAGTGTATGTGTAAGAGACTCTTACCGGTGGTCCAAAGAGTATGAACCCGTTCTGGCAAGTGTAGGTAGCCAGGGAGCCCGCTGTGTGACCGTTGATCTCCACCGTAGCACCAGACACCGGCGGCGGTTCCGGGCACCAGTCGAACAGGCATTTGGGTGCCTGGCCGCTCCATACCCCTTCGTCACCACACTGCCGCTGCGCTTCTCCCACCAGGGTGTAGTTCTCTCGGCAGGTGTACACTGCCTTCGCGCCGTGGGTCGTCCTACCGTCTACCAGAGTCACGTCGCCATCTTGTATGGGCGTGAGACCTCCGCAGTTGACGTCTGGAAGTTTTAAAGGTAGTTAACTTTTGAATTGAAGTTTATTGTTAATGTTTGCGACGAATCTGTATATTAGATAATATTTCGAAATATATACTTTTTATTGAATTAGTTTTTTTTATTAAATATTATTAGTCATATTGTCATTTATCTGAAAAAAAATGAATTTTATAATATTTTTATTTTTATTATTTAATATTATGAAGAAATGTTTAATTTGTTTCAACTTGTATGCACTATGTATGCATGTATAGGAGCAATTAAAAGAGGTCATACATTTTAAAGTAAAAAAAAATAAACAGTTGAAAAGTGCTTCTTAGTTATCACTTAAAAAGTTTTAAAAAACTATAAATTTTTCTTTAAATCTTTTATCATCATCATCATCATCAGCCTATAAACGTCCCACTGCTGGGCACAGGCCTCCCACATGATCAGTAGCACGTGGGGGTATTGGGCCATAAATAACCCACCACGCTGGCCCAATGCGGGTTGGTGGGTTTTAACGACTGCCATCTTACGACAACAACCGGGCCAACGGCTTAACGTGCCTTCCGAAGCACGGAGAAGCTCGAGATGTTTTTAATTGGTCACCCATCAGGCGACCCGGCATTGCGAAAGTTGCTTAGCGGGCAAGATCGCAAGCCGAACGCGCTAGCCGCTGCGCCATCGAGCTCCTCAATCCTTAAATCTTTAAATCTCTAAAACTGAGTAATACGAAATACCTAGGCTACGTTTAATCCCAGTCAAATACAATTTTCTAGGGTGCACGAGATAAAGACTACGCGCGCTGACTGCGGATGGAAACTTAATTCTCAATAAATAAACGATTAATCATCCTTCAGGCAAACAAGGACGAGGACTTCCGCATCAAATCTCTGTCGATGTTGGTATGGCGCGCCACGAGCGGATATTGTAGGGGTTTCCTCATTGGAGTGATTGTGAAATTGCATTTCGCACTTACATTTGCAACTGGGTGCGGCGCCAGACCAGAAACCGTCCTTCTTGCACTCGCGGGCCTTGGCGCCGAGCAACATGTGTCCTTCAGGGCACTTGTATTCAATGATGGCGCCCACTTTGTAACTGCTGCCCTCTATCGTGGTGTTCAGCAGTTTGTCCGGACTGCCGCAAGATGGCGGCACTGTGAAACGGGAGATGATTAGTAAATTAGGCTTTTAAATGTATGTAATTAAACTTTCGCTTTGAGCTGCTTTGCAATCGGACATGGTGAATATAATAATTATTCTGTATAATAAAATAATATAATACAATAATTGTTCTGCAGAACTGCTGAATGAGAGTAACTTCAATAAAGTAAGTACTTACTTAAAGTAAAAAAAAATCTTTACAAAGAACCATTTGGTTGGTTCACGAGAAAACATACACGCGTGATTAACAGAGACAACAAAGAATTCCAAACTAATATTCTAGAACATTATTAGGCACTAACATGTAAACTGCAGCATAAAGACAGTCTTCCTCCAAACTAATTTACTCTAAAATTAATTGGAAATGCCTTCCCTCTTCATATTGCTGTGCCTGACAGGACCCATAATGAACCTGCACCTATATTATAACAACTTTGTAACATTATGGTGTGCAATAGAAATATTGAGTGTTGAGTATTGAAATAGGTAGTAGGTACAGATACCTACTTAAATAGCATAATACTAACTAAACAGAAATTCTATATTGCTTAATTACGTTCCTTTGACATATGCTACCCAATCAGTGGGTAGTTATGCATGAGGAGGTATTGTACTAGCCAAATGTCGGCGTGCCCGTCTGGGGAACCAACTTGCATTCAGAACAATAGTCATAATTATGTTAAGTAGACATAATTAATAAAACATTAGGTACAAATGTACAGGTTAGCTTATTTAAGAGATGTTTTATCAGCAGATGATGTTGGATAGTTTATTTTTTAATATTTATTAGGTATACGCAAGTATTTGACCGCGATATTACCTGTTAGTATAAATAGTAGTAGTTATAAAAAGTAGATGCGATGATCGTAGAAGAGGGAGAGGGATAATACAGATATAGAGAAAAGTAGTTAATAGACACGTATTCTAAAAAAACTTGAAATTCTGTTGACAAAATATCGTTAAAGGAAAATACTAAAAATATATAATAAAATACTTTTATAATTTAAATTTTAGTGTACCTACAAAAAAAGTTAGGATAAGTTCTTCGTTGCGATAAGTTTTTTTAAAGTAGCGCGAGTGAATTAAATCGCCATGGATTTAATTGACAGGGTATAAGAAGGCTAGCTTCTCGAATCGCTAAAAGATTCACAGCCTCCGATTTCAGATGCACTCTAATACGGAAGTGCTAAACTTAGCAAAGATCGCGCCAAACTCCTAGTTCCCTCTGAAGTTGCTTCGCGCAGCTGTACACAGTCAGGCCCTGCCGCTCGTCCCCGCCTTCGCCCTACTGACGCCTATTTTTTACTACTGCGACGCGAATCGCGCCAACTTCAGTGGGGACTAGAAGTTTGGCGCGATCTGTAACTAGTATTAATAAAAAAATAAATGTAATCTAGAAATTTATACAAAAAAAAATGTTTATCCGCGTTTAAAGCTTAAAGTATGGAGGTAAAAGTGTAAAAAATACCGTAACTTCGTTTGGTTCACCGTTATGTTTCCTTTAAAGATGCCACGCAGCTAAGCATTATAGAGCTAGAAAAGTTGCGAATAAAAAAGGTAGTAATGTTTAACTATATGTATAATTAGAGGTTTTTTATATTAGAAGGAGACCCGCAAGACCAGAGGATCGCAGATGCGTTGCCGGCCTTTAAGGAAGGAATAGGCTAGTTTATTGAATATCCCTAAGTCGTAATAGTCCGGAAATACCGCCGGTGAGAGCTGTTTCCACAGCACTGTAGTTTGAGGTAACAAATGAAGGTAAAGTAGATAGATAAATAAGATAATGTTTAATACTCAAACTTAAACAGATAAATAGAAGGATATAATAAAATAATAAAAATCCAATAAAAATACATGAAACGGAAATAGAAACGAAGAAAACTGTTGACAACATTATAAAATGGCTAGATAACAATGACCTTAAATTAAACCTGAACAAATCAAACTTTGTGCAGTTTAGTAAATCGAAACATAAACAGTACAATTTTAAATTAAACATCGATAAAATGGAAGAGATCACACATACTAAATTTCTGGGTGTGTGTACTCATCGATAACAATTCAGACTGGAAGTTACACATTGACAATCTTTGCAATAGATTAACTCGTTTCGGACTCGGACCGTAACAGAGTTTTCATAGCGCAAAAGAAATGTGTAAAAGCCATGTGTGGGATCCCGCCTGGTGAGTCGTGTAGATGAGCTTTCATAAAGCTTGAACTATTACCACTACCGGCACTGTACATTTTTGAAATTCACGAAATCAAAAAATACGAACTCTAGACTCAAAAGAGATCCTGAAAAGTTAGTCTTAAATGTAACAACAAAAACGCAAAAGTACCAGAGGAATTGTATATCTACATGTCAATAAAAATCTATAATAAAATTCCCTTAGTTTAAATATTTTTAAGAATGAATGAATAAATGAATGAATGAATGAATGAATGAATGAATGGCTTATTGACCAAAAAAATTATGACCTGAACGAATTACTTAATCGCATGTATTAATTATTTTGATTGTTATGTATAGTACTGGAATAATATAATTTTATAAACATGGACATTTTTTAATTACGATATCTGAATTTTATAATTATGTATCTGACTAAATTAATTTATCATACTCCAGATAGCTAAATTTGTTTGTGTACGCAATAATCGAATTTGTAAATGTAAAATCTCCGTATAATTTTTATATTTGCATGCCAACAGTTCTGGCAAGACATGTGCACACGATACTGTACCTACCATCTTTGTATACCATGTATGTACTTACGCAAATAAAGTATTATGAATTACGAATGCGGTCCACCAGCATTGCAGTTTTCGTGCATAAATGATTTTTAAAAAAGTTACTGAAAAAATATTCTCTAAAAACTAGGGCTATTGATAAAGAAATAAATGAATCTGCATATGGAGAAATGCAATGAAGCGAAACAAACCGGAAATATGAGCGGAGTGTTGCACAGATTACTTTGCATGCAATTATTACATTTGCAATTGACAAGTTAATTTCAGTGTGGTTGTGAAACAATTGCGACTACTCACACACCGACCACAAAATAATAATTATCAAAATGATAATTCATGATAAATTTGCTGTGCCTGCATAATTTACCCAAAACAAATAACTAAATAGTTTTAAACAAAATGAAATTAGTAGTAAGACAGACAACGCTTTGCTCTAAATATCTTAGAGAGCAACACAATTCTGTTCCAAATAAAGTTATCTCTGTTACAATGTACGCATTGTAACAGAGATTTAACTTTAATAACTTAAATAGACAGCCTACGAGCTTGTCTATTTGGAACTAACAAAATACCTATATCAGCGGCGAAGCATCAATTTTCCAAGTTGTTCCAGTGCTCCACACATCGTCCGTCAGTTTCCATGTTGCTTCTAATTACACGTACACGAGAACACAATTTCCACGATTAATCTCCTCGATATTGCAGCTGCAAGGCCTTTACCGGGCGTAGTTATTTTTAGAACTCGCAAGATTGATCAACATGTCTAGTGAGAAACACATCGGTGATTAACGGGAGAATATTTTTGTTTAGTACTGTGTTATTTGAACAATCCGTTAGTTACCTGTATCGGTGTTATCTGTAGCCTCACTGTGCATCGCATTCGAGAAACAAGTTTTTTAAAAAGTAATGAGCATACGGCGGTCTGATGGAAATCGGCCATAGTAGCCCATGGACGCTTGCAACACTCAAGGGTATCACGCGCGCGATACTGACGCTGAAGCTTGTATACTTTTGCCTTTATATTAGGTATTTTGAATATCTACCCTTCAAACCGCAGCACAAAAAATAATAATTCAGAAACTGCTATTAGACTATTATCCTCATCCGGATCCTGCTACCAAGCATGATGGTGTTCATACAATCGCAGGGGCACATTCGCATGGCGAACAGTATGGAGTGGATATGTACCTATAGGTGACACTCACGGTACTGGCAGATCCAGTGCAGGTAGTCGAGGTTGCATCCCACGTCGTTCCACAGCCAGGCGCGGCCGCCGTCCAGCATCACGCAGTTCTGCTCCCCGTTGTAGTTGTTCGGCTGGTCCTTGCCCCAGTTCGGCTTCGATACCACCTCACCTGGGAACAAGGTGTTTATATGTACACTTCATAGCAGTCGTTTAAATCCAGCAGTTATAATCGAGTCAACTTGATTTGGCCCGACCTTTTTATGTACTGTAATGTGTGTAGGGTTTGCTATTGTTCATGTGGGACGATCTTAGTCTAGCAGTGAGACGTTTATGGGTTCATTATTAAATGATAACGTTAAAGAAGTAAAATAGATAATTTTTACATAACAATAGTCTGTATAGCTTGTGGCCGAAGGTCGAAAATGAAAGCGCATTTCACCTTGAATCTCCAACCACTAGGTATCTCATCTCTGTTGTAACACAAACAACGCTACTAACGTTGCTGTTATGGCAAGAGACTGAAGTAGGTAAGACGGTGCCAAAGGGGACTTAGAACAAGCCCTACCACTAACCATAACATAGAATAGCAAACTTACCGTCCACCCATTTCCAGGTTCTAGAGGTTAGACCAGGCTCCTTTTGCGCGCCGATCCACACCAGCTGTGTCTTCAGCTTGGACTTTCGGCGGTCCAGCTCTTGGATCAGAAAACTGGATGTAGCTCCCTACGGGCCAATAAAACAATGCTGGATAAGGATTGGAAAATTTGATGGATATGGTAGCGTGTTATGAAAGCCGACCAGGGGGTCGACCGCCTAATTCTCTCGCTTTCGATCGCTTTGAAGGCGAGGCGAGGAGGAGGCGTCATCTTGTCATTTCGAAAGCAATATGAAAGCCATATAGAAAGCTATAGGCTATAGCTTTCGATATTATTCGATATTATATTTCGATATTATATTAGGAAGCGAGGCGAGGGCCTCGCCTTCAAAGCGATCGAAAGCGAGAGTGTTAGGCGGTTGGGGGGAAGGGAGGCGATTCTTGAATACCACCGGTGATCACGAAATAAAAGTAACGTGAAAAACACTAGGAAATATAAAGGTTTTTGCTCAACTAACAATTTGATTATTAAGATAAATATCGTTCAAAAATTTTCAGTGTCAAAAATAAGTTACCTGTGTCCTTGAATAAAAGAAAAAGAAGCATTTTTAATTGATATCATAGCGTGATAAGTGACCGGTTAGGTGACGGTTCAAAATACGCCCCACTGGGTGCTTTTTTCCATTCGAGCACGTTAACTAAAACCATTGCCTCCTGGCCGAATATGAAGAGAGTTTGTGTGGCAACATTTTAACACACCTCGTTTGTCAGGAGGCGCTGCGCCTCATCTCAATACAAATTGTCGTTTCTGAAGCGTGCTAGTGTTTCGTGTTTGCCAGGAGGCGCTGCGCCTCATCTCAATACAAATTGTCGTTTTCTGAAGCGTGATACAGTGTCTCGTGTCAACGTGTAGTGCTCTCGTAGATATCTCAAATTACTTAATATGATAGGGTTAGGTTCAGTTGCTACAATTAGTGTATTCACCGATGAAATTGCACATTCCAATCAGATCCATTAACTTATTGAACATAATTATTGGACCAAATTGATCATGGGCTTTGATTGCTAACTAATTACATGTGGTAGGTATTGAGACGGTAATTATTGCAAACAAATTATGTACAGACGTAGACGCCGGCATATCAACCTATCTATAACTGTCAAATTTCTTCAATATAAAATCAACCATATGACATCTACATAAGTCTATTGAGGTTCTTAGCGGGAAAGTGAAGGGTCATCTCTGCGGCTATTGTTTTATGTTCTAAAATTTGTGTTATGTCGAATATTAATGTGTAATAATGGTGGATTATTAACCGTTTTAGTGTTCGTGAGTGTGCATGAGTGTTGGCAAATGAAACAAAACAGTGCAACGTCACTTTTCAAATTCTCTTAAGAAGTCCACCCGAGGACTTACTTGGTTAAGCCCCACATTTTTACTGAGATACTCGAGGGGTTGGGGGGTATTATCATTTCTCACTTCGCATTTCTATTATCATTCATCATCATCATACAGGAAAGAAATATTGTTTATTTATGTATTACTTGTAAGAAAAATTACTTTGACACTGGCTAAATGTGCTAATCGCACGAAGCTATTAACTAAAGGGAAAAAAAAGTCTATTGAGGAAATTTTACAGTTTTGAATAGATTGATGTGTAGGCATGTGTACCCAGTGATTACATATTAGATATTCGAGATCCATCCTAACTTAATTCAAAGGCGCGTTGAATCGGGACTAATTTGAATTACCTATGACTTATGATTGCATATCTCCTACAAGCAAGTTGCATGGCGCCGATCGCCATTTGCACTAAATTGAAATGTAGCATAATATATATTAATTAAGTTGATGTTTTTTTTTTAATTGTCTTAGGAAAACCAAGGTTTACAAAATTTTACGGTTACTTCGTTAAGAATCGGCTAAACCGATTTCAGACATTTTTATTTTTCCCTAAAAAGTAAAATTAAGTAATTACTGTTACTGCTTTACGAAATTAAATTTTAAGTCAAATCAATAAAACTTTTAAAGTATGACAAAATTTTAACTCCTCCACCAGTTTTGTTTGAACCAGTGATCGACCTATTAGGGGGTCAGCAACTGATCTTTTACTATAGCAACTTGCAAATACAGACAACTTGCTTCCTAACTGTCATCTAGTAAAATTTCAATGAAATTCTATATTATTTTTTGGTCACGAAAACTGGTGTTGATTGACTCAGATACTAACCGGGCGTTAACACCCGGAGAGCAATTCCGTTAAACCCCAACCGTTCGTTATCGCCCGGACCCGACCAAGCGACTTAAAACTTAAATATCGTCTATTTAGAGCCTACTTTTGTATGATGAAGTTTGGCTATAAACCAACTAGAGTAAATTTGCTACACTCTAAACACCCAACAACTTTAATTTCTTTGCGTTTTAAATTTTTTTTTCAATTGCAAATTTTTTTTTTGTTATTTTGCGAATTATGTCATCGGCGCAGGTGCAGTCATTAGTTTTGTTCGCGATTTAAAGTATCGAACACTGTTGTCACTAAAATGGCCAGTGATCAACACACACGGACCGCTTGAGCAGTGGTAGTGAAGCTGCCATTTCACCGATCTGCTGACCGCCCGGAGCAGTCGCAACTGCTTGAGCGGTTCCATGTATGTTTGTAAATAGAAGCCTGTAGTTCACTATGCAGTCGCAGCTTGAAACAGCCGCATCCTGACAGCTTCAAGCTGCCCGTGTATATATAAGGTCACTTTTTATCAACTGCAAATATTTTGTCAAAACATCTAATTATATCAGAGAAATAAGGCCCTAGCATTTAAAAAAAAATTCAGGCTATTTTTTTTTTTTACTTTTCCTGACACAAAAATTGTAATATTTTTAAGAGTGGTCTCTCTGTCGGCTCTTTTGAATGAAACTAGGTGCACGTTTAAGCGGTGAAGGCATTGCGGCCTCTCTGTATCGGCTCCTTTAAATTGAACCTACCGAAAGTGCTTTATTTTTCTTTTTAATCGAAATGTCTTTTGACGTTTTTCTTGAAAACTAGCGTATAAAAACTAAAGGGTTTTTCATAAAAATAGTTTAAATAGGTTATGTTGTTGAATTTATCCTCAAAATATTTGCAGTTGATAAAATGTGACCTTATATACATATATTAGACAACATTACATACTTGTTCTGATCCCAAGGTAAGTAGCTAAACGCTCGTTTTATGGAAATCAGAAATAACGACGGTACCACAACCACACAGACCCGACACAATATCGAAAAGTTTGTTTTCTTCATTGACCCGACCGGGAATTGAACCCGGGACCTCAGAGTTAGCGCCGCCCAAAGTATGGCGTTCAAACCACTCGGCTACGGAGGTCGTCGTGTATGGCCGCCCTTAGTTCACATTTTGGAAACACAACCCACTCAACACTACTTTAAAGTTTATACTGACACCCCCTACCAACCATCAGGTCACAAAGCAGGTGTCAGACATCCTTGTGCAAGCACAAGGGACCATCTACGTCAGGTCATAACGCCAGATCAGGACGCACCGAGGCGCATTCTTCATCCGGTACTTTTAAGACTAGTGTCTCAAGCTAGTCGCCCCGTGGACACGTATAGTCCACTACCTATTATCCAGATAGGTTACCGGAGCTGTAAGCTCGCTCACTTCTCGTTGCACTAGAGCACAACTCGCAGATTCCTCTGCTCGGGTCGTCAACTCTAAGTTGACTACCAATTATCCTCTTTGGTGGCGGAGTTGTAAGCCCACTCACTTCTCAGTACCTATCCAGGCACTTTGCCGATTTCAACATCCTACGCGGCTGGCTCAACCGGAGGTATTGCATCTAGCGGGCACCTCTACTAGTTATCCAGACTAGTGCCGGAGATGTTGGAGCTCTGCTCAGTGAAAACCACCGAGCATGACAACCAACTATGGGCAACTCACGTGCCCCGCAAGTCCTTTCGCCTCGGGCCCCTCGAGACCGCTACTTGGACCTGCTCGCTGTGCACGAAATGGAAGCCTGGCCACATCAAACAGGCAGACGAACATTCCCACTTCTACAGCTAACCACGCGCCACCACGAGTCCAACCCATGTCCGGAACCTGTCGGAGACGCCCGCGAAGGCATAACCGACAGGGGGCTTAGGATCCGGAACTCCCGTGGTACCCTTGAAAAGACAGCCGGACCCGTAGTTCCAGCTGCCATACCCTACCTATCAGGGTAAGTAGATAGGGACATTTTGGAAACAGTGCCAACAAAACTTTATCACCTTCGCGATACTTAGCGCATCTGATTAACACGCTCTCATTGTGCCTTGTTTATATTCTAATTAAGCCATTGTCATCGGCCGCATTGTGATCACTTTCCCATTATCGTTTGGTATTACAATGAGAGAAAAGGTCATTTCACAGTCGCGATGAATGGTGAGATTGAGCTGTAGGGAGAAGATTTATCTATGTATATTATATTTAAAGATAATTGTTACAATGCTCCTCTTAACACCTCTAGATAGTTAACAATATATTGTTAACATACAATACCTACTTGTTGATGGATTAAGGTCCTACCTTCTTGAGTAAAAATAAAAAGTGAAAAATGACTTAAGGGGGTGCAGCGCGGACGCAAAACTGCTAGTTTCAAGTTTCTTTACGATAGCGAGCGAGCGGCGCGTGGCAGTGGTGTGACAACGGCGCACGACTACGAATGCGCACGCACACTAATATCTGTACAGAGTAGGCTGGTGATTTAATTAGAGCAATGTTTACTTTCGTAAAATCATAGGCGTTTGGGTAAAAAATAATAAAAGTCTTAATATTTTCATATTCATATTTTTTTATTGAAAAATAAGACAACAGTGGCCTGCGGAATATCAATACAAATTTTTTTATGTCGGATCATTGTTTCATTTGTGCTATATTTACAAAGTTTCTGAAGAAATAAGGTTTTAGATATCATTACTTTTATGTATTGTTTATGCAGTTTCTGAGTATTTGTTTCAAATTCCAAAACAACTATTGGCCTTGTGAAAGAATCAAGCTAACCTACACTAGTCCTTTTAATGTATATGTCCTATTCAGCGCCTAGCACCAGTGACTTAAAAACACGTAAATTTTCGAAATTCTGCGCGGTACCCCCTTAAATAAAAACAATTCTTCAATTTAGCGTTGATGAAAGTCACTAGGTCCTTATAATATGCCATCGTTGCATTAGTCTTCGGCAGGAGACCATGGACTGAGACCCACCTCTAGTAGGTACATACATAAGTAGGTTAAAACAAATGATCATAAAAATTTGGTGCTTGCAAAATGTTCTTCTGCCTACTCCATCGAGTGGTGTATTGCATAGATTTTCGTCTCGTACTTATGTACGAAAATCGATACTTAGTTCGAATTTATTTGAAATAAGTACAAGTTAGTGAGCTCGTGAGGTACCCAAATATCGAGCTTTTTTGTGTACCCAGTTTTTTTCAAATGCGCCAAAACTGTTTTGTGGTCAATTCCCAGTTCTTCAGCTACGTCGTAACTACTGATATGCAGATCTTGCTCCACTTTTTCAAAAAAAAAAAAATTATGCATAAAAATACATTAAATCAATAAAACAAATATTACACACACTACCATGTATTTGACACACACGCATATGTAATTGACACACAAGCATAAATACTCTTTTCAAAAATTTCAAAAATGGAAGAGGAGCGGCCGAAATCTGTCAATGCCAATCCAAACTCACATTCTATCTTTTTTAATTTTTCATTGCTTAGGATACAATCCGTGCAGCCTTAATAAAATTACGGTCGAATTTCGACCACTGGGCGACCACTAGTTAGAGTAAAAGACAAAACACGGAATAACTATTCGGACCTTATTCTTTGTTTATTGCAAGGCACTAAGCGAATACGACGTACAAGAGCTTTCAGGCGACGCGATGCGACGCTGTGGGTCAGGGAACAGCTAGTGTACTATAATTACCTGAAATCCGTGTATGAGGTCCCCTCCATGCGACTGGCACTGCTTGCGAGCCTCGTCAAAGGAGCCGCCTTTGGCCACGTTGAACTCATAGCAGTTTCTACTAAAGGCAGCCAGCTCGATATCGGCGGGCGCTCCAGCCGGGGCGCAGCGGTCATTGGAGAATTCTGTGGAGTAAACACAAATCAGTTTTTGTTTTTAAGTTGGGATATTTGACATTTATCACCAGCTCTTTTTTATGTCATATTGGAAACACCATATGAAGAACGGCTCATTTTATCCATTGGAACAAAAATTTTATTATAAAAATTTACCATTTTTTACCATTTAAATTTTACAGGCAGCATCTCTTCGTACCAAACATGTAACCGCTCTAGGCCGACGTCTAGGCTAAGCGTATGCTGAGACGCAGGCGACGCAGCACAGAGCAGAGCAGATTTTGTAACGCATGGATCTGCTGAGAGCTGCGTACGCTGCGGCGCCGGCGCAGGCACGTGCGACGCAGGCATGTGCCTGCCCTGCCCTGCACCTCGTTGTAGTACCGGCACAGATTTCTGCGCGACGCGTGCGTATCGACACGTGTTTTTTACTATTTATTATAATTTTGCAACAATTACAGAACAATTAATAGAACTCTCTCGATAGTACAAATTATCAATTAGTAGAACGTTTTTTCAGATAATCACTTTAGTTTTTCTATGCTTTGCCAAACTGTAAAGTAGCAACAACTCATTAACTTCATTATCAAACTCTGATTCTGAACTCATTTTGTTCATCAACTCCAAAACGTCTATCCTTTGTACTACGTAATACGTAAATGAAGTGTCTGTGCTGTGTCACTTAGCTGCGTCGCAGCACCATGCGTTCGCGGCATATGCCCAAACTGCCAAAATGCCCAAACTGCCCTGCCCTGCAAAATCTGCACTGTGCTGTGCTGCATCACCTGCATACGCTTAGCCTTAAGGCTGAGGTTATGATGTTGATGATGATCATAATGATAATGACGAAAAAAAGGTACTGACCTATGGTAGTGTATGGTAGTGACCTCCACCTCGCACAGGGACAGCGACCCCTTGATCTCCACCAGCTACTGATGATGATGATGATGATGAAACAAAACTGA
The DNA here is from genome assembly GCA_963082485.1 of Eudonia mercurella. Classification (NCBI taxonomy): domain Eukaryota; kingdom Metazoa; phylum Arthropoda; class Insecta; order Lepidoptera; family Crambidae; genus Eudonia; species Eudonia mercurella. The sequence goes on from OY720022.1 coordinate 25,996,345, forward strand.
TACTGACCTTCCGTAGGGAACACCTCCACCTCGCACAGGGACGCCGACCCCTCGCCCCTCACCAGCTATTGATGATGAAGATGATGATGAAACAAAAAAGATACTGACCTTCGGTGGTGAAGACTTCCACCTCGCACAGGGACAGCGACCCCTCGACCCCCACCAGCTGCAGGAACACGTGCTGGCCGACGAGTGGGCGCGCGCACGTGAACGTCTTCGTAACGCCTTCGTCTGCAAACATTACATTTATTGAAACCAATTCAATTTACTTCAGGGTATCTTCAAAGACCAGCGTCGTGGTATTACTAAAGTGCTATGACATATGCTAATAAGATTCAGTAACATATACTGTTTACTGTAAATGTTTTATTTGTATGAATGTATTATTTTGTGACACTGTATAAATGTTTTTCTATTTCTATTTTTAACTGCCCCTGTGGTGGTTAAGACCACCGGACCAGAGGTCCCGGGTTCGATTCACAAGTGGGGGGTAAGTACACGTTTGAGTACTCGGTTTGGTTGGTGGTAGGGCTTGTTTGTCCACCAGGCCAGCTACCACCATTTTATCCATTGACGTTATCACCACTTAAGATCCGGTGATATGAAGGCGGTGTGCTTACCCGTAAGACAAAAAAATAACATGCTGTTCCAAAGTCAAAATCAAATAATTTATTTTAATATAAGCCTTCACAGGCGCTTATTATCGTCAAAACTTAAAAAAACCCAAATAAAAATAATGTTTAAACTAAAGTACTGAATTTACCACCAGTTTCGGGTTTTGGGGGAGCCTTCGACCGAGAAGAGCTGGCAATATACTCAAGAAGCTCTTTTCTTTTTCTCTATCTACTGTTCAAGCTACTATGAACAATTTTATTGGACATACGATAAGAACGCCGAACGTAGGCAACTTAAGTGTTGGGACAGAACAGATCTAGTTGGAAGTCTTTCGAAAGGATCCGTAGTTCATTATTTACACAAGACGTGTAAATAATGAACTACGGATCCTGTTGCACTATAGCGAGTTTGGTTACAACGACATTGTCAATAGGGTGCTGTGCGACTTTGGTTTTTTTATTAACAAACAACGTTTCCGTTAATGAGCGAATGGTGAATAAAAATCGCACCAGGCATTCTGTACCGAGTGATCGGCCAATATTTTTAATTCAATAACTAACTAACTAAGCAAAAAGTCCTTATATTTCTGAAATTAATATTTTACGCTTTGATCAATTTTACGCTGTATGTACACTCAAATGCTGTGTATGCTTGCCAAGTACTGGTTTTACTTCACAACTGTAGAGTCCATTTTAGATTGAAAAGGTCACGCTTCAAGCTTGATCGGCATGTCGATTCTGTTAGAAATCAATCAACTCATTTGACAGACAGCTGCTTTCGAATGCGAAGTGCGGCTAATCGAGCGAAGTGAGCGCAGAATTTCTCTACGGAATGCCACTTGATCGAGACTATGAGGATGATGACCATCTAGAAGTCATTTTCATAATGGTCAAGACTGTCCGAAGCATTTGGCCGTAACGTAGCATGTTCAATGGCAGCATTCGCATGGTCAGTACAGTGAGCCGCACCGCTCACCGCGAGCTACGCCCTGTTATCGGTCGAATAACCACCTCCTCCCATGGGCATCATGCCAACCTGATGGTTGTTATGGCCAAATCATGGGAGTTGCGCGCGAAACCTGCAACTGCACTCTGCTGCGTGCAAATCTTAACTCCTACTACAATTTATTTACTCTTCATCCATTTCCTAGTCCAATCTCTCCCTTCTGGAGTATGTCCACCATTATAGTCTTCCCCAACGGGCTCGTTCACCTGGTTGTTATCGGTCAGTCAGCAACGTCAGCGATAACGTATCCAACTTGCCGCAAATGGTACGTTACGGTTACGTTACGATCCATGGCAATGAGATGGCTGATTCACTGGCCAAGGAAGGCTCGGACACCGTACTAATTAGTCCTGAGCATTGGCACCAACCATCAGGCCTTGAAAGATTACATCAAAAAAGGGCAGCCGGATATAAAACGCTTCAAATCCATTTGCCAAAATGCCCTAGCACGATGTTCGTATGCGGGGGCAGGAGAAGGCAGGCTCGATTAACCATCGGTGCCCTGTCAAGGCACCATGCCACAAAACAAATGCTCCACATAATGCATCTATCAGCAAACAGCTTGTGTTGCACGGGGAGTGGAAACGGACGGAGTCAATGCAGCACTTACTGTGCGACTGCGACTCTGGACTGACTAAGAATGGGACTCCTGGGATCGGCCTATCCGAAACTACAGAGGAACAAGAGTGAAGGATGGGGTTGCACCTTAAGTGGTGAGCGGACTACCAAATGTCCAAAAATATTCCAGTGCCACTCTATTGGTACGTTAACAAATAAGCAGACTGGGGGCCCAGGTAACAATTAATATTTAATTTACATTACATTTGTACTAAGCCGCAAAGAGTCATCTATCACAAAGTACAAATTATACACACGACTACCATTTAGTATAAACGCAGAAAATCCTAATTAGCGGAAAGGCAAATTACCTAATTAAATTAATAACAGGTAAAACGAACTGGAGCTATTAAAACGTTCAGTGATTATGATGAATACCTACCTATGTCGCTGAAAGTACTCGTCACACTGGAGTTGGACACAGAGGGCTGTGCAAAGCAGTGATTGTTCGTTGAAATAATTTCAATTAGTAATAGTATAAATGTATTTTTTTTTATTACATAAAAGTGATCGAGTTTGTTCATTGTATAGTTGTTCATCATCATCATCATCTCCATCAGAATTATCTAAAACGTCACACTGCTACATGAACATAATACCATGAAGAGGTCTGCCACATCCCACCACGCTGATTTAATGCAGATTGGTGGGACATAACAGCTAATGACAACAATCGGGCTATCGTGTTCGCCGAAGGGAAAATCAACCAATAAAAAAAACCAGAGGAAGAGTTTTAAACGTGCACACCTACTAAAAAAACAGAAATTTACGTACTATCAGCGTAGATATTGCAGTGGCCAGCCTCGGTATTTTATCACATCAACACCAGTTCATTTTATGTCCCCACTGACAGCAGTGGGGACATAAAATGCCACAGGGCAGGAGCCTTCTCCATGAATGGAAACACCACAAAAAGAACAGGCCATAAAACACCACGCGAGCCTAGTGCAGATTGGTGGTTGTTAACGACTGCTAATGCAGTGAGGACAAACGGCTTTACGGGCCTTCCGAAGTACGAAGCTATTCACTCTTTTCGCGGAGTTTTCACTAATATTAGTCGTGAGTAGAGTAGGTGTCAGGAGACAAGTTTGTCCCGGGAGAGGGATCCCTCACAGGATCCAGTCGAAGTCAACATTCTACAAGAGCCGAGCGGTCTCGACACGCTGCCCTGCGCTACTCCAAAGTTGCTAACCCTACGGTATCACGTGCCGCAAACTAAAATGCAATTAAATTATCTTTGGCCCGATTTTTCAATCCCCAGATAAGTTTTATCCGACGAATAACATTGTCAATGTAACATATTTTCTATCATTATGTCAAAATATTCAATGAATAAACTTCTGACGATTGAAAAGTCAGCCCTGAAAGGAACTGCACCGTGCACTAGCTTTGTTGAATATTTAAACTTAAAACGGTAGTTCAAAGAGGTTTATTAATTGCTGTTCTTGCCATTGTCAATTATAGGCTTTCTGCTATGGCGTGGATGGTAGTCCACAAAGTTTTAATTGCTGTTCTTGCGATTGTCAATTACAGGCTTTCTGCTATGGCACGGTGGTTTGATCGAATATTGGCTGCATCGTTGAAAACCTTAATGACTATGTTAATAACAGTTAAATTGTATTTTTAAATGTAATTAAAGGTGCTATTCCCAAAGGACTTCATTTTTTGTTTCGAAACGATAAGATATTCATACATTGATTTTCGTCCTACTCCACAGGAGTACTTTGGGAAAAGCCTTCACTATTATTTTCTCTCATGCTGTCGAATGAAACCTAATCTTTAACTTTATACATAAAAATCTTCTATGCGTGTGTATGTTATTGAACTCCTTCTAAACCGCTGGATGAAATTTTCTGTTTGTGTTCAAGTGGATTCGAGAATGGTTTAGTTTTACAATTGGACCCGGTAGGTGGCGCTGCTATAGGGGTCCATCATTGGATACGGGTGTTCTTAAGCGGACGAATGATTTGTTGGTTTTGTTGTCATGGAAACTGTCAACATTTTGTTTATTTTGTTGTCATGGTAACTGTCAAAGCGGTACGAAGTCCGCCGGTCAGCTTGTTTAATATAATTTATTTATATTTTTTCTGTGGAGGTGTTCAATTTAGAATTACGCACACAAAAAAACTAATTTTACTTGCTGCATTGCCAGATAAGAGTGTCTTGGTGCAAGATTTATTAATCATTCGATCACGCTGATTAAAACGATTAGTTGTAGGGCATTGAAGCAGTGCTTCTTAGGTTTCTTGTGTGAGTTTTATTTGCGCTATCACGTTAGCGAAACGAGAATTTTTATGGTATTTTAGCAGCGCTTATTGATGAAAAACGGGCTTTTTTAATATTTAGCGCGGCAAATAACGCCACTCCATCGGATATTAAGTGGAAATGGAGTCCAGACGCGAAGACAACTAGTGCAGCGTGAAAACAACCCAGCATCAGTCACCCTCACTCTGCCGGCCTACAAGGTACCTACCTCTTCACGCCTCGTTTGAAGGACCTCATTTCATAGAATCCTTTGGAGGGAGGGAAAACATGTGCCACTAGACTATTCCATCTTTTGGAAGCGCGACAAAGGAAGCTGACAAGCGTCAAACTGAGTTGATCAGAGGTGATCGAATTGCGATTACAACATGGTCGTGAAATTTTAATCTCTCAACAAGAAACATCACGACATGTGAAAATTATAACAAAAGCCGTTAATGGAACTTTTCGCTGATTCGTGGAAAATAAAATCCAATTTCACTTATCAATACTATAACACTATAGCTTGTGTGTAGTGCTTACACAACGCGCCCTTGCATCGCGAGAACAAAGTGATACCGACCATACCGACGCGGCTAGGGTTGTCAGAGGAGTGAAGTTTTTTATTTTTTTTAATTTTACACTTTCTCGTGCATGCGTCACGTCAGACTACCAATTTCCTCAATAGACCTTGAACTTTATGTGTATGGCATAAGGTTGAACATTTATTAAAGTAATTTGACAGTTTTAAATAGGTTGACGTGCAGCCGTCTGTACACACATACTAGTGTTACAAAAAATGTTATTTATTTATTTATTATATTTATTTCAAGGGCAACCAACAAGACAAACACAAATACAAGCAATAACTAAGTAGAACATATTGTAGACTTAAAGCTAGGTGTCGTTTCAATTAGAGACTGCCACGGCATGCAAAGTGGATAAGAATTATAGTACAAGGGTGCTTATTTCAGTCTGACATATTTTAAAGTACCGCAACAGGAACATTGCAAAGAGCGGTAAAAATTATGTGTACCTACCTACATCCTAAATTTGAACTGTGACAGTAGCATCATCATTATTACAAGTATAAATATTAATAACTACCTAGTGCTTACTACCTTTCGCTTTCCAAGTAAGCGGAGACAATTTTAAAAACTTAACATTTTCGAATTGTAGTTATGTATGTACATAACAAATTGTTGAAAGTAACAAGTCATTATCTATGTCTCAATTTCACTCTACTACCCGCCATCGCCAGTGCAAACCCGAAATGTTCCATTGACACAAGAACCTCTCTACTCCTCAATCCAACCTAAATCATTCCAATTCGTACACCGAATATGCAGCAAAGCACCAAATATCAAAGAGCCGGACATTTCGGAGTGTAATCATAACCCGGACGCGACATTACAAAGGCAAACATGTTTGCCTACAGTTGGACTAGCGTGGAGCTAGCAGCCCTAGGCATGATAGTCACGCAGTCAGTAATTAAAAGTTTATTATGCTATGGTGACAATACGGATAGTGGAAGGTCAGTTACACTCGGCATCTTCGTAATGAAAAGATTAATGGAATGCCGAGCTATTTTAACCGCCTCTAGTGGATAGACCAACGACCACAAACTCAGAAGTTATTAAAACAGCTTTAAGAAGTTATGATAGCGTAAACGTAACGTAAATTGATCGTAAAAAACCAAAACCAAATAATCAGCTTTATCTTCATACTACTTGGGTGTTAATTAGCATACATAATTAGCGTTTTTTGCTTCTTTATTTATAAACAGTGGGCTTTGTAGCGTGATGTTAGATGTTACGCGTTGCGGCTGAGGTGTGACGTTAGAACACGTAATTATTTAATCGTAGGTATTTAAGCAAGCAATTTATTGTAAGCAAGTCGGCTGTAGGTATCTAAGAACTTTATTTTGTAAGGAAAAAGATAAATGCAGGTGTTATTGATAAGAAATTATTTAAATAACTATTTAGTAATTAATAGTTTATTTTTTATTTTAGATTCTTTTAGAGTAAAGTCACAGAATACTCGTACATAATAGTACAAGTTAAGTTTGTTTGGAAGAGATCGCTCTTATTGATAAGACCACCATTTGTTCGTGTTGTTTTAAACTTCCATGTAAGTAATGTTATTTGATGTAAAACGTGACAAAGGTGTTACGGATATTTTCCTATCTCTCGGCAACAGATACAAAAATATTATTAAATTAGTAGCAAATACTTGCTTCGGTGGCGGAATTTTCCTCGTGTCTGTATCCATCAATTTTATGCATTTTTTTATTTTAGAGTCGTATTATGAATATCTTTATATATAAATCTTTTGTGTGTGTGTTTGTTATCGAACTCCTTTTAAACGGCTGGTCTGATTTGGATGAAACTGTTCTGTGTGTGTTCAAGTGGATTCGAGAATGGTTTAGATTTACAATTGGACCCGGTAGGTGGCGCTGCTATAGGGTCCATCATGGGATACGGGTGTTTTTAAGCGGACGAATGATTTGTTTGTTTTGTTTTCATGGAAACTGTCAAAGAGCGGTGCAAAGTCCGCCGGTCAACTAGTTTATTATATGGCTTGACTAAATGAGTTATTTGCTGTTATTTATGTTTTAGCTTGGAATGTTACCTAATTATAAATCAATTATTATTTACTAGTGGCCCTATATAGCACTAAACCAGCTGTGATTTTCTTCACCTTGTCACACATATCCCGTAATATGGAGGAAGTATTGGAAACTCTTTTTTGAACAGATAAATCTTAGGATTTGTAATTTAGTTAACAGATGGAAAGTACAGACGCCGGCACATAAACATATACAAAACTGTAAAATTTCTACAATAAATTTTCAACCATATGCCATTTACATAAAGTTCAAAGTCTAAGGAAATAAGTTTAAGGAAATTTGGCAGTTTGTGGTAGTGCTGCAGGCGTGTGTGTGTGTGTGTTTGTGTGTACCTTAAATACTATAGATTCAAAATTTTATTTGTTTATTCTCTTTACCATCTTTTTTATTATCTTCTTATATATGACGTCACATTTTATCAACTGCAAATATTTTGAAGATAAATTCAACAACATATATAAACTATTTTTGTGAAAAAACCTTAAATTTTTATACACTAGTTTTTAAGAAAAACGCCAAAAGACATTACGATTAAAAAGAAAAATAAAGCACTTTCGGTAGTTTCAATTCAAAGGAGCCGAAACAGAGAGGCCGCAATCCCTTCACCGCTTACACGTGCCCCTAGTTTCATGTAGAGTGTAGTGTTACTATAATTACTTTGCGCTTACTCTCGTTGCTATGGTTCAAATTTTTTTTAAGTAAATCTTTTTTTACTATCTCGTTAAAGTAATCTGCTAAGTAGGTAAGTAAAGATGTCTAATCATACCTCAAAGCGTTACAGTTCGGCCGAAACGTCAAATAATAGAAGACATATATACCTACTGAAGTAGTAAGTAAACTTAGGAGTTTGTGTAAAACTTCGTTTTAAAAAAAATGTTATGATTGTATTCCACTGCTGGGCAAAAGCGTCCCCTCTCCAGTCTCGTCCCTATCCACTCGGCAGTGGGTCAGTGAGGCGCCATATCGATCTGTATCGTGCCCAGTATAATGCATTGGCTTCTAGCGTCTGTCGCGTTGACGGATATCTATGTAAGCGGCAGCGTGTAGTTTGTGTCTGCGATTTGGCTGTAGCTGAATATATAGTTAATGGTTTGAAGATATAGCGAATTTGCCACTTTTCTACATATATTCAAGTGGCACATTCACTGTTTCTACAAACTATTAATGATATCTTAAATAGTATGGCTGATAAAAAAACTTAAAAATATGCAAATCCTGAATTTCAGGATACCGTCATCGTGTATATCTTAAAGCTTTTGGTATATAATGAAGAACGTTTTTTATTTATTACATTTAACATTATAAAAGCACACCCTTAAAGTAGTTTGTTTGTTGACTATTGATTCGTATTCAACCATTTTAACACTCCTTATTTAAAAAAAAATATATTTCTTTTGCGTGAAACAGTCGAAATTAACTGAATTAAAACGTAAGTAAAGCAATAAGATTTTTTAAAGAGCGTATAGGCAGTTGCTGATGTAGCTGAAATTTACTTAGATTTTTATATTAGGTACTTAAAATGTATACACAAATATGGTTTAACTTAATTTATAACCGTGTGAATATCTGAAATATGGCTAATTAATATACTTAATTGATGATAAAAGTGGACAATTGAACACTTTGTTATTTTCGACATTGACTACCATTCACAACAAAATATGTTTTACATTTGTGTGTGAAGCAGAGCGCAAGAAATGTGAGCTAATGAGGTGGCTGAAAATGAACATCATTTTCAATTTGGTTCATTATAATTTTTCGTTCGGCTGACTCAAACATTATATTTATTACTAGTGGACCCGGCGGACATCGTACCGCTTTGACAGTTTCCATTAATTCCCGTGGGAATATCGGGATAAAAACTATCCTATGTGTTAATCCTGGTTATAAACTATCTGTATGCCGAATTTCATCCAAATCCATCCGTGAAGCGTGAAGAAGCAACACATATACACACATACACACAAACTTTCGCATTTATAATATTAGTGTGATTATTTTACTAGCTGACCCGGCGGACTTCGTACCACTTTGACAGTTTCTATGACAACAAAACAAACAAATCGTTAAATAGTTTACGCGTGAAAAGGTATCACACAAACAAACAAACTACAAATTGAAAAAAGACAAGGTGTTGAAAAAAATAGCGGGATTCGAATCCGCACCCCATGACATGCCGGGTCAGGTGCACTACCAAACTATGCTATCGTGACTCAATCCAACTCGCCGAAATCCCACTCGTGGAATTGTTTCAACACTTTGTCTTTATTTAGTTGATAATTTTCACTAGATCGGAAAGCAACAATGCAACGTCCAATACTCAAAGGCATGTGGAACACAAAGGAAATATAGATATGACAATAACGTAAATGGGTATCGCGTGTACGGAATAGCTCACAGACAGACTTCCATTGAAGTTCTAATTGCAATAACAGTTTGAAGACAGAATCATTGAGACATGAACCTAAACGAACATTGTATATTATTAACAATACTGCTTCTGAGGAATCCTGCACAAACGAGTGCGGTGGCAGCTGGAGCGTTCGCTTGATTAAATGCACTGTTACATTTTGTAAGACGAAAACTTTCCTATTGACTATAATATGCTATTTGTCTATAGTTTTATAGACAAATAGCATAAAAACGAACTCAATACCTAGCGCATTCCATAATGTTAACACAATAAAATGGTAGGTTACGTTGTGATAAATTATGGAGCCTATCGGTAACAGCACTGCTTAGTAGGAGAGAGGAAGAGAAATCGATTTTATTTAAATAATTATCATAATTTTACCATATTAGTTTATCACATTTATGCATTTATCATTTATGTAGTTGATCTCATAAGTTTTCGCTGCAAGTTGTCAACTTCTGACGCTCTAGAATAACGCGCAGAATCAATTAAATGACAACTTGTATCATGTCATCGTCATCATCATCCAAAATCATCTCAGCCAAAAGACGTCCACTGCTGAGAAAAGGCCTCCCCAAGGATCTCTACAATGACCGGGTGTGTGCTGCTCGCATCCAGATTTGATTTTTAATTTGTATGACTAAATTGAATTATCCTCGCTTGTTACCAAGAGTCGCTGCTTCCAATTCCCATTGTTCGTTACCTTGATCAATTGTCGAACAAAACTCAACAATACATTAACAAATAAGTATTTTAAGCTTTTTTCGGTGTACTAGTTAATATTTTTCGCATAGGTGGAGAAATGGGAATAAAAAATTCTATCTGTCACCCAGTGTTCTGCAGTCTTTTGATTAGACCACCGGTTGCAGGCACACGAATATGTACCGAACCCGAAATCCAACCTAGGCCCTAAGTGTCAACAAACGTGCTTTCCGGAGCTCGACAAGGATTTTGTCACCATCCAGTAACCCGAATATGCTGAATCATGCATCATACTCTGTTTGATTGATAGTAGGGCTTATTCTACGATTGCCTGGGTAATGCATTTTACATTGCGCTTCTCATAGGGCCTTCAAATGAGCTTGGAATATTCAGCCATATAATACTGTTGGTTAATTATAAAATAGGTATATGAATATTACTTTATAAACTATCATTGTCACTTACATGAGAATATAACGGGATTATTAGCATGTTTTTTGTTGTTAGTAAGTATTCGATATATCGGCATATTAGCATTATTTTGGAGAGAGTAAAGGGTAAGCCGTGTAAAACGGAACACTGCACCGTCAGAGGTTTTCCAGAGGCAATGACGTCACGCACTAGTGCGTCGTGCAACGGTATCAACGGTCCCCGTTCTTTACTAGATTTCGGATGGGTTCGAATCGGATCGGAGGCACAGTTCCATGCTCTATGATCACAAATATACTGAAGCATAGAGAAAAATATGATGAGTTAGGTAAACTGAAATTATCTGTCAGCAAATATCGAAAACTCACAAACAACAAAAAAAAACATTTTGAAAAATTTGTTGAAAAAATTTTCAAGAGCGTGGTTCGAACCCGCACTTCATGACATACAGGGTCAGGTGTTTTTGTGTATTGTGGTTCTGTCTAACATACTGGAATTTATCAACAAAATACAATTTTAAAAAAAATCGTAGAATTTTGTATTACCACAATTTACACAACAACCATATGAAACTTGAAATGTGGTCTCGTTTCGTTCCCTTACTATTTTTATTCGTATTTACGCCAATTGAGCTTGAGATAATCAGTGATCGTGGGAGCTCGCGGTATCAATTAGCCGACTGCAACCTAGAAAACGCTGGCTTGTTAGAAAGTGTCGGCGTAGAGCGATCTAATCGCCGCGGGCTGCGGGATTGGAGATTGCATTATTATTTTCATTTTCACTGTTGCTTAAGTTTTTTCTTATATTTCTTAATGAAATGTTTTTCCCTCGTTCTACAAGTAATCATTTCACAAACATTTACACAGTGTTAAAGTTCTTTGTTTATTGATTAAATATAACGAGTGATCATAAAAGATTATCTAATAGAAAATTAAAAGATGGTTCTCGAACTTCAATATTATTTGAGACAATATAAACATTTGTTATTATAATTATTGTTAATAGAAATGATGGGTATATGAATACCAAACTTATTGCGGCTTTATCTATGTCTGCAAAAGGAGGTATGTCAAGCAATAACAATAATGTTTTAAAACAATATTAAAAAAAGTTCAATAGATTTTTACTGCAATTTTTTTACTTTCGGTTCCATTTCAATAAAAAGTTTAACGGGGCTTATGCAAATACTGTAGTACAATTATGTAATTTTATGTAGTTAGCCTATATACCTACTGTAGGTACCTACTGTCCCACTGCTGGGCAAAGGTCTTCGCAATTGAATTCAAGTTATCTCTACAATTGTTGGATATTGATTTAATCACCATTCTCCAAGGCTAAAGCATCAAAGAAGCCGAAACACTCTTTGCCCGACCAGAGATTTGAACCTAGAACTTCAGACAAGAGTTTGGGCCGAGCGCCTAGCCACTTATTTGTACCGATGACTGGATTTCAATAATAGATGCATCTGCCCAACGGTGGGACAATTTATTGGCTAATTACTTACGACTAAAGTTTTCTTTCTTGTATTAATAAATAACTATCAGGGTTGGTCAGAATGGTCATAATAAATAAAATGTAGGCTGATAGGAGATTTTATTTTTATTTTATTATTTTAATTAAGCGATATCCGGCTCAGAGCGACAGAACGCAGTTGTAGCGATATGAAAAGTAATAAAGCCATCTGTGAGGTAGGTATTAAATAAATCCTTCTCGTTAATTGAATCCAGCTTTGCACCGAGATTATCCTGCATTGCAATTTAATATTTATTTAACTAACAACTAGAGCACAAACTTTTGTTACAGCGGAACATTTTCCGTTGTAACAAAAAGCTTTGTATTTCAATATGAAATTGCACGCTTAGACGTATTTAGGAGGTGATACGCAGGCGGGCGATGTTAAAAGTTTAATATTAATTTAATTAATGGGAATTTTAGAAATACATCCGCGCCAATGTGGATGTTGTTTGCATTTAGGTCGCTTGATGTGTTACGATGCTAGCGTTTGTTCAATCATTCATCATCATCACCAACAGCTCATTTTTGTCCTCACTGCTGGGGCACGAGCCTTCTCTATGTAATGAAACATCATAAACCACTAAGCATACAGAGACGTGGTCGCTCACTATGGGCCTTATCAGAAGGCTCAAGGTCACTTAAAGAGCAATGGAGTTTAGGCTCGGGGTTTCTCTGCGAGATCGAATCAGAAATGAGGAGATCCGCAGAAGAATAAAGGTAACCGATATAGCCCGAAGAGTTGCTAAGCTCAAGTGGCAGTGGGCAGGACACAGTGCTCGCAGGACTGATGGCCGCTGGGGCGGAACAGTCCTCGAGTGGCGACCGCGTACCGGTAAGCGCAGTGCGGGTAGGCCTCCAACAAGGTGGACCGACGATTTGGTGAAGGTCGCGGGAAGCCGCTGGATGCGAGCAGCACAAAACCGGTCATTGTGGAGATCCTTGGGGGAGGCCTTTGTCCAGCAGTGGACGTCTTTTGGCTGAGATGATGATGGTGATGATGATTTGTAGCCTAAACTGAATAAATGATTTTGAATTTAGAATTTAGAGTTTTAATATACATATAGTCATAATGAAGATGGTGAGGGTGAAAATTAAATGAAATGAAAAATATTTATTACTTATTACAAACATATATATTAGATAATTTGAATCCAACGGAAGTTACAGAAAGGTGTAACAAATGACAAAGATTTTGCACGATAATGTTTAGATATTTATATAAATTATTCTTGTAAAGCTGACATTCTAACTCAATTTTAATTATTTTATTTTATTTAAATTTTGTTTAATTTTATCTTGTTTGAAAATCGATTGTTTTTATTACTTAAGTATCTTGATGTTTTTATTATATTAATTGTTTTTATTTTTAATCTGAATCTTAAATAATTATGTTGCATCCATCCAAAACTATATTTTATTAATTATATTTTTGCACACCATTGCAATGGTTAAATATGGCGCTCTAATATTTATAAGGCCTACATTTTGTACCCATATTTTGCAAATAAAGTAATTTGATTTGATTTGATTTGATTTGATTTGTAAAGTAGCTTATATATAATTACTAACTGACCGGCAGACTTCGTACTGCTTTGACAGTTTCCATGACAACAAAACAAACAAATCATTTGTCCGCTTAAGAACACCCGTATCTCATGATGGACCCCTATAGCAGCGCCACCTACAGCCGTCGGAAGGTCCACAATGTTTGAAAAAAAATCCAGTTTAGCAGTTATCAAATTAAATCCGTTAGCGGCGCTAGTGTGCCTTACCCTTCGCCTTAAGAGATGCTCTCAAAGGGATTTGGTGCCCTTGCAGTTGCGTCTTGCAATTTAGTAATTAATTGTACAGATTTTCTGTGTTGCAAGCAATATCAACTTCTTTAGGCACTATATGGAATGATGTAGTAAAACGTCTGACTCAAAGAGAGGAGTAAACAACAGTGAATTTTCTACTAGTACTACGAGCACATGAGTGAATACCCAAACAGAGTCCAAGCTTCATCATCATCATCATCATCAGCTCATTTAATTTCCCCACTGCTGGAGCACGAGCCTTCCCTATGGATGGATAGGGAGAACGGGCCTTAAACCACCACGCGGGCCCAGTGCGGATTGGTGATTGTTAACGACTGCTAATGCAGCCGGGACCAACGGCTTTACGTGCCTTTCGAAGCACGGAGGAGCTCGAGATGATAAATTTTTGGTCACCCATCCGATGACCGGTCTTTGCGAAGGTAGCTTAACCTCAGCACTCGCAGACCGGGCGCGTTAACCACTGCGCCATCGAGCTCCTCTCGAGTCCTAGCTTCCTTACAGCTAAGTATTTCCTTATAGATAAATTCATAGAAAATGTAATGTTGAGGCTTGAGTAATTTCTGGGTAAACACCATTCTTTATATTTCGAATTTTATAGTTCTCGAATTTGTTTACGAAAATATTGATATCGTTATAACCTACCAAGGTGTACACAAAATATTTTTTTAGAAGGGCAAGAACTATAAAGCTTTAGCTGTGTAATTAGCAGTATGTTTTCGGAGAGAGTTCGTTCATTGCCTCAATACTGCATTTTCAGCGCCACTGGACTTTTTGGGGTTCCGTAGCCAAATGGCAAAAAACGGAACCCTTATGGATTCGTCATGTCTGTCTGTCTGTCTGTCTGTCTGTCTGTCTGTCTGTCTGTCTGTCTGTCTGTCCGTCGGTATGTCATAGCCACTTTTTTCCGAAACTATAAGAACTATACTGTTAAAACTTGGTAAGTAGATGTATTCTGTGAACCGTATTAAGATTTCCACACAAAAATAGAAAAAAACAATAAATTTTGGGGGTTCCCCATACTTAAAACTGAAACTCAATTTTTTTTTTCTTCAAACCCATACGTGGTGAGTATCTATGGATAGGTCTTCAAAAATTATATAGAGGTTTCTGATATCATTTTTTTCTAAACTGAATAGTTTACGCGAGAGACACTTCCAAAGTGGTAAAATGTGTGTCCCCCCCCGTAACTTCTAAAATAAGAGAATGATAAAACAAAAAAAAATATATGATGTACATTACCATGCAAACTTCCACCGAAAATTGGTTTGAACGAAATCTAGTAAGTAGTTTTTTTTATTACGTCATAAAGTACGGAACCCTTCGTGCGCGAGTCCGACTTGCACTTGGCCGGTTTTTTAGATTAAAGACGGCGAGAAATTTAAAAGTTTCCTCAAGCGGGATGAATCGAAACACCGTCAGAAGTTTTCCAGAGGGAATAACATCACACACTAGCACTAGTGCGTGTCCCCGATCCCTACTAGATACACCGAGGGGTTCAGATCGAATTGGGAGCTATTAGCAGAACATACTAAATAAGAGGAGCTCGATGGCGCAGTGGTTAACGCGCCCGGTCTGCGAGTGCTGAGGTTAAGCAACTTTCGCAAAGGCCGGTCATCGGATGGGTGACCAAAAATTTATCATCTCGAGCTCCTCCGTGCTTCGGAAGGCACGTTAAGCCGTTGGTCTCGGCTGCATTAGCAGTCGTTAACAACCACTAATCTCTGGGCCCGCGTGGTGGTTCATGGCCCGTTCTCCCTATCCATCCATAGGGAAGGCTCGTGCCCCAGCAGTGGGGACATAAATGAGCTGATGATGATGATGATGACTAAGTCTGTGTGATTCTTGGACTAATTACCCGCCATCCGAAACGATAAAAAAAGAATTATGTAAAAATGGTAATGTCGCTGGCAACCGTTATACAATATCTCGCTTGGCTGAATAGATTCGCTGCTCGGGGAAAGTAAATATGCAAAACAGTCCACTTCAATAGTTTCAAAGTCAAACTAATATCCCTATAAGTAGGATGTTTATTGATAATGACAATGGCGAAGTCTTCTGAAGAGCCGTAAACAACTGTTATTAACAAAAGTATAGAAAAGAACCTTATAGAATATATGAAATATTTTTTTTATTTTATTTTTAAATTTATTAAAATTTAGTTCTGCTTTCAGAATTACATTTAAATTTTACTTTATGTCAGCTTAAGCAGATCTGTACACAATTGTTACAAGATACAATTTTACTAGAAATCATGAACCAGCCTCAGGAAACACCAGTGGGAATCGAACCCGCGACCTTTAGATAACTGGTCCAATGCCCCGACCGCTGAGCTACCGACGCCCCAGAAGACTCGTTGATTTTTTCTAGTAGTTTTTTTTGTGACCCAGCGGTATTACGTCACTGTGGAGTTACTACCCTCACAGTCGAAGAACACTTTGTAAGTATTTTAACAATCGATAAAGACGTAATTCTTTTAAACATTTTTATTGTTACAATTGTTGCTACAGTAAAAAATCCTTTGCTGACTCCTACTTTTAATTATTAATGGAAAAAGTGTCGAATAGATACTGCACCGTTGCAACTACACTTTGTAGGTACTTTATATTTTGATTCGGCCTATGTTTGAGACGGGTTACATCATCTATACTTACTAATATTATAAAGCTGAAGAGTTTGTTTGTTTGTTTGTTTGTTTGTTTGTTTGTTTGTTTGTTTGAACGCGCTAATCTCAGGAACTACTGGTTCGAATTGGAAAATTCTCTTTGTGTTAAATAGTCCATTTATTGAGGAAGGCTATAGGCTATATTACATCACGCTATGACTAATAGGAGTGGAACAGTCGCTAATTAACGCGGGTGAAACCGCAGGGCACAGCTAGTACGTAATATCTCGAAAGTCGCCAGGTCGAATGTCGCGATATCGGCAACGGTGTAGGGCAAATGCTAAACGCTCGATTGTTATCGCGATATTTGGATCGTTATCCCAGAATACGATATACAACGTGTCCAGAAAACGAAAGATAATCCTTTAGCTGCGGGTGGGTCACATCATGTCATGTCCTACTGCATTCTGGAATTTTAGTTTAATAAAAGTCTTAAGGTTTTCAAGATATCGTTATTTTTCTTCTTTTTTTTTTTAGAAAAATTTTCGCTCGTTTAGTTTATTTCATGCCATTTCTACAAATGATTTTTTTACTTTTTTTAGTCCAGTTTTTTTTTCAAATACTCATGGTTATTTGTTTCTTTTACAACAATACTCTTTTGTTCCCTAAAGTACTGAGAAAACCACTTAAAAAAAACCAATCAACTGCTGACTTTGATAGCCTCTGGCGTAAAAAAAAATGTACGAAGCAGACCGTGCCAATTACTTTAAAACATTGCTTTGTTAAAGTTAATTTAAAAATGATATTAATGTTTTATATTCCCGTTTTATTTAATTTTTCATAGTAATTTAAATGCTCGAAGGTAGCTATTTCTGATTTTATTAAAATAAAAATCATTTAAAATTAAGTTACCTTACTAGTTAATACTTACAATTACTTGAAGTAATCATGGAGTAATACTTCATGATTACTTCAAGTAATTGGCACGGTCTGCTTCGTACATTTTTTTTTACGCCACAGGCTATCAAAGTCAGCCGTTTGATTTAATTTGTATGAAAACTTTGCAAAGATTATTTTTGTGGTTTTCTCAATACTTTAGTAAACAAAAGAATATTGTTTTAGATGAAACAAATAAGCATGAGTATTTGAAAAAAAAATTGGGCTTAAAAAAGTTATCCTTTGTAGAAATGGCATGAAATAAACTATACGAGGGAAGATTTTTCTAAATAAAAAGAAAAAAACTATATCTCGAAAACCGTGAGACTTTCACTAAACTAAAACTCCAGAATGCGGTAGGACATGATATGACCCACCCGCAGCTAAAGGATTATCTTTCGTTTTCTGGACACGCTGTATATCGTGTGTAGTATAGCGTATCACGGATCGTGAAACGTATCGCTGGATATCTAAAAATGCAGAAATCTTCGATCTGTATCAAGTATCGTTGATAAATATCGAGCGTCTAGTCCATTGACTATTTATAATATTGGGTAGACTAGTCTCTGGCCGAAATTAATCGTGTCAGTACTCATCCTGTCAGCGGTGGAGGAGGACGCGTTGAACGAGACGGCACACGCCGCAGCTCTTACAAACGCTCAAATATATTTAAAAGAGTTTATAATTATGTTAGACTACCTGAGGTTTGGGACAGCTCAAGTCAACATAGTATGAATAAAGTAAAAAGAGCGAACGCGTATGAGAATCTGCTGCAAATTTTTAAAAAGATAAAACGGGCTGTAACTATCAAAGACGTTATTGCAAAAATTAACTTATTGAAATCTAATTATAGAAAATTATTTAAAAAATATGTAAAAACGAATCTGATTCATCAAGTTTAAATGCATTTTAAATATATTATTTTCTCTTCACACGCCTTTTTAATGCTACCGCTAATATGATAGCAACACAAGCTTTTTTATATTGTCTCTCATCGCTAACCCAATAGTTTATTTATTCCTTAACAATGCAATTGTGTTGGAAATTAACAAAAATATAAAAAAAAAATCAAAGTACCTACATGCTAAAAAAATATAAAATTAAATTAAAATTAAATTATACATGTCAAAGACAAATAATAACAATCCGAATAAATAAATTAATAAATCAAATAAACAGAATGAAAAAAAATATAACAATAATAATGTTAAGTTCAAATATCAAATTAAAATAATTGGTCAACAAATTCATTCAAGCCCAAGCAACACATTAGCCATATAACAGCAAAATTAAATAACTATAAACAGTTTAAAGTTTCATTACATTTGTATTGTAGCTGGCGTTAGCATTATGTTATAATAAAAGAGTTTTTGTATTGTAATGACCCTGTAAGTTTGATAAATTCTGCAATAAATGACTTATCTTTTTTCAAGCTTAATACTAACCACGAGTGGAAGTGTTTGATAAACGATATTCAAATAAAAGCAACTGAGACAGCTAATAGCTACATAGTAGCTAGATATTTAACAGTACTTTGTATAACTATAATAAACAAACTTAACAACAACTATAAAAAACAAAAAGCTTGATTCAGAATATTCTATTTCATGTTCTGTTTAAGCTGAATAGTACTTCAAATCTGTTCTAAAAACTAAAAACCCTAAAATATTCAGAAGCTGAATATTTTAGGGGGTTTAGTCTTTAACAGCAAATAAACTGGTTACATAAAATAACATTTAAAAAGTCACACTATCGTAACAATATTTACTCATCAAATTATAATTTCCACAGCGCATATAATAATAACGACCACTAAGCACTTAACTGCAATATGTTTTATGTTTATTTGTATTATTTCTTTATAAAATTACGATAACATCCGAATTCTGAATTGTAACTGAATATCTGAGCTCCAACATTATCACCTGCATACAAGAGTTATAATTGCTGGATAAAAGGTAGATTAGAACTTACGCAGAAGATATTCAAATTGTTGTACATTTACGCAGGTACTATGTGGTTATTAATCAGCTGTTATACAAATTAAAGCTAGTTATTTTGTGCCCAAACTGCTTGAGTATCATCTGTATAAGTGCTTATACAAATGTTAATACATCAATCGAGGCAGTATAAAGTCGCCAAATTGCTTTTAAACAAAGATTATTCAGCCAATCCGTGTTGCTTAGGAGCTGTAGTAGCATCTTTCCAACAAGAAGTCCTTTAACTGTCTTCGAAATATATTTGGGTCAACAATAGACTTTAAAGGCAGTTAAACATTTTGACAGCTTGATATCTTACGCTGTGTTTTACAATATCAAGTTTTGGTTCAATCAACTGTGGCAGATCCTTTCTGCGAGTTTGCAATCGGTGCTCTCTATTCGCAGGTGCACGTCTTTCTATAATGAATATTTACCGGCGTACAGACGCGATCCGTATCGAACGTTGCGATCCAGATTATTACTCGATAAATATCGCGATAAATTACGAGTGTGTAGCATTCGCCTATCGATTGGTCTCTGCATCTACGGTAGGCCACATCGAAAAGTACGTTATATCGAAAGTTGCAATATCGAAGGTCAAGGCAGTCAATATCATCATACTAATCTTTGCTAAATCAAAAATTAACAACAAAGTTAAACTTTTTATATAAATAATCAACTGCGAACCGTAGATGCAGCAACCAATCGATACACCACCGTTGTCGCGACATTCGATATAGCAAATTTCGATAATTTACGTAGGTATGTAGCCCATTCGAGACACCTACCTGTCTACGAAATTGTGTGCTTCTGTCCTCTCAAAAGTTGGTCTCCTAAGACTAATCTTATTTGTAAATATAATTTAGTTGTTGTAACTAAAACTAAATGAATAATATAATTATTATATGTATTTCGAATTCTTAGTGGATAAACTATTTATGTAATGTACCTATGTGCGTGGTTGAAACCATAAATACCTATATGGTAGTCGGAAATTAAATTTCATTAACTACTTATAAAAAAAGCACCGCACATTAACTTTACGTCAATAAACATTTAAAGAATAAATAATTGACTCAGCAATGCAATTAAACGTAACTTTCGATATGCGCCGGCGCCGCCCCGCTAGAAACAAACATGGCGGGCGGTGCAGGTGCGCGAGAGCATGTGAACCGCCATGATTTCCACTTTCAAACGATCGTTAGTGCCGACGCGTATGTATGAAAAAGTGTTCAAATTGTCCGGGATTCGTACCCCCACTAAATTAATTCGTACACCCTTTGACAAACAGGGTCAGTTGCGTTTCCAATTACGCTATTGTGGCCACGATTTGTCTTTTTGGGTGTAAAATTTTTTCAACATTTTTCCAACTTTTAATTTGTTCGCAACAAAATTTTACGTAAATTCAAATATATCCATAATCATCTATACACGAGTACGTTACATGTTTTACTCCAGTACGGGGTAACGCTTGATCTTCGTCTTACCAGAGAGCCTTGTGCGAGTTTTATTCAATATTCGATCACCTTAACGAAAACGAGAAATTATAATATGGCAAAATTGGCAACTCCTTTCGTTTGGCAGCCGCTGCTTCAAAGTCATATAAATTCTCGTTTTCGTTTACGTGATCGAATGGCTAAAAAAACTCGCTTTAAGCATTTCGATGGTAAGTAACGATTAAGCTGACGGTGAAAGTGCTGTTCACCCGAAATCCTCAACTTAATTCTAAATCAAGTTTGTTTTAGACCTCAAGTCTAGTCTAGACTTCGCAATTATGTCGTAATTACTCTTTTCTCATTGCATAAATCGTATAGTGTAATATATCAACATTTTCCTTAAGATTTGCCTGTGTCCGTGATGTATAACAATTAAAGTAAAACATAATTTTATTTGCGCCATAGTTAAAAATAAACAATGACGAAATAGGTAAAAAAATGCCTAATTTCTTAAATTCTCAATTTATTTTGAGTATTTAGATCTGGGTTTGAAGCATATACTTTAAAATAATTATATTTTGTATATATTAGGCTACACAGTGATATTTTTAGTTTTGATCAAAATCGTATAGTTTTTTGACATTTTTCTTATCGGAAGAGATAAATAAAATAAATTTCTGGCGCGTAATCTGACACCTGCGCCGCGTGACGTATGCGTGCATTGACAGGTGTGTCACTGGACGCTTTAGTGGTTAGGTATGTGTCATCAATAATTTAGTTTCAAACGTAACGTCTGTAGAAGGTCCTTCCTTCTACTAAAGTTAACACAATTGAAGTGTCTTATGTCACATCTATAGGTACTCATTTCGTGAAATTTTCTCAGCGTACTGTTTCTCATCTGTCTATTCTCATTTGGTGAGATAATACCCAATAATAGCATAGTGGATACTTGCGCCGAACGGGGGCAAGTTTACAAAAAGCTGTAAAATCTCTCTCGGTGCGAGCTCGAACGATTTCGTCATCGGCCTCCTTAGGAGCTCATAAAAATAGGTAGAACTTACTTGCAATAGTTTATGAAAACCTTCTTGCTCTAGTACGAAGTGTGTCATGTGGTGTAATAAGTATTATTATTTTAACGGAAATAGGTCATAGTTACTTCATACACGTGTAATAAATAGATATAAATACGTAAATAATCTTTTGTACACGTATTGATGTTGTAAGAATTTGTTTATATAATGAGGCGTTACTTCATGAATACCCTGTTTTAAGCACATTGGGCGCGCACGGAGGAGAGTAAGATCAGGCATAGAGGTATCTTCTTTGCGCAAACTTACGCTAACTCTGAGGTTTGGGTTCGATTCCCGGTCGCGTCTACGTCGAAGACGAACCTTTTGATATTGTGTCGGGTCTGTGTGATTGTGGTACCGTCGTTGTTTCTGATTTCCATAAAACGAGTGATTTAGCTACTTACCTTGGCATCAGAACTATGTATGTGATGTTGTATATTAGTTATTTATTTATATGGAGAAGGTGTGCCGAAAGAAAAAAAACTCGTATAATATGAGTTACATTACATTGTATAAACACTCGATGGCGCAGTGGTTAACGCGCCCGGCCTGTGAGTGCTGAGGTTAAGCAACTTTCGCAAAGGCCGGTCATTGGATGGGTGACCAAAAATTTATCATCTCGAACTCCTCCGTGCTTCAGAAGGCACGTTAAGCCGTTGGTCCCGGCTGCATTAGCAGTCGTTAACAACCACTAATCCGCACTGGGCCCGCGTGGTGGTTTATGGCCCCTTCTCCCTATCCATCCATAGGGAAGGTTCATGCCCCAGCAGTGGGGACATAAATGAGCTGATGATGATGATGATGATGATGATGATGTATAAACATTTGAAAAGGTTTAGTTCGACCACTGGGCGACCACCAGTTAAAATTAATTAAGATAAAGTAGCTGGCATATCAGGCAGGGAGAACTCGATAAGATTTTTTTTCTGAATGTCTTAAGTCTTATATGCTTTGTAAAATAAAGAAAGTTGTTTGTAGCCCAGCCTTGATAGTTATAATCCTAATTTAATGCTCGCTCCACACATTCGTCCTTTCCTCTAACTTCGACTCTGGAGATGGTACGTGGATCGATCGAGTTCTCGTAGTAGGCACTGTTTTTCATTAAAACTTCAACAGCCTTTACAGCGACGAGATGCAAAGAAAAAGAGGGTGTTTCAGAAATAAGGTGAAAATGCTTATTTTTGCGAGCCACTGCTCGCAAAAATCACTATGACAGCATTTTCTCATCACTTTCCCGCTACGGTATTTATGCGAATATTTCGCAGGAATAAGATACAAGGTCTGCATCGTAGTTTACGGAGTCATGGTCAAGATGTGCCGTTCGAAAACTACTTTGTAAGAAGTTCATCTATCTTCTACCTACAGTATAATGTCTGCATTGAATTTTAGTTGCATGTTTTTGTAACAGAATGTTTACAAAGAAAGAAAGTGACTATTAGTAAATTAAACTGCTTTAAACTAAACTTATAAAAACTATATCCTATAGACTAATATAGACTATATCTACTACTATTTATACATAAAAAATATATAAGTACTTAATATAAAATGAAATTCTGTTCCTTGGTGCCTACCATCATACAAGAGAAAACATTTGGATGAAATTTTGCATATAGACAGACTAGGACATATGACTTTTAATTCCGACAAAACTTTGAGATCGTGTAGTCTTTGCGAACAAAGTCGCGAGGCAACACTAATATTTTGATCTAATAGTAAATAGCCTATAACTGTCCCAATGCTGGGCAAAGACCTCCATCATTAAAATCAAGTCATCAATACTCTACAATTTATACAATTAATAGGTGGTAGATGACTTTATCTCCACGCTTGCTAAATAGGGGTTGCTCATCTCGAAACCCGGGCTATGAAGTGAAAAATCTGAAAAACACTATATCCCATCTGGGAATTGAATCCGGCACCTTCGGGGAAGCGTTGATTCAAAGAACAGTTAGCTAATAATATTTGTATATTTATTCATATAGCTAGTATTTGGTATGTTTCCAACTTATGTAGGCATATATTTAAATATTTACGAACAAAGATGGCAACAGTTCGATTAAACAGACGCGCGGAAGTGTAACGAGGCCGAGCTCCCTGCGAACATGCCTGTAAGGCATTAAATACTATTGTATATAATATTTATTTGTAACAGAACGACCGTGAAACCGACAACGTTCCATATTCGGTCAGGCTCGAGAGTGCAGCCATGCCTTAAAATAACAAGACACTAGACAGCTAACATACGTACACAACTTGCATGCAAGTGCATTACATGTGTTTTTAGTTTATATATTCGACGTAGGCGTCGTCCGTTTGAGTGAACACCCGTATCCTACAGAAACCCGTAAAAGCGCCATAGACCTACCGGGTCCTATTGTAAATCGAACCCAAAAGAAACCATCTAGAGATCCACACACATAAAAAAATTCATCGAAATCGGTCCAGCGTGTCAGGAGGAGTTCGGTGACATACACACATAATTCATACATACATAAACAAATATTTGCTTTTTCAAATTATTTTCAATCGTCCTTTCGTCATTCCGATATAACCTCTTCGTCACAGTCGCTGGGTTTGTCTGACATACCATTACAAGAGAGTTGCTCCTCTATATCTTTTATTGAGGTGCAGGAAACCGATGTGTATAAGTTGTTAAAGAGTTTAGACCCATTAAAATCAGCAGGTCCTGACCAGTTACCATCTCGCTTTCTTATAAGCTGCTCGCAAACTCTAGTCAAGCCTATCTCAATCTTATTTAGACGCTCTCTTGCCGAGTGCTATATGCCCAGCATATGGAAACGTGCTTTCATTACACCAGTATATAAGAAAGGTTCTAGATCAGAGATTTCAAATTATAGGCCAATCTCAAAACTCTGCGTAATCGCTAAGGTTTTTGAGAAGATAGTTTATGATCAGATGTATCCGGCGCTGTCTCATTCTCTAAGTTCATGTCAACACGGCTTTGTAAGACGACGCTCAACGGTGTCTAATTTGGTTCTATTGAACAATTTTTTAACAGAAGCTATGGATGAGGGATGTCAGGTTGACGTCATATACACAGACTACAGTAAGGCTTTTGACCGAATTCAACACTATAGGCTTATTAAAAAGCTTAAGATGGTTGGCATATGTGGAGACTTACTTCGTTGGTTTGTCTCGTATATTGACAATCGCTGTCAGGCTGTCGTTATCAAAAACTACATTTCCAGCTGGGTCAAAATTCCTAGTGGTGTACCCCAAGGATCTTTGCTTGGCCCATTGCTGTTTAGTATTTTTGTGAATGACGTAGAACTGTGCATTCATTCATCTAAGCTTCTCTGCTTTGCAGATGATATGAAGATATTTGCGAAAATACCATCTTATGATGCAGCTAAATTGTTACAGGGTGATCTGATGCGGCTTGAAGAATACTGTGATGTGAACAAACTAGACCTTAATCCAACTAAGTGCACAGTTATGACTTTTAGTCGCAAAAGACACCTAATAACTTACAACTATACTTTACATCATCAAAGTCTTCAACGAGTCCATTCGATGCGTGATCTTGGGGTGACACATGATTCTAAGTTGCTGTTTGATGAACATATAAATGTTATAATAGCTAAAGCTACCAAAGCTCTTGGTTTTCTTTTTCGTAATGCTAAAGAATTTAATAACCCTATTACTTTTAAGATCCTTTATTGTTCGCTCGTACGTAGTAATTTGGAATATGCCTCTCAAGTATGGAACCCAAGATATGACACGTATATTAACAGATTAGAGAATATACAAAAAAAGTTTATTCGCTATTTGTGTTATCGCACCGGTACCCGTGATAGCTCCGCTACCTATGTCCAACTTTGTTTAAGGCATCGTCTACTGACACTAGAAAATCGACGGAATATAGCAGACATTGTGTATCTATTTAGAATTGCCTCGAACTCTATTGACTGTCCCGAGCTTCTGTCACTACTGAACTTGAGTGTCCCTACAAGAATTTTACGAAATTTTAAACCAATACACCTTCCAGCTTCAAATACAAATTACAGGCAAAACTCATACTTTTTGCGGGCGGGCAAGTGTTACAATAGTCTGTGCGAGGCGTGTGATTTTGATCTTTTCTGTTGTAACTGTGAATCGGTGAGAAAAAATCTTACTAAGTGGTTTTTTGAAACTTATTAATATTGAATATACCTACTACTACCTATTTATATTTATACTACCTACCTATTATACTTTTGGTGTGAAATGTCCTTGTTACTGTCACAGCTACTATGTTTGTAAGCGGTTCGATCGCAGTTTTGATCCTAGTTATACAAACATGTTTATTCTGTTAGCTCAATAATTTCCTTGCTATTTTAAGTCTATTAGTGTGAATCTGTCATTGGTTTTCTGATGTATAACTGCATAGCTACTCTTTTTTTGATACTGTTGATTCACCTAAGAAAATAAAATAAATAAATAAATAAATAAATAAAAATAAGTACATACAATATTAAAGATTCTCTCCAAAAGGGTTGTTGTACATTCGCCACAAAGTTAGTTTGCCACAGAAAAAAGTATGTGTAAATTCGCCACAGTTCTATTTTTATCAAGTAGTTTATTTTAGTTAGATTTTAGGTAGTTAGACACAGACAGCAGAAAAATCAAATAATAAGTGAAGTAAAAACGTTATTTATTAATTTTTCATAATCACAGCAATTTAAATAATTCAGCCTTATTTCTACATAAAACTCACAGTTCTTCTTATAACTAAAATATACGCTAAATTTGTGTGTTTTTTGCGTTTTAACGCCTAATACATAAAAACATGTAGGTATTGCAAGTGGTTGATTTGCCTACGACCTTACAAATATAAGAAAAACGATAGAAAGATAATTAAATCACAGTAATAATAAAACCTTTTTAAAATATTTCTTTACATACAAATCACAGATCTGCTTACAACTAACTTATGCATTAATTGCTATAGGTTGATTTGCCTGCAACATAACAAAAATATATAAGTTTAATATTATTATTCAAAAACACTTAACATCTAATTTAAAAGTCGTTGTTTAAAAACAACAAAAATATTAAAAAGCTACTTTAGGAACATAATTATGTCTAATAATCACAGTAATTCTTTGTATTTTTCTTGTACTTTAAAATCATAGACTTAGGGCCACACAAGCTACCGCCCGCCGCGCCGTGGTTAACTAAGTAAAGTAAAAAAGTTATTTATAAATTTTTCACAATCACAACAATTTAAGTAATTCAGCCTTACTTGTACATAAAAATCAGTTTTTCTTACAACTAAAATATACGTTGAATTTGCGTGTCGCCACTTTGTTAAAGACACCGTGACACGCCTAATACATAAAAACATGTATTGCAAGTGGCTGATCTGCCTACGACATTACAAATATAAGAAAACCAATAGAAAGATATAATTCAATCACAGTAATAATAAAACCTTTTTTAAATATTTTTTTTTATATAAAAATCACAGTTCTGCTTACAACTAACTTATGTACTTATTGCATTAGGTTGATTTGCTTTCAACATAATGAAACATAAATAAGTTCGCTCAAAACGCGCGCTTAAAAGCGCTGAAAACGAACTTTCCTTGCTACCAGTACTTTATGCAAAAATGATGTACTATGAAGACTTGTGGCGAATTTACAATAACCCTTACCTACCTGTGGCGAATTTACTTTCAATGTATGGGGTTACCAAAACGTGTCAAACTAACTTTGTGGCGAATGTACAACAACCCCTCCAAAAATTGCTAACTATGAGA
The DNA here is from genome assembly GCA_963082485.1 of Eudonia mercurella. Taxonomy (NCBI): domain Eukaryota; kingdom Metazoa; phylum Arthropoda; class Insecta; order Lepidoptera; family Crambidae; genus Eudonia; species Eudonia mercurella. The sequence continues at coordinate 26,024,116 of OY720022.1, forward strand.
TGTGTTTTTGGTTAATGAAATAAAGTTGTGAAAGCAAAAAGCACAGATCGCAGATTTAATTAGATATTCAACTAGAGCTCAAAAAGCGTGATGGTAATTTTGTGTTTGCCCCAACGCGTCTTGGCTATTTTCATAAGAGCCATAACACGAAATTCGCGTTCTGGCAGTTTTACAGTGGCCACGAGCGACGCGTTGAGCGTGAGCTGTTTTTTCGCTCAATGAGCAATTTTGTTCTATGAGTTTAACATATTTACTTATAGACAGACATTAGACATAATAAATACAATCATCTACAGCTCATACTACAAGGCAAAATGCAAGGCCAGAGTAAATCTGTCCGAGTAAAAACCTCGTGGCTTCAGAACCTCGCCGACTGATTTGAGTTTTACAAATAAACTATTTCGACCTGCGATGTCTGTGACCGTAATGAAAGCCGACCTTTGATAGGAGATAGCACAAAAAACAATATACTTGATGAACCAGCAGTAGGACGTATACAGTGTGTTACAGAAAGGTGTGGTTAGTATGAAAAGATCCAAAGTGTATCTTGCCTCTGTGTACTTACATTTATGATCACTACTGACTACTGCCCCCCAACCGCCTAACACTCTTGCTTTCGATCGCTTTGAAAGCGAGACCCTCGCCTCGCTTTCTAATATAATATCGAATAATATCGAAAGCTATAGCCTATAGCTTTCGATATTGCTTTCATATTGCTTTTGAAATGACAAGATGACGCCTCCTCCTCGCCTCGCTTTCAAAGCGATCGAAAGCGAGAGAGTTAGGCGGTCGACCCCCAGCTTGCTTATGCGCGCCTGACGCGCATGTCTTCACTACTATAAATATTTAATTTACAATTGCATGACAAATAAAGTTAATAATGATAGGTAGGTACCTTTGTAACAACACATACAAGATCTAAATCGGATTAACTTTTGGATCTTTTCGTTTTTACCGGGTACCTATCGATTCACACCACGACTGGTTTGCACCACGGTGTGAATCGCAGAAGGATGCTTTTTGAATTGGCTGTTTCGAACCATGGTATGAATCAGCGAATGTCTTTTTCGCACTTCAGCGATTCGCACCACGGTGCAAACCACCCAAATATATTTTTGACTTCGCGGATTCGAACCATCGACATTTTATTATTAATTAACAGTCATGCACAAAGGTGTTAATACGAATTTATTTATTTGTTCAGTATAGGACAGGACTATCGATTGAGGATTCAGGACCTAACCTTTCTGTTGCTGATGATGACGATTGATGACATTAAAGCTTCCATCAATTATGTATGAGATTCTCGTTGAGCGTTTGAAACGCTCCCAGTCTGCGAGTGCTGAGGTTAAGCAACTTTTGCAAAGACCGGTCATTGGATGGGTGACCAAAAATTTATCATCTCGAGCCCCTCCGTGCTTCGGAAGGCACGTAAAGCCGTTGGCCCCGGCTGCATTAGCAGTCGTTAAAAACCACCAATCCGCACTGGGCCCGCGTGGTGGTTTATGGCCCGTTCTCCTTATCCATCTATAGGGAAGGCTCGTGCTCCAGCAGTGGGGACATAAAATGAGCTGATGATGATGATGATGAGCGTTTGAAAAACGGTACGCGACTTTGGGGCCACGGAGCCAATGACGTTTGTGGAAATGACAGTAAATATCAAGTACAAATATTTTGCAACCTTAATTTAATCTTTATTTTTAAGACTTAAGGTTTATAGTAAGCTGAAATTGTTGATGCTATGCAATGTTTTTTCAAATTCGAGATGCATTTTTGTTCTAGATCCTTTATCTAGTACATATTGACCGAAGTATTAAAGCATAGTTTTGTTCGTGCAAGATTCGCGTAATCAGGAGATTTTATACAGTTACTGGAGTCGAGGAGCTCGATAGCGCAGTGGTTAAAGCGCCAGGTCTGCGAGTGCTTAGGATAAGCAACTTTCGCAAAGGTCGGTCATCGGATGGGTGACTAAAAATTATCATCTCGAGCTCTTTCGTGCTTCGGAAGGCACGTTAAGAAGTTGTTACCGGCTGCATTAGCAGTCGTTAACAACCACCAATCCGCACGGGGCCCGCGTGGTGGTTTATCCATCCATAGGGAAGGCTCGTGCTCCAGCAGTGGGGACATAAATGAGTTGATGATGATAGAGTTGCTGTTTAAACAAATTATGAACTTCCAGAAAGCATTACAGTTATTACTATTTTACTAATAATTACTAATTTTATATTTATTTTTTTTTTATTTTTTTTATTTTTTTTAATTTTAACTTAATTGTATCATGTTTTTTTTAAATTATTTTTGAGTGTTCCATATTTCGGCACAGTTGCATGCGCAGTGATTACGGATGTACTGAAGTTACTTGGGCTTACTATTTATGTCATTTACTAGCAGAAAAAATTATCTACCCTCATACCGAGTCGTTTTCGCTCGACACACTCATACCACTGTATATGGTCACTGTTCACTCGAACTTGTTTTCAACACAGAAAATCTTTTTTAAAGCATGTTGTGTTTGTCTTTAAATGTTTGTGGCAATTAGTTCCAAAATTAGTATACTAGATTATTGTACACAAACGTTGGTTCACCTATTAAATAAATAAGTAAGTAGTAAGTTGTATTTCAGACTAACCATCTAACTAGGGACCTAAATTAGATCACAGTTTGAAAGCAGCTCGCGAATAGGTCCCGTCCTAGTTTAACCTTATTCCCTTTGCAATAAAGTTTCAAATGTATACGTACCAATAGTTCCTGGGAACCAGGCGCAGAGCGGGTTCCTTTGCAGGTCTGAGCTGCTGTTCCCCACCCTGATCTCCAGGTCTCGTAGTGGCTGGTGACCTGCATATAAATCATAATTAGTTTATGGAACACTATACTCATTTAAATTGTTTTAGGAGGGAATTTATTATTGGACACTACGCTGCTGTAAGTAAAAGTGACTAGTAAAGTATAGCATAACATAGTATATAGGATGTTTGATAATACGTATATCGCCGGTGCGCGTGCGAGACCGCGTAAGCCAAGATGTTCAACTTTTTCGTGTTTTTGCAAAATTTAGCAAAAGCAGATATATACGCGGCTTTTACAAACTGCTCTTACTCGGTCTCGCACGCGCACCGACGATATAGGTAATTCCAAATATGGCAGATAAGGTCCCGTGCATAGAGCTTCGGACCATGCCTGAAAACTTGAAAAATTGTAAATTGGCAAGACTTTTTTATTGGGAAAAAACTTCCTCCATTTTATTTGGAGGAAGTTTTATGATGGCTAGTGGGTAATGGACACGATTGCGTAATCCCATCCAGAAATCCTCTAGAGAGGTTTGATCACTATACCTACGGTTTGACATCCTTTAGTTTCTTGCCGCGCCTCTAAAAGGTCGCGTACACTGTAAGGCGACCGACACAGGGCGGGCGGCAATCTCATTTAAAAAATAAATATAAACGGTAACTGGTACTTAATTTGGATTTGCTTACAGTTAATATTTTTCTTGAATTGTTGATGTCTTTTATATGTTGTGTGTTTATTTGTAATTGAAAGTGTCCTGCTATGATATGGCATTTGCCAATATAAGAGCTACTTGTAGCTTAAGCTGAATAAATGATTTGGAATTTAGAATTTTAAATTAAAATGAAATGAACACAACACAAAATGAAATTAATAGTTTACAACCAAACCACATTATCCATCTATCAAATGGTACGTCGAACCAGCACCGTATTATCATGCACGCTGCAAATTTTTGCCTCTAGTAACCTGATCATTTCGGTCTATTGGTAGGTAAGTAATGTACCATAACCACAATATTACCGAAACTGCAACACGGCCGTTCTGTAATAACCCCTTGAAATTCTACGTTCGCAAATCGCAAATCCTACTCGCTACAATTCGCGCCCACTACATTCCAGCCCACACTCATTTAGAGGGAGAATGCATTACAGGTTACAGAGTTATGCATGGTACACTCAGTAAGCTGAGTGCCAAGTGCGAGTTCCAATCGCCAATCGATCACGTTAACGAAAACGAGAATTTGTATAGCAAAATGTTAACTCTTCTCGTATGCCGCGAGGAGGCGTCGACGTTATCGAATGAATACGGATAGTAAAGAAAAATCACAGTAGACACCCTGGTAGCAACAGGTGCTGTTTTTTTATTTATTACGGATAAGCACTTGACCTTCAAGCACCTGGTGTGAAGTGAAGGTGGCAGCGCACTTCATCCGGAATCCTTCACTTCTTCTCTAACTGTCGGAACACAACAGAGCTACAATAGTATTGATTTTTTTTTGCTTTTGCAATCTTTTTGAGCGGTCTTGAGTGAGGTATTCAGGAGCAACCAGAGATATGTATCAATAGTTTCGAGCGAGTTTTGTAATCGTAGTCCATATAAATAAATATTTAATGTTCTAACAATATGTCGTAGGAAATAATTTTGCAATTTATCTCGATGTCGTGTGCTGGTGTCAAATTAATGGCTTTTACCGTTCATATAGCGATTACTTCGTATCATTATCTATACTAATTTATCTTCATAATGGCAGTTTGATTATCTACTTTCTCTTAGTAGTTTTTAATATGACACCTTTATTCAATAGTGTTGGTTCACATACACCGTTTTATTATTTAACTCTTAATTTATGTTGAAGAATTTTTATTTTTAATTTTCAAGTCAGTAGAACGAAGTTTTCAGTAGGTACCTACGCTATGGAAAACTAAATTAACTGTTTTTTTGTATCTGCGCAAGTGATAGGGTCACGAACTGTAATCTTTGCTTGCCCTTGTAAAAAAACAAAATTATGCGCAGCTTTATGAGAATTGTTCTTTCGAAATACCGGTTAATACAACAAAACCAAAACCTAAAAAAAGACTTTATCGATCAGTAATTACTTGTTATTATAATCCATGCAGTAAATTTTTATACAAAATCGATCTCATTTTAAATTTTAAAAATTTATTTACTATTTTACTCAGGTAAATAGAAATGGCGGCGATACGCTCGCTGGGTTTGAATTATCGACTGATGATGTTGAAATAAAAACTCTATGATTTTGGTACGTTGAATAACGGTAAAATTATCCATGCTGAATCTCCAAAATGTATTTTATAATTTGTGAAAACAAATGAATAATAAATGTCAGTGCAAATGTTATATTTTATTTTTTAAACCCCGTCGTAACTTTTGCGCCACCCAGTATTTAATGAATAAGCTTGTGAACTCCAAATTGAATTTTATAAGCCAACAATAAAACATATTTTAAAATGTAGATAACCATCTCGCAATACCCTTTCCATTGTAAAAATTTAAGCTTTATTTATTCGAGCAGAAAATTTCATAAAACATTTTCAGGGGAAATACAAATAAACGTTGTTTCAATCAGTTTATTTCCATTCAATAAATAAACTGCCTTTCTTAAATTGTCGAATGCGGTAATAGGCAATATTGTGGAAACTCGGAACGTTCGTTCGTTCGTATCTGGGTAAGTGAGTTGGCTATGATACTTTACAAGAATAACCGTATTGAATTCTAATGGTTCTGTCATAAAATTGAACTGCATTCAGACGGGAAATTCGCACAAAGCTATTCCTCGTAGCAGCTGGGCTGGGCAGACCTTTAACAAAATATAATGGGTGTTTAAATTGCGATTACTTTTGTTGACTGCCCGTGTCTAATCACTTAGTAGTTTGAACAGTTGTGGCAATTGATATGAACAGTGTAAGTTATTTATTTAAGCATTTTCTCACGATATCGTGTTTATGGAAACGGTCTTTTAATTGCTCATGCCGAAATCTACTTGTAAAGCTGGCAGCTTTACGTACCGTAACAGATTATACAGTCCCAATGCTGGAGTTGAAGATTCCTAAAAATCATACGCAACATCCTCGCGTGGTGACCCTAACGACCTTCACGGTGTAGTGGCGCAGAATTTTGACCTGCTACGAGGGGGAATGATCCCACAGCGTCTCCGTGCACCTCTGGCCGTCATGCTCCGTGGTCTTCTCCCCCTATTAAAGTGGACAGGTTTTTTTGGTGACTGTATATTGAAGACTTACCACAACATCCCCGTGTGGTGACTCTGACGACCTTGACGGCGTAGTGGCGCAGCAGGTTGACCTGCCACCAGGGAGACGCTTCCCGCTGCGTCTCTGTGCACCGCTTGCCGTCATGCTCCGTGGTCTTCTCGCCGTCATTTCCGTTCGCAGCAGCACCACCACGGACCGTGGTAGACTGGTTAGCTGGCTTTCTGAAGGCGACGTTGGTGCCTGGTGAAGAAAAGAAAATCTTAAATATTTCCTTAAAACTCTCCACTTCACTTAAAATGTATATACATTACCTATACATAGTATAAAAGAAAGTCTCCGGAACGCGTCTGTTTGTCTGTTAGGAGTTAGGACGTTCTAACCTCAGGAACCACAAGACGGATTTTTAAAATAGATACGCGGACGGTTTACGTACAAAAAATTCACAGATTTTGCAGTCCCCGCAAGAATCGGAGCATTGAAAATGAATACAACAATTTACGAAAAAAAATTTTTTATTTTAAATAAAATAATTCCAACTTGAATGCACTTCTCGCCTGCATCCGCATCTTTTAACACCATTACCATGACGATCGGTCAATAATCAAAGAAACTACACCCGTTTTTCTACAATACCAAATCTAAAGGGACCACCTACAGGTCACAATTATTAACCGATTTTCAAATTTTTTTCGCCATTTTGTAGCTAAACTAATACCCTAGAGCTCTTTTTTCATTTTTTCTTAAGTCGGTTTTTTTTTTAAATATTTACAATTTAGTATAACAAACACCCCCCCAAAAACCCGATTTTTTTACATTTTTCAAAATTCCAAAAAAAGTTTCCAGCCGATTTTCAAAATTCAAACGCTTACATGTGTCTCGATAAATTCCTCAACTGTTGGTATTATTTCCATCTCGATTCTCCCAAAATCTTTGGAGCTATGTACAAAAATACGTCTCAGGCGATTTTCATCTGATAACCATTTTTAATGGTAAAACAACAAATTGAATTGTAGCGCTGTAATACGGGGGGAGTTCACTCAAGCGGACAATTCGTGTCGCGAGAGCCACCTAGCTGATATTATATAAAACAAACTTTGAAGCTTACATTTTTAAAACCAATTGCAGCAATTTTTTAAACTAATTCACCAGATTTTAAGAACTTATTATGCTTAAGAAAATTACAGAGATTTTAATAGTTAAGTCAAAAGAAATCATTAGTAAAAATAAAAACATAAAATCATTTTTAAGTTACAGTTTATAGTTTTTATAAGTTTAATTTTAAGTAGTTTAATTTACTTTTGATTTTCGTCAATATTATTATAAATTAGATACTTCTAACTAAAAAAGTTTATTATTAAGACAAATATAGAAAAATATATGCATGTAACAGTGATTATTATAACTGGCATTAGCAATATGTTAAATAACTAGGGCAGTGGCACCAGTGCTCGACAGAACCAGTGATTGACATTTTTTTTGATCTTTATAAATAATAATAACTAATTTGTGATTTTAGCGACAGCAAAAAGCAAAATTTTTATGAAATCATATAAAGTATTGCCAACAAAAACTGGTCTCCTGATATCAATTAACTGTTTAGGGTAATGGAAAACACAATGCAGATACATTTCAACGATTGTTTATGCGACGTTGCAAACTGAAAATCGCCCGTTGTTACAGATAATACCATATGCACCTTATCAAAACGACAAAACGACTTTTAAAGGTACACGCTGCACTAAATTGATAGGAGCGTAGGACGCGATATGAGTGTAATGCTTTTGTGAACTTTCGTATGATGTATTTTAAGTTGCAAATGGCTCGTATCTTCTTTCGCATCTATGATTGTTAATTATTCCCGGTGTGATAACGTGAGTTCGTTCGTACGTAGGATTATACGTTCTCTATGATGTCTCAATTTTGTAAGAGACTTGTTAATAACAGGTCGTAAGGCTTTATATTTTAGGTAACTTTTATTGTTTTTCTTTTAGAGAGAGTTTGATGGTTTCAGATGACACTTTTAGCGTCAATGGACTTTTTTGGGACGGTGAAAAGCTTGTTTGATTCTAGCCATGAAGCAGTAGATATTCTAGCCCCTCTAGAAAACCACCGAGCTTTCATAACACTACGACTTAAGAAAAAGGAACCTAGTTTCTGGCCACCCAAAAACTTCTACCCAACATCAAAATTTTTAAAATGAATCAATTTTTACGGGTCTGCTTTTATTTAATTTGACATTGATTTTAATTTAATTACTTAACTTGGTCCGTAGTTATCATGCGAGTTACAGGGAGATTTTCTGCGTAAAATGAAACGCACCCAAAGAGTTCGAAATGTCAGGATACAATTTAATAAAATCAATGTGTAAAATAAACGCGAGTACATCCGTGAAAGTTTTATTTCAATGTGTAGAGTTTGCGTACAACTTTAGAAAACAAAGTCTTGAAAAAAAATGTTTTGTAAAAAAATATGGCTTACCACAGAATGGTTGCTCGGCGGTCCAGTCGCCCCTCAGCGTGCATTCCCTCTGGTGTGCTCCGAAGAGCTCGTACCCCTCGTCACACTCATACGTGGCGGTTGTCCCGGGGACGATGATGTCAGCGGAGAGGGACACGCGCGCGTTCGGAGGGACAGCCGGGTGACCGCAGTGACGCTCCACTGGAACGATAAAGAATGGTTAGAAATAGAAGAAAAATTGTCAAAGTAAAAAAAAAATCAGTTCAATAAACTTAAAGATTAAGTAGGTAATTTTGAATCGGCCGAAAAAAAAATTCCTACTACCCATTCAGGTCTTTTAGCTGTGAAGAAAAATGAGCGCAAGAAACTGCACAGTTTTTCAAGAAGTAACGATATTTACAAAAACATAGGTGTGTCGTTACCGAATCATGCAATATTAAAATAAATATTCTTTATTAAATAAACACCTTATACCAGGGGCAGGGGTGGGGAAACTTTTTCAGTCGCGTGCCAATATTTACTAACGAAATATATGGCGGTCCAAGTTGTTGCATTTTTGACTAAGTACGAGTACTTATGTATATCATTTACTAAAATAAAAGTATATGTATGTATTGTCAGAAACACAAATTTATTGTGCAATATTATAAAATAACTATTGAAATATGAAAGAAAATGCAATTAAATTTTTTAGGTCAGCTGCGAAGTAGAAGGTCGAGGAGCGCTGGTAATAAGCCCGCTCCATTGTGTTGCGGCAATGTTTGTTGGATTGTCGCGGGCCGGATTTCAACGCTACGCGGGCCGGATATCAACACGTCGCGTGCCGGAGATGGCCCGCGGGCCGTAGTTTCCTCATCCCTGCCTTATGCAATGCATACAATGCTCTCATATAACGTTTACTCCTCTCACAACACATATACAATTATGTCGAACGGCGCAAGTATGAGGATATGACTAGGGATTTCATTTCAGTTTGGGTTAGATAAAGCACCTACGTTCTTGGGCTCGTCCCACCCACTTTTCAAAGACATATACAAAATATCTATTGACGGATTGGTGGTTGTTAAGGGGGTGCAGTGCGGAATTTGAAAATTTACGTGTTTTTAAGTCACTGGTGCTAGGCGCTGAATAGGTCTTATACATTAAAAGGACTAGTGTAGGTTAGCTTGATCCTTTCACAAGGTCGTGGTTGTCTTGGAATTTAAAACAAATACCCAGAAACTGCATAAACAATACGTAAAATAATGATATCTAAAATCTTATTTCTTCAGAAACTTTGTAAATATAGCCCAAATGAAACAATGATCCGACATCAAAATGTTTGTATTGATATTCCGCAGGTCACTGTTGTCTTATTGTTCAATAAAAAAACATGAATATGAAAATATTAAGACTTTTCTTATTTTTTACCCAAACGCCTATGATTTTACGAAAGTAAACATTGCTCTAATTAAATCACCAGCCTACTCTGTACAGATATTAGTGTGCGTGCGTACTCGTAGTCGTGCGCCGTTGTCACCCCACTGCCACCCGCCGCTCGCTCGCTATCATAAAGAAACTTGAAACTCGCAGTTTTGCGTCCGCGCTGCACCCCCTTAAATACTGCTAATGCAGCCTGGACCAAAAGGCCTTCTGAAGAACGGAGGAGCTGTAGAGATAAGTTTTTGGTCACCTATCGCTGACCGGCTTTGCGAAAGTTGCTCAAACTCAGCAATGCAGACAGGGCGCGTTAACTACTACGCCATCGAGCTGAACCATCGTTTTGCCATGCGTTAATTCGTCGTAAATTGTGGTAATCATTGTCCGTGGAATATAGTAAAGTTTTGCACTTCAATTTTATACTAAATTGAAATAGCGTGTAATAGTCAGCTAATTTTACAATTGAGACATAATATGTTACTCAACTGTAATTTCTTACTTGAAAAAGCTATTAAACCATTAAATGTACCTACACTTAGACCTATGTTTAGAATACGACGCCGCCGCGGCACGCGAAGCAAGCCATAATAAATTCATGTGGTGCCAATGGAGTATACGTGTCGGTCAAGAAGTAAATGCAGTTATTATCTAGCAAAGGGTTGTAGAAAAATGTTAAATAAAGAGTTTCAGGAGGGACATGAATCCGCTTTTGAAATACTGGGTCAGATGTCCTTCAAATTATATTCATGGTATCGTGTATTTATTTGTCCAGCCTGTGTACAAATTTTCGAGCTGTGACTTGTTCGCAACAAAACTTCCATAAAATTTAGAATACCCAAAAATGTGTAGGTATTATTTTCTACAAGTTTTTCCGTTATATTTCAAGTTTATTAACGTAAAAGTGGTTTCCCAATAATGTCAGAGATGAACTTACACACAAGGAAAGGTAAGAAAGCGAAGTTACGCAACCTTCTCCCAAACAATTACTTACTAACAATAGAACTTTTTAATTTTTGTTTTACACACAAAATATTTTCCCAAGGGTTTCGCGCGTAAGTTACGCATGTTACATGATAATGGTTCTCTATGAGTTAATTTTACAACCGAACGTTATTTTTTTAATAGCTCATTATTATCGTAGAGGTGATGAGAAGCTGTATCTAGCCAACGCCGCACTTCCATTTACACAAAACATTGCATAACAAGAAGGAAATGCAGCTTTCGCAACAATTAAAATTAATTCACGTGAAATGTCAGGCGTCAAACGGCAACCACAAAGCATTAGTGTTACCGCATTAAATGAATGTTGTCCATTCATTGCTCGTTGTTTAGTGGAAACCAAATAAAAGTGTAACAGTGCGCGTTGAATGGATGCTGTGTGCAGCGACGCAATCATTAGATTATCATCTTAACATTTCCTAATTGTGCTTAATTTAATATCAGTGCATTAATTATATTATTGATTGTAAAAATATTAACACCACCCAATTGATACTCGATCAAAACCAAATTCACTCTGAGGGTCGAACGGTTGGAGTCCCGCCACAGTATGAATTTTAATTCGTTTGTGGTGAGAGTACCGACCGAACATCTTATATGACTTTCATAAAAGAAGAGTTTTGGCCGAAGGGTGTCATGTTCCGGCGGTTCCGAGGCCGGCTACGTATAGCATAGTTTAGTTTTATATATCCACAAACCCTTTTCATTGCGTTTGTTTTTATAAACATGGTAATTTTCATGTTACCGTTTCAACCATCTTGGTTTGTTTATAATTTTTTAAGGCAAAGGTTTTAATATCTTGCAGCCTAGCGTATGGTAATATTATGGTCCGTGATGTCATAATTCCACAACAGTGCATATCCGATGATCGGCATCTATAAAATTTGTTATTTTAAGTAAGTAAGTATTGTTTTATTATGCTAATAATTCGAATAGAGCCATTCCAATCGAGTTACATTTAAATTCTTTGTGTATAGACAACTGACATTTACATCAATCAGTTAGACCGCGTAACTGAGTCCTCGCCTGCGGTAGGTACATGGGGCGTGGGGCGGTAAGGTGGTACACTCGTGATAATTTTAACAAGATTCATTTGAAGATATGCAATTGCAATGCAAAAATATTATAAATAAAGGTGCTACAGAGAATATTTAAGACTATTATTACATGATCTGGGTTTTAAATTTAAGAAATGCGGATCTATACATACGTATAACGAATAGCCAAATATAACATCGTGGAGGTGTAAATACCTAAATACTATTAAAAAATATCGTAGAGAAGGAAGACATATTTTATATCTTGACGAAAATTATGTCAATGCGTCTCATAACGGTTCAAAATGTTGGCAATCAAAGGATGAACACGGCGTGCTTTCTCATATCGGTAACGGAGACCGTTTGATCATCGTACCTTGTGGAGGTCAAACTGGATTTGTAGATGGAGCACTTGTGATATTCAAATCCAAATGTAAAACAGGTGATTATCACAATTCTATGAATTTCGTGAATCTCAGTAAATGGATATATGTTAAACTCATGCCTAATATACCACCAAATTATCATTCGGTTCGAGAAGAGAAAAAGCCGACTATGGCTTCTACCAAGCCAGCTATGCAAGTTTGGCTACGACAGCATGAAGTGCCTTTTGATGAAAAACTTAGAAAGGATGACTTGTTCTAATTAATTAAAAACCATTTCACAGAAGTTATTTACAAAATTGACGAGTTTTTAAAAAGAAACGGACATGAAGTGTTGCGTTTGCCTCCATACCATCCAGACCTGAACCCAATTGAGTTAGTCTGGGGTGATATTAAAGGACAATTAGTACAAAAAAGTATCGACTCTAATCTGGACCAAAAAAAAAATATGTTGGAGGAATTATTTGCTGGATATTCCGTAGATATTGTGGGTATTGGTGGTGGGTATTGTATTAATCATATAATTAAAGTCGAAGACGAATACTGCAAACATGACAGCGTTATACATGATGTTGTTGATTTTATTATTAACGTGCAGGACGATTCAGATGTTTCTGATGATGGCTGCTTCGAAAGTGAAGAATTAAGTTCCAGTGATATTGATATGGATACAAGTGATTGATTTATTATATTCATAAATTTTGCTTAATAAATAGTACACAAGCATCTATCAAATCTTCTATGATAAATAACGGCTGCGAAGTAAGAAAAAGATTTTTTTTTTAACTTTTCTAAAAACAATTGACTAAGGCACCGATATTTATAATTGCTTATCTTCAGATGAAACTTGTTAAAATTATCACGTGTGTACAACCTTACCGCTCGACCACGACTACTGATGTCTTGCGACGCGGCAAACGGATTTCTAGTTCATTGCGTTTTTGTATCACTGCTGACTATGACTGCCGTAGTATAACGCGCAATGAACTAGAAACAGGCGAGAACTCAATTACGCGGTCTAGCTAGTCTAAATCGAGAGCTAAGTAAAACACTGAATCGATACTTACTTAATTGAACTACCCCTATGTGTTACGGTGATAAGTGTGGTAATCAACTGTAGCTCTATACATTGCGTGGCTGGAACGATAGTAGTGTGCAGTGAGCGGGACCAACGCTTCGGTGCAGCACGTAATGCAGTTTGTTACGCAACAATTGCGTAAAGTGTCAGCCGCACTGTCGGTGGCAGCTGGCAGCTTTCCGCGTTTCTTTCCGACAGATGTTTAATTATGAAAACGGAGAGTTACTAATCGCAGCGTGCATTTGCGTTTTGTAAAAGCTCGGGATGACCTGAGTTAAATTGAATTAGCTGAAGTGTGTTTTTGAGGACCGGAAATTATGGTCAAGTTGAAATTATGAGGAATATTAACTTGGCAGCCTTTATAACAGTTATGCTAAGATGACTTTTAGGAATGTGGCAACTGCATTTGGTTTTTAACAACATCTTTTTAAGACCTCCTTTGCCCATATACTAGCTTTAAGTTTTTGTTTAACTAATTTCCATTAATTTATGTGTGAGCAATAAAGAATTTATCTATCTATCCAACTTTGGTGTAAAAGATAGTATTGATATTGTAGAAGTAATGACTCGCTGACAAAACAAAACTTATTGACGTCTACTCTAGTCACAATCATTATTCTAAAAATAGAAATGTTGAAGTAGTAGCCCACAATAATGACTGTATTCATGCGTCTGTGCAATGTCAAATGAACAACTGTTTTGAGATTGAGCAGGTGACGGAGCATACATACCTTGGATTGGTGATTGACAATAGATTTAACTGGGTGAAACATATAGACAAAGACTTAGAAATGTTGAGTTTAATAGTTTTCACATAGGTTAAGAACAAGGCAACTAGTTAAAGAGCTAAGTGCTCGCCTTATTGAGGCCTCCGGTGACAAGAAGGCTGGCAGCTACCTCTGCCAGCGTATTAGCTTGGCAATCCAGAGGGGCAATGTTGCCAGCATTCTTGGGACCGTCCCCATGAGCCCACAGTTGGAAGACATCTTTTATTTATAGGCATTTAGTTTTTAATTTGCTATTTTTTTTCTTTGGTTTTTTTTTAAGTTCAGTTAAGTTATGTTTCTTTTTTTGTCTTAAGTATAGACAAAGTATGTAGCAAACTTAGAGCTATCATGGCAAAAACTTAGGTAAGTATATTATCAAGTGTAAAGTACCGTATGACATTCTACTAACAATATATAAGACGTTGGTAGAAAGTATTGTATCATATGGCATTAGTAGCTATGGCCGCATTTATAAAACATATCTTGATCAATTATATAACATTCAGTATAGAATCTTTAACCCGGCGAGCGTAAGGTTAATATTCGTTACATCGAGCATAAGGTGGGTGCAGCAAACCCATATAGTGGACTAGACATTTTAATGTGTTAATAATATTTTATTTATGTTTTTATTTACTAATGTAATTATTTAATATCTCAAGAACTGATTGAGAGGGAAAAATAATATAAACAAATATTTTTTTAATCTTTATTTACGAAATTAACAAAATCAACATTTTTTAACTAAATATAGCATGGCACTTGGTATTATTATTTTATGAAAAAGTAGACTTTAAAAGAAACAAAACGAAAAGCTTTTCCTTCTAGCTAATAAAAATTGGAAACAAATGACATCTAAACTTATACTATATAATTATTCAGACTTCTCATAATCATCTTTAGTTTGAGCGCAATGTCCACACGTAAAAACAGCATGTTCCATACACAAATAACGATTGCATTTATAACAAGTGTGTTTAGTCTTGCGGTCTTTTTAGTGGGACATATTTCACATCTCCTGATAGGCTTAGGAACTTTATTTGGAGGTTGTTGTGAGTGTGAGGATTCACCGACTTGATCTAAAATTCTTTTGCGAAGCTCTCGAGGTAATTGCTGATTCTCCTTTCTGTTTTGCAATTGTTCTGAAACCAAACCTATTCCTAGGTCTCTAAGAAAATTTCGGCGTGATAAATTACTACCATTATTAAATTTGAAAATTATGATGCTATTTATACCGGCCATGTTCATAACTGCATAAAAAATTACCATTGGCCAGCGCTTTGTATTGCGTGAAACATCGTAGTTGGCGCACAGCTCGTCTACAACATCAACACCTCAATTGGTCTGGTTATAAAAGGTAATCATTTCTGGCTTTTATTTGTCGTTACTATCAGCATCAATGCTATGTAGACATCAAAAAGACAACCTTGTTTTTGTTTGGTATATAGGACAATAAAGATATATCCTTTTGAAAGTGCTGGGAATCTGTGCAATGTGCAATGGAATGTGCTCAAATGTATTTGAATATTTGTATGTATCACAATTTCTTGCAAAATGTCATCAGTAAGAAAGAGTTTTTAACATTCGACAGCTGTCTTTGCGTTTTTGCTAATATCTTTTACGGCCTGTCTTTCTCTTATAATGTTTTCCGACCTCGTACGCACGTTAGACCTTTCTGGTACCCTAAACCACTTTGTACCATTATTTCCAGTAAAATATGACTTGTTACCTTCGCTTTCACATTCTTCGTATCCAGCTGGCTCGTTTTCTGGCTCATTTTGTAATCCTATAAGAGATTCGGAACAAGAGTTCCGAATCACTTTCAGAGCTTCTTTGGCTAACATTATCAATTTCAAAGTCACTACCGGAATCATCACAAGAATTATCATCATCAGCTGCTTCGAAAAGTCTAAATAATCTTCTTTGGTTTTCTTCGTATGACATATTAATTATTTACCTAAAACAAATTTAAAAAAAACTAAATAAAACAAATATTAAACAAAAAAGTATTTACGCAAATTTGTAACATAAAGCGTAAGGTGGGTGAAACTCACCCAGCCGCAACTTAGACACCGTCTAAACACCTCACCAGTGGGCGGTCAACTGCGACATGAAACGCAATGCTTACTTACCTCCCCCCGCGCAGCTACTCAGACGCACAACTCATTTTGACGTACGAGATAAAAAATATCGAACGATTTATTATAGGCTGGGTGAATAACACCCAACCTTACGCTCGCCGGGTTAAACTATTGGGTCCGCCTAAAATAAGAAAAAAGTATACAGATGATTCGACAGGGATTTTTGAGTACTGTGATGTTATACCTGTAATACACGAGAAAGTTAAACTCAATCTCCTTCTTGAAAATTACTTCTGCAAAGACATTAAAATACTGGTGAAATATAAAACGTCAACGCGAAGCATTACAAATAGAAACCTTTGCATTCCAAAATGTAATAACGAATACGGTAGGAAAACGTCACAGTATTTTATATCCCTCCTGGGTGTCTATTGCGAGTTTTTTTTGATATTCAACCACGTTATGGAAAGCGAGAATTTAAATGGTAACATTTTAACTCTCCTAGTTTGTCGCCAGAAGGCGCTACTTTATACAAATTTTCGTTTTCGATAAGGTATTAGAATGGCAAATGAAACTCGCATTAAGCCCTCTGAAGAGACAGCGTCAAACCGCGACGCATCGGACTTAAGACTTTGCCCTTTTATATACATATCTTATACAGCCTTCAACCCACATGATGCTAAGTGATGATAAGGTCATTGATGGAAGCGCTCTTCACCCGGTATACTCAACTACTGAGGCACTGGCTATCTCATCTCTAGCTGCCGGAACACAACAATGCTACAAACATTGATGTTATGGCAAAATATTTAAAAAATGGTGGTAGCTAGCCAGGCGGACAACCAAACCGAGTACCCACACAATAAAATAAAATAGAAATAAAAAAGTTTTTTACTAACACAAATCTTACATTTCCAGTAAATTAGGAACAACCCCAGGTAATTCTGAAATACTACTTATACCTAACAGAGACCTCTGGGCCTGAAATTGGTTGTCTTAAACACTAGACTACAACCACAGAGGAGATTAACTGTCCATAAACAAACGGTTACAAATTGTTACAACAATATTCGTCAAACTAAACAGTGTTAAGGCACCGTCGCGAGGACACTCCACAGGCAATTGTGTAAGCGTCGTGAGAAGTTTCCGAGCCCCACTTCTTTGTTAGATAACGAAGCCTTGAATGAGGAACACGCTTTCGCAAGTGCACGCGAGTGCAATACGTATGGGTACCGTGCCCGAAACGATTACGTCCCGTCGGTGGCGTTATGACGTGCGGTGGGTGGTGTTTTCTATTGCGTGCACTCAATAACATTCGCACTATGTACCCAGGGTGCCCAGGTGAGTTTTGTTTACTATCCGTATGCGTTCGATTACGTTTACGAAAACGAAAATTAGTATGGCATTGAAGCAGGGCCGTAGCGAAGGGGGCATTGTGGGGCAATGCCCTACCTTAAAATACCAATGCCTTACCTTAAAAAAAATACCTTAATAATCAACTAATAATAAACTAAACAGATTTAAGACGAAAAAAAAATAATATATAGGGTGTAACAAAATTCCCTTAAATGCCGAACCATCAATATGAACAACTTTTACTATGGCACCAACTTCGAAATCGCAATTTAAGGGAATTTTGTTACACCTGCATATCACCCTAACCTGACCCGCACATGTTCACAAATCAAGGACACCAAAATTCGATTGACCAGAACAGATCAAGTAACATTTTTACTTCCGCCCTACCTGTAACCACAGCTGCTCTACCTTAAATTCAAGTCTAGCTACGGCCCTGCATTGAAGCAGTGTCTCCTGGCGGCAAACGAGAAGAGTCAAAATGTTGCCATACAAATTCTCGTTTTCGTTAACGTAATCGAATGTCATTGATAACTCACACTAGGCCCTCTGATTGCTGCGAGTTTTAATCACCATTCGATTACGTTAACGAAAACTAGAATTTCTATGGCATAATTTTAACAATTAGTTAATATAAGGTAAGTATCTATTATATTATATAATCAAGATCTTTTCTTTTTTATTAAAAACAAAAAATTGTGTTTGTAAACAAAAGTGCTTTCGTCTATTATTAACAGACTATACGTGCTTAAAAGTTTCGATGTGACCGATGCTCGAAGGTTCGAGGTTCAATGCCCAGGTCGGGCGAAGTGTGTTTCGGATTTATTCGGTGCATGGCCCGGGTTTGTGAACACCAACCCGCATTTGGCAAGCGAGGTGATTATGCCATTGCCCACCAATTGTAGCGATATGACTCGATTTCAATGATGGAGGATTTTGCCCAGCTGTGGGACAATTTACTTATTTACTTACGTCCTTAAAATAATGCTAGGAAACTGAATTTATATCCTATTTATGTCGCTCCCGGCATCGGCCCATTAGCTCAGTTGGTTAGAGCGTCGTGCTAATAACGCGAAGGTCGCGGGTTCGATCCCCACATGGGCCACTGTCTTTTTGTTGCTGTGAACATTTGTTACAACTTTTTTATATATTTAAAAAATATCTATATTTAATTTAAACAAACTAGTGCAGCTTTCAGTCTCAGATTACGCAAATTACTTATTAATAACGTAATATAGACATTGTTTTAATGATTTCAGGATCGGCAAACAAAATACTTAAATAAAAAAATTAAATAAAAAAGAATTTTAAATTACAATTGTGAATAAATGAATTGACTACAACATGCAATAATTATTATTTGTAATTAGTTGTCATCATCATCTGCCTATAAACGACCCACGGCTGGGCACCCTTCCCACAGTGTGGGCTTGGTGGATTTTAACAATGTCTACTATCTATAGACAGAAAGAGAAAAAGAAATGAAAATGTAAAAACATTTAAGACAGCATCTAGGACTAATGATTTAACGTGCCTTCATTACCCATCCGATAACATGGCATATCAAAAGTAGCTTAGCATGGGATATTGCAACTCACTATTAACAAACAATTATAATTTTCTGATGTTAGTGATGGTACCTACCATTATGATCAGTGACGGCTCTAATTTAATTCCTTAAAGATACATGAAAATCTTTTTATTTTTTATTACTGTCATCACTTATCAGTGTACTGCCAAGAGTGCTAATATTTATTGTTGATTAACTGTACATCCATTAAACTATAATCAGCCCTTGTAACTGAAAACACAGTAACAAAAATTACACTTGAACTAAAAGAATTAAAGTTCAATGTAATAAACCCAGTAACTTAAGTAACTGTGTTTTTATTACAAAGGCAGAATAGTAGAACTGAAAATATACGAGAACTTTGAATATTATCCCTATTTAAGTTACTGGCTCGAGTAGTCGTCGTGCTTATATCACACAGGTCCTGGGTTCTGGGTTCTGCTTGGGTAACCGCTTTTTGTTGCTAACAAAGTTTGATTTAACTTTATGTGACAAAAATTATCACATAATACGATTGTATTGATTGTCAATCTAAGCTTTGGCTAAAAATTAAAGGGCGATTTCTTATTTCAAAGTGATGACTTAAAGTGGCCCTCTACTCTATTATTGTCGCCTTCATGGTCTAGTGGTTAGAGCCCGTCACACAGCCCCCACAGAACTAGTTTCGTTAACATGATCGAATAGCGAATAAAACTTGCACTAGGCACCCTGGTAGTTGCGCTCTTCTTACAACGAGAAGTCAGCGCATTTAACATAGAAAAAAACAATCAAAAGCTGCTCCGGTACCTAATCTATCTTATTAATTGCGAGTGGACTATAATTGAAAAAGGTTTCATAATTATATTACTACTAGTGATCGCCCAGTGGTCGAAATTCGACCGTAATTATATTTAAGCTGCACGGATGGTATTCAAGCAATGAATAATTAAAAAAGATAGAATGTGAGTTTGAATTGGCATTGACAGATTTCGGCCACTCCTCTTCCATTTTTGAAATTTTTGAAAAGAGTATTTAAAAGTATATTATATGCGTGTGTGTCAAATACATGGTAGTGTGTGTAATATTGTATTAAGATGTGTTATATTTTTTGTCATGGCTGTTTTGTATAGATTTAATTTTATAGTTTTTGCATCTGATAAATCGACAGAGCACGTCTCCACTATTAAAAAATGTTTTTCAATACCAACATTGTAAACCGTGTCTCTATAGCACTACTTATAGAAAATAAATATTTCATTTCATTTAATTTTAACAATTTTTTTTAAAACATTAACGGCTAAGCACAGTGCCTTGATCTCACCTGAAGTTAAGTGGTGATAAGGCCAATGATGGAAGCGCACTTCACCCGGGATCCTCAACTAGTGAGGCACTGGCTGTCTTATCTGTAGCTGCCGGAACGCAACAATGCTATAAACATTGATGTTATGGCGACATATTTAGATAGGATGGTGGTAGCTAGCCAGGCGGACAAACAAGCCCTACCACCAACCAAACCGAGTACTCAAACATGTACCAAATTGGACTTTAAAAAACCATAATCATCATCATCACCACAATCATCGTCATCATCATTATCATCTCAGCCAGAAGACTTACACTGCTAGACAAAAGCCTCCACAAGGATCTCCACAACGACCGATTTTGTGCTGTTCGCATCCAGCGGCTTCCCGCGACCTTCACCAGATCGACGGTCCACCATGTTGGACCCAACAAAACAATCAATACCAACCCAACCGAGTACAAGACGTATTCACGGCTGCACAGTAAACCTGTGGACTTATGGGTCTGAGACAGGGATGTAACCACTACACCACTGAGGCGGTAACACAGTAAATTGCCTTTATATTTAAACGGCAAGTTTTATACATTTCTGAACTTTGAAATAAAAAATTGAAAAGCCCTTTTAATTTTTAAAACTAAGTTGAGACTGAAAAACATTACATAATTTTGTTTTAATTTATAATATTTTGTCAAAAATAGTTAGGAAACTTTGATAGAAACACAAAAATATAGACCCTAGCGGGGATCGAACCCGCGGCCTGCGTGTTATAAGCACATCGACCGCTCGAACCAACAGAGCTAACGGGTCACCGACAGAAGTGACAGAAATAGGGATGAATAACACTGTTCCCGTATGGTTCCACGAATGCATTCATAATTTTCAACAGATTTTTCCGTGCTTGTGGGGATCGTATGTAACTCTGCTCACCGATAGAATGAATATGGAAGTTTTTTAATTGTAAAAGTTATTTGTTTTCATTAATTTTTAAGTTAAGTTAATAAAAAGCCTAAGTGGTGGTTAAGCGAGACTTTTATGAAAGTATAATTAAAAAACAATAAAAATTAGCATTCTTAACAGTTACACAGACGACAATAATCGAACCGCTTAACCTAACCGCTAGCCGCTGGGAATCGAACCCAGAGGTCCCAAATTCGATTCCCAGTGGGGGTTGTTTTTAGTCAGTTTTTCCATTGTTTTTCCATTGTTTCCATTGTTTGTACTCGGTTTGGTTGGTAGAAGGCCTTGTCTTAAGTTCCCTTGGCTAGCTGCCACCATCTTATCTGACTTAACAAAAAAATATTTTAAAATATGTTTTAGAGTTGTACACATTTTACTTAGCAACAAAAAGACAGTGGCCCATGTGGGGAACGAACCCACAACCGTCGCGTTAGTTGCACGACGCTCAACCATTGAGCTAATGGGCCACTGTTGGAATTGACATAAATAAGATACAGATTTAGCGGTTTCGTATAATTCTATGCAATGTACAATCAATAATTTATAAATGAAAGCACTCTTGATGATTTATTTGTATTGTTTTCAAATAAATAAAAGGAAAAAAAATCTTGATTACCTAATTGAGTAATTAGGTTATGTTCAGTTATCAATAATCAATATTAGCACTTTTCACATTTTCACTGATGACCGTTAATCAAAACAAATTGTAAAAAAATCATTTTAAGGAATTAGGTAAAAAATCACTGACCGTAATAGTACTATTTCTTAATGTGGAAAATAACGAATTGTTAATTAATAGTTGCGTTGAATTATCGGATGGGTAAATAAACTAAAATAATAAAAGCTCCCCCATGCTTATGAAGGCACGTCAAATCGTTGGTCCTGGATGCTGTCTTTAAGATAGAGTGAATCCACCAAGCCCACGTTGTGGGAAGAGCTGAGCCCAGCAGTGGGACGTTTTTAGGCAGATGATGATGACAATTCTTTACGAATAATAATTATTGCATGTAGTCAATTCATTTAGTCATAATTGATTGTAATGTGAATGATTTGTTTATTTAATTATAATAGTGTTTGCCGATCCTGGAATCATTACTACAATGCCTTTTATGCCTTGTTACGTTATTAATAAGAAATTTGCAAAAAACCAAGACTAAAAACTACAACAGTTCATTATAATTAATAATTTTTGTTTTAAATTATCTTTAAAAGTTGTAACAAATTTTCACAGCAACAAAAATATAAGTGGCCCATGTGGGGTTCGAACCCACGACCTTCGCGTTATTAGCACGACGCTTTAACCACTAAGCTAATAGGCCGTTGTCGGAAATAACAAAAATAAGATACATATTCAGTGTCCTAGTATAATTTTAAGGACATACAGTCAATTATTAATAAATCAAAGCACTCTTGATGATTTATTTGTATTGTTTTCAAATAAATAAAAGGGAAAAAAAATCTTGATTACCTAATTAAGTAATTAGGTTATGTACAGTTATCAATAATCAATATTAGCACTTTTCACAGTTTCACTGATGACTGTTAATCAAAACAAATTTAAAAAAATCTTGACGACATTTTAAGAAATTAGGTAAAAAATCACTGACCGTAATAGTACTACTTCTTAATGTGGAAAATAACTAATGGTTAATCAATAGTTGCAATCTCGCACGTTAAACAACTATCGCAATGTTGAATTATCGGATGGGTTACTAAACTAAAATATTAAAAGCTCCCCCATGCCAGGCCCGGCTCACTCCGCGCGATACGTCCGGTATTTACCTACAGCGAAGTGCCCGGTCCACCGTACTCGAATCAGTCGAGTATCACGCGCGCGCACTTCGGGACGCTCGCATTGTAATAGCACAGTGCCTACTTATTCTATGATCGCGCTCGCTAATTCAATTAAATTACAATGAAATCGATGAGACTGGTTTTGTGCTATTATTTGTTTACAGTTCTAACTTACATTTTTGATGGATTGCATATATGACCTACTGAATAGGTGATCCGATGATCGATAAAAAATATCGGTAGTGTGCGGGAGCCGTTAGCCGCGAAAGCGTAACAGCTGGAAACCATATCACGGCTAGCTCTTTTACTATAAGTACCTATACAACAATATTCAGGGAAATATACAAAGTTGCTAAAGTTGTTAGCTTTCTAAAGCTAACAACTTTAGCAACTAACTCTAGTTAGCTTGCGCAAATCCAAATAATTTACTAACATGATTTTTGGGTGGCGGCTCTCGAACTAGGTTGAAGCCGTTTTGTGTTAGCGTTGTAGGTTTTGATACGTTGTAACTAAACACCTAATACTTATATATGTTCAGTTTAGTATTAACACTAATGTGTAATAGTATGCTTAATCGTCTTATGATAAAATAGATATGAAGACATTGTATTAAAATAAGTACTTTTTTCAATTTATATTAAGTAGATTTATATTTAAGTTTAGGTATATTTGAAATGTTATTTTTTTACAAAGGCAGAATACCTTCCTATTACATACTTAATTACAAATAAGTAGATTAATTATTCTTCACTAGACAGCAACCCTAACAGCCTAAGAAGAGATAAGAGGCACGCGATAGAAAGAGACAAAACTTGTAGGTATATAAAATTGCAAGTACGTAGTGCTGTGCGAGCTGAATTCCATTGTATCGAGTCTTAGCAAGACTCGCATTTATTTAAATCTTCTTGCGGAGTGATTCTTCTGTACCCTGGTACAATTAATTATTCTGTGCCCATGCTTATGAAGGCACGTCATAGCGTTGGTCCTGGATGCTTTCTATAAGATAAGAGTGAATCCATCAAGCACACATTGTGGGAAGAACTGAGCCCAGCAGTGGGACGTTTTTAGGCAGATGATGATGACAATTCTTTACGTATAATAATTATTGCATGTAGTCAATTCATTTAGTCATAATTGATTGTAATGTGAATGATTTCTTTATTTAATTATAATAATTATTGTGTTTGCTGATCCTGGAATCATTACAACAATGCCTTTTATTCATAAACCAAGACTAAAAACTACAACAGTTCATTATAATTAATAATTTTTGTTTTAAATTATCTTTAAAAGTTGTTACAAATTTTCACAGCAACAAAAAGATAAGTGGCCCATGTGGGGTTCGAACCCACGACCTTCGCGTTATTAGCACGACGCTTTAACCACTAAGCTAATAGGCCGTTGTCGGAGATAACAAAATTAAGATACATATTCAGTGTCCTAGTATAATTTTAAGGACGTACAGTCAATTATTAATAAATGAAAGCACTCTTGACGGTTTCTTTGATTATTTCCAAACAAATATAAGAGATAAAAAAAAGATATACCTCATTGAGTAATTAGGTAAGAAGTTTATAAAACATTGCAGTAAGTAATTTATTAATAGTTGACATTATTAAAATATTTAAGTATTGTACTATATGTAAAAAATCATAACATACGATACAAATAAAATAAACTTTACATAAAAACATGATTTGATTAATGAGTGTTTTACATAAGGGTTATTAATAAAGATAATGTAATATTATATGTATGTGCTCGTCAGTTTCACTAACTGCTCAAGCGTTTAAATGTGATTAGTCCCGGGGTCGTCACTACAGATACTACTTTAATCTGTGCTACAGACTAACGTGCGTAAGCGAGATAGGAACAGAAACAAAGCTACGTTGCCTAAACCGCAGACACAGCTCTCTATACCCAGCCACCCTCTTTGATATCGGGTCCATGAAATGTGGGGCTACCAAGGGTGCCTGTGCATTGCATTGCAGTGTATATAAAGCACAATACGTCGCGTCGCCGGCAAAGCTTTGACCGTCGGCGATATCGATTTGTATCCAGTTTCGCTCGTAATTGGATGTCAGTTCGACATTTGACATTTGGCTGATCTTTTAAACCGTAATCTTTTTGATTCGCAATCGCTGCTCCATGTTCCTTTACAAAGGATTTGGGTAGATAGGTAATAATTTTTTGGCAACACCTTTTTAAATTACATTGAAAAAGAGTAGGTCACAGACAAGTCTAAAACAAAATAATGATTTGGTGGTCTACTCGCTTCAAAGCGATCTCTTCCAGACGAACTGACAGCTGAAGTTAGACACTATAAAGTCGGAGGTGTAATATTAACGTCATAAAAAAAATCATAGTAAGAGAAAAGATGAATCAAGATTAGTGTTTCATTCAAAAGATTTTACAAAAAAACAAAGATCTTAAGTTTTACATAGCACGAATAGCTTTATCAATTCGATTTTTCATCGCTCTGTTGATTAGCGGCTGTATAAGGTATGAGGATAGTGGTAGCCATCTGAACGTTACCGTGCTAACCTAAATGGTCGATACTCAATGCGTAATACGAGCTTTTGTTAATTAAAAAAAATAGGCAGAAGCTGAGGCTAAAAGCTAAAACATTCATTTTAATTGACAATATTTTACTTAAAATTGTCGGAAAAAGTAATAACTAACCTTCGTAGCAACAAAAAAGTGGATGGCCCATGTGAGGATCGAACCCACGACCGTCGCGTTATTAGCACGACGCTCTAACCAACTGAGCTAATGGGCCGGTGTCAGAGGTAACATAAATAGGATACAAATTCAGTGTTCGAGCATAATATCTAAGGGCGTACAGTCAATAATTAATAAATGAAAGCACTCCTGACGACTTCTTTGAAATTTTCAACAACAACAATTCAACGAGAAAAAAGAGATCTTGAATAGTTTATACCTCATTGAGTAATTAAGTTATGTACAGTTAATCAATAATAAATAGTAGCACTCTTCACATCACACTGTTTCACTGATGACTAAAAATAAAAACAAGATAAAAAGAAAAAAACCACTGACTGTAATGGTACTCGTATTCCTTTACTTAATGTAGTTAATAGTATCATCATCATCATCATCATCATCATCATCATCATCATCATCATCGATCGACCTATACTAGTCCACTGCTGGACAAAGACCTCTCCGACTGCACACCACTGAGCACGAATCGCGGCTACTCCCATCCAGCTCTTGCCAGCCACCTTACGAAGATCGTCGCTCCACCAAATCTAAAGACGTCCTTACACTACGTTAATAGTATACAAATAATATAAATTTAGTGTTCTAATATAATATGTTAAGGCGTACAGCCTCATATTAATAAATGAAAACGCTCTTGACAGTTTCTTTGACTTCTACCAATTTAAACAGAAAAATAATGAGAAAATATTAATGAATTCTAACTACAAAGCAGCGCAGTCTGTAGATTATGCACTGCTTCTTAACTCCACGGCCCGGTTTACCCGAGCCGAAGTCTGAGCCTTTAGGAGCGCCCTCGGGTGGTTCCGCTCCCCTTCGGAGAATCTAGTAGGGCACGGGGACGCGCACTAGTGCGCGATGCCGTTCCCTCTAGAAAACCTCTGAAGGTGATTCGTTTCACACGGCTTCAGGAACTCTTTAACTTTCTCGCCGCCCCCAAACAAGCCAGATGGAGCTGAAAATGCCGTCTGAGGCAATCAGCAATCTCTCTCTAAAAAAAAATAAAGCTTCTTAACTACAGAAATAGGTATAAGAGTGGCATAACCAAGTCTGTGTTAAAGTTAAGTTTCAAGTTAACTTCTGATAGATTCTGTTGTTGATTCGAAAAAAGTACTTTTTCCGTTTGTGGTTGGTTGAATAAGTAGGCTTTACGTGGTCTCTATCAGTTGTAATGTGCCAACAAATTGGACGAGTGCGAATGGATCATAGTACAGTGGGTGGCAGTAGTTAATCAAAAAAGTGCCGATCGCTATGCCGGTGGCACATTCGCTTTGGCTTGTGCGATTTGGTTGAAAGCCAAAACAAAACGGTCACATTGATTACAGAAAACAAACTATTATTTCTTTTCGTAAATTGCAGTTTTCTAGCAGTTTTGAAGAAGTAATAACTAATTAAAAACTTTTTTGCCCATTAGTTCTTTGTTTACACAATAAAGTAATTATATACAATCATGACACTATTTACAGTAAAAAAAATACGGTAACATATTGCAAAACGAACTGTTTCATCGTCTGGCTATACCACCATCTCATCTTGTTCTCTGCTCGCTTTAACAACTTGTTGTGATCCGACAATTAGAGATGAGATAGCCACTTGTTAGTGTCGTATATGGTCACTTCATCGCCAACCATAAAGTGAGATAAAGAAAAACTATCTAATTAAATAATCTATTGCTGTGTTGCTAAGAGTATTTGTCAAAGTTAAATGATTTCATGTTAAAAAAAAACAACGATGACGATGCTGACACATCTGTAGAGCATGATGTGTCGCTCTTTATAAATTTCCTTGAATTACAACTTCTGCGTATCCAGCTCTGATGCTTTTAATGTAGAAAGCACATAAGCATTAATTAGTCTCTCCACTTAAGCATTAAGCCTTTTTAAGCTGTCTCTCACTACTACTCTGTAGTTTACTGTGCACATAAATGATACAAATATTATCGACCGAGCGTCGGACCGGTTCTACCGCTCGACAGCGACACCACGCTCTCGGTTTTGAAATGAACTCGAAATCTATCAGAATCACACTTCTATTGAAGGTGCATTTTTTGTTTTATTGATGATGACGTTACAAAGGGGTTTTCTGTGAACGATCGTCATTTGCCTATTGTTTGTTTTGCGTACCTAGGTATGTATGTGTTTAAAAAACGTCGGCAAGCGCGTTCGGGTTGCAATCGTCAAAGTTAAGCTACTTTTGCAGTGGCGGATCAACAGATGGGTTATCAAATTATGATGTTTGGAAGGATTCGCTTCTTTTCCAATAGTTTCATAATAATTAACTAATTTTATAAGATATAGCATTTTTCTTAAAAAACCATTCGTGTAATGATTATTTGTCACAACATACACATGATTTAAAACATTATGAATAAAGCTCTCTTACTATGAGAATCGACGAGCGTTAGATGAACATGAACCATAATCGAAATGTCTTTATTGATGGCTTGCTGCAAGAATAGAGGACTTGATTGTAGAAACCGAATAATTATGTATCCAAAACTTTATAAAATAATAATATAATTATAAGATGACATAAGTTTTAGAGTAAAAGACCACTGTGGAAAATAAAATTATATGTCTAATCGTAGATATTAATTTGAAACGGCAACTAATGATATTAAATTAATTAACCTTTACGTGTTCGCGAACACGCATGAGTGCTAGTAAATTATAAAAAAGAACTGATCGTCACTTAACAAATGCATCACGGATCCGCAATAATAATATCCGCAGTAGTGTAGTAGTTTTATAGATATTATCGTATCTTATCTTATCTCATATAGAAACAAAACTATATCTAATGAAATCATTTGACATTATTTAAATCTTATGTAGGTATACAATTGTATAATTTTAAGATATAATTTTCATGATTACCTATTTACATATAATTTAACGCAAATATTGTTGCAAACAAATTAAAATTTGAAAAAAATAATAGCTTCAGCTTGCCTAATTCCTAACATATTTGTAAAAATATTAAGTTCGGATGTCGATGACGTAGTTGTCGACATTTAATAGGGCTCCTTTGGCTTATAAAGTAAAAGTAGATAGTGTTGATAAATTTCGGCGAGTTGGATTGAGCCACGATAGCATAGCAATTGGCAGTGCACATTGGGACCGACCGTCTCACTCGATCGCTTCCGGACGCTTTGAAGGCGAGGCGAGGAGGAGGCGCCATCTTTTCATTTCGAAAGCAATATGAAAGCAATATCGAAAGCTTAAGCGATCGAAAGCGATCGAGTTAGGCGGTCGGGGGGCCGGCATGTCGTGGAGTGCGGGCTCGAATCCCGCTCGTGGAATTTTTTCAACACTTTGTCTTTTTTAAATATAATTTTCAACTTTTAAGGTTTAAGCTACGCTCATAGCGTTCTTCGTCTTCGTTTGCTTTTATTGTTAAGTTAAAAAATGTTTATCTCAATAAGTGAACTGATGCCATTTTTTATGAGAAAATAAAACTTTTAAAGCTATTTACATATTCCATATTCCATAAAAAACATTTCGACATTCCATAAAAACTTCAAAGCTCTTTCTATACAATACGTAGGTAACTTTTAATTAAACGCTCTATGCTTTTTCTTTGCTTAAGGCAAATACTATCAACACTACTACTCGTAATATGATATTATAAAAAAAACCTTAACACTATCCGAATTAACGCTTTTAAGTCCACTTTGGTAAGTTTGAAAACGCATAAAGTCAGTTTGTACAAACGTAAAAAAATATTTTTTATTTCTACGTCTCTTTCTGTCTCCTCATAATCAGCCTATATTAATTAGTCCATTGATGGACAAAGGCCTCCCCAAAAAAAGTAGTAAATGACCTATAGAGTGTGTGTATAATTTAATTAAAAAATAATAATTTGTAGTTAATGAAAAAAAAAACTGTGGAAAAAAAAACTAAACTAAATGTAGTCCAAATGAATTTATGATAGGAAACGGAAATTAGTGGTAAGATAGTTTCATTTAATGATTATTTTAATCATCATTCAAACCACTAACATTCAATTGCTAGCATTGTCTTCATTAAAATTTAATCAGGACAAGAATATACTAGAGAAACATTTGTTTTAATAATCAAATACTTCCCAAAAAACTATAAGTATTAATGATAGTAAAAAATAAAATAAAAAAGTAAGTAAGCTAAATTTTGCTGACGTATCAGTTATGCACTATGCTTACCTTCTCGTCTCCTTATTGTGTTGTCTCCTAAGCAATCGCGTCTCGTTGCAAAAATCAACCTGCCATTACTTTCCCCTTCCGCTCGTGACCCCCTGGCCTTGACGGGTTGCTTGCTACTTTTCGAACAATACTGTAAGTAGGTACCTACTTGGCGGCTATAGATAGAATGTGCCTTTCACGATACGGTCTCACGATTTCGTTTCGATTGAATTAAGGTTTTCCAATGGTGGCGACAGTGTAATGTGTTGTTTCATAAATAAATTTTTCAACACACTTGCTCGTAATATGCGCGCCATGAACCGAACGTGCGTAATAATATTACACACTAGTGCATAATAGAATTATCCCTACAAAGTTAAGTTAGTACCTAACTGCAAATTATATGCGAGTAAACAGAGCATTTTCAATTTAACCGGGTAATACAGTTTTTTTTGTAACAACAAAGAGGTTTTATGCCGCTGAAAATCCATTTACATAAAAATGTATTACAAAAGGAATAAATAAATGTGTCCCTCATTATGACGAAAAATATTATCAAATTACTTATTTATAATTCACAATAATTTGTTATGCTACAATATTTGCATTTTATCACAAAAATTATAATTTAGAAGTAGGCTGTATGGCTATATGTAATCAATCACCTTACATTTGGCGCGTGCAAAAAAAAACTTGCGCGCCATTTTCCATAATTTTCATATTTTGTTTGTATCGCATTGTTGCTGTGTGGTAAAAATTGTTTTGATAATAAAACGATTTATGCAATACATGTGCGTTTTTTCCTCGCAGGTATGTTAAAAAAGTGAGTATGAAAATCGTGAGCAACTTGCTCACTAGCACTCTTTTGATTTACGCCCTCGCCTACGGTTCGGGCTGCAACCTACAGCCTCGTGTATAATGAGCAACTGAGCTCACTTGTATCATAATATACTATTTGTTTTGTTTTTGTTAAAGGAAAACATATTACGTGCCTCCGTGCTTGAGTAGCAAAGCTAGCAACATATTAAAAAAAAAAACAAAATTAACTTTGAACGTCAATTCAAAGCCATGAAGCTGCGTAAACCCTACTACGGTGTGGAGACCCTGTACCGAGAAGAAGCCGCAAGAAACTCTGCAAGGGCTGTTTCTTTCTCCGGAGGTGTTGACTACAATTCCTAAAGGTCTGGTAAAATGTGTTTCGAACTTTTCGATGCATAGCCCGGCTTTGTTATATTGATAACAAAGCCGGGCTATGCATCGAAAAGTTCGAAAATTGAACCTGCATTTGGCAAGCGTGGGGATTAAGTCAGTATCCATCAATTTTAGTGATAACTTGATTTCAATGATGGAAGCTTTTGTCTAGCAATGGGGCCGATGGTATTTTGGCTACATTTACTAACTTAATGTTTCGTTTCTGAATGTTGTTCGAAATTCAAAATTCAAAATCATTTATTCAGTTTAGAGAGTGAATGTCACTATGCCATCGGTTCGTAAGTCTACTCTAGGCGGAAGATCTTGTACTGAGAAGAGCCGGTAAGAAACTCAGCAAGTGTCCAGCTCTTTTCTCCCTTACAGCGTCAAAAATATTGGAAAATGTCTTATTATTATTTATATGACACTTTCCTTTACAAATAAACACAAAAAATACACAACATGTAAAAAAAAAAACAAAAAAACAAATAAGTTAACAAAACATCAGGTAAAAGTTTCAATTTCCACAATGTCATACAGTACCACTACAGTACTCTAGTAAAAGTCAAAAAATGTTTGAGAAAAACAAAGTCAAACTATAGTGAATAATACTATTATAAAAATTGTATGCGTATTGTGTATAGAGCATACTGTTTTTATTTCATGGAATACGAAATAAGAGTAAATAATAATTTTTATTTTAAGATCTTTTGTTGAATCACCGCACTGTGTGCCTAGTTTCATTTTCATTAACGTGATCGATTGCCAAATGAAACTAGCACTAGGTACCCTGGTAATATTTACTTTTTTTTTCATTTTGTTGATGGCTTCGTGCGATTAGCACATTTAGCCAGTGTCAAAGTAATTTTTCTAACAAGTAATACATAAATATGCAATATTTCTTTTCTGTATGATGATGATGAATGATAATAGAAATGAGAAATGATATACCACCCAACCCCTCGAGTATCTCAGTAAAGATGTGGGGCTTTACTAAGTCCTCGGGCGGACTTCTTGAGAAAATTTGTAAAGTGACGCTCCACTGTTTTGTTTCATTTGCCAACACTCATGCACACTCACGAACACTTAACGGTTAATAATCCACCATTATTTCACATTTATATTCGACATAACACAAATTTTCGAAAATAAAACAAAACCGCAGACATGACTTTTCACTTTCCCGCCAAGAAGTCCTAATGTTTACTTACTCAACGTTTTAATTTTGTATTTTTCTTTTGTGTATGTAGTCTCGTATGACGTAGTGCCATGAATCTCGTAAATACACACATCTATAATAATATAGATAATTATTTAACAGGAAAGGGTTTTTTTAACTTCATCTCACATCATGGTAATTCACCCAAAATCTCAAAAAATGAGAAACTTTTTATTTAAGGAGCACGTTATTAAAATTGTCTAAAATAATATAAAATTTATGATTTAGATAATAATAATACTTTTATTTAATTTAATAAGAACACTTTTGTTCATAATTAACTAAGAAAACTATTTTTCTCATGAACACACACACAGTAATATACTTAAATTACATTGCTTATGTTAAGAGAATGAAATTTTCTTAATGACGTTTCTAAGAACAAGTAATGACTTAACAAAGTAATTGCTAAGTAGCGAGTAATGGCTTGTTTATACATACGGGTGAGGCCGTTAGTTTAACGTCTGCTACTTCAACCATTACATTCATATAACTATCTTTTGAAATATCAATATTGTTTTATAATAACGCCTCTTTGGCCGAGTGGCTTAACGCTCGGTCCTGTGTTCAATTTCCAGGTCAGGCAAAGAGTGCTTAGGATTTTTCGATGATCATCCAGATTGGGTTGGATATCACCAGCCCGCAATTGGCAAGCGTGGTGATTAGACCCATACCCATCAATTGCAGCGATAAAATATTATCGCTACAATTGATGGAGGCATTTCAACCGTTTAACCGTTCAACCGTGAGAAGCTCGATGGCGCAGTGGTTAACGCGCCCGGTCTGCGAGTGCTGAGGTTAAGCAACTTTCGTAAAGGCCGGTCATCGGATGGGTGACCAAAAATTTTTCATCTCGAACTCCTCCGTGCTTCGGAAGGCACGTTAAGCACGTTAAGGGACATAAATGAGCTGATGATGAATAATGAATTTCAACCGTGGGATGGTTTTTACTTTTTACATTAATAGATAAATAAATTACTGTACTACCATATATAACACTTTTACCACAAAAGTCAAATCGCTGATTTACTCAGTAGGCCATTTTAAATTTAATAACAAATGGAAAAAAGTAAACGTTGGTCACCTCTGCCCCATAAATCGGTAGCGCGCGTAAAACGGCGTCGTATGCGAGTAGCCGACTGACCGAGATACCGCTAACGGTGGCCGATTGTTTCAAACACAAAAACCTATACGGGGAGACGTGCGTGCCCTACTTGCGGCATCGCGGCGTGCGTACGCGCATCGCGGCCGGCCAACCTTGGAAGCTTTTTTCTCGGTGTTATTGAGCCGGCATGCGAACATACGGCTTGATTTAAAGCCACCGTAGCAAATGGACGGTTGTAAAATCGACCAATAGCTATCGACGACATATCGACAATCGACAGACCGACGATCTGGTGAAGGTCGCGGGTAGCCGCTAGATGCGAGCAGCACAAAACCTGTAATTGTGGAGATACTTGGGGGAGGCCTTGTCCAGTAGTGGACGTCTTTTGGCCGAGTTGATGATGATGAGAATGATTATACATACCAACTTACTATCTATGTATATATTAATACGTGAAGCAAAAACTTTGTACCCCCTTTTTTACGAAAATTGCGCGGACGGAGGAGTATGAAATTTCGCACACTTATAGTTTATATAAAGACTGTTAATATTTTTTTTAAATTATGCCTAAAAAAATACATTAAATCAATAAAACAAACATTACACACACTACCATGTATTTGACACACGCATATAAACTCTTTTCAAAAATTTCAAAAATGGAAGAGGAGCGGCCGATATCTGTCAATGCCAATACAAACTTACATTCTATCTTTTTTCATTTTTCATTGCTTAAAAAAATTACGGTCGAATTTCGACCACTATGCGACCACTAGTAAAGTTTATTACGCGTAGCCTACCATGAAGAGAGTAGAGTCTAGTTCTTATGCTTGCTTAAATTATTTCACTGCATCGTACTGGGAAGCATTGCAAAACAATGCAAGTTTAACGGCAGAATTTGGTATTAGAGAGGGAGGTCGTCTAGTCGAATTCTGATCTATATCATACACACGGGCTTTAGATATGTTACTTTTGCTGTGGTGGTTAGAGGTTTGATTCCAAGCTGGTGGTACATATGATTTGATAGATGGCACATATGATGGTGATACATATGATTGCACTTGGTTTGATAGATGGTAGCGCTATAACAATTATGGTAATGATCATGTTGTGACCTGACAGTGCTTCCATGGTTGAGAATTCTGGGTAAAGTGCGGTTCTATCTCTGGTCTTGACGTATTGAAGGGAGATGATAGCAAAACGCTTTCCATTGATGTACTTACCTAGGTTTAAAAGAAAATATAGGTACTTTAACCACACAATGATAGAAGAATTATCAATTAAAGGAGTGGGAGGATAACGTGCAACCCTTCGAGAAATATCTATTGATAAGCTCACTTCCATTATTGAAGCTTACAGCAGAACGCTTCTATAGTTAATCATGTTGACATACGCTTCTCTATTGGCAATCCGAAGGGTATGTGCTAGATGTGTAGCTGAGCGGAACAGTGTCATATGATAGCCTCTGCTTTCCTACATATGACTCAAGACTGATGTGGTCAAGAATATTGGTGTCACACGGCGTAGCGTAATGAATTGTGGAATAAGCTTGACAAAGTAGGCTAACATCTCTTCTCATTTAAAAAATTATTGTACCTACTGGCACCCATATCCAAAAGTTTATATTTTAGGCACAGTATTTGAAGTCTGTGCTCTGTGGTCCTATGAGGCGTGGGAGAAGGGGTCCCTTGTGCGAGCTTGAATATTTACTTCTGGATATTCCTCATGGATGGTCATCCATGTAAGGTCATAACGCCAGGTTAGAACCCGTCGAAGACCATTCTTCACCATTCCTAATTCATAAGACTAGTGTCTCATTGTAACATCCTCATGGACACAAAATAGACCACTACCTACTTTCTAAGACATAAGTAACAGGAAACAAGATGCCGTGTCTAGGAGACCAACTCTCAAGTGAATGATTATAGGCTGAAAGTAGAAGAAAATTAAAGGGATCATGTCTCGCTACCTCCTTTGAATCGCGCCGCACACTGTGGTCGAGAATGTAACTCGAGTACTAGTGTGGAGGCCAGTGTTATAAGACAAGTGGCGTATGTGGCACATCGAGCCTGCATATAGGTACTCCCCAAGGAGGGCTGCATGTTTTTACTGTTAACGATTTACCTATTTGTTAAAGTTTTATCATTCGAAATAAGTCATAAAAAAGAAATAAAAAAAACTTTTTTAGAAAGATTATTTTATCTTGACTTTTTGGACCCTGACGGTATGCTAATTTAGAGACGGCCAAAACCTCCGTCTTCCACCACCTGTGACCACGACAGGGCCCGCGGTCCGTGGTAACAGTTTCAAAGCGTCAGGATAAAATAAAATGCGAGTAAATACGTGAAAAGTATTTCATTTCAATGTGTACTAAACGTACTCGTAAACTTAAAAACGTTAAAAACATTAAGAATGTTCACGTAAGCTTTCGACATATTATTATTTTGTGATTCTTACAAATAAACAAAGAATAAGCTCCGAATAGTTATTCCGTGTTTTGTTCCTGTCATGTAAACGTCATTTCAAATTAGAGTAAAAGAGACAAAACACGGAATAACTATTCGGAGGTTATTCTTTGTTTATTTGTATGGCACTATGTGTTCTAGGCCATGTACTCAGACACGACAAATACATGTTGCTTCGAACTATAATGATGGACAAGGTGGAAGGGAGGAGAAAGTCGTTCCTGCGGAACATCTGGGAGTGGACCGGCATAACCTCTGTCGAGCAGCTCTTCCATCTGGCCTTGAACAATGAAGAATTCAAGAAGCTAACGGCCAACCTTCAATCTTGAAGAAGCACATGAAGAAGATGTGTTCTATGGACTGGAATCACGCAAATGACCCATTACCTTACTAGGACCTCGAGTAGAGTTGGTGTATGAGAGCGGAGTCCAACGGCGCCTCTAAAGGCTAGGACCTCGAATCGGGGTGACCGTTTGTAGAAGGAGAGATTTTGAACACGCTATATTATGCTAACCATCACGCACATCATGCTATTACGCTATGGCTGACTTCACTTGTTTTCGTGATAAGCGCGATCAAGCGTAAAAGTATAAGGGCCGCGGTTTCAATCCCGACTTGAATTTTAATTGCTTTTTATAAGAATAAATACGAGTAATGTAATATGTAAAAAATGAAATGCCTTCATGCCATAAAATATAGTAGAAGATAGAGATAGTTTAAAAAAAGGCAGGACGTGTAAAAAGCTTCGATTGATAATGTACAAGATAAAGGATCCGAAACAAAAACGCATCTCGAAAGTGGTCCCGTTTGCTCATACCTATACCTATCTATATTAATACGTGAAGCAAAAACTTTGTACCCCTTTTTACGAAAATTATACTTACACTTATAGAGAAAGATTGCAGAATGTTAATATTTTTTTTTTTTTTAATTATGCCTAAAAAAATACATTAAATCAATAAAACAAACATTACACACACTACCATGTGTTTGACACATACGCATATAGATATACTCTTTTCAAAAATTTCATAAATGGAAGAGTAGCGGCTGAAATTATTCCTTGGTCCAATCTACTTCAAATTTTGCATAAACCTTTTTTAATAAAATTGATGGAAGACGTGTTTCGTATTTTATTGAAATTCATTCCCTAACGGGGTTAAAAAGGAGTAGAAACTTATTTGGCGGTTATTTGCTTTGATGTTGATATCAATACTCCTTAGTGCTCTTTTTTGTTTGTTTTGTTGTCATAGAAACTGTTAAAGCGGTATGGAGTCCGTCGGGTCAGCTAGTTACAAATATAGCTTGC
This sequence comes from Eudonia mercurella, assembly GCA_963082485.1. Lineage (NCBI taxonomy): Eukaryota > Metazoa > Arthropoda > Insecta > Lepidoptera > Crambidae > Eudonia > Eudonia mercurella. The sequence goes on from OY720022.1 coordinate 26,061,503, forward strand.
CTAATTATCTTCAATATTTGTAAAAAAATATTAAGATCGGATGTTGGTGACGTAGTTGTCGACATTGAATTAGGCTCCTGTGGCTAAAGTAGATAGTGTTGGCTATTGATAAATTTCGGCGGGTTGGACAGAGCCACAACAGCAAAATTGGTACTGCACCTGACGTTATGACATGGGCTACGGGAAAAAAAAGTGCTCGGGGATTTTTATAACACTTTTCCAACTTGTAATTTACTAAACAAAATTGCTATTACATTGAACTAAACTTTAAAACAGTAGAATTGTAAGAAGTACTACTGAATATTATATCAGACCTGTAAGGCCGCGACACTATTATTGATCGATCAGTAGCAAAGTGTTTTACGTATTGGCGCTGAGTAAAATCGATATTGCCATTGCATCTTTGATGAACTGTAAGTTGACGAGGGCTCACTTTTTCCACGTAGGAGTGGGTGTCTTGACGTCATTGCTTGAAACAAAGGAAGAAAGACGGCAATTCGTGACACATTCATTATGACAAAAGTAAAAACCGGACTTCTTGGCGGGAAAGTGAGGAGTCATGTCTGCGGTTTTGTTTTATTTTCAAAAATTTGTGTTATGTCGAATATTAATGTGAAATGATGGTGGATTATTAACCGTTAAGTGTTCGTGAGTGTGCATGAGTGTTGGCAAATGAAACAAAACAGTGCAACGTCACTTTTCAAATTCTCTCAAGAAGTCCGCAAGAGCCCCACATCTTTACTGAGATACTCGAGGGGTTGGGTGGTATATCATTTTTCATTTCTATTATCATTCATCATCATCATACAGAAAAGAAATATTGTTTATTTATGTATTACTTGTTAGAAAAATTACTTTGACACTGGCTAAATGTGCTAATCGCACGAAGCCATCAACAAAATGAAAAAAAAAAAAAAGTAAAAACCATTTACATGTATAATTGTCAGCACCATAGATTCTTCCGTTGTTACAAAGAAAAAGGAAAGATGTCACTAAAACATTGTTTTTTTTATATTAAAAGGAGGCAAACGAGCAGGCGGGTCACCTGATGGAAAGTAATCGCCGCGGCCCATAGACACCTGCAAAACCAAATATGTCGCCGACAGTACTGGACACTAGACTGTCACTGTATAAAGAGAGAAAAGAATTTGAAGAATTTGAATATATTGTTGAAATGAAACTGAGAATATTTAGTATTTAAGCTGTTTAATTAAGTTAATTTATTGTAATTAACATTGAGCATGGTTCGGAGTCGAGAGCAAAGAGAACAGGCAGAGAATATAAAGCAAAGCCGGGAAAAGGAAATCAAGTTGGCCACAGAGTATAACGTTTAGCGATGTTACGGTGACACGGCGCTAGGTGGCGTTAGTGTGTATATTATGTTCAACTACAATATATATGAGTTTCCCAACAACAGCATGTACAGACAGAGCCTACAGATTTATATAGTATTCTTATTTATATAGATATAGATAGAAGAGATAATTAATAAATAGACACTTAAAATGAAATGAAATTTAAAAAAATATTTTTGTTTTTTTTTCTACGGGGCGTAAAAAACACCAATTCTGTTGCCTATCATAGTGTGTTTTCATTTCATTTTTATTTAAATAGGTCGGCAAACAAGTAGCCTCAATATTGCTATTTAAGAACGACTCATACAACCATGTCTCAGTAGTTAATTCTGGTATTTTGCCCAAAGATCAATAATTTAAGTCTCCGTCAGACAATCAGCTTCGTGGCGAATTAGCTAATGCCGTGTACGCTGCGCTCCATAGACTTTTTGTCTCTATTTCACTGCTCACACTAAAAAACTTTTATGCTTTCAATGTAAATGCTGTAATGGAGGAGTTCGAGATGTTAAATTTTTGGTCACCCATCCGATGACCAGCCTTTACGAAAGTTGCTTAACCTCAGCACTCTTTTTTTACTTTATTTTTACAGTAACTTTCTTTTCTTTTTGGTTAAAAAAAAACTTTTTCAAAATTTTCAAAATATCATTTAAGTGTAATCCTTTTATATGTAACAGAAATACAAAATATCTTGTTTATTTGATAGAGGACAGAGATACAATATTGCAAGTCGAATTAGTGTATGTCGCTAACTAGTTTTGCCATGCACCCCGAGTGATATTCAAGCTTCGTTAGCTAGTATTGTTAGTTAGTTAGCCATACAAGCTAAACCTAGGTAGAATTTGAATAGACGCCAGTGCACGCTCGTGTGAGCAATTGCAAAGGTATGCCCGGTGCCTTCCTGGGCAAATAGTCCGCTTGTTGTTGACATAGTAGGCAGGACACGCACTTGGAGGCGATGTAATATATTTGATATACTTCATCATCATCATCATCAGCTCATTTTATGTCCCCACTGCTGGGGCACGAGCCTTCCCTATGGATGGATAGGGAGAACGGGCCATAAACCACCACGCGGGCCCAGTGCGGATTGGTGGTTGTTAACGACTGCTAATGCAGCCGGGACCAACGGCTTTACGTGCCTTCCGAAACACGGAGGAGCTCCAGATGATAAATTTTTGGTCACCCATCCGATGACCGGCCTTTGCGAAAGTTGCTTAACCTCAGCACTCGCAGACCGGGCGCGTTAACCACTGCGCCATCGAGCTCTTCACTCTTATACTTATACTTAGTATCAACGTAAAAAACTGTACGTTTCGTCCACAAGTAAGTACGACCCATCGAATCCACACTGCGAGCGCCTTGAAAAAACTGCCAGTGCGGCTATGAAAAATAAACTTCTATCGATATGTTTTATTTAACAACACACTGAGAACATAATACACCACATCACTAGCAGGTACTCTGGAGTAGGTGATCTAAATGGAATAGCCCAGGAGATATTCGCTTGGGTGATATAAGTGGAATACCTCGGTGAGTAATCGGCGGCGATCCTCTGATAAGCGGCTTTCAGCGGCTCGCGTCAAGCACTCACTTGATACAGTATCAGTTATGTTACGTGCTACACCTCCGAGTGGGTAAACTGCTTTATTTGCAAGCTGTGCACGGGCGTCGTCAGGCAACTGTAGGTGGTAATATCGTGTCAATGGCGGAGTGGCAATATCTCCTACTTTCTGCATTTTATGAAACGAAACCTATTTCGTTTTAGGTATCATCCTTATTCCTCGTAGCTCTTTGAGTACAAAGACTGCTTTACACTTAATATAATAATAAAATATAATAAATCAGACAGTTTGTTAAGAGTTTATTTCTAGGTTATGGATTTAGGTAGGCTGTTTTTAAAGACACTTTTATGGTTTCGCTAAAACATGTTGAAATTACCTTTTTACCCAAGGACATTATAATGTACTTGGGTAAAAGCTTTTATATATTTTATAAAAATTATTTATTGAAAAATAAAAAATGAAACTGTCCGTAATAATTATGTGCACTTTGCGAGCATTCCTGTCACGAGTCTTAAGTCCGGTGACATTGAAAACGGCGCCTGAGGCTATCAGCAAACTCTTTCCATAAAAAACCCTGTCACGAGTACGTTTTGATAACATTTAATTTTGTCCATCAATAATTGGTCCAACACAAAAGATTACATTAATACCAAAATGTACAGGTCGACTTTTTTATCACTATCCAAACATTCGGAGATGACTCCCGTGATACAAACAAGCAACTCTTTCTATTGGACCAACTCCCTAAATCGAGAAAAAAATATTGCTGTTCCATACATTTTGGTCGAATGAATATTGATGTTTTGTATGGATGGTGATAAAAAAGTCGACCTGTATAAGTGTGGGCAGGCCTTCCAACAAGGTGGACCGACGATCTGGTAAAGGTCGCGGGAAGCCGCTGGATGCGGGCTGCACAAAACCGGTCGTTGTGGAGATCCTTGGGGGAGGCCTTTGTCCAGCAGTGAACGTCTTTTGGCTGTGATGATGATATAAGTAAGTATAAATTTACATTAACCATAGTAATTATATTATAAACTGTCCTATAAAGCAACATGTAATACCTACTGTCATTACTAGACAAAGACCTCAATCATTGAAATCAATCACAGTATGTACAATAGATGGATACTAGCCAAATTGACGATCACAAACTCTATTACGACATGTATTGACAATATCGCACGACAAATTCCATTTATGAATATCACTAAACATCTTGTATTGTAACACAAAACAGGAGCAAGCCTTTGCCGAATTTTCTGCGGCTTCATCTCGTCCCAATTGTGAAGCTACAAAGCCACTACTTAAGGCGAAGGGTAAGGCTCACTAGCGCCGCTAATGGATTTAATTTGATAACTGCTAAACTGGATTTTTTTTCAAACATTGCGGACCTTCCAACACTATGCAAACATCTATTATTTAATAATTGTGCACTACTTTTAGGTTTGTTTTTTTTATTCATTCGCTAACACTAACAGTGGCCATTGTTTGTGAATAAATGCGATAGCCCGTTTAGTGAATAAACCACACAACAAAAAGTAGTGCACAATTATTAAATACTTAAATACTATGGATGCTTTCCTGTTGTCGGACGGTACGCAATGTTTAAAAAAAGATCCGGTCAGTTAGTAATTGTCAAGTTATCAATTGGTGGCGCTAGTGTGCCTTACCCTTCGCCTTAAGTAGAAACAACATCAACAGTTAACCCCCTCTGCGGTCTAGTGGTTGAGACCACGGGTCTAAGGTTCAATTCTCAGTGAGGGGTACATGTTTGTGTGCTCAGTTTGATTGGTGGTAGGGCTTATTTGTCCACCTGGCTTATAAATGTCGACTATAACATCAATGTTTGTAGCATTGTTGTGTTTTCGGCAGTTAGAGGTAATTAGCCAGTGCCTCAGTAGTTGAGGATCCCGGCGAAGTGCGCTTCCACTTTTGACCTTATCATCACTTAACATCAGGTGAGATTTAGAAACCAATAACAAAAAACATATTCATATTAAAAAAAACAATTTTAATAACCAGGTATACCTAATAACCATTTAAGAATCTATCTTACATGCCATAAGGAATTTCAATGGCGTCTATTAGCTAGCTATTCTAAGGTCATGAATTCTATTAAACTATTAAGTGTTAAACCGTTCTCTAAAGGGCTTAATTATTCTCGCAGACACCAATCATTTTCGACTTAAAGCGAAACAATAAAATAATAATAAGCATTTAACATTATCATCGTGAGAATATTGAACAATGCGTTGCGCCATCCTGCCGGACGCCCTTGGTTCTCCTCACTCTTCGCGTTTTATACATGTTTCTATTAATAAGAAGTATTTAATTTCCATAACGTCACGGGTAACAATGACCTTCATTCACCTAATTTAGTGATGATAATATGGCTGGAGTTGAAAGCGCACTTCATTAGGAATTTTTTACTAGTGAACTGGCCGTCTTATCTGTGGGAATAGTAATCCAAAATTAAAAAAAATATTTATATAAGAGACATTTACACCTTACTAGGGCATGTAAGTAATATCGGAGGGTTTTCAATTCCGATACTGAATTTCGATATTGGATCTCAAAATAGGAATTCCGATAAATATTAATATTGGAATTGCAAACATACGTTATAAATTCCATACATTGGTCGTAATGTTGGATTGGATACAATAAAAAAATGTTTTAAATAAAATTGTTCAGTTTGGTACCAATCTTAGTTGCAGTATCGGTATTATTAAGATTAAATCACAGAATTCTCATTATTATCCTGTACTTCATCATCAGCCTATAAACGTCCCACTGCTGGGCACAGGCCTCCCACATGATCAGTAGCACGTGGGGATATTGGGCCATAACCCACCACGCTTGCCCAATGCGGGTTGTTGGGTTTTAACGACTGCCATCTTACGACAACAAACGGGACCAACGGCTTAACGTGCCTTCCGAAGCACGGAGGAGCTCGAGATGTTTTTAATTGGTCACCCATCAGGCGACCCGGCATTGCGAAAGTTGCTTAGCAGGCAAGATCGCAAGCCGAACGCGCTAGCCGCTGCGCCATATCTATTACAATTTAAACTAACTCAAAATCAACATTATTAATACTTACTTCTTATTTATTTCAAAATATGCGAGCAAAACCAACAACAATTCAAAGTAAGACTCGATAAGTTTATTTTTTAAACGCACGTTTTTTTAGAGTTCCGTAGCCAAATGGCAAAAAACGGAACCCTTATGGTTTCGTCATGTCTGTCTGTTTATCTGTCTGTCTGTCCGTCCGTCCGTATGCCACAGCCACTTTTTTTCGAAACTATAAGAACTAAACAAAAATTTTTTTATCAAACCCATACGTGTGGGTTATCTATAGATAGATCTTCAAAAATGATATCGAGGTTTCTAATATCATTTTTTTCTAAACTGAATAGTTTACGCGAGAGACACTTTCAAAGTGGTAAAATGCGTGTCTAAAATAAGAGAATGATAAAACTAAAAAAAATATATGATGTACATTAACCATGCAAACATCCACCGAAAATTGGTTTGAACGAGATCTAGTAAGTGGTTTTTTTTAATACGTCATAAAGTACGGAACCCTTCGTGCGCGAGTCCGACTCGCACTTGGCCGGTTTTTTGTAATATGTTCTCAATACTTAAAACTATCTAAACTAACTCAGAATCAACATTACTTCCTATAATTTCAAAATATGCAAGCTAAATTAACAACAATTATTCAAAATGAGACCAGGTACGTTTTTACTTAAGTTTATGCTTAGAATAAGTTTATGGCTTGTCCGTAATCTGTGACAAACGTGGCGCGCTCAATATAACTCGAATAAGAATTTTTGTTGAAGAGTGATAAATATTACAATATTGGATCACTCAGTATCGTAGGTAATTTTAATATCGGAAATTGCGTTCCGACATTCCAGATTCCGAGATTCATGCCCTACATGGTACCTACATACCTATTAGGCATTCTAAAATACCTGTTGCAGGAGGCTCCGCTCTTTTTCGTAACATATTACTAAACTTATAATAAACTATGAAAAAATCCTGCAAAATTAAATCATATACCTACTTAAGAAAATAAAAATGTTGAAACTTTATAAGAAAATAAATAAGTTTTTTTTTATTTGAATACAAACAGTCATAATTATATAAAATTGTAGTTTTGAAACACATCATACTTTAAAATAGACGGTATAATGCCAGCAATGTTATATTTAATGTCAGTACCTACCTATTTTGCGACTATAGCAATATTCATACATTTAATTCAACTACGAGTACTTACCTATAGTTATTGTTTAGGCAGCTGACTTAAAATGCTAGTCTTAAATAACTGAATATGTTAAAAGGTTAGTGTTTGCGTCACGTACACACACATGCATAGGTAAATTTTAAATAAACATCGAGACAAAAACTTTAGTTATAAATCAGAATGCCACCACAAAAACCATACAGCATATTATCATATTGAATACCACATTATTTAAGCACGTACGACGCAACGACGCAAAGAGATAAAAAGCTCAGCTGTACAATTTGCGGTTACTGAACAAAACATGGATTTTCAGCAATGGCTTACAGAAATTGCAAAATTTCGATATCGGCCCGCCCGTGAATATCATCCACGTGGACACCCGTACTAGCTCGAAATCATTTTTATTGCTATTATTTTTTATACAAACTTTGTCCTGACAATTACGAAAACAACGAAAAAAAGCCTATCAGCCTATAATCAGCCTAATCAATCGAGCCTTTCTCAAGTGATGCTCTGATATCGAATCTGATATTGAATTTGTGTCTTTTTTTAATTTTTAATATTAATTTTGTTTTAATGCATGCTGTGATTGCCCATAATTGTAAGAGCAGTTAGCTAAGAGAACATTGTTTTTATTCTTAATCTTAAATACTGTTTCTTATGTCGGTAATCCAAAAAATAAATAAATAAATAACAACATCTGAAACAGATATATACGTATGTCTAAAAGAAGTCCCCAAAAATCTGTAAATGTATCCTTACTCTAGTTACGAAAATAAATATTTTTGTTTTTTTTTGTTTTTGTAAATAAATAAATATATATGTGGCATTCCTTTATTCTTAATATTATATAACAAACTAACTTTTGTTCGCTGCTTTACTCACGTCGGGTACACGAGTAACATGTCACGTTATTTCAACATTAAGATTTTCATTTATTATCAATAAAAAGCCCATCCATGTGAGCTAGAATCAGTAAATAGTTTCTATCGCAAAACTACGTAATAGATCACTTTTGGTCCGTTTTGGAACCTACTGTACCTACAAATTGTCATGCCCTACTTAAGGGATCATTTTCCAGAAATCCTGAAACACTTCATAGTTTCTTACCAGGCCTAATACCAAAATTTAAGGAATGACAGATTTCCATACAAACTTTCCACCCTTAATTCACCTCTTTAGGGGAGGTTTTTCGAAAAATGCGAAAACACGTCATTCTTTAATTTTATAAAAAAATCTGTATATCGAATTATTTATTCATTTTTATAGTCATTACTTTAAAAAGAACGATTTTACCAAAAATAATCATCTTTCCTTTTTTACTCCTGTAAAGGAAAATAATCAAAATTCCTGAAAGAAGTCATTTTCAAACAGTCAATCACCAATTTTCATATATTTTACTTCAAAACTGACGGACTTCATACAAACGTTAACCTCCTATTTGACCCCCTTAGGGTTCGATTTCCGTAAAATCCTTTCTTAGTCGCTAGTTACGTCACTCAATTAACCTACAGTCCAAACTCTATCTCATTAGCTTCAGCGGTTTCGGCTCGGCGATGATGAATCAGTCAGGACAAGACATTAAAAATATAAATCTATAAATAAGTAAGTATACCAACAATAATTATCACTTAAAACAATTAAAAAAAGTTAAGTGTAGCCTATTGTCCCACTGTCCTACTGTTGGGCAAAAGCCTCCATCTTATTTAATAAACGGTTACCAAATGCGGGTTAGTAATCACAATCCCGGGCTATGCATTAAAAAACCGAAGCATTGCCGGACATAAGAACTGAACCAAGTATCACGTCGGCGCGATACTGGGTAAGAGCTCGGGCTCTTCTCCACTTACACAACAAAGCGTCTCATAAATTAAGATAAATATAAACAATATATACATTCAAATACTAAGCTAGCTGAAGTGAAGAGTCAATGTCTAAACATAACTGTATTAGGGTAACCGTCCAGACAGCCTCCGCGCGAGAACAAACAAAAACAACATGTACACGGCGTCATCCCCTTCTCTTTGTTATCGACGTTCTATCTCTAACAGACATGTAACAGGTACAGTACGACATGGATAGCTACCTACCCCATGCCATAAGCCACCAGACACCCCTGTCTGGCCGCCCGGCGCCCTTGGTTACATGTACTTACCTATGAACACAGATACGTGGCACAAAATAAGGACACTGCAGAGGGCTTATTTTATTTTTGAGATTCGATCACGTTATCGAAAACGAGAATTTGTGTATGGTAAATTTTAACTCTTCTCTTTTGTCGCCAGGAGGCGCTGCATGGCGCTGAATGAGTGTTTAATGTCAAAATTTTGAATACTTTTCGTTTGATTTAAAAAACCTTCAAGCCCCTTAGGCCTGCTGGAAGAAATTTCAATGTGAAATAAGCAGCACCCTTCTCTATTCTTACTATGTTTTTCCTTCTGTTTGTTTGTGTGTACATAAATTATAAATAAATAAATAAAATTCATGATCAGGACTCTAAGGACACTGCAATAACTGAAAGCTATTTACTGAAAAGCGTTTGTGAAATATAAATTTCATGGCGGGAAGAAAGTTTCGTTTGACATAGCAGTGCAGTAGCCTGTGGAATATTAGCACAGAGTACTCATGTGATATTAGCCTGCTCGTTAACACTTTTTGAGGACAACTTTGTAGATGGTTTCGTAATATTTTGTTGTGTTGAGAGAATGGATTTTTTACGGATGTTTAATGCTTACAGTGTTTAGTGATGACTGAAATGAAAACAAAATGTTTGAAGGAGTTTAACGTAAAATGTACAAATAAAAATAAATAAAAAACACAAAATAAACTTTGCATGTCTACATGGCAGAATATGTGAAACTATAAAAATATGACCAACTTCTTGTAATACCAACCATATTCTTAGCAAATAAAATATTCTATTCTATTCTATTCTAAACATAGTACTAAATTTATTTGCAAATATTATTTTGGAAATTCATGAATATATATAAGGTCACATTTTATCAACTGCAAATATTTTGACAAAACATCTAATTATATCAGAGAAATAAGGCCCTAGCATTTAAAAAAATATATTTTTTTTACTTTTCCTGACACGAAAATTGTAATATTTTTAAGAGCGGCCTCTCTGTCGACTCCTTGAATGAAACTAGGGGCACGTGTAAGGGGTGAAGGCATTGCGGCCTCTCTGTTTCGGCTTTTTTGAATTTAAACTACCGAAAGTGCTTTATTTTACTTTTTAATCGAAATGTCTTTTGGCGTTTTTCTTGAAAACGAGCGTATAAAAATTTAAAGTTTTTTCATTAAAAATAGTTTATATACATATGTTGTTGAATTTATCCTCAAAATATTTGCAGTTGATAAAATGTGACCTTATATATGGCATTGTAACAGATTCCTAAAGTTGCCATAACTTCCTCATCAGCTCATTTTTATATCCCCACTGCTGGGGCACGAGCCTTCCCTATGAATGGATAGGGAGAACGGGCCATAAACCACCACGCGGGCCCAGTGCGGATTGGTGGTTGTTAACGACTGCTAATGCAGCCGGGACCATCGGCTTTACGTGCCTTCCGAAGCACGGAGGAGCTCGAGATGATAAATGTATGGTCACCCATCCGATGACCGGCCTTTGCGAAAGTTGTTTAACCTCAGCACTCGCAGACCGGGCACGTTAACCACTGCGCCATCGAGCTCCTCCTACGTTGTGCCATAACTTAACAAAACATTTTGCCAAAAGTACTTATTATATTTAACGTGTTCAAATAGCAAATAAACAAATTTCATGACAAATAAAAGGTAATAATTTTGTCTAAAGTATCTTTAAATACAAGATCTTGATCGGATACTTACACGTTGTATAAATAAATAAATAAATAAATAAATGTTTCCCACACTCACACCAATTATCTAGCCCCAAGAAAAGCTTCCTTAAGAAACTCGTTATATGGTTAACTAGACAACGGATAAACATGCTTAATATACTTAAATACATACTTATTATACATAGGAAACACCCAGACCCGAAACAATAAAGCAAAAGTATTTCGAAATTGATCCGACCGGGGATCGAACCCGGGACCTCAGAGATAGCGACACCATGAAAACCGGTGTGCAAGCCACTCGACCAAGGAGGTCTTCGTTGTATAAATTTTCGTTTTCGTTAACTAACACTAGGCATCCAGCACTTCAATAATTAATGTCTGCTATCATCAGGCAACACCTGTCTCGTATACGTGAAGGTATCTAGATACAGTTGTAAGTTGCCTACAAACGACATGGTAGCTTTCATCCTCTATCTTGGTACTCCATCTGCAGTGGGCACATACCTGAAACAATTACAAACGAAACATCAGTAATTATACGGAGTGACAGTAGCTGAATACTTAGTACCATATCATAATCACTTTCATCATCATCACCGTCATTTTAAGCCAGTATCTACCCAATGCTGGGCGTAATCTATATAAATAAAAATGAAAAGCGCAAAACTTTATAATATTGGTATAGATTACTTAAGTATTTCATTTATGTTGCTTAAAATCTATTCTCATGCAGGTAGGACGAGGTATCAGTGGTTTAAGCGGTTGTTTCATGGTAGCCGATGGGAACTGACTGCTGGGAATTTCAATTAAAAAACATCGATTCGCGAAAGGCAGATTTGATTAGTAGGTTTGATGCCAGCAATTTACAAATATTAAGAGAAGCTCGGTAGATCAGTGGCATAGAAGTGAAGTAGCTTATAATAACATGTTTGACATACAGTAAAACTTATTTTTAGTCCTACAACAATTCGTCATACAATGACTTTGGCTCACGCCATTTATACTTAGACAAAGACTTGCTTCAAAGCTCTTGCGCCTCTAGGGTGACCATAAATATATTTTAAAATACGTCAAAATATAAAAAAGTACATTAACACAAAATCGAATTAGCTTCGAATTATACTTCTAAAATAAATGTTACCCTACCATATACACTACACTTAAAATTTATGAGATTATTTATAAAAATAATTGAAACAATGCCCAGTGAAAAGTTCCCTTCCTTGTAGGTTTGGTTTATTTTTCATTATTTATTTTTATTGCCGTATAGATATTTACTTTAGGTAGCTTTTGGTTTGAAAAGCAAATATATATTATTTGAAGCCCTTGAATGTTAATCTATTTTCAGTAGAAAATATGTTTAATCAATCTAGATTTAAAGATAGTTAGTTATTATTGTTCCGGAACAAAATGACTTGGACCGTAAAGAAATTATTAAAGTACTTTTTATTTATGTTTGAGAAACGTGGCTAAACAAACGACTCCGCTCCATCTGGTGTTAAGCAGAAGCGTGCGTGCACACGTAAAAAAAGGTAGTATATCAAAACTTTTTCCTGATCAAGTTTTCATCGTAATGCCCAGCATAGTCACCCTACGACTGAGTCTCCGTCTGTCGCGCACATGTCGTCAAATATCGTCGATGGATTTATCGACCACTCGCTAGGTCAGTTTTTATGGCAGGAAGGGCCAGCGTTGCCCCATAAATCTTGTGTGGTCCAACCCTACGGTTGGCGACGGAAGATTTGAAATCCGTTCAACACTTGTGTCAAACGTTTCAGAAAACTCCGACTACGGAAGAGAGATTATCTTCAACTTCAATTGAAATGGATATCTGTTAGCAATTTGTTTAAATTGTATGAAAGTACGAATTAAATACTATTTTGAAATAAAACTCTTTTAATAGACTTGTTTATTGTAATTATACAAGTATAATTATCCTTTACCATACATAAGCATTAGGAAGATTGGGTTCAGTTCAGGGTTCACATATAATTTTGTTTGAACTTTGACATCGTACATAGCTACACCAACAGATTAACTTCAAGATAATCTGGCTCAGTAACATGAATATTATGTCTAGTAGTGAACTGGCACGGATGGGATGATGAGTCAAAACATTGGAAAACTACAGCCTGATTTTATGTTTTTGTTCTTTGAATAGCACTGAAGAAATTAAAAGTGAAATCCGAGAAAAAAACGACGTCGAGAAAAAACAAAGTATTCGACGAGCCATAACAATGGCAGTACAATTGCAAAACATTATTTCTATATTTTTAGAAACAATAGCCTTTTCTAACAAGAGGTTGGAAAAAAGGTTGGAGCCAAACAAAAAGCATGAACTTATAGCTAAGTAAAACCTTATAAAGTCTTAGTCGACAACATGTTTTGAAACTCATGACAATCGACGTACCCTACGTTTTGCAACCCGTTTCTGCGAAGGCTGCATTTGTGGCGATTCCTTTTGAGGACTAATAATGGGTGACCTTTTAAAATATTCTTTTCAATTAAGAGAAATGTGACCGGGCTTGCGACATTTTATTTGTTATGCCTAAAACGACATTTTGCTACCGCAGAGTTACTACGGCGCGCTTTCGACATAACTTTTAAATGAATCGATATACTTATTGCTTACAAAGCAATAAAACTATTATATCCATTTATGGTTGAGTTGTTAGTAAAAAAATATCAAGTACTTAACAATATAATTATAGTATTTGTAGTAAACAAACAAAGCCAATAGATAAACTTGTATATGCACACAAAAACCTTGAAGCTGGTGGTAAGCTGAAAGCTCGTCGTCTCCGTCTTTTATATTATTTTCATACTTTATTTTGTTATTTTTATTTAAAAAAAAGTTGAATAGTAGGTACGAATTCCCGTTTCGCCAACCGTTTTATCATCATATAATTATCATCTTTTATACTGCACCGATAATTACAACAGTGTTTTAATTACTGCGTCTGGTTCGTGAATTTCGTGCAATCACCCCTTTTGCGAGCTCCCCCACACCGGATCCCGGGCGTCACAATGCGTAGGTATACATATATGTATGTCATGTCATAAAAGAGACTCAGAAGGTAAGCTTACTGTACTTCTTACTTACCGTACTCCAGCAACACACATATAGGCCTTCACCCAACAGCTTAAAACGACATCTTGGCGTGAAAGTGAAGAGTCATGTCTGCGGTTTTGTTTTATTTTCTAAAATTTGTGTTATGTCTAATATTAATGTGAAATAATGGTGGATGGTGGCGCAGTGGTTAACGCGCCCGCTCTGCGAGTGCTGAAGTTAAGCAACTTTCGCAAAGGCCGGTCATCAGATAAGTGACCAAAAATTTTACATCTCGAGCTTCTCCGTGCTTCGGAAGGCACGTAAAGCCGTTGGTCCCGGCTGCATTAGCAGTCGTTAACAACCACCAATCCGCACTGGGCCCGCGTGGTGGTTTATGGCCCGTTCTCCCTATCCATCCATAGGGAAGGCTCGTGCCCCAGCAGTTAGGACATTAATGAGCTGAGGATGATGATGATAATGAATGGTGGATTTTTAACCGTTAAGTGTTCGTGAGTGTGCATGAGTGTTGGTAAATGAAACAAAACAGTGCAACGCCACTTTTCAAATTCTTTCAAGAAGTCCGCGTAAGGACTTGGTAAAGCCCCACATCTTTACTGAGATACTCGAGGGGGTGTGAGGTATATCATTTCTCACTTCTCATTTCTATTATCATTCATCATCGTCATACAGGAAGGAAAATATATGTATTACTTGTAAGAAAAATTACTTTGACACTGGCTAAATGTGCTAATCGCACGAAGCCATCAACAAAAGGAAGAAAAAAAACAGCTTAAAACCTTCGAGCGCAGCTCTTTGTTGCGGGATCCCGCGTCCGTGAGAGGTTGCCTGTGTGTGCGTAGCTCGAGCGCGCTTGTATGAAGCTTATATTCTGCAGTCTGCTTATTTTGTAGTCATGTTTAATTATAATGATTGCATGCGGAGTATTTCGTGTACCGATGTACATATAGGGTTGGTATCCGATATGATAATAATGTGTAGTTTGAATCGCAACAAAGTTTTTTCTTTTTAGCACCTTTCGAAACTGTCTCTATGGAATGGAAAATATTTATATCTGTGAAAGGTACATTGACAGATTATAGCTATTTTATAAAGAAACAAGAATATTCATACACATGATAAAACCAGACAATAATCTAAATTACTTTATTAGCTTACACAATATATGCTAATTAAATAAACTAATAAACTTTAACTAGTAGTAATAGAATCTTGCGGAATAAAAATATTTGTTTTATACTTCACTAACATCTATGCGCTAAGGGGGTTTGTGGTGTTTCATCATTTAAAAGTCCGATAAAACTCTTTTTTATGTAACTACACGTCTAGGTATACAAATATAAATACGATTTAATTGTTGTTGTTGGTGAACAATGACGTCACTATTATCTTTCATCCGGGTCCAAATGTAACGTATATTTCTGATTTCTTTTTTCTTCGTTATTTTTGTTCAGTTCAACATATGCCTGGTTGCCTGGAAAACCGCTTTTTAGCGAAAAGGCCGCCGTTTGTACAGTTTCTCGTATTGTTTGTTATCTTTATATTGTACTATGGTGTACAATAAATAATATTTTTATTTTATATCCTATCTATTGAGTCGTATATTAACAACGTTCTAGGTAACGGGATTTCTTGTTTTGGTTATATCAAAAGATGGTGTTTCGAAGAACTGTTTACGTGATGTCATGTTTACATTTAATGTTTTAGAACTAATTGTGGTTATGGTCAGCCTTTAGCTGTTCCCGTTGAGCCGTTGATACTAAAACCACCAAGGACAAGTTAACGGACAATAGCAACCACAATATATGACTATAATAATTCAAAAATGGAGAGTGAACTTACTGAAATAAAAAATAAAACGATTGATATTAAATATAAAAAACCAAGTTGGCACAGTAGATGCCAATCAAATAATACTAACATAGTTATTAAGTTATTTCATATACTAACAAAAAATTGTTTTTTTAATTTTGTATGTATGTTAGCCTGTAAGGTATTTATTATATGGGCCGCTCTGCATTTTTACCATCTTTTACATTGTTTGTTGCCTGAAATAAAGATTTATTATTATTATTATAAATATTTATGAAATACAGTGAAAAAAATCAGGTCGGGTAGGCATTTAATTTTTTCACTGTATTTAAAAAATATTTAATTCAGCTTCAGTGCAGCAATTAGCACTTAAAAATAAAAAGTAAAAATTTACTATAGATGATATTAATAAAAATCAATTGCCATAATATGTGTCAGAATATCAATTGAGAACGGCTCGATCGATTTGGCTGATTTATTTTTTGTTGTGTTCGTAATAGTCAGGACAAGGTTTGCATAGAAAAAATAGTTTTCGACGTGATTTAGGTGTTCACTCAAGCGGACAAAGTCGCGAGCGGGCCCGTAGTAAAGTTTAGAATTAGTATAATTAAAGCAGTATGCTTATTGTGTGTGTTTGGTGTGTGTAATGTGTTAATTTCTTGGGTAAATGATGTACCTGCTACAAAAAAAACGAACGAGCCTTACAGTAGTCGCATATGATGTGTAACATTTGACATCTCATCTTTTGACTTCAATATTACAATATAAAATAGAATGTAGAAAACAATGACGTATATATTTTATTACAAATCCTAAAGAGAATGCAGTAAACACTCATTAGAAGATATTTGACATATCAAAATGATGACACAATATGCCACTTAAAATATGTCTTGTTTTTATTATCGATTTTAAATGCGCGCTTCCGACTCCGTATATTTTTTTTCGAATCATAAAGAGGATGCAGTAAATACTCATTAGAAGACATGTCACACTGACAGATCGTAATGTCAGCACTTTTAATATCTTAATCACAAAAACAGTAAGTTGCACCTTATGCGTTCATAAATTGTGCGGCAGTATCACACTGTTACGATCACATTTCTACGAAATCACTCCCACAAAATTATATCACTACCTACAACGGACATTGAGCTTAAAGTGTCGATCACTGGTGGTTGTTATGGATCACACTGTTACGGTACTTCCGTCCCTTTTCTATGAAATCACTCCCACAAATTTTATATAGAAGGCGAGCGGAAAGATGTTACACATCAATAACTATAGTAACGCCCCATGAAAAAACGCACATTCTAACATCAAATTATTCCTTAAGAACATTATGTTTTCGTGTTGAAAGTTTTAAAAGCTGTGCAATTTTTTGCGAGAGCAAAAGTTCTTCTCCTCAGCTAAAAGATGTCCTGAATGGCTAGTTGCTATAAAGTTTTTGTACCATTCAAAAGAACTTTTGAAAAAGTTTTTTTGGAAAAAGATATTTTTCCTTTGACATTGAGTGTAACTGTAAGGAAAAGACGCTTGTATGACGAATGTAACCTCATTTTATGTGTACAAATATTACGAGCTCCGTGAATGGAATTTCCGATCATCGATAGCTGTCAACGACATACTTGACAACGCGCACATTTCACATTAGGTATTGTAAAAACACAAATAAGTTCAATTGAATATGGTACATATATTTAGATTTATTAAAATTGTATGGCTACCAATTTTAATTCATTATCGTGTAGAAAAATAGTTAAAGAAGCGAGCTTCGAACTCGTATCTTCTAACAGGGACAGGTGCTTTATTTTTTACCATTGTTTAACCGTCTCGTGGCCAATGACACGACAGTGTGTCACTATTACGCGGGGCGCATGACACACCAGTGGTGTCACCTATAATTGGAGTATGGAGCCCTTAGCGAAATTTTGATTTGAAGGTGGAGGCAATGCATCGGTAAAGCTGTAGTTACGAGCTTATATACTCGTAACTACCTACATTGAAAGCTAAAGTGAGTTTCATTCAATGTCAACTACTATACGTCGTCTACATACGATCTTTACACTCATAAAGAATATCAAGGATATTATAAATCCCCCTTACAAATAAACAAAGAATAAGCTCCGAATAGTTATTCCGTGTTTTGATCCTGTCATGTAAACATTTCAAATTAGAGTAAAAGAGACAAAACACGGAATAACTATTCGGATCTTATTCTTTGTTTATTTGTAAGGCACTTTGTGTATTACTTTGTCAGCGTAAATAACTTAGCGTAAATAGCTTGTCAACGAAAGCGCCTGTTGCATCCCTTATTTACTGCGAATTTATTTGCTGCGAAGTAATGTCAATAAAGCGCTATTGAACTTTAATAAGAGCTTTCTTAACTTACCTAAGAAGCTAATATGTTTGTGTAAGACATGTATTCAAGTCAATAGTTTAATGGAGCTATAGTTATTAAATCACGATTCTCGAATACTACCCGAGCATTTTTTGAAATGTGTAAAAAATCTGATTTTTTTAAAAAGATTATTTAAAGTTTCCATTTAGGAAAAACCACGACTTAAAACGACTTAAAACATATATTACTGAACACACCATTAACTTTCCATCTCTTTTTTATTTTTTTGTGTTGGAACCTGGAGGTTGGAAGAAATTGCTTTTAACCGATAAGGCCACCATTTGTACTATTTCTTGTATTGTCCTTTTGTATGGTGTAAAATAAAGTATATTTTCGAAATAAAAATAAAAAACAAAATTCAAAAACATTTATTTCGGTTAAGGCTACAAATAGCCATACAATATGCCATCGGTTCGTAAGTCTACACAGAGCGGGAGACAATTGTACTGAGAAGAACCGGCAAGTAACTCAGTAAGGGTGTTTCCTTTCTCCCTTTCTTTCATAATTTTTCATTTAATTTCATTCGTTTCATTAAAAACTTACGGTCAAGGCTTCATACCGTTACCAAATTCCCAGCACTATAAGTACCGGTAAGTAACTTTATTTCTATAAAGGCAATTTGGTACCGGAAATGCAGGTAAGGTTATCTAAAAAGGTATCGCTCCTTTTTTCGTTAAATATTGTGCTTTAGCCAATTCGCATAGAGTTAATTTATCGGTAAAAATGTCACCCAGATAACGATACCAAGGTTACCGGTAGTTTTTAACCGGTATCTTCGTTTGACAGAAGTATCGATACCAATTTTTTAACGGTATTCAAAGCCCTGCTCTTGGTGTAGCGTTCATGATTAGGCGGGCGTCCAGCCGCCATCGCCAGCGTCTCACGGTCCGCGATCCTTTCACTGCGGCAGTGTCGAAAATATGTTTCGTCATTTAGACAATCGGCTATTGGCGAGCAGCGGCCATAAACAATATAGAGTTACCAAAACAATGGCCGCCGCGATTTATTATGTAGCGATGCTTGACGAAATCTTCAACTTTTGTTACAATAACTTTATGAAAATATGTTGTTGTTTTAGAATGAGGGACAATAAAGTTTATTTATTATTTATTTATTTATTGACATTACAACACCTTTACAGTTTTAATCTATGCGATGTTTAAATGGGACGCATGTGGAACAAAACAACTTTTAATGAGAAGTAAATGCTGTAGATAGGTAGTGGAGGAACTAACAATGATATCAACTCGTAATGAGTTGGTAAAATATTATTGTGCAGTTGTTTGCAATGTTGGTATTCTTAATATTTCTACTATTTATCTACTTTTTACAATTATTTGAACATTTAATATTTGTAAAGATATTATGATCGGATGTTAGTGACGGTAGTGGTTGACATTGAATGGGTGCCTTTGACTTTCAAAGTAAAAAAAGTGTTGAACAATTTCGGCGGGCTAGTTAGAATCGCGATAGCTCAATTGGAAGGGCACCTGACCCGGAATGTCAGAAGGGTGCAGGTTCAAATCCTGCTCGTAAAAATTTTTTCAACATTTGTGTTTTTGTAATTTGTTCGCAACAAAATTTTCGTTAAAAATTATTTGAACATTTATTTCTACTTTTCCCAAATAATACTAGTGCTAGGCAATGTTCTCTCCCTTTAATCTTTCTTTGTGTTTAACGTTTCATTAATTTAATTTTCAGCATTTTACTTTTTAAGCACTTAAGCTTAAGCATACTTCATTGTTGGCGTAATTACTTATCAAATATTTATAAAATACAGTGAAATAATTAAACGCCCACCCGACCCAACGTTTAATTTTTTCACTGTATTTTATAAATATTTAATTCAGCTTCGGTGCAGCAATTAGCACTAAAAAATAAAAAGTAAAATGTAATTACTTATGTGAAATATTAACCTAATAAATAAGTTGTTAACAAATGTTCTTTGATTAGCCAACATGGTGGTCTGTCGTAGAGGTCTGTGGTCGTGGTGATAGCGTCTCTAAAACTGTAAATGGGTTTAACTAAGTTTAAAATATTTTATTCTGAATCATAAGGATTATTTTATCCTCGCAACCCACCACCCACTTTTTAGTTTCCACATAGCACATGACTTAACACAGAGAGCTTTTGTTTGGACAATGACCATATTCTAGCCTCCCCAAACAACAGAGGTTCAAGCCGGCCACATGTGCCCAAACCCAGTTCAAAAGACACCATTTCAAAGGAGTGTGACAAATCATCGGCACATCTGCGTGTGCCTTTCTTAGAACAATAAATTTCGTTTCCTATTGTAATTAGGGCTCGGTGGAAGCATGTGGCCGATTTTGCAACTTTTTTTTTGTTGAGTGTGCTGATTGCCTCAGACGACATATCAGCTTCACTGGACTTTTTAGGAGGCGGCGAGAAACTTAAAGGGTTCCTCAATCTGTGTGTCTCAATCACCTTCAAATGGTCCTTCAAAAAGTAGGTAACAGATTTAATATCTTTTTCGACCGCCTGCGTGGTCTAGTGGTTAAGACCACCGGTTTAGACCCAGAAGTCCCGGGTTCGATTCCCACCGGGGGTATTTGTTTGTGTATTCGGTTAGCTTGTTTGTCCGCCTGGCTAGCTACCACCATCTTATCTAAATTTGTCGCCATAACATCAATGTTTGTAGCATTTTTGTGTTCCGGCAGCTGGAGATAAGATAGTCAGTGCCTCACTAGTTGAAAATCCCGGGTGAAGTGCGCTTCCATCATTGGCCTTATCATCACTTAAAATCAAGTGAGATCAAGGCACTGTGCTTACCAGTAAAATATATTAAAAAATTGCAGACAATTTTTATTAAATTCTTGATTTTGCACAAAACCAAGAATTAAAAAAGCATTGTTTGACGAAATGAATATCCCTTCTGATTTTAGTCCTCTTTACTGTTTCCTTTTTAAACAGTCAATAATTATAATTTGTAGCCATATGATTTATTTTTGACTATAGTGGCCTTTGCGTGCGTGTACGTGATTTAAAGCTGCAACAATTTTCTTGAAATTCCCTTAACAGAATTACAGCGACATGTTTAAGCGAAAGTATTTCCTGTGCAGTATTATGGAATTTCACACGATATTCTGAAAACTACAAGTATGTGACGATATTCCAGGCTGGCGATACACGTTCCAGATCTTTGGTATGCAGCTGCCTTGAAGTCAAGTATGCGCTGGCAACATGTAAGTCGTTCTAGCAATTTGTTACCTTCCCATTTCCCACTGTCAATGGAAATGTCAATGGAAGTTTTCGAAGTAGAAGTTGGAGTTCTTATTTTATTTTTTATTTTTTATTTGACCACGATCTCGCCTGATGATTAGCGATGATGCAGCCTAGGATGTAGCATACTTGCCTAGATAATGCCTGTTCACCATTACCTTGAAGATTTACTCGTCAATAAGTCGTTACCTTGAGCGATCAATACTTCGACCAGTTATAACCACGACGGAATTACACCTTGATGCGCTGCATATCCATGGCGTATGTTCTTGTCGTACTTATTATCTATATATTAATACGTGAAGCAAAAACTTTGTACCAGTTTTTACGAAAGTTGCGCGGACGGACGAGTATGAAATTTCGCACACTTATAGTTTATATAGAGAAGGATTGCAGAATGTTAATTTTTTTTTTTAATTATGCATAAAAAATACATTAAATCAATAAAACAATCATTACACACACTACCATGTATTTGACACGCACGCATATGTAATTGACAAACACGCATAAGTATACAGGGTGGAAAAATAAGTCGGGCCCTGGAGGGAAACTACCTTAAATCTTTAAGTTGGCTCATTTCACTTAAAGGACACATTTATTGATTTTTAAAAAGAAACAAAACTGCATTCATAGATTTTCTAAAACTCGCTTGCCTCGCCCGAGACTCGAACCAACTAAAATTTAATAAAACAAACACTCGCTATTTTTAAATTTTCTCTAACAAACATTTGGTCTTAAAAATAAAAATGATCGTAAAATCTAACATTAACTTTATTCTATTATCAATTTGTTACACTTAAATTATTTAACTGATAAATTGTTCGAAATGAGCCCCCTCGTTCCGGATTCACAAATTTACAAGGTACTTAGAGATAAATTAGCAAGTGTGTACTTCATACGAAGTCTTTGAATGTTGGAGAGATAAGAGAATTGTTACGTGTCATATAACTGTTGAAAGTGAACAGTAAGTACTAGGTAATGTTCATTAAAGAGCTTGTGTACTAAACTAAATAGGTATTCTTCGTGGATATCTTGTACGACAGACGAGAGTAAGACCAAATGTTTGTTAGAGAAAATTTATCCTGAATATTCCTATCGATTAGTATAATGAAATAGCGAGTGTTTGTTTTTAATTTTAGTTGGTTCGAGTCTCGGGCGAGGCAAGCGAGTTTTAGAAAATCTTTCAATGCAGTTTTGTTTATTTTTAAAAACAAAGGAATGTCTCCTTTAAGTAAAATGAGCCAACTTAAGGATTTAAGGTAGTTTCCCTCCAGGGCCCGACTTATTTTTCCACCCTGTATACTTTTTTCAAAAATTTCAAAAATGGTAGAGGAGCGGTTGAAATTTGTCAATGCCAATCCAAACTCACATTCTATCTTTTTCAATTTTTCATTGCTTAGGATACAATCCATGCAGCCTTAATAAAATTACGGTTGAATTTCGACCACTGGGCGACCACTAGTAATATGAAATAGAAATAAAAATAGAAATAAAAAATATTTGGTATTTAGATAAATAAATCACACATAAATTGACCATAGAAAAAGTAAAAGTAAGTAAATACCTATAACTGTCGCACTGCCCGGCAAAGGCCTCCATCATTGAAATCAAGTCATCACTACAATTGATGGGTAAAGGCTTAATCACCACGCTTGCCAAATGCGAGTTGGTGATCGCAAACCCGAGCTATGCATCGAAAAATCCGAAACACACTTTGCCCGACCTGGGAATTGAACCCCGGACCGTCGGGTATCGGGCCGAGCGCTCTGCTACTCGGACGCCGACGCGTTGACCATATTTTATTGATGCGTAACATCTTTCCGCCCGCTTTCTATATACAGCAATTGGTGGGAGTGATTTCGTGAAATGGGACGGAAGTATGTGTAACAGGAAGTCAGGGAAGCGCGGAAGCGCGCGCCATTTTGTAAATTTAATATCGATATTATGAACATGACATATTATTATGTGACATATTGTGTCATTTGACTATCAAAAGTCATTTTGATATGTCAAATGTCTTCTAATGAGTTAATACTGCATTTATTTTATAGTATTAAAATGATGTAATACCTGACTCATTTTTTTCAGAATATAAAGTTAAAATTGCTTATTACGTAGGTGAGATGTCAAATGTTATACATCATATGCGACTACTGTAAGGCTCGCTCTTTTTTTACTATATTTTACCTATATGACGTAGATTTTAAGGAAAAGTAATTGGTGGGTGCCCCCATTGGTATAAATATAATGGATCCATCGATTTAGTGATTCATCGCGGTGCCTAGTCAGTCGCAACGAGTAAAGCCATAGTAAAGTAATAATGAACTAATTATAGCAAATAATGAGATTGTAATATATTAGATTTATTTATTTATTTGATCATATTTTCAAAACCAGTTCTTTGAAAATAACAAAAACAAAAAAAGCATTTAAATTAATTGCTAGTGTTATAATATAAGTGATATTATAAGTGAGATGGTTAACTGTTTTATGACCTTTACCATTTCAAAATTTTGTATTCTGATCGTCACCATAAAGGTCAGTGTCAAAAAAAAGTTTACAGTACAAAATAGGTAAGTAATGTTAAAACCACAGCGGGACTTCTTGGCGGGAAAGTGAAGAGTCTTGTCTGTGGTTTTGTTTTATTTTATAAAATTTGTGCTATATCGAATATTAATGTGAAATAATGGTGGATTATTAACCGTTAAGTGTTCGTGAGTGTTGGTTGGCAAATGAAACAAAATAGTGCAACGTCATTTTTCAAATTATCTCAAGAAGTCCATCCGAGGACTTATTAAAGCCCCACATCTTTACTGAGATACTCGAGGGGTTGGGGGGTATATCATTTCTCACTTCTCATTTCTATTATCATTCATCATCATCATACAGGAAAGAAATATTGTATATTTAAGTATTACTTGTAAGGAAAATTACACTTTTTCATTGGCTAAATGCTTGTGCAAAGCCATAAAAAAAACCACAGGTGGACAAAACGAAAAAAGAAACGATCTTATATAAACTGAACAACGGGATTTGTACTAAGACAAGCGCAAGCCAAATTCGGCAAAATCACCAATAATGTCAAACGGCACAAACCCAAAAACTGCAAAGGCGAACGTCAAGGTCCCCGAGTGCAATGCACTGTGTGCTTGTACGAGTTTTATTTTTAATTCGATCACATTAATGAAAACGAGAACTTGGCACAATATAAAACAAACTTTTCGTTTTCGGTAATGTTCAACCGCCTCTGTGGTTGAGTGTTAAGATCGGTCTCAGACCCAGAGGTCCAGGGTTTCGATTTCCAGCGGGGGGTACATGTTTGCGTACTAGGTTTGTTTGGTGGTAGGGCTTGTTTGTCCGCCTGGCTAGCTACCACTATCTTGTCTAAATATGTCGCCATAACATCAATGTTTGAAAGCATTGTTGTGTTACGGCAGCGCAAGATAGTCAGTGCCTCAGTGCAAACTTGCGAGTAGGTAAGATGAAGACAGCTACCACTAGCTTTTTTAGAATAAACGGAGGCAAACGAGCAGGCGGGTCACCTGATGGAAAGTAATCGCCGCCGCCTATGGACTACCGCAAAACCAAGGAGTTGGATCTTCAGGAGGAAGTAGGAATTGGGAAGGGGAGGGGTGAGGCCTCCGGTACTTTCACTCACCAGACGAAAAACAACAGCAACGATCGCCATTGTTATTGGAGCTGTCCTCGCTAGCTGTCCTCGTGACTGGACTCTGCTTTTGCCTAACATCAAGCAGAGCAGAGCCTTTAACTTAAAAAAAGAACGAGCAAATGAATATCGCACTAAACACCTAGGCAACAAACGAGGATAATTAAGTATTTGCCAAACAAAGTTTTGTTGTAGTTAACATGAACAGATCTTGCATTGGGAACCCTGGTTCTTTTAACGTTTTATCACATCGAATAAGTACTAATGAGTAAGGAAGGTGACTGGGTTTTGAAGTTATTTTGGAAACTTGCTGTGGAACTGTTGAAGGGATTTACGGCCAGCAGTGAACCTACATGTGACTATTGTTTGTTTACAGAGAACAAAGCAGTTCCTTCTCATATTGAGGATATTGAGAAACGGACGGTCGAAAGCTCTACCAATATCCGAACTGGTGTGGTAGTTTCTGCAGTAAACTAATATTTATTACTAAGTATATGAATTTTCACTTAGTTTCGACGTCAATGAGTGCCTGTGAATTCTTATCTAAATACATATAATGACTTGTCCTGACTGATTCATCATCGCCGAGCCGAAATCGCTGAAGCTAATTAGATGAAATTTAGACTATAGGTTAATTGAGTGACGTAACCATCCACTAAGAAAGGATTTTACAGAAATCATACCCTAAATAGTGGTGAAAGTTTGTATATGTCCGTTAGTTTTTAAGTAAAATACATGAAAATGGGTGTTTGGCTTTTTGAAAAGAAATAAAGAATGACGTGCCTCAGGAATTTTGTTTATTTTCTTTGTAAGGTGTAAAAAAGGGAAGAAAGTTTTTTTGGGCAAATCGATATTTTTAAAGTAAGAAGTATAAAAACGAATAATAATCGATCTTTAGATTTTTCAATAAAAATAAAGAAGGACGTGTTTTAGCATTTTTGGAAAAACCTCCATAAAGAGGTGAAATAGGGGCTTAAAGTTTGTATGGAAATCTGTCATTATAAAAGTTAAATCTTTCGGTATTTGGCCTGATTAGAAATTATGAAGTGTTTCAGGATTAACCTTATAGACACTTTTACCTTAAATAAGTTTTGCTTTTATTAAAAACAATTACAGATCGTGTAGCCCATGTGAGCAAAACCGCGAACAAAAGCTAGTGTTGAATAAAATATTTAACATTGATAGGGCTTCAGGTTGAAAATTAGGAGACCCCAGAAGGTAAGCTTTAACAGCCTCTCGCGGAATCTCGGTACATCTCAAACTAGTCCGAGCGCAGCTGTTGCAAGATTCCATGTCCGTGAGAATTAGAATCAGAATCAGAATCAGAATTATTTATTGAGGGTGTATGTGTGCGTTGCCCGAGCGCGGTACATGATGTGATCGTTAAGTGTGTCCAGGCGATTATTCCGTAACTATTGACTATTCGAACTATTCGTAAACTTTGAACTGATATCGAAAGTACGTTACCTAATGAGTAAAATGACATCAATAACTTTTTTAAATCAAACGAGAATTATTCAAAATTTTGACATTAAACACTCCCATACATTTAGTATGAGATTAGTAGAAAGGTTTTAGTTTCCTTAATTTAAAAGGTTATTTTAGTTTAGTACTGATATTAAAGGAAACTGTTAATAAACAATTTAATAAAACTAACAGTAATAAAACTATCTCTGTATGCAGTTTCCTTATAAATACCCAGCCGTAGGGGAACGACCGTGTTAAGCCTAAGCTTCTGCCTATGCCGAAGTAGGTATTTGCGTAGGCGCAATATTCAGTTAATCTGTGGCGCTATGTCCATTGGCATAGACAAAAACAGTCAGTAGTTTTCTACGTTTAAGAGCGTTTATACATTCCGGTAGGTATGCTATTCAAAATTAAAGGTTCCAATTTTTTCAAGCTTTACAATTTTAATGAAACCGTCTGTGCTTAAAGGAAAAACAAAGACCTAAAAAGTTCGTGGAAAAAAGATTCAAAATCCACTATTGAAAGTTCAAATCTCATTAATTTTGTTAAAAAAAAACACAGTTTTCTCCTTCTCGTAACAATTCAGATCTCTATGTTTTTATTTCTGAAAGAAAGTTTCATAAAATTGGCATGTTGTTTTGAAATAATTGGAACTTATAATACCTTTATTGTTAATCTATGATAAATAGTGTTGCGAGATCTGTGTCGTAACTGTTGTAAGGCGGCTGTCACGCCTTGCCAGTTTTAGGACATAATGTTTGGAGGTTGTCCAGATTTGGACTCCGATAAATAAGGTACGTGTCTCGCTCGAGGCTTTTGTGTGAGAACGGAACGATTTTTTGCCTTTGGACTTATTAGAGGACAGCGGGCTTAAGTATTGTGTATTACTTAGTATGTACCTACAGTGTAGGTGTAGGTTTAGGCAACTGAGGTAGGTCTGGTGGAATAGTAGTGAAATAATTACAGTTGATTTAGTTTTCAATAACTAAAAAAAATGCT
Organism: Eudonia mercurella; assembly: GCA_963082485.1. Classification (NCBI taxonomy): domain Eukaryota; kingdom Metazoa; phylum Arthropoda; class Insecta; order Lepidoptera; family Crambidae; genus Eudonia; species Eudonia mercurella. Next base: position 26,089,161 of record OY720022.1, read on the forward strand.
TATTACATAGGTAGGTACTCAGATAACATAATTATGTTACAAGATAATATTTTACTAGAAAAATATTTTTTTTCTTTTATAAAATTTAATCTTGGAACTATGAACAGCATTGATAATGCGAAGTAAAACAAAAAATCTTAGTGTTATCTAAAAAATGGTAAATTAGGTTCTTAATCTGTCGTCTGCTGTGAATACGGACATAATATAATTCTAATGGGTGAATGAATGGATCTGGCACTAAGCAGACGAAAGGTTAAAATAACAATATAAATATTTTGTGATTGCAAGATGAAAATATTATTTATTTTGATTTTCTTCAACTTATGCTAAATGGGCCGTATAGGCATGTAGGACGAGTTCAATTTAATTACATCAATAAAACAAACATTACACACACTACCATGTATTTGACACACCCGCTTAATTATATACTCTTTTCAAAAATTTCAAAAATGGAAAAGGAGCGGTTAAAATCTGTCAATGCCAATCTAAACTCGCATTCTATCTTTTTAATTTTTCATTGCTTAGGATACAATCCGTGCAGCCTTAATAAAATTACGGTCGAATTTCGACCACTGGGCGGCCACTAGATTATATAAATCTATGTTATTAACATGATAATAAGTTACCAAAAATTACAAATAATGGCAATGATATGTTTTTTTGGAAAGTGTTTGCTGATTGCCTCTGACGGCATTTTCACCGTCACTGGACCTTTTTTGGGGCGGCGAGAAACTTAAAGGGTTCTTAAGCCGTGTAATCGAAACACCGTCAGAGATTTTCCACAGGCAACGGCGTCACGCACTAATGAATGTCCCCGTTCCCTACTAGATCTTCGAGGGGTTCAGATCGGGAGATAGTAAGTGTCACATAAAGAAATACAGCCACGTTATATATCGGATTAAGCTACTTATATACATAGCGATGGGAATCTCAAATGTCTTTCTAATGAGCTTTTAAGTGTCAATTTTTGGTTACCTAAAAGTGGCATGAAGAATTTTACTAGAAAGAATCAACCAGCCTCGAAAGACTACAAAATTCAACAAGTCTTCTGGAGTCTCGGTATGTCAGCGGTTCTGACCGCTGCTCTGACCGGTAATCCAAGATGTCATATTGTGGGGGAGTAGCTCGGATGCAATCACAATTTTCACAGCGCAAAAGAAGCTAATTCGGGTTTTAGCCAACATAGATCCAACCGAAAGCTGCAAGCCGTTCTTTAAACAAATTTAAATTTTACCCCTTCCTTACATTTATATCTTAGAAATTTGTAAATTCATACGTAAACATCCAAACTACTTTTCAAAGCGACGAGACATTCCATCACGATACACATCACGACACGGCCACAAATTGATGATACCAGACTTAAAATTTACTCCTCCATATTGTCAATAAAATTATTTAATAGGTTGCCAAAAGAGTTAGCCGATAAAAAAAAGTGGCAATGTGTTCATTAAAAAGTCAAAAAAACTACTTTTAGGGAAATGTCATTATAGTGTTCCAGAATTTATACAAGATAAAGAATTAAAAATTAAAAAATTAATGATTATTGTAAAAAAGTCGTCCTCTCAATATATTATAATTGCTGTGCCCTTTTCAGGATCTACTATGTACTTAATGTAATTTTACCTACCATCTTCTTATCATTGTGGAATGCAATGAATTATTGAGTAGAGATGCGCCGAATATTCGGGAATAATTCGGTATTCGGTATGTTCGGCGTATTTTTCCATGTTCGTATTCGGCCGAATATTCGGTTCAATTGCCGAATAATTACCGAATATAAAAATTGTACAATTTTAAAAAGAATTATAAGTACCATAGTTTATTAATTTATTATTATTAACGAATCATAAAAAATCATTAAGTATTAAATTGACTTTTATGAGATTATTTATTTTTATAAATAATAATTGAATAATAATATACACATTTTTAAATATAAAATTCATCCATTCATTTAACTAACATTGATTACGTTTTGTGTTTAAAAATTCAAGTATAATTTACTTCAATTATTATTATGATGATTTTCATGATACTTAAACAACGGCATTTAACTTTAATTTTACTTTGACCTACCTGTTTGGCTAAGCAAAGCGCGCGTAAATGAACCGAATTATTCGGCCGAATATTCGGTTCGTTTTATTGTAAACCGAACATTCGGCCGAATAATTCGTATTCGGCCAAACCAATATTCGGCCCACCTCTAGTATTGAGTATTGACTCGTGGGTGCGATTTCCACTCGTGCATCCTGAGACTGTTTGATTTTTAGTAAAATTTTATCTTAATACTTAGTTTATATTTATTTATTTTTTAAACTGAAAACGTAAGAGGTAACGCAGCCTGCAGCAATCGGCTATTATTTTCATGCAAACAGATGAGTACTGGAATGAGTTCTCCTTTAACGACCGTATACATCAGCATAGTTGTCAATGGGGCAGATAAACCAATCTATCGACAGCCCATAAATGTGCTACTGCCCGACTAATGCATTTACAAGATTAGACAAGGTCATTAACCCATAACATTTATGAACTTTTTAATGTCATTGAACCGAACGGTAAAACGCGCGGTTCCATATGCGACATTCGCTGCGTAAAACGCAATTGCGTTTCACGCTTTTACTTCATACAAAAGCAATGTATCACATGGATGCCAACATTTTACACTAACTACGTACTCTATTCTATCGTCTCGGAGGCCGCGTGGCAAAGCGGGCAAATTAGGTAGATTAGTTAGTTAGTGTATTAGTTTAAAATTAAAATTAGCCAAATCGGTCCAGCCATTCTCGAGTTTTTAGCTAGACTAACGAACAGCCATTGATTTTTATATATATAGATTAGCCCGTACATTTACCAACCATGTCACAGTGATATACGAAATAGGAAAATATATACACCAAATTTCATTACAATTGGCTTGTTACTGAAAGCGCTTTGAATATTGCATGGGATACCTAACGAAATGTAATTACTTTTGTATCTTGAGTATGTGTCATCAAAACGATCGGACATCAAACGTAACGCGTTTAACGTAGCGCACGATGCATATTGCCGAGCGCTTCAAGTCTAGGGTTACCACATCTCCGGATTTGACCTGAGATCTCAGGACTTTTAGGCTCCTGACAGGATTGCGGCCGGATATTGGAAATCTCAGGATTTTTAGATTTTTCAATAAAGTACCTACTTACCATTTTTGACTTTGTTTCCTAGTAACTACAAAATATCAGTAACAACATTATAATAGATTATTAGTTACTTGTTTCCAAAGAGTTGCGAATTACGTTTACGACAAAATCTTAAGACTTCTTTATTGAAAACATACTTTTACTCAGGACTTTTCAATTTTCCATCTGGTAACCCTATTCAAGTCATAAATAATATTAACATGTCATCATCATATGACGGTGGGTTGCACGTGGCCCAGACTAGCGCTGGATCGAGGCGAATGTCCCATGGTCGTTCGTGTGTCTACCTTTGAACCACAGATAACTGAGTTTCAGTAACATTAAACAGCAAATATGTATTTGCTGTGAACGAATTGGTGCTCCAACGTGGATATTGGTAGGTACACGTTAACTAGCGATTGATTGGGTCTACTGCTTAGTGCTTTAGGGGCTTATTAATAAACAAAGTGTAAGCTCCGTGTTTTGTCTCTTTTACTCTTATATGTAATAAAATGAAGCTTACTTACTTTGTATATTAATACGGGGGTTAGTGCATAGTAAGAGTTTTTAATTAGCATTGGAAAACATTTTGCCATACAAATTCTCGTTTTCGTGAACGTGATTGAACGATTTTTTTTTTTTTTGAGAGAGTTTGCTGATTGCCTCAGACGGCATTTTCAGCTTCACCGGGCTTTTTTGGGGGCGGCGAGGAACGTAAAGGGTCCCTCAAGCCGTGTGAAACGAATCACCTTTGGAGGTTTTCTAGAGGGAACGGCATCGCGCACTAGTGCGCGTCCCCGTGCCCTACTAGATTCTCCGAAGGGTTCGGATCGGATCGGGGGGTTCGGATCGGATCGGGACCGTGATTGAACGATGATTGTTCATACTGTAAATCACTGCAGAAGGCAAGCTTACAAACTCGCTTGGCCAACGCACATGTAGACAACGATACAAATGTGAGCTGTTAGCGAGATTTCGTGTTTGTGAGAGGGTATGACTGCGTAGCTCGAGTGCAGTAAGTGTATGCTTACCTTCCACAGCCGCGGCAGAAGCAGTATTTTGTGTCAGGACTCTGAACATTTCCGCATTGATTTTCACAATAGGCCTATTGTTTTTCTTTTTTGTATCTACTAGTGTTCGCCCGTGGTCGAAATTCGACCGTAATTTTATTAAGGCTGCACGGATTGTATCCTAAGCAATGAAAAATTAAAAAAGATAGAATGTGAGTTTGGATTGGCATTGACAGATTTCGGCCGCCCCTCTTCCATTTTTGAAATTTTTGAAAAGAGTAATGTGCCTTTCTGTCAAATACATGGTGGTGTGTGTATGAATGAATAATAAAAAAAAAATTAACATTCTGCAATCCTTCTCTATATAAACTAAAAGAGTGCGAAATTTCATACTCCTCCGTCGTAAAAAGGGGTACAAAGTTTTTGCTTCACGTATTAATATATCGTAAGTGTAAAATTCCATACTACACGTATACGCCCGGCACATGTAAGCAAAAAAACTAACGTAGCACTGCCCGGCAGTCGAGTCACAAAATAAGGAGGCTGCAGAATGTAATAGTGTAAGAGCCCGAGAACCCCAGACCTTCGTTATTTTAAAAAAGCTGAAAGTTTGTCAGCGCATGCTCCCAACACAGGTAATAACGATGGACCATTATGAAGTTTGGATTACCGTGGCTTTGGCAGGTAAGCACTCGCTCCTTCAGCTACCCTACATGCATGTCTTGCAACAGGTTGGAACTATCAAAAATGGCTGGCTAATGAGGAAACATCATCTAATTATTACCCAAGTATTATATAAAAATCAGCTTTTATACTATAACGTAAGTAGAATTACAATTTCATGAACATTAAGGGTGTCTGGCAAGGGGTTGCCACGATGTTAAGTGTCTGGCAATGTATGACGTGATTTTTAATAATATTCTGAAGGTAATACCAAAAAATCACTTTATTATTTGATGAATTTAGATCGGTATTTTACACATCTTTAGTACCGTTTACCTGCCAAAGCCACGGTAACCCAAACTTCATAATGATCCATCGTTCTTACCTGTGACTGGAAGCATGCGCTGACAAACTTTCAGCTTTTATAAAATAACGAAGGTCTGAAGTTCACGGGCTCTTGCTATATAAGCTTTATACATACCGCGCTCGAGTAGTGCACAGACTGGTTTGAGATGGTTCGAGATTTTGTGTCCGTGAGACTGTCTATGTGTGCGTTGCTCGAGCACGGTGTGTATAAGCTTACCTTCTGGGGGTCTCCTTATTTTGTAGTAGAGTGCTAGATTTTAAAATTCAATCGAATTGAGAGTTAAACCATTTTACATTTAGGTATTTCATAAAAACTATGTGTTTATGTGTTATAATTATAATGTATTTAATAATTTTACGAACATTTCGGAGTGAACAAATTACAATTTGGAAAAGTGATAATATTTTTCCTCTAAGGATTGGAACCTGACCCGGTTTCAAAGTTATAATTATTTCAAACCAATGACCCAATTTTAATAAAACCTTTTATGCTTAACGAAAATGCCGAGATTTAAGATATAAAAAAACGTTTGTTCGACTGAGTGAACTATAGTTTCAACTTTGTTTTTTTCTTAGACAGGTTTTGACTTTTACTAGTACTGTATGACATTGTAAAAAATTTAACCTGGTAAATGAGGAGCTCGATGGCGCAGCGGCTAGCGCGTTCGGCTTGCGATCTTGCCCGCTAAGCAACTTTCGCAATGCCGGGTCGCCTGATGGGTGACCAATTAAAAACATCTCGAGCTCCTCCGTGCTTCGGAAGGCACGTTAAGACGTTGGTCCCGGTTGTTGTCGTAAGATGGCAGTCGTTAAAACCCACCAACCCGCATTGGGCCAGCGTGGTGGGTTATGGCCCAATACCCCCACGTGCTACTGATCATGTGGGAGGCCTGTGCCCAGCAGTGGGACGTTTATAGGCTGATGATGATGATGATGATGAAATGATGTTACCGCAAAATAATTTTTTTATTTATTTATTTTATCTTTTTTGTATTTTTTTACATGTTGTGATTGTCCTTTATATTTTGTGTTTTTATTTGTGATGGAAAGTGTCCTTTTATGATAGAGCATTTTTCAATATTTTTGACGCTGTAAGGGAGAAAAGAGCTTGACACTTGCTGAGTTTTTCGCCGGTTTTTCTTCAGTACCGCCCAGAGTAGACTTACGAACCGATGGCGTAATGACGTTCATTAGAGCTATTTGTAACCTAAGCTGAATAAATGATTTAGAATTTTGAATTTTTTGAATTTTGAGTTCATGCTATAAAAAGTACAACATTTATATTTAAAGTTTTCAAAGTGGAACTTTAAATATAAATGTTGTCTATCAATTGTTTTTGGTAGGCTAGGTAGGTAAACCAATAGTTTGAAATAAAGCTTAAAAGCTTTAAATCAAGTATTTTGTATACAGCAATTTTTAAAACGTGTAAAATAAAACAGAACTTAGTTTTTCAGTGTCGAGGCGTGCTATCAACAAACCATTAAATGTCGATCGTCAAACAATCCCTTTATCTCACACTTTGAAATACTAGAAACAGACAACTTGCTTCTCAATATCAAAGGTTTGCGATGCAGTTCAAACGTCTTGCAGCATACGTATGTGTGTTTGGTCTTACGCTTTACAGTACAAATACAAAATAAGGAGAAGGTAATCTACATATCGCGCTCGAGCATCGCACAAATAAACCCTCAAACGGACACGTATTCTCGGAACAGCTCCCCCGCCCGATCGTCTAAAGGCCACTACACATTTACAGAATACTAGTGTATTGCACACTAGTTTAGGCCCAAGACACCGTACTCGTAGAACAATGGTACAAAGAACCGGTTAACACGCTTTCTATACCAGGTACACACATGTACCTGGGCGCTTCTCACCTCCTCCATGGCCCGGTCAACCCGAGTCGAGGTCTGAGCCTTTAGAGGCGCCCCCGAGTTGTCCCGCTCCCCGATCCGATCCGAGCTCTTCGGAGAATCTAGTAGGGCACGGGGACGCGCACTAGTGTGCGATGCCGGTCCCTCTAGAAAACCTCCGAAGGTGATTCGTTCACACGGCTTGAGGAACCCTTTAAGTATCTCGCCGCCCCCAAACAAGCCCGCTGAAAATGCCGTCTGAAGCAATCAGCAATCTCTCTCCAAAAAAAAATTTTATCGGTACAGCTCGGAGCAGTCCTAGCGCAGCTGGTGCAAGATTCCGTGTCCGTCAGACGTTGTCTATGTTGTCAGGCGTTGCTCGAGCGCCTTTGTGTGAAGCTTACTTTCTGCCGTCTTTTTGTTTTGTGGTACAAAACAGACACGTGCCTCATAGTCATGGTAGATAAAGGATATGCTTTGCAATATTTCTCAGGGCGATATTTTTTAACACTTATTGCATTCGAGTATTTCGCGTTATACGCTCTTCCATGTTTGTAATATTTTGGTTATTAAGTTAGACCGGTTTTAGGCTATGTTTTAACATCTATTTTGGTTCTATGACCTTTGAGAAATAGTCCTTTTTGTGTCTATGTTTTATGTTGGCTTTGAAGTGTATGTATAAGTTGTTGTGTATGTATCTGTTTTTTTAAAGAAAAATAGAAGATGTTTATTTATTTATTACTAGTTGACCCGGCGGGCTTTGTAACGCATTTATTTTTTTATATTTTTTAATATAGCCTATGTAACTCAGCGTTAATGTAGCATTCTAATGGTGAAAGAATTTTTTAAATCGGTCCAGTAGTTTTTGAGTTTATTCGTTGCAAACATACATACAAAAATACAAAGCTTTTCTCTTTATAATATTAGTATAGATTGGGTATTCGTATGGATTGCATATTTTTTTCTCTTTTTACGGTATTTCGAATCGCATGTAAAGAAATGAAAATGAAATGATGCATGCAATGATGACGCATGTATGTCCTACAATATGGTTGCGTTAGACTTTTAGTAGTTTTTCCTAACCATATCGTAACATCATTGTTACTAACATCTTTATGGGCTCTGCCTTGATTAAGTAATAAATAATACTAGTAATAATATTCTGCTATATTTTTGGGCACTATTAAAGTGTCTGCTCTTATTCTGGCATGCATGTAGATAGGTATTTGTTTTACGATTCTTTTTGACCATAGTGATGGCATGTAGTGGTGACATGATGCACAGAAGCGCTCTTCTACCTATCCAAAACTGTCTCTTCAATATATTTTCAACCATATTATTAATGTATAAAGTTCAAAATCTGTTGAGGAAATTTGGCAGTTTATGGTAATGATTTCTAAAATGCATATATGGTCACATTTTATCAACTGCAAATATTTTGACAAAACATCTAATTATATCAGAGAAATAAGTCCCTAGCATTTAAAAAAAATTCAGGCAAGTTTTTTTTAAACTTTTCCTGACACAAAAATTGTAATATTTTTAAGAGCGGCCTCTCTGTCGGCTCTTTTAAATGAAAATAGGGGCACGTGTAAGCGGTGAAGGCATTGCGGCCTCTCTGTTTCGGCTCCTTTGAATTGAACCTACCAAAAGTGCTTTATTTTTCTTTTTAATCGAAATGTCTTTTGGCGTTTTTCTTGAAAACTAGCGTATAAAATATTAATTATAAACTAGCGTATAAAGATTTTTCATAAAAATTGTTTATATATGTTGTTGAATTTATCCTCAAAATATTTGCAGTTGATAAAATGTGACCTTATATAAAGCAATGTGACCAGTGCTCGACACAGTAGCCAGTAATCGACACTTGATTTTCGTCGCCAAATAATATAACAGAATTTCAATGAAATTTAAGGGTGACAACTAGAAATCAAGGGTCTCTGTAAAATTTTTACTAAAGTAAAAAATCTGATGTTGACCTGTAAAAAAGTCGAAACAATGATGCCACTGGGTTACTGGGTAATGGAAAAAATTTACCAATATATACAAAATCACGTTCAATCGCAATAGTTACAAATCGTCGCCTAAGTTCCAACACCGCGAAAGTCCAAAATTTGTCATTTTGACTTTTGCATGTCATTCAAAAGAGAATAGAAAAACGCACCTCTAGACCAATCAGAAACAGGGATTTTAACCAATGGAAGCGTTTTATTTTGAAAACAAAAAGATAGTTATTTTATGATCGCGATATAAAAAAGGCAAGATATTTTTGCTCTCCTGAAAAGTTGTCATTTTTGACTTCCGCGGTGTTAGAACTTAAGCGACGAAAATGTTTGTTTAATAAATTCAATGTGAAAGTCCTAACCGGTTACGAAACAGATCCAGATCTATTGCTAAACGGTCGATGTTGAATTTTAAGTGCCTACGTTAGAGTCTGCATCTTAATGGAAAACAACCGTTTTAAACTATATAGTACCAATTTAAAAGTTGCATGTTTGTGTTACATCGCTACATTTTTATACAACATTTAATTTCGAACATTGACGCAAATCAGAATTCGTTTGGAATAAATGCAACTGTGCGAGTTTTATTCGCTATTCGATCACGTTAACGAAAGCAAGAATTTGTATGGCATAATTTTATTTCTTCTCGTATGCCGCCAGGAGGCGCTGCTTTAATGCCATACTAATTTTCGTATTCGTTAACGTAATCGAATGAATACGGATAGTAAACAAAACTCACTCTAGGCACCCTGAGCACTTCGCATCGCACTTGTTCGAGATGGTTTGAGATTCCGTGTCTGTGTGATGTTGTCTATGTGCGCGTTGCTCGAGCTTGTTTGTATGGCCTTCGGCGGTCTCTTTATCTTGTGTTTCAAAAGTCTGTCTGGTGTGGCAGATTAAACCGAAAGATAATCGAGCTTTAAGCAGGACGTCATATATTTCTTCCGCTATTTTTTATCAATCATCTAAATGTATTAACAAAATATTAAATAACTATTTAGGAGTGGTTTTTATTTGAAGGGCCCCGTAGCGACACAGACATACCAGTAAACAGTTATTTAAAAAACCAATAACTATTAGAATAATCTAATATATAAAATTCTCGCGTCACAGTTTTCGTTGCCATACTCCTCCGAAACGGCTTGACCGATTTTGATGAAATTTTTTGTGCTTATCCGGTATCTATGAGAATCGGCCAACATCTATTTTTCATCCCCCTAAATGTTAGGGGTAGTCCACCCCTAAATTTGTTTTTATTTTTTATGGCAAAACAACGTTTGCCGGGTCATCCGGTATCTATGAGAATCGGCCAACATCTATTTTTCATCCCCCTAAATGTTAGGGGTAGTCCACCCCTAAATTTTTTTTTAATTTTTTATGGCAAAACGACGTTTGCCGGATCAGCTAGTTATTATATATATATATCCCGTTAGGATTATTACCATGTTATTTGTTGTGTGTGAGTATCCGATATTTCGGCACAGTTGCATTTGTAGATAGTTTTGTCTGCTCATAATCACCCACCCGCAATAACTTCAGTACATCCGTGATCATGGCGCGTCCGGCGCTTGCAACAATATCGGATACTCACACACAACAAAAAACATGGTAATAAATAATCCCGTTAATAATAATTATTATATAATAAGTAATATGTCTTATTAAGCAATGCTCTTTTCCAATATACCTATATGTCAATTAATCACTTTGTCTTCATCTCACCTGATTTTAAGTGATGATTTGAGGTGAGATGTGAGTGAGGTGGAAGCGTTCTTCATCCGGTTTAAACTACTTAGGCACTGTCCAATTTATATCTAGTTGCCGGAAAACAAGAATACAACAAACATGTATGGCGACATATTTAGATAGGATGGTGGTAGCTAGCCAGGCGGTCAAACAAGCCCTACCACCAACCAAACCGAGTACACTAACATGTGCCCCTGCTGGAAATCGAACCCGGGACCGGGGGTCGTAACCAATTAACCACAGAGACATTTAAAGTAAGTAACACTAATTTGTTTTTTATATAAATTTGAAACTGAATAGAGCGAGTATGTGATGTCATCCAAGAATGCAAACACGACACCGCGTCAAAACATGATATTATTTAAAATAAATGAACTGCCCACATGCGCATACGCAAAAGGCCGATGAATGGAATCCTCGCATCTTCCTCCAACGCGCATTTGCTATGAAATTTGTTTGTGTACACACAATCGTTAAACACTCCTTATGGCAATGCAATAAAGTTCACTTCTCTAAGATCATTACAGGTTTATTCTTCAACTTGAACTTGAGAGTTCAAAGTTAGGACCGTAATTAATAATGGCAGTTGCAATACTAGTATGTATTTTTGTGTATGTTTGTTTTTACGTAATTGAGTTAAGTTATTTAGTTCCTATAATACCTTATCTTAAAATTAATAAAATTTAAGAAATGCTCTACGCATACCCGCGAATCTGGGTAATCCTGCTTGTTTCCACTCCATCCAGGATCCACTTGTCGTCCCCTTTTGTTTGAGATCAGGCGCTGGGCTTCGATTCTGTTATTTCTAAATGTCCACAATAGATTCTCAGTGAGCTAAGATATATATATATTTTAAACCAATACTTGTTTTACAATTTATATAACCCTGACTCCTAAGCGTATAAATCGTAATATGGAAGTCAATGTTTTCCTAATAATATTACAAATAAAGTACAAAGTAAAGTACCTAACTAATTAATTAATACAAACAAAACACATGCCTATTCTATAAAAGAAAGAAACAAAGGAATAGATTTAATAAAACTTGAGAAAATAAATTTAATTGATGAAGGCTATGGGCGAAAGGGTGAATCCCTTGACCAACTTGAACCTCTTTGATTTTCCACCACTCCTAGCACAGCTAAGAGTACGAAGACTGACGACCCCAGCGAGTGTTGTATACCTACTATATATTTAAAAAAAAAACGAACAGTGAAACATAGAACGTCCTCCATTTTTTTGAAGTCGGTTAATTTAGTCTAGTACTGGGTGCGTCATATTCCAACTCTAGTATTTCTGGATGAGCAATTTAATCCAATTGTGTTTTGAATTAAGAATTTACATTACGTCTCATCAAGATTAATTTTGCAGATATTATGTGAGCGAGCATTTTGTGGATGCGGTGTCTTTGTCCAATTGTTGGTGAGCGCAATTGTTTTATGGGTAGATGTCCATATGACGAGCTAATAGGCCGGTGTAGGGAAGTTCTGAACAGTAAAGGGAATATTTCAACTGCATTCATATTTTATTCAAAATTTCCTTGCACACAAGGGGGGACGAACCCGGCGGCGCCGGCGGTGTACTTAAAGATTAAAGTGATCGTATGTTGTTTAGTTTGCAGTGGCCGATGATGGGGTTTTTAAATTATGAATAAATGTTTGAGAACCCCTCGTCCATAATTTTTGTTTTCATTTATGCGATCAGTCTTTCCGAGTATAAGCAGTAAATATATGGTGTGAGTGATTTTCTTATGCTCTTTTCGTAGATATTTCTCATCAGGGATCTCAGGAGGCTCAATCAATGCTGCTGAGTTCCACGGTCCTGCGCCGTTTCAGAAATTGTCCTGGTCCCTAATAAAAATAACATATTACAAAAAAATATAGTCGATGTTCGAAATAGAAGGCACATTTGATCTACTATATGTGGTTAATTACCACTTCACCATTGTGACACATTCTGTTGTACTACTTAGAGCACACTGACCCCATTCCTTGGCCGTTTGCGAATGATTAAGACAATGGGATATGAGTTAAAACTTTTATTGTGACAATGAGTTTTGCCAGTATTCTTTGTTGCTCTGTTTCGGCCAGAAATTCAGGCTGAATATCCAATACTACACATTCCGATTATATATTTCGTGCGCAATACAGAGAAATTTAGGAGCTCGATGGCTCAGAGGTTAACGTGCACGGTCTGACGATTCGATCGATCGGTCGAACGATTACTGAAGTCAAGCACATTTCGGTCGGTCGTCGGATGGGTGAGCAAAAGACAATCATCTCGAGCTTCTCCATGTATGTCCAGCAGTGGAATAATAGGTACAGGCTTCGTGATGATGATGATGATGATGAAACGCTTTGTGCATGTTGGTTATGGGTACTCCCCTCAAGACCTGGTCAAGTCGAGCCAAATTCCTAGCCTTTTAAGGCATCCTCGGGTTGATCCGCTCTTGCGGGAGAGTTTAGTAGGGAATTGGGACATGCTTTCGTGGTGCCATTCCCTCTAAAAAGCATCTGACGGTGTTTCGATGACACGCCTTTACGCTAAATAGGCCGCCAGCAAAATCCCTCCAAAACCACGCCACGAGCCACGATAGCATAGTTGTTAGTGCACCTGACCAGGTATGTCATGGGGTGCGCCGGGTTCGAATCCCACTCGTGGAATTTTTCAACACTGTATTTTTTCAAGTCCCTCCAAAACGTTAAACAAGAGACCCCGTGTTTCCCTCACTCTACATCAGTGGTTGTAACTCCAGCCAATCACCTATGGGCATCCTGGACAAAGGCACCCTGGACAAAGGCAGCCGCGGACAAAAGTTTTATCCGAATGACTAACTGCATCCATGGACAAAAGTTTGAAAAAGTCAGGATTAAATAAAATGTAAAATAGAAACGACAGGTACATTTTTCGATGCTGTATTTCGGACTGAAAAGTTTTGTAATACCCGTCAGTTTAGACAGTGTGTATGCTTTCTGCTATCTCTTTTGTTTATTACGTTTTCATATAAACGTGTTGGATAAAATATTGAAATACCTAGTAACGTACGTGATTGTTTCAGCTTGCCTTTGACGTCCATCAAATATTTTTGACTGAGAGAGCAGATATAAATTGCAATTTTTTATCATATAAAATTCTAAAATATATCGTGTTAAGTGCATTATGCTATCGTAGCTCTGTCCGACCCGTACACATTTTTCAGAAATGGTCGGTATTCAAACACCAACATTTTTTAAAGCTTTATTTGTCAGTAGCTCACAAACTGTACGCCTAAAGATTATATATATACATTATGATTAAAGCTGACTCCGGTCCTCCTCATGTTAAGCGGAAGTGGAGTCCAGACGCCTTTATATACATAATATAGTAAATAGTCTAACGGTGGATACTTATATGGATGTTAGTATCATTAGGAATACCTACACATAATTAATTTGTTGAGTTACCCATTACATTAACATCGATAATAAATAGGAAATTGGAACAGTAGTTACCTAGGTATTGCCTTTATGGTAATTTCCCATGTTAGTTTGGATTGAATCTCCAACTGGAATTTTTATCGACGGCAAAAGCATACACTTCTTATATTTATACATCTATAATGGTAGCCATGGTACTGACCGTAGTGATCACCGTAAACATTAACGGCCTGCTTGATACGTCATTGATGATTGAGCGAGCGACTCGGCTCACGGACCATGCGAATGCTCGCATCGAACATGTTACGTTACGGCAAAATATTCCGGTCAGTCTCTACTTTAGGGAATCGATAAAACAAGAGTTCGCTTTTGATGTGGCAAACTAAACACTATAGGTACGTTGCAACGAAACTCTTTTATTGGTTTACAACAAAACGTTTATAATCAACTTGGTGTCGGCAACTCGCTAAGTTGTACTCATAGAAACGCAATCGTCTAGACTAATCTAGAGGTTTCTGTTATCGCTTTCTCTAATTGAACCATAAACGAGTACTTGTCTTTTTTTTAAGTTGATGACTTCGTGCGTTTAGCACTTTTAGCCAGTGTCTGTTTCTTATTACGAGTTATATATATAATATAATATGATGATGATAATGATGATGAATGATAATAGTAATGATATGTGAGAAATGATATACCCCGCAACCCCTTGAGTATCTCAGTAAAGATGTGGGGCTTTACTAAAACCTCACGCGGACTTCTTGAGATAATTTGAAAAGTGACGTTGCACTGTATTGTTTCATTTGCCAACACTCATGCACGCTCACGAACACTTAACGGTCAATAATCCACCATCTCGTCATAGCACAAATTTTGTAGAATAAAACAAAATCGCAAACGTGACTCTTCACTTTTCCGCCAAGAAGTCATTTATTTTATTTATTAGGACGACCAACAAAACGTCAATGTCTGTCAACAAAGTCATAGTAAGTAAGAAGTAAGTAATTATACTGTGACCTTTTACTATGCCGCTGCTACGCAAATGCCTTCACCATTGAAATCAAGTTACCGCTACAGTTGATAGCTATTGGATTTTTCGATGCATAGCCTGAAACTTTGGGTATGCATCGAAAAATCCGATACAAACTATACGCGACTTAGGAAATTGCGGACGTTCGGATATCAGGCCGAGCGCTTTACAGCTCGTCCATCAAAGCGATACAAGCAATATCGTAGAATAGGAAAAATAAGTAAATGAATGTTGCAAGACAGTATGGAATGGGTAATTGCTATTTTCTAAAACAGTTGTTGTAACGGCTACTAGTTGTCGGCTTCACTACTTTCGCTCATTTTAAAATGGCCGTTAGACGGGACATTTGCAGATTGGTCGACGCTGACAAAAAACCTGTTCGTTGGCCTTTGACGCGCTGAGCGATTTGGCGAGACTTCGTTACGAAAAACATAAACCATTAAAGCGTGAGGTTCTTGTATGGGAAATTATTCATGGCTCCTAAATTGTGGTTACTTATAGTAATGTTAGGTGACAGTTTTACTTTGACAACCGTCACAAAAACCCCTAAGCGATGTTTGGTGGGGGTTTTACTCCGGTAGCCGTTGCGTCACCTAAAACCTCTAAGTAATGTTAGGTGACGATTTACTTCGGCAACAGCGGCTCAAACACCTAAGTGTCGTTAGGTGACGCTTCTCTTCGGCAACCGTCACCAAAACCTCTAAGCGTTGGGCAACGGTTTTGCTCTGGTATCCGGCAACCGTCACCTAAGCGATGTCAGGTGACAGTTTTACTTTGGCAACCTTCACCTGAAACCCCAAAGCGATGTTGGGTGACGGTTTTAATCCAGCAATCGTCAATCATCCACATGGTGACGGTTTCACTATGGCAACCGTCACCTAACCCCTAAGTAATTAAGGGGTTACCTAAAACTTAGGGGCCGTTAGTAAAACTGGGTTAGTAAAAAGTACAATGTTTGTAGCATTGTTGTGTTCCAACTGTTAAGCTAGAATAGCATGTTTGTCAGCGGTGAAAGATTCTGAGTAAATTTCTGTTGTACACATGTCGTCACATATTTTAGTGTGGCCTGCCGAGGTAACCCTCTTCCAGTACAACTTAGTGCCAGGTGACATGAAGGCCAAACTCTCACTCGAGTGCATATTAGAAAAATATATATCTTTAGCGTTTCTAGTGAAAGTCCTTGCGGGTCCGCTTTCCTGAACTAAAAGCCATTTTTAGATTTTAGACGAGCCGTATAAAAATGTTATTGACACAAAATAGCGAATTCCACACACCTTCCAGAAATGGTTCACCTTTTACTGTATATTACTTTAAAAGCGGGGGGAGATACTTTGATCGTCTTCCCAAGAAATGTCTTCAAAAGACATTTGATATATGAAGTGGTGCACTGAACAGTGTCGGTCCTTTGAGTGCACTCTTGTAAAGTATTCCTGGATTAAAACCTGGGCTATGTCACTTTGCTATGAAAGAGCCTTTGCCTTTTAACCTTTACCTACCGCACTCTCCTATCAAACGATCCCGTAAGTCGTGCCAATAAGATATCTGCGAATAAGTGCCTGCTAAAAGCCGTTTGAAATCTAAGAGACGAACTATAAAGGACATCGACGATTTTGGCCTTTGACACGCACAAACAAATATCCCGCATTATAATTCTTCTTTTATTTTTTTACTTTTATATCAGTTATCCGTAGTAAATAGACAACCGGTGGTTTGAAACGAATAAGTAAAAGTTATTTAAATACTAAACAATTTGCTGAGATCTACATTGCTGTCATTTCAATGTCAACAGCGTACGTAAGAGATGTTCCAACTGTTTTAAATGAAATTGATTATTCAATTGGAATTTAATTCTGTTTATTTTTTATCAAATTGTGTCATATCTTTGTTGAAATATGTATATATGATATTAAAATATATTTTATATATATAACAATTTCCAAAAAAACGTAATAACAGCGTTTCGATCGATGTAGAACATAATCGATTCCCGATTCGTTAGTTCAATTAACCGTATTGATTCTACAGTAGCTCTTCAATACCTACCTCCCTATTTTTGCTTACTCGCTCACTTGCTCTCGTAGTTGTGTAGTGCGTTTTTATGTATATTTCTGGATTTCTTTTGATAACTTGGCTATCTTTTGGACTCCGATATATCTTGCAGTAACATTTATAGACTTTGTAATCTGCTCGAACGATAACTTTGCATTGACAACGGACAATATATTGTAACCTCAAAATGTGATACACTTCGCGTGATTTTACGATTTCCATAATTGGCCGTATTTAAATAAATCCCAGCTGAGTATTTATGACTTACTTACAAAACAACGAGCATGATTTCATAGCTGTGCATTGATTAGGCCATCAATGTATGGAGGCTTAGCAATGTCCTTTCGACGTATCTCCGTGTTCTGAGAAATAGAAATATGTCTAAGACCAGTTTCGCGGCACCAATAACCTTAACATTTAAGTCGGTTTCACCCGAGCAATAAGTTATAAAAAGTTTAGAGAAAAAACGAAAACAACCACGACCACTTTGGTGGAAAACACTTGCAACATCGGTTTGCGAAATGTTTTTAAGACAAAACGACTTTGAACCTAAATTATAGCTCTTTAGAGGCTTTATACCTGATTTAAAAGTTCTATTTGCATGCTGGACGAGAGTAGCCGCGGATCGTGCTCGGTCGGTGGCGTGCACTTGGAGAGGCCTATGTCCAGCAGTGGACTAGTATAGACCGATGATGATGATGATGATGATGATGATGATGATGATGATGATGATGATGACGATGATGATGAGTTTATATAATCATAATAATTTCCCCTAAAATAAGTAATAGCTTATTCCTCTTTCACAACAAAACAGAGAAGCGGATGAACGGTACATTTTTTTGCTTGATAGTTGGAGAGCCTACGATAGCCATAACTTTGTGTCCCTGTTGAATACAGACCAGACGATAATGTACGCTGGCGAAATTCTCTATGAATATGCATATTATACTGCCATGACGAAAACCAGTGGCGATCAATGAAATGCAAAAATAAAAGTAGACCGTGTGATAGTCGTCTTCACATGTAGGCATTTATTTATTTATTTATTTATTTATTTATTTATGTCAGCTAATACCTACAATACAATAAGACACATCTTGTTTGCACATTGTGTTATAGAAAGTAACCATCAAAATATTTTTGAAAATAAGAAGTGATATTTTAAATTGCTTATTATTCATCATCATCATCATCAGCTCATTTTATGTCCCTACAGCTGGGGCACGAGCCTTCCCTATGGATGGATAGGGAGAACGAGCCATAAACCACCACGCGGGCCCAGTGCGGATTGGTGGTTGTTAACGATTACAATGCAGCCGGGAGAAACGGCTTTACGTGCTTTACGAAGCACGGAGAATTTTATTTTTATTCATAAAAAAAGATATGGTCACTATAATAATTAAGGATATTACCTGCGTGGTAGCTGAGGAATAGCAGAGTAGGGTCCTAGAATCTTTGAACACATCCGTTTCGTGAAATTTTATCAACACTTTTTCTTTTTTTTAAAGAATAATGATTAATTAACTACTGTATTTGCGCACTTCCTCTATCTCCTTCTTGGGTTCCTAAACCAAAGGTTGTCTGGAAGAGATCGCTTAAAGCGATAAGACCGCCTTTGCCCATGCTAGCTTTAAGATTATGTGTACTTGTTTCTTGTTTTTATTTGTGTGAGCAATAAAGTATTTATCTATCTTTATCTATCTAATTTTTTGAAATAATTTGAAAATTTAAAATATTCACCTTTTTAGACTATACCCATTGTCAGAGTGCAAAAGAATAAAGAAACGCGAATAATAATATCAACAACCAGTCTTACGCTAAAAACAACCTCACGATACCAACACAAACCAATTAAAATTATATAAAACATAGACACAATAAGATATTCGTTAAAAAACATTTGCTTGTATATATATACCACAGATCGAGACCTTTTCCGAAAGGTCAATATTGTCCATTGGCCAACTTGGCCGAAAGGTTATATGTTATATCCTAACAGCGTATTTACGGCCACTGGGCGCGTTGAACAGAGTTGCCCTGAATACGCAAAACTGACGGTTCTAATACTGGCTCGTACACATCGAGAATGTTCGATAACTGTTTTTTTGTTGTATTGGATATGTTTAGAGCCATGTTTTTGTACTAATGGTGCTTCGTTACTCAATTTGTCATACTTAATGATTATTAAAAAGGAGGAAGAGAGATACAGGTGACCGCGTTGTAAAGAAAAGGTATTTGTAATCATTTGATAGTCTTGTGTTAGTTAATAAAGTTTCCTATGTTGTTAAATAAGTGGTATTATTATTGGAATGTGGAAGTTTTTGTACCAAATCATTTTACTTTAATGTTTTGATAAATTCGCAGGCATATAATCTATGTCGATATTAGTCTTAGTTTTATATTAATAAAAACTACTTATATGTTTAACTAATTATAATATTATCGCTAAACTTCCTTTTATGTTATTAAAAAATAAATCGTCTACTAAAGAAATAACATTTACATTTATCTTAGTTACTAATAAAAATAATTAAATAAGTATTTAGTTTTTATTGGTGCTATACCCTAGCATATACGAGTAAGTGTGTTGGCTGATTATGAACCCTGAGTGACTTGTTTGGGGATGGATGGCCGGAAATATTGTTAGAATGTTTGCGTCACTGTAAAAGAGTATATATTTTTAAAGTTATTCTATGTGAAAAAAATGTTTTAATAATATTCTTTAATTATTGTTATTGGTGTGTCCATAATAGTTAAAGAAAAAATAAATAATTAAATATAAATATATGTACAGTGGATTTCATTTATTACGACCTTGGTTGTAGCGACCATTTACCTATAGCGACGTTAAATCTAAGTCCCTTGAATTTAAAGCATACTTTAGTACAAAATTCATGTGGCTATAGCGACTTTGGATGTAACGCCGAGTTCGGGTGTAGCGACTGTTTTTAATGAATCATTTGTAACAAATTCCTAGAAATCCCATGCAGATATTGCGACCGGAGTCGGCCGCCAAAGACACAAAGATTTTTTTCTTTCACGAACATTTCTTATCTTTTGTTTACATCCATTGCACACAGATGGTCAGCAAGTGTGGAGACCTTTACCTTTTGTTTATAGATATCAACTAAGTAGGTAGGGAAGCGTGTACGTTTCGGAGCTTTTATGGTTCAGTTACAAAGTGATATTCTGAGTAGCAACTGGGTTTAGTAAACTTTTGAATAAGTATGGCTGCTAGTGTGCAAATATTTTCAATAATAAATGAATATAAACTACACATGTGTACGTGTCTGTATCTCTTTACCTTTGCCTGTAACGACTTCCGGATATAACGACCTAAATAGAGTGGTCCCTTCATTGTCGTTATACCCGAAATCCACTGTAGTTGTAACTTTGTACGAGAATTATCATTTTATATAAATAAATAAATGAAGACTTTCCTCAACGATCTCAACAATGACCGGACACAAAACATGTCATGAAATAAAAAGATTAATATAGGAAGCTGATGGTCGTGGACGTTTTATTATAGCTAGCAGTATCGAGGCTCTGTCCGGCGCGCCGGTCAAGTGGCTTGTGCACCGTTACTCAGCATCGATGCCTGTTAGTGGGCCAAGTTCGCGGAGATTCGTGGATTTCTTAGACACGAAACTTAACGGTGCTGACCAGTGAAATCGATTCTTTTTTAGGATTCCGTACTTAATCAGTTAGAAAAAAAATTCAAACGTGTAAAAATATAATAAATATAAATATAAATGTTTTTCTGGAATACCTAGACCGGATGTGTTTATATACATTTTGTATTTATATCTGTATTGTTTACTAAAAATAATAGTTAAGTGTTACATTCTTCAATCAATTTTATACTAGACTAGCGGACATTTTTTTTTATATTGTCTATGTTACTCAGCGCTAATGGAGCATTCTAATGGTGAAAGAATTTTTTAAATCGGTCCAGTAGTTTTTGAATTTATTCGTTGCAAACATACATACATACATCATCAACAACTCATTTTATGTCCCCACTGCTGGGGCACGAGCCTTCCCTATAGATGGATAGGGAGAACGGGCCATTAACCACCACGCGGACTCAGTGCGGATTGGTGGTTGTTAATGACTGCTAATGCAGCCGGGACCATCGGCTTTACGTGCCTTTCGAAGCACGGAGGAGCTCGAGAATCATCTCGAGCTTATCCATCGGGTGACCGGCCTTTGCGAAAGTTGCTTAACCTCAGCACTCGCAGACCGGGTGCGTTAACTACTGCGCCATCGAGCGTTGTCTTCGTATAAAAATACAAAGGTTTCCTCTTTATAATATTAGTATAGATAAAGGATCCGTAACAAAAACGCATCTCGAAAGTGTTGCTGTTTGCCTTATACATTTAAATTTCGAATAACAAAATCTGAAAAGAAATGCATAACATCAACATCTTTTGCTTCAGCTTACTATGAACCATAAATCTTAAAACAAAAGATAAAATTTAGGCCGCAAAATATTTGTACTTAATATTTACTGTCATTGCACTCAAACATCGTCATTGTAGCTCCGTGGCCCCAAAGTCGCGTACCGTTTTTCAAACGCTCATCGGGAATCTAATACATAATTAATCGGAGTTTACATGACACTACGGAACCGTTTACAGCGCAAGACCAACTCACACTCGACCGTTCCTAATACTGTTTCGAACATATTCAATTAACTCAACCGATGGTGGACAGCCAGACTGCTGAGGACAAGTTCTATTCAGAACTCAATTCAGTTAAAGTTATTTGCAAAATTAAGAGTCGGCACGTTTCAACTCGTTCTCGAGCATGCCGGACAAGAATAGGATTACCTATTAAAATGAGGTACCAAATCCCTAAACTGTGCCATCACGGTGGATTGGATGCCCATTAGTGCGAGATTTATTGGCCAATCGATGACGTTAACGTTGAAATTAAATAATACAAATTTGTATGACAAAATTACACACTACCTACAGTTACTAAACAAATTTTCATTTTCGTTAAAGTGATCGAATGGCGAATGGAACTCGCTCTAAGTACCCAGCACATTATACTACACAAACTGTCAAATGTCCTCAATGGACTTTGAATTCTATGTATACGGTATATGGTTCAAAATTTATCAAAGAAATTTGACTACATAGGTTGATGTGCATTGTGTAAGCGTCTGTACCATAGTAGCCGGAGGATCGGGATGTATCATGCGTATTCGTACTGTTCGTTCGAGTTTAATTCGAACTTGAAAACATCCAAACTGCGGCCAGCCTTAGAACTATTAATTAAATATTCACCAATACTTGCGATGTAGTTAATAAGAAAATCTTCAATGCTAAGTAGTAGGCATCGACACAATAGAAGCGGTCCTTGGTCATGTATGATGTTCCACATTGTTCTTAACCTTAAGCGATTTAAACGCAATATGGCGAGTTAATATAAAAAGTACACGGATGACCGAGCTTTGCTCTGTATTTTTTACGGATAGAACGAAGTTTTCTAAAAATGAAACCTAGCTAGATCGATTTATCGCCCCCGAAACCCCCTGCATACTAAATTTCATAAAAATCGTTGGAGCCGTTTCCGAGATTCGTATTATATATATTATTATACATACTAGTGGACCCGGTGTACTTCGTACCGCTTTGACAGTTTCAAAAGTCTTTCAAAATTACAATAAAAAAGTATAAAAAACTACCAAATAGGTTCTATTCCCAAGATCAAATCCAAGACCTAAGTAGTAAATTGTGGAACCAAATATAGAGAAAAGGTATGAGTTTCATTCCCGTGAGAATATCGGGATAAAAGTTATCCTATGTGTTAATCCAGGTTACAAACTATCTGTATGCCGAATTACATCCAATTCCATCTATCCGTTGCAGCGTGAAGAAGCAACAAATATACCTACACACACACAAACTTTCGCATTTATAATATTAGTGTAATATACAAGAATTGCTCGTTGAAAGGTATTAGATAGATATATAGTAACTTTATACCAAAATGTAGTTGCATTCGGTTTTCATTTTGTGTTTTGTTTCCAACTCATTGCGTCCGTGGTGACAGGAAATAATCTCGAACACTCCGTTGTAGATCCGCGTACAGTGTTTCATTTCAGTGTGTGCCTGGTATTCGCGTAGTCTAGAATTTTGTTTACGTTAAAAGCCAGGAAAAACTGTCAGTTGTTTTATTTTTATTTTGTTTTTGTTAAGAATGAATGCCAAACTACACGCAACGAGTGTTTTGAAAGAATCGCCGATCGTCATTTGTTTTTACTAACAGAATTGAGATTTTTCTACCTACCTACTACTATATCGAGTGATCCCCATTTCATGGTGTTCCTTCTCCATGTAATAATTGTCAATTTTGACACGTTTTTTCGACAATTAAAATCATTCAAAATTGTAACCCAGGAATTATTATGGTATTATAAGGCTATTAAATTACAAGCTAAATATTATTTGTTAATGTAATGTAATGTATAATTAATGGTTAATAGTTAAAAACAAAGTTAGCACTTTATGTTTTCCGGGATAGGTAAGTTCTTCTGCAAAGCATACCTAGTCTTATAGTTAATGACGTTAAAAATATTTACGACACGACCATTTTTTCCCTTGAATAAAACTATGCAACGATTCAAGAGCTATGAATAAATTTCTGCTTTGAATGTCTGTTAATTATTTTAAGTGA
Source organism: Eudonia mercurella (assembly GCA_963082485.1). Lineage (NCBI taxonomy): Eukaryota > Metazoa > Arthropoda > Insecta > Lepidoptera > Crambidae > Eudonia > Eudonia mercurella. The sequence goes on from OY720022.1 coordinate 26,113,160, forward strand.
AGGTTATTGCAGCCATTAAGCCTGTTTTATACAAACGATATCATTTTGTAGCTATATAATGCGTTGGGATAACAAGATATTAATCTTTGACATAGTACATGGAATAGACTACCGTCCATGCACGCAGGGCAGGTCATTGTCTAACATGTCTTTACTGACCTCTTTGTTGTAATGAAGTTACCAAATGAAACGGTGGAATACAAAGCATTTTGATAGGTACCTATTTTTATTATTGTTTATAAAGTAAAATAATTACATTCAATAGAAAGAGAGAGAAAAAAAAAAGAGAAAATTTGCTCCGTAATTTTATTTTACGTATCACGTTTTTAGTTCAAGTTTTCGAAATTTTATACGAATGGTACTTAGTGTATGAGCAGATATTTTAAATGCTTGTAATTAGGTACTACGCTTTTGTATCACAAGGCGTAAAATAATTTTATAAAATAACTTTATTATTTTAAGCCTATAGGTATCGTCCCACTGTAAGCCAAAGGCCTCTTTCCATCGTGTATTATCTAGAAAATAACGAGATTTGTTGTGTGAAAAATTACGTCTTTTCTAGCTCACTGTGAAACTAATTTCACTTTAAATTGGTATTTGGTAAAAAGAAATGGGTTTTCGGTATCTGGAGAGCATAAGGTAGAAAATGAAATTTTGTTCCTACATGTGGCACAAAAGAGCTGAAAATTGAAAATTTTCTGATGTAATACCGCTTGCAGCGTAAATCACAAGCTGCTTGGAAAATTGAACGAGCCTTCTGGGGTCTCGATAGCTCAGCGATCAGAGCATTTTGTACTGGTAATTTGTACTGTGGTGGTCGTGGGTTTGACTCCCGCTTAAGCTACTGAGACAGATTTTTTTTAAATTTCTTTATCTTAACTACATAAAGCATAACAGTGAATGCAAATATTTAAATTTAGTACAAGTGTGAGCTAAGGCATTGATATATTGACATTACTATTGAAGTAAACTCTGAAAGCATCAGCTCGATCCCGACACTGAATTTTTAATCAACCTATACTTACTATTAATAAAGAGGTAAAGTTTGTTTGTTTGCGAAGGGATTTTCAGAAGGGAAGGGACCAGTATTTCCAGAGATTACTCTGGAAATACTGGTCAAATTCCAAAAATTATTTCACTGATAGAATACTACATTCCTTGTGGGTAAGGATAGGGTAAGCTATATTTTATTTAAGAAAAGTTTATTTTTAAAAACTCAAATCCACGCGGACGATGTCGCGAGCCAAATGCAAGTTAGTTATAATTAGTAACTTTAAAAACTTATATTTACCTTATACAACTGCTCAACATCGGATTGTTTCATTGTGTTTTCTATTAATATGTAAATAAAAACTAAATTTTTATTGAATACTGAAAATTTGTAACAGAAATGCTGAAATCCGGGAAATATGAACTACTCGTATGTAATAGCTTCATGTTGCCTTATTATTTGGCGAATATATAATTAATTGTAAGCTTTGAATAAAGAGACATTGTTACGTACTTTCACCAATGTATTCACAATATAATATGTTTTATGTTATACAGTGAATGCAGTAATAAAATACTGCCGTAATTTCAGACACAATCTAATTTTAATTTTTTTGGCGTTATAAATCCTTGACAAGACATTTCAGAGGCATATCTGTATATTGCCATTTCATTAAAATCATGTTATATTATATTATACAATATGTATACTTTTTGTATAAAATGTGTCTCAAATAATCCTCTATGCTAAGAATAGAGTTAATATAATTACACACACATATATATTTATATATATCGTTGATTCTTTATATACTACTCAAAACAAAATAAGGGCCACGGGGTATTTTTTCATTTTGGTGTAAATTATTAAACATTTACATATTGAAAGTAGTAAAATATTGAGGATACAAACTCTTTGATACCTAAACTTTTTAATATTGTAGTATTCATCTAATGCTGGCAACAATTTTAAATAAAATTTGATTTAAAATTATTTTTGAAAATTTTGATTGCATTTTCTTTGACGTTTTGCTTTCCTTAGCTTCTTGGTTTATTAGAAATTATCAGAGTTCATTGATATCTCGAGTCAGAAACATCTTTTGCAATATGCCACAAGCACGCAGGCGTCATATGGACTCGCTGACAGCAACCAGAGCCGTTACAATGATTGAAGAAGGTCATTCGCAGCGATCTGTGGGTTTGCAATTGGGATTTTCTCGAAGAGCTATTCAAAATCTATGGAATCGTTTCCAAGAGACCGGCAGTGTTAGAAGAAGACCTGGTTCGGGCAGAGTTCGCACTACAACAGCTCAAGAGGATCGTTACATTCGATTAAGTGCGCGCCGAGATCGCACAACGACGGCCCGCAAGCTGCAAAATCGTTTACGGCTCACAACGGGTACTCGTGTCAGTGACCAAACTATTCGTAATCGATTGCATGAAGACCAGCAGGCATCAAGAAGGCGAGTTGTCCGTATTCCATTAACCAGAAATCATCGTGCAAATCGTTTAAGATTTTCCCGTCAACATTTGGACTGGGACATAAACCAATAGGGCATGGTGCTCTTCACAGACGAATGCAAAGTTAAATTTTTTAACGACGATCGGCGTATTAGAGTATGGAGAAGACGCGGCGAGAGATTTTCAGAAGCCTGCATCCATGAAGTCGATCGTTTTGGTGGTCCAAATGTAATGATTTGGGGCGGGATAAGCTTACACGGCAAAACTGAGCTCGCTATTTTAAATGAGGGTACTGTTACTGCTCAGCGGTATATTGAGGAAGTCGTCAGACCACATGTGATCCCATTTGCCCAGCGAGCGGGTCCTGGATTCATCTTGATGCAAGACAATGCTCGTGCACACACGGCTCAAGCGACTCGGTTTGTACTGGAAGCGTCTCAAATTCAAGTCTTGCCGTGGCCGGCGAACAGTCCGGACTTAAATCCAATAGAGCACATGTGGGATCAGTTGAAACGAAGAGTTAGAGACGGTGATCAGGAAATCCACAACCAACAGCAACTCATCAACGCTGTTAAAAGAGCCTGGGAAGAGATTCCAATGGAAAATGTCAGGCATTTGATTGAGAGCATGCACTCCAGGCTTCAGGAGTGCGTAACGAAACGAGGGGGGCATACCCGTTACTAAAAGATGAGCATGGAGTATTTTCTTTTGTTTTCAGTAACTTTACATTGTTTTTATTTTTAACCTTAAATGTGTTTTTTCTTTCAAAAGCAAATAAACTTTTTAATCATTATTATTGGAATAAATTTATTGGTCTACACGGTAAAAACAACATTAGTTTTCGTTATGGAGACAAAAAAAATAATATTGGTTTTATTATTTTCATGGTACAGACAAAATACCTCGTGGCCCTTATTTTGTTTTGAGTAGTATATAATACTAGCTGACCTGGCGGACTTCGTACCGCTTTGACAGATTCCATCATTGAATTAATAATATCAATGGTTTCCATGACAACAAAACAAACAAATCATTTTGTTTTGGAAAATTAAATTGTCGTTTTTAGTATTTTATATATATATTTTTTAATATAGCCTTTGTTACTCAGCGCTAATGTTTCTAATGGTGAAACAATTTTTTAAATCGGTCCAGTAGTTTTTGCGTTTATTTGTTGCAAACATACATACATACAAAAATACAAAGGTTTCCTCTTTATAATATTAGTATAGATGTATGCAAGTTGTTTGTTTTAATTATAGATTAGTTATAGAGTAATTATTTAATAAATTAATCCTTATCCAAATAAAATAAAATAACCATTTTAAAGAATAAAATAAAATAAATTAAAACAACCACTGCTCAATCAAATAACCCTCCCCGCGCCATTCAAGGTGCAAAAGTGCCCAACACACTTGCCGCGTTTCCACGTTGAGCAGCGATAGACAACCTTTGCATTAGAAATGACTCGGAGCGAGGGTCAAGACCCCTCTCTCGTAGATGGCGCCCCACTTCCCTTAAAAAGTAGTTTGGCCTCTGAACCCCAGCAACCAGTTGTTTCTGCCGCAAGAGGTACAATCAAATAGTTTGTGACTACCGAATACTTCTCGTGCTTTCTTTGAGCTGCCACCTCAGCAGCTGCTGGTGTGACCAACGTGCAAAGCGGCAAAAGTGCTAACACATGTGGCGACCCAGAGCAAACACTTTCCTTTTTGCCAAGGCACAAGGGTTAAGCCATCAGGCCTTTTGCCATCTGACGGACTAAGGCCTGGTGGCTCCAGCACACAGGGAGTGTTTGCCGAAACTAGCGCCCTCCGCATGATATCATTGAGGGCATGATGGCGTGGAAATCTTGTGCAGGGGCACAACGGTAACAGCTCAAGGCATGCAGCCCTTTCCAACTGACAATCAAAAACCCGTTTCACCCCTACATCGTCCCACAAGCGCTAACGGTCTAGTTTTTCTGGCACGCTCGAACCAGGGTTGAGTGCCAACCAAGCGGCCTGTGCATCAGAAGCGAACGGTATGTAGCCCTGCGACCATCTAAATAAAAGAATTCAGTAACAAGGTCAACGAGCCCAGCTGCTGATTCCAGGAAGGCCGGCAGACTCACGTCCCTTGCAAGCCGTAAGCCCAAAGCACCGTTCTGAATAGGAAGAGAAGCGAGGTCCCATTGGTCAGTATTAAAGGAGACAATCACCAGACACTCAACCGTCTCCTTCAACAATGAGTCAAAGGAATCAATGGGCGTGGGGCATAGCCAAGTCGGAACCGTGCGCAAAAAATAGTTCAACTTGGGAACTGCAAAGCAATACCTCAGCAAAAGCAGTGCAACGTGTGCTGGAAGATTTTTAAGCCTTTCCTTAGCAGACAGGAGAAGCTGCCTTCTTACCTCAAAGGCTTCAGGATTCGCTACCGAGAAAATAGGAGATCCCAAAAGATTCAAAGTTTGATCTATTAACTGTTTAAGACCCAGAAACAAAGAACAAAAATAAGGAAATAAAGCACGAGATTCGGCACTGCAGGGGTAGAATTCACATTTGGTCGTGTTTACCTCCAATCCCAGTTGACGAAAGCGTGGAAGGAGAATAACCAGATCTTGCCGTACTTTCTCAGGCTCTCTCTCCCCCGAGGGTACCATCATCCAGGTACCATATATATTTTTTTTAAATTTGGAAAACATACAGTATGAGTATAACTATAAGCATAACTACATAATAAAAATATACACAATTAATTGGTTTTCGCATATAGACACTTGTATGCTTATTTGTAATCCTATGATCTTAACTTACAGCTTCAGTAGGTTCTCACTCATCTAAGAAAAAGGCATAGAAAACCAAATTGAGAATCAAGGATTAAGGATTAAGGAACCACATCAAACCAATTATTGCTTAGAACCTGTTTAAATTTGTTAGGCTTACAATTAAAAATGTCGAGCGAAGTGTCATCAACCAGTTTATTAAAGCTATTAGCGGATCTAATGAAGAACGAATTTTTTCTATAGTTGGTGTTACAAAGGGGGACAAATAGGCTACCACGTTGCCTTGTATCTATTAGGTACTCTAAAACTTATCAAAGATAGAAGGTGTGGGGAATCTATAATAGACTGTGCTAGTTTTACAAGGGTCACAACATCAATTACCTCTCGTCTATAAACGAGAGGTAACATATGTTGTCTCCTACACCTCACATCATATCAATCATCAATCGCTCTCTCGTCCTTTGCATCTAAATTGCAAATATTTAAGAAATTTACGTTAAATAATCTCTAATCTATTGATGTAGATTCCGTACTGTGGGTTCCAAAGGTTCCAAAATCCGAGGTTACTACGCACATACGAGCAGTACAAGACTTTGGCAATTTTTATACTGGAAAACTGAGAGTAACATCTAATAATAAAGCCTAAATATTGATGTTATTATTATATATTCAAAGGAGATAGAAGATCCATTATTACTTTATGAATGGCAAGACAGAAAACTAGTGGGCCAAGCGGATCCCCTTGCTGCGCGCCAACCTGAGAAGGTATAAGGGATTCGTTATAGAAAAAATTAGAAGGGGACGAGTAAACTTGAAAAAGAAAAGAATAGAGGGATGGCACCCTCTGCCTGACTTCATTCAACAACACACCGCGTTCAACAGAATTAAATTTAATATCCAGCTTAATAATTACGCAATCCGCGTTCCCCGCATCCAAAGAAAATGCTCCCGCATGAATAGCAGCCTCACAGCCTTATCTTGTACCAAACCCTAGCTGACAAGGTCGCAGGTAAGAGGCCATTTCCTCTCTCACGGCACGGCACCCGAGTTTAACGGTCAGGCGACGAAACGTGCTTGCTACCGACAGCAATGGGTTTTCTTACCAAACTATAAAGAATCAACGATTTCGGTCAATTGTTACGTAACGTTCGTCGTGCCACCACCGGCTTCGAACCGGCCGCGGCCTAATGATCCAGCCGCTTATCTAACAAGTCCACGCCTAATTAACTATAATAATTGCGAGCGAAAGTAATTAACGATTGCGTATTTCGAGCACAACCACACAGTATTGTATGTTTGTTTATTAAATTTAACGTGGTCATCCAGTGGTCGACCGACATTCGACTGTTATTCACAAAATATACAATGTTTATCCAAAGTATAATAACACATTATTAGTAAATTTTTACTTTCTGCACTCCTTTTCATTTTTATTTAAACTGTGTCAAATCACGCTCTCCTCCATGCGCGTAATGTGCTTTAAAAGGGTACAAACGTTTTTCGGGTTTGTTCCATATTCATCCCACGAGATTATGTCCCACTTTTAGAAGTTTCATTTCATACCTAACGGAATATATAATATACATGATCTCTTTTATGAATCGTAAATTGTATGTATTAATAACAAAATAGTAATAGAAACTATTAGTTTTCGGGTCAGACCGTACAGTGCCTTGAAATGAAAATGGGAAATGAGATTAGTAATGAAAAAATTTATTCGTGGGATGAGTTCTCGTGGGACGAATACGGAACAACCCAGTTTTTCTTGACGTATTAATACAATATATAGATAGATGCAGAT